>CM030363.1:120212401-120812401 GCA_017893485.1 Hemerocallis citrina
TATTCTGGGCTTGTAAAATGCCCAAAAATATTCTCAGAATTTTCTGGATTTTTGGTGATTTTTCCAGATTTTTCTGAATTTTTTTCTCATTTTTTTGAATTTTTTATTCATTTTCCGAATTAAATAATTAATTATCGAAAAATATTAAATAATTATTCTAATTAAATAATTATATTTTTCAGAATTTAAAATAATTTTTCTGAATTTATAATTATTTTTAGAATTTTTATTTAATTTTTTCCGATTTTTTAAATATTTTTCGGATTTTTTAAATAAATAAAACAAATAAATAAATTAATTAATTAAATTAAATAATACCTGACACGTGGCACGATCTATGCCGTCGGATCCCGGGACACGTGGCGCGATCTGTGCCGTCGGATCCCTGCGTGAATCTCGAGGAGGCGCGCTTTTCAAAAAATCGTTATCTTGTCGTTTAGCGCGCGTGGCGCGATCTGGATCGTCCATCACCAGAAGCGCGAATTTCTGGAAGATCCATCGGTCGTAGTCGTTCGGCGGATATTTTCTCCGTTTGTGAAGCTCGGATAGGGGGTTGCTCGGCAGCCGACTGAGAGGTAATTTCGACCATTGGTGTGAGGCCACGTGGCGATGCCACGTGGCAAAAAAAGTATTTTTTTTTTCCTCCGCGCTGTTCTGTTCTTTTTCCCTTCTTCTTCTTCGTTGCTCGTCCTCACCCCTCCGACATCGCCTTCGTGGGAGACGAGGCTTGACGGGAGCGGCGACGGCGGAACCCTGGCGAGGCGTACGGAGTTCATCTAGAGCTCGGTGAGTACTCCGAGCTTGGCGACGAAGGACCTTGGCGAGAGGGAGAGGGTCTCAACGATGGGGTGAGTTTGCGAACGAGGAGGCGAGCTCGGCGACTGAGTGCTGCTTGGTGGTACAGCTTGAAGAGAGGGAGGGAGAGCTCGACGTGGCGAGGAGCTTCGGGAGGTCAGCCATGGGGGATGGAGCTCGAGCTCGACGAGGAGGAGCTTGGCAAGGAGCTCAGAGCTCGGCGAGGAGAGCTCGTCGAATGTGAGGCTCGGCGAGGGGAGCTCGTCGAAGGTGATGGAGACGGAGCTCGGAGAGGAGTTTGGAGCTCAGTGGCAGTCGTGAAGGAGCTCGGCGAGAACGGAGGTGTGGTCGAGCTCGACGAGGGGAGCTCGTCGAAGGTGGTCGACGAGTGGAGCTCGGAGCTTCGTCGAGGAAGACAGCTCGTCGTCCGACCATGGGGGAGCTCGGTAGTGGAGAGGGAGCTTCGACGGTGGTCGTCGGAGGTGGAGCTCGACAACGGAGCTCGACACGAATGGAGCTCGCGACGGTGGCGCTCGGAGCTCGTTTGTGGAGTTTGGAGGAGGTTGGTACTCGCGACGTGGTGGTCGGCGAGGAGCAGCTTGTGGAGCTCGTCGTGCGCGGAGCTCGGGAGAACTCCGACGATGAGCTCGGAGCTTGGACGAAGAGCTCGGCGAATGGGCGAGCATGGAGGTCGACGGCGGAGCTCGACGGAGGTGGATGCGTGAGCTCGGCTTAGTGGACTGTAAGGGCGAGCTCGGGATGGAGAACTCGACGCCGGAGCTAGATGACTGAGGGGCTGAGTTCGTCGTTGACGATAGAGCTCGGCCGTGGAGGGTAGAGCTTGAAGATGAACTGTTGCTTTATTTGGTTTTTTGGTTTGTTTTGGCGCCAGGATGTATGGGAGAAGGAAGGTGACGTGGCGGTAAGTGGGCTCGGGTTTGAGGACCTGACGGGTCCGAACCCGCCCACTTGTGCCTCCTTTTCTTTTTTGGCGCCTTGTTCGGCGAATCCGAGCACGGATTTTGAGGCAAATTTTTTGGCCATTTTGCAACTCGGTATGGCAGTAGCTCGGATTGAAGATCCGAACTATGTGGCTTGATCGGGGCCGTTGAATGGTGGCACGAATCTCGAGACGGGCTCAATTCCCAAGAAAACGCTATCTTGTCGTTTAGCGACGCTGGCAAGATCTGGGCCGTTGGATGATGGCACGAATCTCGAGACGGCTCAGTTCCCAAGAAAATGCTATCTTGTCGTTTAGTAACGCTGGCAAGATCTGGGCCGTTGGATGATGGCACGAATCTCGAGACAGCTCAGTTCCCAAGAAAATGCTATCTTGTCGTTTAGCGACGCTGGCAAGATCTGGGCCGTCTGATCGAGATCTTGCACGAATGTTGAGAAGAAAGTGAGTTTTCTCCGTTTGTAGGGTCGGAAAGGCACTTGCTCGGTTAGCCGACCGGGCTCTTTGATGTTGGGGCTCGGATGGGAAGAGCTCGGATTCTTGCTCGGATGGGAAGAGTTCGGATTCTTGCTCAGATGGGAAGAGCTCGGATTCCTGCTCAGATGGGAAGAGTTCGGATTCCTGCTCCGTGCGAGTGGCTCGGCTCGGATTTCCGAGCTATTCGGCGCAGCTGCATTGAGATCCACTTTCCCGGTGCTACGGAGGTCCGATCGGGACGTGCGACCCCTCGTTTCGAAGCTAGTTCGAAGATCTACAACTTCTCTTTAGGAGTGGGATGAAGATTCGCCCTCCTTCATGGTCAAAATAGCCCCGCAAGATGCTTGTCTTCATGAAGTTGATAAGTACTTTGGTCTTGGGGATTTTGGAAGAGGAGCTCCACTTCTAGGTGCGGAGAAGATGTGCTAGGAAGGCCCTTGTGCTTGGAAGACCCTTGTAAGGTGTGCTAGGAAGGGGCGCGAGTGGATCGGATCGCTAGTCGCTCGGCGAGGAATACTGAGCGACGTAGAGCGATCTGAGCCGCTGGATCTCAGCGCGGATCTCGAGGCGGGCACGGTTTTCAAGAAAACACTATCTTATCGTTTAGCGATGCTGGCAAGATCTGGGCCGTTGGATGATGGCACGAATCTCGAGACGGCTCAGTTCCCAAGAAAACGTTATCTTGTCGTTTAGCGTCGCTGGCAAGATCTGGGCCGTCTGATCGAGATCTTACACGAATATTGAGGAGAAAGTGAGTTTTCTCCGTTTGCAGGCTCGGAAAGGCACTTGCTCGGCTAGCCGACCGGGCTCTTTGATGTTGAGGTCGGATCGGCACTTGCTCGGCATTCGAGCGGATGGAAGAGCTCGGCTCTGGAAGAGAGCCATTTGGGAGACGAGTTTGAGGAGCAACTCTAGGAGAGAGTTGTGAGCTCCGAACTCGTTGAGAGGAGGTCCGAGCGGAGCGAAGAGCTCGGCTCTGGAAGAGAGCCATTTGTGAGATGAGTTTGAGGAGCAACTCTTGGAGAGAGTTTTGAGCTCCGAACTCATTGAGAGGAGGTCCGAGCGGAGCGAAGAGCTCGGCTCTGGAAGAGAGCCATTTGTGAGATGAGTTTAAGGAGCAACTCTTGGAGAGAGTTTTGAGCTCCGAACTCGTTGAGAAGAGGTCCGAGCGGAGCGAAGAGCTCGGCTCTGGAAGAGAGCCATTTGTGAGATGAGTTTGAGGAGCAACTCTTGGAGAGAGTTTTGAGCACCGAACTCGTTGAGAAGAGGTCCGCTTCGGGGATGAGCGGAGCGAAGAGCTCAGCTCTGGAAGAGAGCTATTTGTGAGACAAGTGTAAGGAGGAACTCTAGGAGAGAGTTGTGCTCCAAACTTGTTGAGAAGAGGTCCGCTTCGGGGGCGAGCGGAGTGAAGAGCTCGGCTCTGGAAGATAGCCATTTGTGAGACAAGTGTGAGGAGGAACTCTAGGAGAGAGTTGTGCTCCAAACTTGTTGAGAAGAGGTCCGCTTCGGGGGCGAGCGGAGCAAAGAGCTCGGCTCTGGAGGTGAGCCATTAGTGAGATGAGTTTGAGGAGCAACTCTAGGGGAGAGCTGTAGCTCCGAACTCGTTGATAAGGGGTTCGCTTTGGCGGCGAGCAGAGTGAAGAGCTCGGCTCTGGAAGAGAGCCGTTAGTGAGATGAGTTTGAGGAGCAACTCTAGGGGAGAGTTGTGAGCTCCGAACTCGTTGATAAGGGGTCCGCTTCGGCGGTGAGCAGAGTGAAGAGCTCGGCTCTGGAAGAGAGCCATTAGTGAGATGAGTTTGAGGAGCAACTCTAGGGGAGAGCTGTAGCTCCGAACTCGTTGATAAGGGGTCCGCTTCGGCGGCGAGCGGAGTGAAGAGGTCGGCTCTGGAAGAGAGCCATTTGTGAGACGAGTGTGAGGAGCAACTCTAGAGGAGAGCTGTAGCTCCGAACTCGCTGCTTATGTGAGAGAATCAACGGTTGTGGGAGCAATTCCGAATGGCGAACCACTTCTAACCCGCTGAAGAGCAAGTTATTTGAAGCAGAATCGAGCCAAGGGTTGGACTCCGAACCATCGGTAGAGGTAGTCAACGGTTGTGGGAGCAATTTCGAATGGCGAACCACTTCTAACCCGCTGAAGAGCAGGTTATTTGAAGAGGAATCGAGCCAAGTGTTGGACTCCGAACCATCGGTAGAGGTGTTCAACGGTTGTGGGAGCAATTCCGAATGGCGAACGACTTCTAACCCGCTGAAGAGCAGATTATTTGAAGCAGAATCGAGCCAAGTGTTGGACTCCGAACCATCGGTAGAGGTAGTCAACGGTTGTGGGAGCAATTCCGAATGGCGAACCACTTCTAACCCGCTGAAGAGCAGGTTATTTGAAGAGGAATCGAGCCAAGTGTTGGACTCCGAACTCGTTGGGAAGAGCTTAGTAAGTTGCAGGAGCAGCCATGTAGAAGATGCTGGACTCCGAACTCACCCTTCAGCGAGTTACGACTCGGAGAGCTAGAGATGAAGCAAGAGCAACAATTTCCAATGAAAAAATGTAAAGTTTTATTGAAATAAACTAAGTGGCTGCTTCAATATGGCGAGCCCTTATTACATGCTATTGGCCGAATTACAAGCGTCGGCCTTATTAAAAATCAAGATCCTGCTTCTATGATAAGGTGAAGACCTCTTGGGAAGAGCCGGGAGGTTCTGAGTCTTAGAGCTCGGCGGGGCCTTCGGTTCGTTCATTGGCTCCTCAGGGAGGAAGCTTGGCCCCCTCTTTCTGGACGAACTTGGTCAGGTGCCCCCGCTGTATGAGTTCTTCGATCTCTTCCTTCAGAGCCCAACAATCTTCCGTGTCGTGGCCGTGGTCCCTATGAAAGCGGCACCACTTATCCTTGTCCCTCTTCTTGCCAGGTGTATTCATTCTAGGGGGAGCACGGAGTAGCCCTTCCTTGTCCACTTCCATGAGAACTTCTGATATATTGGCAACGAGGGGGTGAACTTCTCAAACCGAGGAGTTGGGCGGTGCTGGCTATTGCCCTCCTTCTGAAGCTTCTTAGCCTCTTCTTCTTCGGTCAGCTTTCTCTTCGTTCCGGAGGTGGATCCTCCGGAGCTAGGAAGGTAGGCAGCTTCTTCGGCACGAATGTACTTGTCACACCTGAGAAGGAGGTCGGCAAAGTTCTGTGGAGGCTTCTTAGCAAGAGAGGAGCGGAGGCTGGAATTGAAGACGTTGGATTGGAAGGCGGCTGTTGCTACGGATTGGTCGAGGGAGGCTATGGACCTGACCTCTGCAGTGAACCTCTTCACATAGTCTCTCAACTTCTCTCCCTTCTCCTGGCGGAGCCGGAGTAATGAGAGGCTGGTCTTCTCCGTGTGTCTACTACTCATGAAGTGGGTGATGAAGAGGGTCTCGAATTGCTCGAAGGAGAAGATGGAAGAGGGAGCAAGGCGGGAGTACCATTCCCTAGCCGACTCCTTCAGGGTGACAGGGAAGGTCTTGCAAAGTAAGGCGTCCGAAGCCTGGTGGATGAGCATGAGGGTCTTGAAGCTTTCGATGTGGTCCACGGGGTCCGACTCCCCCGAGTAAGTTTCGAACTTCGGGGGTTCGAATCCCCTCGGGATGGGAGCCTCCATGATGGTTTGGGAGAAAGGGGGTCTGCTCGGACGGATGGTTCTGCTGTTCGACCCCTCCCCCTCGTCCATCCGACCGATTCGCCTCTCGACCTCATGGAGACGGCAGTATAGGGCATCGTCCCTCCCGCGGTAGTCGAACGAGCCTCTGGACTCGTCTTCGTAGGAGGGAGAGCCGGGGCTATGACGATGGTCGTCCCGGGAGCGGCGAGGGCTAAGATCATGCTGCCGGTGGTTAGGAGCCGGCGAAGGAGAGGCGGACCTACGGCGAGGACTGGGAACCCGTTGGGGCGAAGGAACCCTTTGGGCCTCATTGTTGTTGGATCGGAGGTTAAGAGCCTGCAACACCGTTGCTTGAATCTGCAGGAACTCGGTGCGAGTGATGGGCGCCTCATTGTTCCTCGGCTGATGCCGACCGGTAGGAGAGTGGCGCCTCCTCCTGTAATGCCCGGGTGACTCTCTCCGTCCTCTCCTGGTAGGAGACCTTCTACGCTCGCGGTGGTGGGCATTCCGCTCATCTGGACGTTGTAGGCGGGAGGCTCCCTCTCGGGACCGCTTTTCGTCCAGACGGTGGCGGTGATCCTCATCCTTCTGCCAGTTGAGGATAGTATTTCGAAGGTCAGGGGCCTGAGGACTATGGGAGGCGTAAGAGTCTGTAGAGGCATTGTGTACCGATATGTGGTCTCGATGGAGAGGTTGTTTTTGCTTCCGTGGATCGGGACCGTTTGGAGGTTGCTGGTTCGGAAGAGGAGGTGGGTCATGCTGGACACGGTCCTCGGCTGGAGGAGGAAGTTGTCCCTGCTGCGGAGCGGGATGGACGGGGACTTCCTGCTGTTGATCGACAGGGTTGGGTCCACGGTTGGACCCCTTGGATCTCACTTTTCTGGGAGGCATGGCTGGAGAAGAGCTAAGTCGACGAGGAAGAGGCGGCGGCTATTCGTATGGTCTTCCCACAGACGGTGCCAATCTGTTACCGCTAATTTCGGTGTAGGGGGTAAACAGATAGAATTTGTGGGTTCGTGGAAGAACCTGAATAGCAGATCCGAACCTGTTCGTCGGAGTTGGGCTGCTGACTCCCGCCGTACACCTGCAAGGAAAGTGCGAGACACCAGGGTTGATCCCGGCGACGAACCCTCCGGCGCTCTTGTCAGTAACCAGAAGAGATTAAGAAAGAGCTTAAGCAGGTAAAAGAGTGATTAACCTGTAACAGTGGTAGGTGGGAGGTATTTATAGTCGCCGTTGGGATCAGATTAGGAATGTGATTCCTGTGATCTGATAAGGCATAAAATCCTCGTAATCAGATTAGGAATGTAATCCCTTAATTCCCGGTGAGAGGATAATTGCAAATCAGGCCCGTTGATTTAGTCAAATCAGTGACCCTGATCTCCTCTTGCTGGTCTGGGTTTGTATCGGGTCGGGACCCATACCCAGTTGAGATGGATCCGTTCACAGGGTTGTTGGATCTGTGAGGAGGAGACCCAGTACCCGCTTCGGACCCGTTAGTAGGTAAAATTACCGTTTTACCCCTGAGCTTTAAGATTCGTCTCCGATGTGAATGGTCCCGATTTAATCCTATTTTTAGCCATATCAGGATCCAAATAAGGTTTTGCCAAAGGATATTGATATGAATTTGAATTATGTGTGTGATGCTCTAACTTTTCCCTCGTTTTGCAGTATTCAAAATGGTTGCACCTAGGGGCAGAAATGGTGGCAACAATGAGGATGGATCTGGTAGTTCCCGAGAAAATGGGATCGACCATGAGGCTGAATTTGCCAAGGTGTATCAGATGTTGAATACGCTGATGGCATTCAACGTGGCGCAGCAGCAAGCACAGCAGCAGAATCCGCAGCCAAATCATGGAGCTGGACATGGATTGATGAACGCCGATCCTATTAAGCAGATCGAATCCTTTAAGAGGATGAGGCTGCCAGTCTTTGAGGAGCAAGCTGATCCAACAGCAGCAGATGATTGGATTAGGAAGATGGAGACGATCTTCGAGGTATCGGAGACTCCAGCAGCCAGCAAGGGGAAGTTAGCTTCGATGCAGCTTGAGAAGGACGCTGGTGTTTGGTGGGAGTCAGTGAAAAGGGCTTTGGGAGACCAGCTGTTGACTTGGGAAGCTTTTCTGGAGGAGTTCAGAGATCGCTTCTTTCCCCTAGATGTTCAGGAGAAGTAGGCGACCGAGTTCTTGAACCTTCAGCAGGGCAGCATGACCGTGCGGGAGTATGAGACCAAATTTGCTCAGCTTTCACGGTATGCACCAGAATTGGTTGTTGATGAGGCAAAGATGGCCAAAAAGTTCGAGCAGGGCTTGAGGCCAAGCTTGAGGTCGAGGATGATTCCGTTGGGTATCAGACGGTTCGACAAGCTGGTCAGGAGAGCAGCGATGACTGAGGAGGATATGGACCAGTTCCAGAAGAAGCAAGATACATGGAACCGAAACAAGAGGCCAGTATCAGGCCAGAGTGGGAAGGGATTCCCATTGAAGCAGGCCAAATTCAGTGACCCAGTGCAGAAGGCACCTGCAGCTCAAGGGGTGACCTGTTATTACTGCAAGGAGGCAGGACATTACAGGTCAGCATGTCCGAAGTTGGCAAAGCAGGTTTGTTCCCAGTGTGGGCAAGCAAGACATTCTCAGTCTCATTGTCCACAATCGAAGAAGGATGGTCCTGGTGGGAGCAAATTTCAGAAGAGGCAAGGGCGAGTATTTGCATTAACCGAGGAAGACAGTATGGATGGTCCTGGTAACTCGAAAAATCTTTATTGAGAACAATTTAAGATTGAGTATCATTCTTATTGTAACAGGAGTTGTTTTAATTAATGGAATAAAGGCCAAGGTTTTATTTGACACTGGTTCATCGCATACTTTTGTTTCGCCAAGTTTTGCAAAGATCTTAGGTGTGGAACCGAAGTTATTTCCAGACAGGGTTTTGTCGATGGCAATGCCGTCAGGTGAAGAGCTGATTGCGGATCGATATTACGAAGGCTGTGATATCGAGATTGGTGGGAGGTTGTTCGGCATTGATATGATCGAGCTGAAAGTTTTGGGAGTGGATGTCATCGTGGGCATTGATTGGATGGCAATATATGATGCTACAATCGAATGCAAGCAGAAGGAGGTGTTGGTGAAAGCACCAGGTGGGCCTGCAGTGACTTTCCAAGGGAAGAAGAAGATTCCGAAGGTAGCTGCAATAGTATCTAAGATGGCAGTTCCAGTTGAAGTCGAGGGCATTCCGGTTGTTCGAGATTTTCCTCAGATGTTCTTGGATGACTTTCCAGGATTACTGCCACAGAAAGATGTGGAGTTTTGCATTAATGTTCAGCCGGGGAGTGCGCCGATTTCTAAGGCTCCATACAGGATGGCACCTGTAGAGCAAGATGAAGTGAAGAAGCAGATTGAGGAGCTGTTGAGCAAAGGGCTGATTAGGCCGAGTTCTTCTCCGTGGGGAGCGCCAGTATTGTTGGTCAAGAAGAAGGATGGGTCAATGAGGATGTGCATTGACTATCGGGAGTTGAACAGGGTGACTATCCAGAACAAGTATCCACTGCCGCGGATTGATGACTTGTTCGACAGGCTTCGAGGAGCAGCCGTATTTTCGAAGATTGACTTGAGGTTAGGGTATCATCAGGTATGAGTCAAGGAGGAAGATGTAAGTAAGACAGCTTTCAGGACTCGTCATGGGCTCTATGAGTTTCTGGTAATGCCATTCGGATTGACGAATGCGCCAGCAGTGTTTATGGATATGATGAATCGTGTTTTGAGGCCATTTATTGACTCCTTCGTGGTGGTTTTCATCGACGACATTTTGGTGTATTCGAAGTCGGAGGAGGATCATTCTACGCACTTGACAGCGGTGTTACAGAAATTGCAGGAGCATAGCTTGTATGCCAAGTTGTCGAAGTGTGAGTTTTGGAAATCTGAGGTAGCTTTCCTTGGTCATATTCTTTCTAAGGAGGGAGTAGCTACCGATCCTCAGAAAGTTGCAGCAGTGAGGGATTGGCCCAGGCCGACGTCTGTGAAGGAAGTCAGGAGTTTCTTGGGATTAGCTGGATACTACAGGAGATTCATCCAGGGTTATTCTCAGATCACAGTTCCTTTGACAGGTTTGACCCGGAAGAGTGTGGCATTTGTGTGGACAGATAAGTGCGAGGAGAGTTTCCTTGAGTTAAAGGAAAGGTTGACTACTGCACCTATCTTAGCTTTGCCGCAAGCAGGGAAGGATTATGATATATACAGTGATGCATCTCTCAGAGGTTTGGGTTGTGTCTTGATGCAAGAAGGCAAGGTTATTGCTTATGGTTCGAGGCAGTTGCGTCAGCATGAGAAGAATTATCCGACGCATGATTTGGAGCTAGCAGCTATCATTTATGCCTTGAAGCTGTGGATGCATTATGTCTATGGTGAGAAGGTCAATATGTATACCGACCACAAGAGCCTGAAGTACATTTATCAACAGAAAGATCTTAATCTTCGGCAGAGAAGGTGGTTGGAGGTATTGGAGGACATTCGTCCCGAGATCAAGTATCATCCGGGCAAAGCGAATGTGGTGGCTGATGGACTTAGCAGGAAGAGTAGTTTATCGAGTCTGATCACTACTCGAAGAGAGATGGCCGCAGAGATCGATCAGGCAGGTATCGAGGTGGTACTGCAAGGTTTAGGGGCATCTTTGGCTCAGTTGAGGCTGCAGACGACCTTGAGAGAGAGGATTGTGGTAGGTCAGAGATCAGATTTAGAGATTCAGAAGATGTTGCAGTAAAGTTTCAGAAGGCAAGCTGTCAGAGTTTCGTGTCCAAGATGGAATTCTTTGGTTGGGTGAGAGGTTGTGTGTTCCAGATAATGCAGATTTGAGAGAGAGTATCTTGCAGGAAGCACACAGTACATTGTTGTCAGTTCATCCAGGAGGCACGAAGATGTACAAGGACATCAAACAGCACTTTTGGTGGTCTGGTATGAAGCGGGATGTAGCAGATTTTGTGGCAAGGTGTCTGACTTGTCAGCAGATCAAAGCAGAAAATCAGAGACCTGGAGGTTTGTTACAGCCGTTACCCATTCCGGAGTGGAAGTGGGAGAATATCAGTATGGATTTCATCACAGGTTTGCCGAGGAGTTCGAAGGGCAATGACTCGATTTGGGTTGTTGTGGACCGTTTGACTAAGTCGGCTCACTTTCTAGCTATGAAGATTACTTGGTCGATGGAGAAATTGGCTGAGTTGTACATTGGGGAAATTGTGAGACTTCATGGAGTTCCTGTGTCGATTGTTTCCGACAGAGATGCAAGGTTTACTTCAAGGTTTTGGAAGAGCCTACAAGCAGCTTTAGGCACCAGAACTGATTTTAGTACCGCTTTTCATCCACAGACCGATGGTCAGACTGAGAGGGTGAATCGAGTGCTGGAAGATATGTTGAGAGCTTGTGTTATGGATTTCGGTGGTAATTGGGAGAGATACTTGGCATTGGTTGAGTTTGCGTATAACAACAGTTACCATGCGAGTATTGGGATGGCACCGTATGAGGCTTTGTACGGGAGGAGGTGCAGGACACCTGTTTGTTGGTATGAGGTTGGCGAGAGGCAGATGTATGGTCCTGAGATCGTACAGCAGACATCAGAGCAGATTGAGCTTATTCGCAAGAGATTGGTTGAGGCTCAGAGTCGGCAAAAGAGTTATGCTGATACTCGACGAAGAGACTTGGAGTTTGAGGTTGGGGATGTAGTTTTTCTCAAGGTTTCTCCGACCAAGGGAGTGATCAGGTTTGGTAAGCGAGGCAAGTTGGCGCCAAGGTATATTGGTCCATACAGGATCATGGAGCGGATTGGCAAGACCGCTTATAGATTGAAGCTTCCAGAGGAGTTGGCACAAGTGCATGATGTATTCCATGTGTCGTTATTGAGGAAGTATGTGCCAGATCATAATCATCAGTTGGTAGAGATTCCTGAAGATCTACAGGTGAACCTGAGTTACAAGGAACAGCCTGTTGAGATCGTTGATCGTAGGGAGAAAGTTCTCAGGAGCAAGGTGATACCTATGGTCAAGGTATTGTGGAGGAATCAGCAGTTTGAGGAGGCTACTTGGGAGCCTGAGGATCGCATGCAGAAGGATTTTCCTGAACTTTTTGCATGAGTGTATTTCTGTTATGTGATTGTAATTCTTTGAATGATTATACTTTGAATTGAGTTGTATTTCCTCTATTTGATTGAGTTGTTTTATACAATTGTTTGAATTATGTTTCCATTTATGAGATGTTGATTCTTTGATGATATGTGTTTGAACTCATTAGTAGTAGTTCTGAGGACAGAACTCTTCTAAGGAGGGAGTGATGTAGAACCCCGTATTTTCAAATATTATTTTTTTTATATTTGAAAATGAATTTCAATTTATTTTTGGGGATTTAATGAGTATTTTCAGAAAATTTATCTTTTGTACACGTGCAAACACGTGCAAATGCTTTTACGAGAAGTGTGAAAATTTAGTTTTCTTTATGAAAAATCCTTGTTTAATATTTGAGATTTAATTAGTATTTTACCAGATTTTTTCTGAAATTTATTGGAGCTATTTGCAATTTTTGAGAAAAGAATGACCTTTTTGCAAATTTGACATTTTAGGGGTTAAAGTGCAAAATACAATTTCTGGACGTTTTGAACAGAATTAATTGAGATTTAGAAGTATATTTTCTTACGAATCCTAATTTAAATGAGTTTTGATGGAATTTCCAAAGAATGATCTATATATGTAAATTATATTTTGGGAAGGGTTGTTTTGCAAAATTTGGGTAAAACCCTAATTACCCATCCGGCATATTTAAGTGATTTTTACCCCAGCCGTCATTGCTGATAAAACACAGAATTTGGGGGATTTACTTTTGGTAGAGCAAGGAGCTTTCTGATCTAGCAAAAGGAGGATTTTTGTGGACTATTCTCAAAATCTAAGGTGTGTGATATAAAAATTTGTTTGTTGTTTGATTTATGGGAGATATATATATAATGGTTTTGTTGTTTGACGTATGTTTATTGTTTGATTTGATGTTATGCATGGAAGAAATTTGTCTTGTGGTTGATCTACGTGTGTAAGTATTATTGATATATCGATTTAATGTTTTCAACAATTTGGATCTCGTAATGTGGTATGAATCATGTGGAATTGGGTGGATGAAATAGTAGATCCTTACTATTAAAATTGTTTGCTAATAGCATGTTGAGACTTGTGTACGAACAACTGGACTTTAGAATTATAAATCAGATTCTTATCGGTTTTGTGAAAGAAATTTAGATCTCGTAAAACCCTAACAAAGGATTTATGATTTTAGAACATGAGAACTTAGATCTTGACATATTGATGTTTGAGTGATTTATACATATACCTGATGAAGATCCATTGAGATTTATTATTTTTCTAAATACGAACTATTTTCATAGCATTGACGATTAGAAAGCTTCAGAATTTGATTTTGTAATCAGACCTAATTTTGAAATTCTGTAGGCCGACAGTCGACTGGCCAACTGTGCAGTCGACTGGTACGAGCCTGATACCTTGTTTTAGAATTGTTGAAAAAGTTGTTCTGGACAGTCGACCTAGCTCATAGGCAGTCGACTGGTCCACTGTAGAAGTTATTTTGTAAGAATTAATTGTCCTTCTGGACAGTCGACCTATTAACCATTCAAGTCGACATATATACTTATAATATTTTGAGAAGGTTATTGGAAATTACCTCGGGTAAGTCGACTGACCCTCTTGTAAGTCGACTGTTACGAGACTTAGTTTATTTTTGTAAAATCTTGAATTTGGTCCTCTGGACAGTCGACTTATCATCAGTATGAGTCGACTGGTACTGAAGGATATTTGTAAACTTTAGTGTTTATTCGAATGATTAGTTTTTATATACTTGTTATTCAGTTCAGTATATAAATAAGCAATAGACCTTGAGATATTCAGTTGAGTATGTCATTTGAGACATTTAGTTAAGCCACTTTGTTTAGTGGAATTTCAGTTTAGACTTTTGAGTTTGAGTCTCTAGAGGCGTATGACCCTAGTATACCGGTGTTCAGTATTTGGTTGAGGCCCATTGAGGCATTTCAGTTATTTGAATTTGAATTTAGGCCGGTAGGGTACATCACTCTAGGTGATTCGTTAAGCAATCAATTAACCAAAATTTTAAGGACAGTCACTAGTGGTGATATGATGAACGGGAACATGAGTCACGAACCTCAGTATGGCTTTCGGTGTGGGATTTAATCTCCGGAATTATCACAGTAGATTATTAGTGGTGTGGGATATGTCTCCGGAATTATCACAGTCTTGTGGTGTGGGACAATCTCCGAAATTATCACGGTAACTATTGTGGTGTGGGATTGATCTCCGGAATTATCGGAGTCGAGGTGAAGCACATGTGGTATTCGTGTGGGGACGTGTCAATGTTTCGGTGTAGGATGATCTCCGGAATTATTCAAGTGAAATATCTTGGGTGTGGGATCCATCTCCGGAATTATCGGGCATGTGATACTATCCATGGTTTATCTTTATCTCGTAGTAGTCATCGTGTTAGGATTAGTTCATAACGTGGGGATTGAACCCTATGAAGTGAAGACGTTAAGGGCTTGCACCGAACCTATGTAGAATGGGATGCATAGACTTCGACAAGTACGCATTAGAGAGTCCGCATATAGACGTGTGTTTTCTTGGTTTTGTTTATGCATGTGGTTTTCTTGTTTTCTACACATGACACTTAGCTTAGTACCACTTGATGTTTTATGTTACTTTCATTTCATACTTTCCATATTCTTTTAGTACTTGTTGTTTAAGAATTTATGACGTATGATCAATTATGTTGTTTGTTTATTTTTATATTTCTCACACCATTTATGGCTGACCCCTTTAGTTTGGGGGTTAGGGATCACCTCTAGCCTCACATGTTGCAGGTTGTGCTTAGAGTTGGAGATGGGATGCCTACGTTGATTTTGAGATATAATTGATATATAAGAGATTGTGTAAATTTGTAATATCAGTTTTTGAGATAAATTAGTGTTGTAAATGAAGAGAATATTGAGTTGAGTTGTTTAGAATTCCGCTGTGCATTGTAAAGGATTTGTTGTAATAAAAATGTTGAAAATTTTAGTGGTGTTGTTGATGTTTAATATTATGTTGAAGTGGATCACTGAGAATGTGCCACGTATTTTCTATGTTATTAATCTAGAAATTCGGGGCGGTACAAAGACGTTCTGGGTCAGCAAGGCACCCTCCCCCTCCATCAAAGAAGACATCTCCCAGTGCATAAGGGAGAACCGCGATCTCTTCGCCTGGACCGCGGCCGATATGCCCTGGATCTTCGAGGAGCTCCTAATGCACAATCTTAGCGTCGTCCCGGGTGTCAAGCCCGTTCAGCAGAAGAGACGCAAGTTTGCTCCTGAGCGTCAACAGGCGATCAAAGAATTAGTAGAAAAGCTCCTCAATGCTTAGTTCATCTAGGAGGTGAACTATCCCGAGTGGCTATCCAATGTGGTGATGGTCAAGAAATCCAACGGGAGCTGGAGGATATGCATCGACTTCACCGATCTCAATAAGGCATGCCCAAATGACCCTTTTCCCCTTCCAAGCATTGACGCCCTGATCGATGCAACCTCCAGACACGAGCTCCTTAGTTTCATGGACGCTTTCTCGGGGTACAATCAGATTCGAATGTTCCCTCCCGACATCCCGAAGACCTCCTTCATAACGAATCAGGGCTTATATTGCTACAGGGTTATGCCGTTCGGCATGAAGAACGTGGGAGCTACTTATCAACGCATCGTGAACAGGGTTTTCCGAGACCAGATTGGCTGAAACATGGAAGTCTATGTAGACGACATGTTGTTCAAGAGCACCCGAGGGCAGGAACATGTCCTCGACCTCCAAGAAGCCTTCGAGGTGCTCAGGAGGCACTATGAGGCTGAATCTGAACAAGTGTGCGTTCGGAGTCTCATCCGGCAAGTTCTTGGGGTTTACGGTCAACTAGAGGGGCATAGAGGCCAACCCCGAGAAGATCCAGGCCATTCTCAAAATGGTTCCTCCCTCTAACGTCAAAGAGGTACAAAGGCTCACGGGGCACCTCGCAGCAATTGGGCGATTCCTCTCCAAGTCCGGGAAAAAGTGCCTCCCCTTCTTCAAGGCCCTCAGGGGGGCTAAAGGCTTCGAATGGGGGGAACAGCAACAAAATTCTTTCGACTAGCTCAAGAAATACTTAGCTAACCCCCCGCTCTTCAGCAAGCCAACACCTGGGGAGGTCCTCTACCTATATCTCGCCGCTTCAGAGCAAATCCTCAGCGCAGTCATTATAAGAGAAGAGGATAGAATGTAGAGGCCCATCTATTGTGTGAGTAAGGTCCTCCGGGATGCCGAATTCTGTTACCCAAAGTTGGAGAAGATGGCTCTGGCCTTGGTTATGGCGGCCCGAAAGCTCCGCCCCTACTTCCAATCTCATTTGGTGGTCGTCCTTACTGATCAGCCGCTCAAGCAAGTTCTCCAAAAGCTTGAAACATCCGGGAGCCTGATGAAGTGGTCCATCGAGCTAAGCCAATATGACATCAGCTACCAGCCAAGAACATTAATCAAGGCCCAAGCTCTGGCCGAATTCATTGTGGAGAGCACCATCCCCTTGGTCTGGACCGTTTATGTGGATGGATCTTCTTGCACCGACGAAAGTGGGGCTGACATTATCTTGACCGGTCCAGATGCTTTCGTCCTCCAATACTCCCTCCGCTTAAACTTTCCGGCATCAAATAACGAAGCAGAGTATGAGGCCCTCATAGCGGGGCTCTGCATGGCTTGCAAAGCTGGAGCCAAATGAGTCAGAGTCTTCAGTGATTCACAACTGGTCGTCAACCAAGTGTCAGGGGAATACGAGACAAGGGACAAGCGTATGGCCAAGTACTTGGCGAAGATTAGGGAGCTTCTAGCCTTATTCGAAGATGTTCAACTCTAGCGGGTTCCTCGAGAGGAAAATGCACAGGCGGATGCTCTCTCTAAGCTCGCATCCTCGTCCCTCCAAGGTCTAGAACGGACCATCCTGATAGAGGTCCTCCTCAGACCAAGTATTGATGAAGATAGCCCAGAGCCGATGGAAGCCTACCCCCTAATAATTGGGGAGAACTGGATGAATCCCCTCCTCGAGTATCTCAGAGACAGAGTCCTCCCCGAAGGTCCGAGAGAGGTAAGGAGGATCAGGACACGAGCCGAGCGGTACACACTCCTCGACGGGGTCATGTACAAATGCTCTTACACTCAGATTGACGGCCGTTCCTACCTGAGGTGCCTCTCCCCGAAGGAAGCGCTCTATGACCTGAAGGAGTCCCATAACAGTCTGTGCAGCGTGCACTAATTTGTTTCTTCCTTTTCTTCATCATCCTATAATAATTCGTTGTTCACGGTAGCATTTTTAAATATTCCAAATACATTGTCATTTTGAACATAATCATGAACTAAACTAGGTTGACGTAGCAACTCAAATTCTGTAGGATATGGGCTTGTTCGATTTGTGATCATGTTTTCTTGTGGGGAATGTGGGATTGCCTGATATGTGAACTGAGTTAGAACTCATCTCATGTGTCGGTACTTCTTGTACAAAGCTTGAACTAGGATATGCATGTGGCTGAGTATTAATAATTTAGATTTGTTGAATATATAACTCCAATGCAGACTAAGTATGATTCGAATCAAGTGTCCTAACAATCATACACTTTAGAGCGTTATCATTTCCTACGAGTACAGTCATAAAATATTGACCTTCGCAGTTTTTCGCTGCATAACAAGCTAAAATTTTGACATTCCATTGATCTCTAGCTCAATTAGTAACTTCATAAATTTTCTCGACTTGTTCTGCCATTGTAATTGTACGGTGTGGCCAAATTGTTTCAGGATCAACGACATTATAACAACCTAGCTCTGCGTCACGAATGATTTCACAACTAAAATATAACCAAATAGGAATATCGTAATCCAGACCTATACATATTTATACAAAAATAAGAGTCATTATCTACTCTACTCAAGTGTATACGATAAAAGGTTATACAAATTATACATTCGAATCAATGATCAGGAAGACTGAGCAATTATGAGCGAGGAGAAGACACTATAGAGAACTTGCTTCCAAAGAAATCATCTTTACACTATCCCGAATTCAGCTTAATTAAGGATCTTGAATGATGGGTTCAGGGTTTTAAGAATGGGGGAGAGATGAATGTGAGTGGACGAAGAGAATCCTTTGAGATTTGGAGAGTTTCTGTTGGTGAGAGCATGAATTTGGAAGCTAGGGTTTCGGAGTTGGGAAAGATATTGAAGAGAGAGATAAGTAAAGAGGAGAATGAGACAGCTAGAGTTTGAGTTTTAAAATATCCCCAATCGACAATCGTTCTCTCAAATAGCGAGTGTGAGACATACACACTCGCTGTCTGAGACAGCGCCTCTAAAAACAAGTTTTTTTTCAAGTTTTCTCCAAATACCTCAAGTTTACACTCGCTATCTCAGATAGCTACGACAAATTCACCAAACTCCCAATCTGAAATAGCGAGTGGGTTGTTTTGAAAATAGTTTTGAAAATGGGTCAGATTTGGTAAATGCTTTCAAAAAGTGGGTCATTTTGGAAAAAAAATTGTGGTGGACAACCTTACTTTACCATACTTTATACTAGTATTTTTCACGTTCGATGCATGTTTTGAGAAGAGTTTGAGGATTTTCACGTGCAATATACATGTTAATAAATATTTTTGGAGTTGGACATGCGTTGAACGTAATTGGGAAAAATATTTTGAAGGAAAAGCTACAATTTGTACGTGCAATGCACGTGTTAGTAAGTAAAATTTGAATTGTACGTGCAACATAAGTGTATGTTTAGTTAAAAATATTATAAAATTGTTTTGCACGTGTGTTGCACATTTTAAATAGGTGAAATTTTTTTTTTGTAATTAATGAAAGAGTTGGAGTTGCATGTACAACGCATGGGTTTGTATGTTGACAAATGACAACCCCAACTCTCTCATTATAATATTAGAGATTAAAGATATTAAGCTATCCATTACTAGAAAGGCATGCCTGATTGCAATCTTACATTATTTATAAATATATTCCTCTAAACTTCCGTGGGAAGTAGTAAGGAAGAACATAGCTCCACCTAAGAGGTCCCACAAATTTAATTTCTTTATGATATATAGAGTTGATATTAGGTCATATCGGGTCGAGTCGTCCACTACACGGACCCGGACACAGTACCTCACGGATCCAAAGATTGGACCCGGACCTGGACTTGCGAGAACCGGGTCCGGATCTGGGTCCTATTTTAAAAAAATGTACCTGTCAGATCCGGTAGTGGTGAATAAATATTTGCACTTAAGTATTTTTCCACCCGATACCCTACGATTCCAACAATTTTTACACTAAAGTGCAAGAATAAATATTATATTTACACATATATCTTCAACAATTACTATTTACATGTATACCTTATAACCCTATTATTCAAATTCCATATTTTTGATACCCGGGTCTAGGTCCGGCCAGATTGGGTTGGTTCTACTTTGAGCTGACCCGGACCCAAACCCGGAAGTGCCTCAGGTCTTATTTTAGGACCTAGACCCAAACCCATATATATTGGGTCGGTTCAAGTCCAATGCCAGGTCCAGGTCGGGTCCAGATCGGGTCCGGGTATCGGGTAAATGTGACAATGCTATTGGTATCAGAGCATCTCTAACTTCAGAGAATTTTTCCCTTTCTCCAATTCCCTTTCACAACAATGTCTTGATCACTTACACATATCCCTCGACATTGAATGTTGGGAATTTCGACTCGATGAAGCTCACACCATCAAAACTATATGCTCTGGAAGACGAATATACGTGGTCTAATAGAGTCACAACAACTACTCAGCTTTATTGATGGAACTATCCCTACGTCGAGTGTTATGATCTCTTCATCCGGTACAACCGGATCTGAAGAGACGTGCAATCCTGCCTACCTTAAAAGGAAGCTGATTCTCTTCTTCGAGGGTGGATTACTGGAACACTTTCAGAGGAGGTCCTTGGTCTTGTCGTGGGGCTGGACACTTCTAGCGAAGTATGGAGTGCCTTGCAGCGAGCATATGCTTACATTCCTCAAGAACGAGAGTTATTTCTTGTCCATGAACTCATCTATCTGAGTAAGAAATTTACCTCCCTTCAGGATCACTTAATCCTATTTAAGGGAATATGTGAAATTAGCAGTCATGGGGATACTTATATCTAATGAGGCTGAGGTAATGGGCTAGGTTATCGGTATCTTAGTTTCAGTACTTCATATTCACAACCCCTCCTGTTTTACATTATGATATATCTGTATATTCTTGATTTTGATGACTACAACATGATACACATATGTTCTTGTCACGCCCCGCTTCCCAAAAGGAGATACGGAATATAAATACATAACTAAGTCCAGCGAATTATTTTCATCATCCATGGGCTGTCAGGATCTTTACAAAATTTTACAGGAGTAATCAAGAGATAATAAGGAGAAACCAACCACGCATGCATAAATGAATCAATATACCAACAAAATTTACTTGAAACAAAATTTAATAATCTCAAATAAACAAGATCTGAACAAGTCAAAATTCCTGGGTCACATTGCCCAATACAAAATAATCCAAGTAGCAATACATTTATTCAAAAGCAATAAGAAAGTAAATTGTAGCAAGAACTCCAGCAACTAGAATCTTAGATCACCTACTCCATCGGGCAGCTGGTCACCAAAGTCTGCAATTTAACAAATTACAGGAAAAATGAAAGAGAAACAAAATGCCCGTCAATGCAAGTTACGGACTTCTTGTAGTGCAGGCAATAAGTACAGGAAAGGATAAACAAGTATAGAGTAATAGCGGAAGTAAACATAGCATAGAATACAGGCACCAGAATGGTTAAAATAAAATAAGAGTAGGAACAAGTAATATAATGTGATAACAGGGTGCATGTGACATGTGATAGATAACAGGTATCATGCAAGCAGGTAAACATGTAATAGGTGTCAGGTAGCATGTACAGATAAGCATGTAACAGGTGTCATGTTATGTCAAGTCAAGTCTTGTATTTATTTCTATCTATGTAGCACTTCATGTGTTCCATCCATTTACCACATGGTTGCTACATTCAAACAAGTTGCATTTTAGAATTCATAGGAAATTCTATAGGTCATGTACTCGAGTATTCACTGGATTACAAAACTTGGTCAGTAAACTTGATCGGTAACAGAAAATTAACTTGGTCGGTAAACTTGATCGGTAACAGAAAATTAACTTGGTCGATAAACTTGATCGGTAACTTGGTCGGTAAACTTGACATACAGGAAACACGAGTCCCCTTTCAAGTACAGGCTCCTATATTGTCCACTACTAAATCTTTTCCTTAACCCCGACTTAGTTATTTGTTCTTATTATCAAACAGGCATATACGTGTCACAAAACAGGGCAAGAATAACATGATATAAACAAATAACAGGTTTAGGTTGAAAGATAAACATGTACAGGTGATAGATAACACATAAAATGATAGAACAACGAAAATTCTAGTTCAGGACAACAAGACAGTACTGCACTAAATCTGGAATTTTCGTTGCTACAAATGTGCAAACCTGGATCCGTCAAAAAATCTGAAAAATAGACTCTCGGCCGAATCCAGCAAATATATATAAGTCATATAGTATTTCACAAAAACAAGTCTCAAAATAGATTTGTATCCAGAAAACGTGTTCAGCCAGAAATCATAAGTTTGTATTCATAAACAGGAAAACAACATAAAAACGTATTGATTAAATCCAAAAAAGATCTGGGGTATTCCCTAGTATATTTAGTATCAAAAAATAAAGTTTCACAATTTTCCAACAAAGATAGAATAGTCAAGTAAAATCCGAAAGCAGTAAGATGTAGTAGATTTGTAAATCTGAAATCATAAACACCGCAGTACTTAAACAGCAATAGATTATAAATATAAATCGAAATCCAGATCCATCGAAAGGGTGATAAAATAGATACAATAGGCTACAATTCATATTCACAAAGTTTTTATAAAAAGCAAATAGAATAAGGTTGAAATTAAGGGTCTTTACTGAACAACATGAGAATTCTGCAAGTATAGTAGTTGTTTGCAAGTATAGAATTGTTCATAAAAGTTATCAATTAATTCCAAAAAAATTAGGGGTTAATCCCAATCAAGTCTAGTTATACTAAGCAAAATATTGGATCAAAATATTATCTTTAAGATTAATAGAAAAATAATTAACCATACAGAATTCATATAAAACTGGATCTGGAATTTTAAACACATCTATAGTAAAATAGCCATAACTTGCAACTCATAAATAAAAACTGAGATCTGTCAGAAATCTTAGAAAGTAGACAAAATTCTCTATAATTCATATTCACAAATAATTTTCATATACTGACCTTAATAGGGTCTAAAATACTAATAAAAACGGGGTAACAACAAAAACAGAAATCGTCTTCATGTATAAAATCAACTAGATCATATGAAACTCGTCCAAATCATAACAAACATGAAATTTGGTGTACTAGATGTTCAAGCAACATATTATAGGGTATTTAGAAAGTCTATAACAAGTTATACTATGACCAACACAAGTAAGCACACGACATCATACGAACAACATGCATGTATACATCAAGAAGTGGTTATCCCAGAGTTATTTCATGTCGTGTGTAATGTGATAACTACGAGCGGGTTAACACAATAGAGACAAGATATAATAGGAGTTTTGCACAATAATTATCTTTAGAACACAACTACACTACAGGCGGTATTTAGTACTTGTATTACACAATAAAAAGAATACAAGTTACTTACCTTATAGCCGAGAACGAGAACGAAGCAAGAACAAGAATAACGGGAACGAATTCCCAGGCACGAACATGATACCAACGATCACAAACGAGAAGATCATGAACAAGATGAAGACGATCGAGACGATCAAGGGCCGAGATCAAGAGCTGATGAAGATCACGATCAGATCAAGATTAGATCTGATGATGATCAGATTGCAAGGGAAGACCAAATGGCCTAGATCAAGATATCAAATTCAGATCAAACGGAGGGCTAGGATCTGATCGGATGATCAAGATGATCAAGATCGGATGGCTGGAGATCAAAGAAGGCTTTGATGCTGATGGTGCAAAACAGAGGAGGGCTTGGGGATCGGTGGCCGACGGTAGCCAAAGGCGACGGCGGGAGGCCGAGGGGCTGGCTGGCTGGCATTGAGAGTGTAGGGCGAGCGCTGCTGTGGCCGACAGAGCTGGAGTCGTTGCTCTCTGGCATCACGTCAGGAGGAGGCAGGGCAAAACAGGAATGCAGTCGAGGGCACAGGGGTGCATCGAGGCGCAGCAGGGCGTCGAGATGGAGGGTGCAGCACAGAGGTGAGGAGGTGGTTGTGGCGTCAAGGCTGCAGGGCGACAGGGGGGTGGCCTGCTGAGGCGGGAGGAGCACAGCGCCAGGGACATCTGGATGCTGCTGCGGAGGTCACTGTCGAGGCGGAGTCGCGACAGGGAAAGCGCTGGCTACAGCATTGCAGAGGCGCTGCATCAGACGTTGCGACGGCAGGAAGGAGGGCACATCGGGGTTGGCAAGAGCTGCTCGGAGGGTCTGGAAGAGGATGTGAATGAGGCAGAAGGAAGGGATGGGTTAGGAGGTGATGTCGGGAGTGGGTAGTCAGGGGATGGGGCTGGCACCGAAGCTGAGGGGCGAGGAGCGGAAGAGGGTGCACAGAGAGCATGGGGGTATGGTTGCTAGAGGTGCAGGAAGGGATAGGTAGAAGAGCGGCTAGGGTTGAAGAATAAGGTAACAGGGTATAGATATATATAGGGTATTAGGGATATTAGGGTTTAAAGAACAGTGGTAACGGGTAAAACAAGTTTCGGGTTGGGAGTAGTGGATTTTAAATGGGTTAAAATTGGGTATTGGGTTTTAAAGATCCGATATGGAATTGGGTATGATAACAAATGGGTTTGGGTATGGTTTTGAATAGGATTTAAACAATAATTAATTAGGCCATGAAACAAAATGATTTGATCTAAACAAAATAGATCGGAGACAAATAAATTGGGATAGAAAAATTAAATCAAATCAAGGAAATATTCAAGGCCACAAAATAGGGTCAAAGTCAAAGCAGATAGATTGATAATGATAACAGAGATCAAATACATGGTTCGGAAGAAACAGAAGAATACAAAATGAATAAATACACAGAAAAAGAAAATACACCCAAACTACAGAAAATGGAAAACAGGGGTTACAGTTTTATTTTACATATCTCTTGTAGTGTGTACTTAACGCTTTCAAGGCTCAAGATCAAGCTACAAGACAAGGAAGCTTTTTCAAGACTCAAGATCAAGATACAAGACAAGGGTTATTCAGAGCTTCAAAGATTCTCAAAGTGATCAGCTCAAAAGAGTGTCTGGTAAGTTTATTGTATTTTTTTATGTCTTATAAATCTTGTAATAGCCTTGATGCACACACTCATACATCCCCTAGGATTAAAATAAAGATTATTAAAAATTAAAATGTCAAATTCAAGCTTGTATAAGTTCAGCTATAAAAGTACCAGTCAACTTACTTCGATAAGCAGTCGACTGTTCAGGTACGAAACAATCTGAACTTACTCATGCTCTGACCAGTCGACTCCTTTGGTAACCCAGTCGATTGTTCAAGCAATTTTGAGAATTTTCTGAAATTTAAAAAATTGATTTTCAAACTTAATTTTCTTCTGCCGTTTGTTGGCAGTTGGTGAACCGTTTGCCAACGTCCTTGGAGTTCTTACTTTATAAATAGAGTTCAGAATGAACTTGGAAAAGGTTACCCAATGCTTTTATCAAGTCTTTGCTTTTATTTGTAAAAAAAAAACTTAAAACTTTCAAGTACTCTCATTCTTTAGACTTGGTTCTCTAATATCAGTCTTGTATAACAACGATTAAGTTCAAGACTGCGATTAGAAGTTGACATATAGCCTCTATACAAAAAGCACACTCAAAAATCAAGTCTTTAGCTGTTGTAATCTTCTATTTCTTTGTTGTTTTACTCTCGAGCTGTGAGAGTGGTCCTCTCGGTTGGAGAGAAGGGCTCTTGGTGCAGAGTCAGTGTTCACTCTAGGTTGTAGAGTGGGGTCTTGCTCTCTCTAGTGGTGCAAGAGGTCTACGGGTTTGTCATAGTTGTTGCCAAAGGTCGTAGGGTATTCTTGTATTTTTTAAGAATATTGGAAAATCTCAAGTGGGTTGCTTAGGGATTGGACGTAGGTCGGGAGGACTGAACTATGATATATCGCCGTGTTAGCATTGTTGATTCTCTGTGGTTTGATTTCTCTAACTTGCAATTTTAATTTCGCTGCAGTTTATTGTAAGGTTGTGTTTGATCAGTCAACTGGTTCCTTTGTTAAGTCGACTTAACAGACTCGCTGTTATTCGGTTGATTAACTCTCTTTTATCTGGCGTTTCAGTCAACTGGTTTTGCTTTCCAGTCAACTTAACAGTTGCCACAAGTTTAAATTATTTTTTATTTTATACATAACACTATTCACCCCCCTCTAGTGTTATTTGTCTTGCATATAAGATCCAACACTTGGTATCAGAGCCTGATTAATAGCAATGGCATCTACTTCAAATACAAATCAATACTACGAAGTTCAATCTACACAAATGCCACCTCTTTATCTGGCATTTCAGTCGACTAGTTTTGCTTTCCAGTTAACTTAACAGTTGCCACAAGTTTAAATTATTTTTTATTTTGTACATAACACTATTCACCCCCCTCCCCCCCCCTCCAGTGTTATTTGTCTTGCATACAGGATCCAACAGTTGGTATGAGAGCCTAGTTAATCACAATGGCATCTACTTCAAATACAAATCAATACCACGAAGGTCAATCTACACAAAGGCCGCCTCTCTTTGATGAAACAAACTATAACTACTGGAAATGTAAAATGAAGATTTACTTACAATCCATCAACTATGTGATTTGGAACATGACCGAGACAGAGTATACAGTGCCTACTCTTTCCTATGCTCAATGGAATGATGATATGAAGAGTGATACCATGAACAATGCAAAGGCAGTAAATGCTCTCTTCTGTGCACTTACCAAAGAAGAATTCAACCGTGTGTCAAACGTAACAACGGCATTCCAAATATGGCATACTCTTGACGTAACACATGAAGGTACAAATAAGGTTAAGGAATCTAAAATTTCTGTTCCTGTTCATAGGTTCGAGATGTTCCGAACGAAGAAGAATGAAAATGTATCGGAGATGATAACAAGATTCACCGACATCACAAATTTCCTTGTCGCTCTTAGCAAAACATATACGCAAGCAGAGATGGTGAGAAAGGTTCTACGTGCTCTTACCCCCGAATGGAAAAAGAAGACTACCACAGTTGAAGAAGCCAACACAACTTTCACTTGAAAATCTTGTTGAAAATCTAATGGCTTATGAAGTACAATTGGAGGAGCGCAAGAAGGACTTAGAATCGCAACAAGACAAATAGAAAACCCTTGCTTTCAAGGCTATGTCTGAATCAGAAGATGATGAAGATGATGAAGTAGAAATGGCTATGTTCACAAAAAAATTCAAGAAATTTCTTCGCAAAAGTAAACTTAATTCTAGATTAAAGGATACTAATGAGCCTCCTACTTTTTTCAAAATGCAATAAATTAGGTCAGATGAAAAAGAACTGTCCGTTGGAGAATGCAAAATTTAAAGACAAAATCTCAAACTTCAAGAAGGTTAAATTTACCAAGAACCAGTACATGAAGAACAAGAAGGCCTACCAAGCAACGTGGGATGATAATGATTCATCTTCGGAAGAAGAAAATGAAAAATCTAACGAAGTTGCAAACGTGCACTTCATGGCAAATCAAAGCGATGTAAGTAATAATATAGATTCTAGTGATTAATTAGAACCATTTAATGAAATTTTTTAAGAATTAAAAAAAAGAAAATAAAAGGTAAGAATCTAGAGAAAGTTAATCAAACTCTTTCTCAAGAAAACTTTGATTTACAAGTTGATGTCAAGTATTTAACTTCTCGTATTTCCAACTTGGATATAGATCTTATATCTCTAAAAAGGAATTATGAAGAGATATCTAAGAATGTATCTAAGTTCAATAAGGGAAAAGAGAATTTAAATGAAGTTCTTCAAAATCAAGCTCAGTCTAATAAAAGATTTGGACTTAGTTTTCAAAAAATTCTTGAAAATGTCATTCTTCTAATAACACTAGTTATAATAAGGTTTATTCTGCTTCTAGTGTAAAGAATAAGTTATATGTTTTCTTTGAAAAGCCAAAAATTCTTGTTAATCATGAAAATAGAAAGTTTTCCAAAAAGACCAATCGACTGGCCCCTCAAATAGGTAGTCTATTAAGAAGGATGAAATCTTATTCGAAAAGACAACAGCCTCGTATAAGTCGACTAGTTTCACCTCCAAGTCGACTGAATATACAAAATAGTCGACTATTGGGTAAAAATAAGTCGATTGGACAGTACAAAAATATTTGGGTTCCAGTTAATTTGTGTCTAAATGAAAGGATTTCTTACATAAATTCCTTTGTAAATAATCTTTGTAATTCTGTTAATTTTAAACCTGCATATGGTGGTAAATCAAACTCACTTTGGGTTTGATTTCCCAAGCACTAATCTTTCTCGGACCCAATGAAAATGGTGCCATATTCACAAATAATATTTTGTAGGTACCTAAAAGGGAACGATGGATACTTGACAGTGGATGTTCTAAACACATGACTGGCCATGCAAACTTGCTTTCTACCATTCAAGATATAGATGGAGGAACCGTTACTTTTGGTGACAATAACAAAGGAAAAGTCATCGGAATAGGCATGGTTGGTAAGAATACTACTCCTATTATTGAAGATGTATTTTTAGTTAGTGGTTAAAACATAACCTGTTAAGTATTAGTCAATTATGTGATAAGGGTTATAAGATAGTATTTGAAAAAAATGCATGCTTGATTTATGATTCATCTTTGAAAAATGTGATTTTTCAAGGTATTAGAAAAAAATAACATGTATGAACTTTGTTTAAAAACAAATGAGTTTTCAGATGATTTTTGTTTAGTTACCTCGAACAATGATTCTTGACTTTGGTATAAAAAATTTGGACATGTAAACATGAAAAATATCGCTAAACTCTCTAAGAATAACCTAGTTAAAGGACTGTCAGAATTATCTTTTAAGAAAGATAAAATGTGTGATGCATGTCAACTAGGTAAACAAGTAAAATCCACTTTTAAAACAAAGGAAAAGATTTCTACTAGTAGGCCTCTCGAATTGATCCATATGGATTTATTTGGACTTACTAGAGTTGCTTCCTTAAATAAAAGTAGATATGTATTTATTTTAGTCAATGATTATTCAAAATTTACATGGGTATTCTTTTTAAGGCATAAAATGAAGCCTTTGAAGAATTTGTAAATTTCTGCAAACGTGTTCAAAATCAAAAATCTCTAACCATAGTCACTATTAGAAGTGATCATGGTGGAGAATTTGAGAATGAAATATTTTCATAATATTGCAACAAGAATGCTATAACACATACTTTTGCATTTCCTAGAGGTTCACTACAAAATGGAGTGGTTGAAAGAAATAATAGGACTTTGCAAGAATGTGCACGTACCACGCTTGTTGAAAGTAATTTGCCTAAATACTTCTGGGCTGAAACTGTGTCTACAGCATGTTATGTTTTAAATAGAATACTAATTAGGCCAAAGCTTGAGAAGACTTGTTTTGAGTTGTTTTTTGAACGTATTCCTAAAGTTTCTTACTTTACAGTATCTGGTTGTAAGTGTTTCATATTAAAACACAAAAAAATAACCTAGATAAATTTGATGCTAGATCTAATGAATGTATCTTTATTGGATATTCAAATAGGAGTAAGACTTATAGAATTTTCAATAAGTCATCTTTGACTGTTGAAGAATCTATGCATGTTTCTTTTGATGAATCTTTACCTTCATCTAGTGTTATTCAAGATGATGAAATTGTATCTTCACTGCTAGATAACATTGTTAAAACACTTGAGCAAATTACTCTAGATAAGTCGACTGATGTGTTGAATTGGTCGGCTGATGAGTTCATTAAGACGACTGATCCTGTTGAGATAATTCCAACTTTAACAAAGTTATTTGTTGAAGTTCGAGATCATCCTCATGACTTAATTATTGGTGACATCTCACATGGCATTCAAACAAGGTCACATTTTAATATGATTTCTCATGTTGCTTTCTTATCAGATTTTGAACCAAAAAATATTCAAGAAGTATGTGAGAATGAATTTTGGTTGAATGTTATGCAAGATGAACTTAACTAATTGGTAAGGAATGATATATGGGATTTAGTTCCACAACCCCCTGATCATACTATTATTGGTACCAAATGGGTATTTAAAAATAAGTTAGATGAATCAGGATAAGTTGTTAGGAACAAGGCTAGACTAGTTGCTCAAGGATATAACCAAGAAGAATGAAATGATTTTGATGAAACATATACTCCTGTTGCTAGACTAGAATCAATTAGAATTTTGTTATCTTTTGCATGTTTTATGAATTTCACACTTTTCCAAATGGATGTTAAAAGTGTTTTCTTAAACGGTTTCATTAAGGAGAATGTTTATGTTAAGCAACCACCAGGTTTCGAACATGAACAATTCCCTAACCATGTTTTTAAATTAAAAAAAGGCTTTATATGGTCTTAACCAAGCACCTCGTGCTTGGTATGATCGTCTAAAAACTTTTCTTTTAGAAACAGGGTTAAAAATTGGTAAAGTAGACAGTGCATTGTTTATTAGAAAAATAAAATCAAACATATTAATTATACAGATTTACGTAGATGACATAATTTTTAGATCAACTAACAGTAATCTATGTCAAGAGTTTGCTACTACCATGCAAAATAAGTTGGAGATGAGTTAGATGGGTGAACTCAATTACCTCCTTGGACTTCAAATAAAACAGTTGCAAAATGGCATATTTATTAATCAAGAAAAATATGCTAAGGAATTACTCAAACGATTTGGCATAGATGGCACTAGTAGTAAGATGGCTACTACTACTACACTTGACAAAGATAACTTAGGTAAGAGTGTCGATCAAAAGCTCTATCAAGGTATGATTGGCTCACTCTTATATATAACTGCTAGTAGACCAGATATTATGTTTAGCGTATGTTTGTGTGCTAGATATCAGTCTGATCCAAAAGAATCTTATTTAAAAGCATTGAAACGAATTTTAAGATATATTAAAGGCACATCTAAATATGGTTTATTTTATCCTCGCACCGATAATTTTCAATTACTGTCTTATAGTGATGCTGATTTTGCTGGAAGTAAAACTGACCGTAAAAGTGCCAGTGGAACCTGTTACTTTTTGGGACATTCCCTAGTATCTTGGTGCAATAAAAAGTAAAATTCCATATCTCTATCTACCACAGAGGCTGAATATATTGCTGCAAGTTTGGCTTGTGCTTAAATCTTATGGATGAAACAAACTCTTTTTGATTATGGTATTTCTTTTTCAAAACCTTCTATAATGTTTGACAATACCAGTGCCATTAATCTATCTAAAAATCCGATTCAACATTCACGTACGAAACATATTGATGTTCGACATCATTTTCTACATGATTATGTTTTCAAATGAGATGTCTTATTGGAATTTATTTCTACTGATAAACAAATAGCGGATATTTTTACCAAACCGTTTAAAGAAGACATTTTTATCAAATTTAGATGAGAACTAGGAATTTGCTCATTTCATGATATTTCCTTAAAAAATGTGTCTAAGTCGACTTATTTTGGTTTTTGGTCGATGACTTATACCGAGTTTATGTGTTTGTTTTTCTTTCTTGATTTTTTCTTAATGACCAGTCGACTGTCTTTCTTTCCCAGTCAACTGACGATACTTTATAAAACTTTTTTTGGATTCAATTTTTTTTCGACTGTCCTGACTGTGTTCAGACTTTTTATTGTCTGAATCGTCACTTGTTGGGGTTTCTTTTGATCTTCTTAGACCTCTACTTTTAACTCTCTGTGTGATATACACCATCAATCCATCCTCTCTTTTAATCTCCACCCTTAATTATTTGTAAAAACTCTAGCCACCTTTCACTTTCCCCTTTTTACTTTTTACTCTTCTTCAACCTGAAGACCAGACGGCTGCTCCTGTGAAGTTGTTTTTGGGTTTCTTTTGCTCTCGCCCTTGTTGATTGGAGTTGGCAGCTCGATCTTCTTAGCTCGGAGTTCCTTCTACTTTGGTCCTCATCTAGCTTCTTTTTCTCTTTTTGATGTTGGTTACATTTGTTCTTTGTGTTTTTCCTCTTATCTATTTAGGTCTTTTAGATTAGTCTATTTTCTTCATGCCGAAATCCAAAAGATCTAGGTCTGCCCATGTTGAGGAAGAACAAACTCATCCAAATTATCCATCAGTATTTGAGGAATCCTAGTCTAGTTGAAAAATATTTTATCATTTGCCAACTAGTTATTTTTCTTGGAAGGTTTATTAACTTTCCTGATTTGGATAAATATCCTATTGCTTCACTTTTTTAACAATATGGATTGTTTGATCTCTTATCTTTAGTCAATCAACCCTATTACTACCCGTAACTTATTTATTTGTTTTTTTTCTAATATGAAAGTTGCTAATAATGATGATCGTGATGCGATTACTATCACTACCATTGTTAAAAATGTGAGGATCAAATTGGATGTTAAGACATTAGGACAGATTTTGAACATTCCTTTTGATGGGTTGGATTTAGTTGAGTGTGAACTTGATGATCACTCTATTTTGTCTAAAGTTTTTCTTCCAACCGTGGTCCTCCAATGACCAATAAGAACATCACCCCGCTTGCAAAACTTGTTGCATGAATTTTGTCGTATAATATTATTCCTAAAACGGGAAGTTACAATCAATTTTTGTACGAATTACAAACGGCTGTGTATGCTATTTTTGGGAATATTCAAATCAATTGGAGATATGTTATATTTAGTCGTTTCCACAAAGCTCACTCCTCTTTTCTACCTTATGGTGCTCTTCTCACTCATGTCTTCAACCACTTTAAGATAGATTTAGATTCAGAGCCTAGTGTTGTGTCTCGTTTTGAATCTTTTGATCGAGTCAGTCTTTCCCGTATGAAATTACTTCATACTCCTGCTACTTCACCTCCTCGTAATGCTTCACCTATACCTTTAGCCACTTCCATTCCCCATCGTTCTTCGGCATCTAGTTCGTCTTCTAGTGCTTGTCCTAGGGCTAGTTTTTCTTATCCTGAGATTCTCTATACGTCTGTAAACTATCTTATGGACCGTCAGGATCTCATTTTGGGTCGACAAGATTCTCTTGAGGCTAGTCTTGCTAACCTCACTCAAATGTTTGTTCGACAGTTTCCTCAGCCTACTCCTACCTCCAATAGTGACGAAGACGACAATTGAAGTTGTTTTTCTTTCTTTTGCATTATGTTTTCTATGTTTGTAAGATTTTATCTTTTGAATTATGCACAATATTTGGCTATTTATGTAAACCTTTATGTTTCTCTCTTTGGATTGTCTTTTATGGTCTATTGTTTATATATGTATTTGGATTTCCTTTCTATTTTTGTTGATGCCAAAGGGGGAGAAGTTTTATCATGCTTGGTTATGTACAAGTATATATATGCAAGTTTTATCATGCTTGGTTGTGTACATGCTTTATGATATTGTGTATCTTATTTTTTGTTGGTTGTGTACATGCATTATGATATTGTGTATCTTATTTTTTTGTTGTGTGCATATCTTATTTGATTTAGGGGGAGCAATCTTCAATTGTTTAGTTATGTTCAGGAGAAGCATGTATTCTATATTGTTTAGTTATTGTGTTGTCATCATCAAAAAGGGAGAGAATGTAGATTCTTGATTTTGATGACTACAACACGATACACATATGTTCTATTTTACATATCTCTTACAGTGTGTACTTAACGCTTTCAAGGCTCAAGATCAAGCTACAAGACAATAAAGCTTTTTCAAGGCTCAAGATCAAGATACAAGATAAGGGTTATTCAGAGCTTCAAAGATTCTTAAAGTGATCAGCTCAAAAGAGTATCTTGTAAATTTATTGTATTTTTTGATATGTCTTAGAAATCTTGTAATAGCCTTGATGCACACACTCACACATCTCCTAGGATTAAAATAAAGATTATTAAAAATCAAAATGTCAAATTCAAGCTTGTATAAGTTCAGTTGTCAAAGTACCAGTCGACTAACTTCGATAAGCAGTCGACTGTTCAAGTACGAAACAATCTGAACTTACCCAAGCTCTGACCAGTCGACTCATTTGGCAACTCACCCGACTGTTCGAGCAGTTTTGACAATTTTCTGAAGTTTAAAAAATTGATTTTCCAACTCAATTTTTTTCTGCCGTTTGTTGGTAGTTGGTGAACCATTTTTCAACGTCCTTTGAGTTCTTACTCTATAAATAGTGTTCAGAATGAACTTGGAAAAGGTTACCCAATGCTTTTATCAAGTCTTTGCTTTTATTTGTGAAAAAGAACTTAAAACTTTCAAGTACTCTCATTCTTTAGACTTGGTTCTCTAATTTCAGTCCTGTATAACAATGATTAAGTTCAAGACTGCGATTAGAAGTTGACCTATAGCCTCTATACAAAAAACACACTCAAAAATCAAGGCTTTAGGTGTTGTAATCGTCTATTTCTTTGTTGTTTCACTCTTGGGCTGTGAGAGTGGTCCTCTCGGTTGGGGAGAAAGGGTCTTGGTGTAAAGTCAGTGTTCACTCTAGGTTGTAGAGTGGGGTCTTGCTCTCTCTAGTGGTGAGAGAGGTATACGGGTTTGGCATAGTTGTTGCCAAATGTCGTAGTGTATTCTTGTATTTTTTTTAAGAATAGTGGAAAATCTCAAATGGGTTGCTTGGGGACTGGACGTAGGTTGGGAGGACCGAAGCAGGATATATCACCGTGTTAGCATTGTTGATTCTCTGTGGTTTGATTTCTCTAACTTGCAATTTTAATTTCGCTGCACTCTATTGTAAGTCTATGTTTGATCAGTCGACTGGTTCCTTTATTAAGCCGACTTAACAGACTCGTTGCTCTTCAGTTGATTAACTCTCTTTTATCTGGCGTTTCAGTCGATTAGTTTTGCTTTCCAGTCGACTTAACAATTGCCACAAGTTTAAATTATTTTTTATTTTGTACATAACACTATTCAACCCTCCTCCCCCTTCTAGTGTTATTTTCCTTGCATATAGGATCCAACAATATCCAGGGCCGGCCCCCACTTTGAGGCTAGTGAGGCGGCCGCCTCAGGCCCCCGATTTATTTTGCAATTTTAGAAGAAAAATTTGCCGTACTGCCCTTGTTTTTGAAAATAATTAGGGACTTGCCCTACTTTCCAAAACAATTAGCGAGATGCCCTTGTTTGTGACATGTCAGCAACAAACGTTATTGGAAAAAACGGCATCAGTTATTTCTATGCCGTTCTTCCCAATAACGGCATCTTCTTTAAAAAAAAGTGTCGTGCCGTTATTGGAAATAACGGCATAGCTTATTTTTGTCTAAAGATCTCTACAGTATCAATTGTGACTCGAGAGAGAATTGCAAATTGAAAGCAACTGATGCTAATCTATAAGAGAACGGCATATATTATACTGAAGCCGTTTTTCACGATAACGGCATGAGTTAAAAACATTTTGCACAGGTTCCTATAATCGAAAAACCTTTCTTTTTCCCCCTTTTCCCTTGCGATTCTTTCCTTCCCCATTTCGACTCCGAAAACCCTATAGCCTTAAAAAAAAAAAATCCTAAAATCTTCGGGTGTGTAATTGATTTGTATTTGGGTGTGTAGTCTTCAATCTTTCATTGAGAGTGCAAAATCATTCTGAATCCGAAATCATTGTAAGTATCCAAAAACCCTAATTTGTATTTTGTAAAGTTGATTTTGATAGTATGATAGATGTGTGCATTGGTAGTATAGTACAAGTAATATAGATTTGTGTTTTTGAAGTAGTAATTTTGGAAATAATATTATGTATTGTTAGTGATGTAGGGTTTTACAAAATATTGAATTGTTGAGAAAGGTGGAATTGTTCATTTTGTTAGGAAAACAAAGAATTTGGAGAGATATTTTGTTGGGGGGGGGGGGGGGGGGGTTACGTTGTCATTATGATGATTGCTAGTAATTCAAAATTCATACTTAGGTTATAAAAGAACATTTTTTTACAATGTTATAAACGATTCGGATTTGAGGAATAACGCGTTTGTGATGAATTATACTTAGTTTATTTTGAAAATTCTTTTACTCAAATTGTTGTTGATTAGTGTTTGTTATTGTTGACAGGTCAATGGATCCTACACAACCATCTTCTTCGCATGGTGTTGGTGCTTCTTCTACTTCTTCATTTGGACCACGGGGACATCCGGGTCCATTAGATCCTACCGTTCTATTTCTGCAAGAAGACCACAGATCACGACCATTTGGACCGGAGATGTAGAGAAGATGAGTTTCCGAATGCACAACATCATGCCGGTGATCCTCGGTATTGAAAATTACTTGGTAAGCAGCGGATTCTACGGGATGTCGAAGCTGGCGAAAATCAAGTGTGACCACGCTCTACTTACCGCTCTTGTGGAGCGATGGAGACCGGAGACACACACGTTTCACTTGCCGGTTGGAGATATGACGGTCACCCTACAAGATGTAGCCGTGATTGTGAGTCTTCCAATTGATGGGGTGGCCGTCACCGGCAACTTGCTGTTCAATAAGGTAGCTTTGGTACGAGATTATCTTGGGCTGGTCGTGCCTGAAGTGGATCATGAAATATGGGTTGGGGAATCAATTAGACGTGCTTTTCTTGATGCGGAGTTCACTAATCGGATGCCAGCCGTACCGACGGGCATCCAACTCCAGAATTATAACCGTGCTTACCTACCGTCGATGATTGGAGGGATTCTATTCCCTAACTCTTCAGGTGATGTAGTCCACCTCATGTACCTTCCACTCATTGCTGACCTGCAGACAGCCGACCGATATAGTTGGAGAAGTGCGGCTCTAGCCTCCCTCTATCGTGCTCTCTGTAACTGTTCAATGTGGTCGATTCAAATGACCGGGCCGATGTCCATCTTGCAAATATGGTGTTGGGAAAGAATACACCTTGGTCGACCCCGTGTCACGGTACTATCAGAGAGTTGGAAAGTACTACAGGATAATCCTATGCTGAGAACTCCTCTCGGTGCCTACTAGGCGGGGAAGCGTACATGGAGGGATAACCCACGTGGTGTCCTAACCTATTACAGGGACGAACTCGATCAGTTGAGGGAAGAGTTCGTCAATTGGACCCCGTACACAGATGATAGGCTGCAACGTCTACCACCGATTTGCACTGCCAATAATCAGTTGTGGTTGACCTTAGCTCCACTTGTGAACTTCTCAGTTGTGGAGTTTTATTACCCCGGCCGTGTTCTTCGCCAATTCAATGCACAACAACCCGTCCCTGTAAAATCATTGTACGATCGTAGACTACACAACATCACGGGTCAAGGTCGTTTACCAAACATGGATTGGGCCAATCACCACCGTGCTTATGTAGGATCTTGGAATGAACGGAGGTACGAGTTGGTAGTTGAGGGCATTGTACGGCCGTATGACGGATCAATGCAAACAGCTTATATGGCATGGTATCGTTGCATCACAAGATTATATGTCACGCCAAAAACGGAACTTCCTGCGGGTATCCAACAACCGATACCCGCGCACCAGGTTGAACCACCACCTGCACATTCATCATCACAACCCATGTATCAACCAAAAGCTTCATCATACCGTTTAATGGTAAATAAGTTTGTTTGTTCAATTACATTTATTTGGAGGAATTTTACTTATGCTTCTTTGATTATGTCTAATTTGGTTTACTATTATAGATCGACAACACATGGGACATGGCGAGGAAATGTGCGAGTGTTTTGAAGAGCAACGCCAATAAGGCATGCAAAGAATTGGCACGAGACATCCTGTGCAATTGTTGTACCTCTCTTGAAGACGTTGGAGATGGTCCACGTTTCAATGACCTTATGCGGTCAACCGAAGAGCAACGCCAACAAGTACGACCTACCGCTAGCCAAGCTCCACCTCCACCACAACAAGCATTGGAATTGGGAGATCCCCTCGCACCTCAAACTCAACTTCAAACTCCATCACATCATCCACGAAGGGGTAAGACCGTTCGATTCCCTCCTACGCAAAGCGAATTGGCAAATCCCGAGATTGAAGTAGGAGGAGGTGATGACGAAGAAGGAGTTGGTCCCAGTGAACCTGCAATGCAAGAGACCTGGGAACGTAGGCAGAAAGTCCCGGCTCGAAGGAGGAGAGCACCCCAACACTTCACGCCAAGTTAAACCGTAGAAAACTTTATGTATTATTGATGTTTATTGTTTTTTTGTCATTATAGACTTGATGTAGTGCATGCAATGTAGTTGATGAATTGTTTAAGTATTTTTAAGTTTGATGTGCATGTTTTCAAAGATTTCATTTGTGCATTTTTTGAAACTTGATGTTCATACTGGAGGGAAGAGTATGTGAAATATGGATGAACTTGATGAACCTAATTAAAAAATTGATGAACTTGATGTATCTGTGCATGTCTGTGAACTTGATGAAGTATCTGTGCAGTATCTGTGTATCTGTGCAAATCTGTGCATGTCTGTGAACTTGATGAAGTTTGTGAAGGAAAGCATGTGAAGTCAGTGCAAAATTTTGTGCAAAAGTTTGTGATGAAATCTGGTTGAAAAATTTTAAGTTTGTGAAGTATGTTTAAGCATTGGAATTTTTAAGTTTGTGAACTTGATGAAGTTTATGAAGGAAAGCATGTGAATTTGTAAGTTTGTAAATTTTTAAGTTAAATTTGTAAGCTGAATTGGATATTGATGAATTGAATTGAATTGATTTTGAAGTCTGGATGTCTGTGAATTGATGAATTGATCAAGACATGCACAGATCAAGTCTGGATGTCTGTGCATGTCTGTGAAGTGAAAACCATGAATAAAAGATGCCGTTATTGATAATAACGGCATTTTAATCCTGTAACGTTCTTGCAAATTACGGCATCAGTATGGATGGAAAATCAGGAGATATGGAGTATGCTGCCAATATTTCTGTGTCCACAGTCGTTATCCACATTAACGGCATCCTAAACCGATGCCGTTATTTAAGATAACCGCATCTTTGTATTACCCACCTGCCTTCCAAGATAACGGCATATATGAAGATGTCCATAAGTAAGCCGTTATCCAAGATAACGGCACCTTCAAATCCTGTCGTTTTCTAAAATAACGGCATCAATTCTGTTTGCCGTTGTTCAGAAGCACGGCATCAGTTAAACATCAAAATCTCAAAATTTCAGATTACCGCCAAACTTTCTATCTCCACAGTCGTCCTTGAGAATAACGGCATAGAAAGAAGATGCCGTTATTCACAACAACGGCATCTGTTATTTGAACAGTTGTGAATGTTTTCTGTGCATGTTTTGTTGTGATTGTTTATTTACAACAAATTTAACTATATCCACCACCAATTCAAACCACAAATCTCATTCAAAACAATTTAAACTTAAATTGCTCAACATATAAAAAGATGTCCATAATTTCATACAAACACTTACAAAGGATGAGACATAACTAACATCCAATAACAAGGAAAATATTCAAGTGCGGGTAGATTGTGAAGTCCCCACACTTTGTACATTCTTACAACTCCGTCTATTGTGTCCACTTACACCACATTTCGAACATACTTTTCCACTACTCCTACCTTCTCGTGCGTCCATGTCATTGCGGATGCGAGTATTCTTAGGTCTCCCCTTCACTCGACGAAGACTAGAATCAACTATTAGTACCGGTGTGCTTTGGGTAGGCCAATAAGATTCATCTGGTATAGGATTGAAAGTTGGTGCCCATGTTTTTGCTAACGAATCCGTAGAGTAGAAGGGATCTATGTACGGTTGATAATCAAGCGCACGTGAAGCACATGCCACTAACACATGAGAGCATGGAACGTGGATCAGTTGAAATTTGCCACATGTACAAGTTCGGCCTTCTAGGTCCACCGTATGCCAATGTCCACCTTTTTGATATCCACCGTCCATTCTAATGCCCGTTTTCACCCCGAAAACACCAACGCGATTATTAAACATTATGGCCTCATGTAAATTGGATTTTTCACGGCGGACATCAATTAGGTCCTGAATCCGGGGTGCCCATAGTTTACCTTCACTGATAAGTGTCTGCGCGGCCTCACGCCAGTTGGTGAAGTACATGTTTAGACGGAAAAATATATGTTCTACAATTGCGGTGACAGGTAAGCTACGAACACTTTTTAGAACCGAGTTGAAAACTTCAGACAGATTTGTTGTCATTATACCATATCTACGCCCACCATCAGCAGTAAGTGCCCACTTCTCAATTGCTTTTTCCTTTACCCAATTAGCCGCATCAACATTGCTAGCTTCAAGTTGTGCCATCTTTTCCTCGTGCTTTTTCCACTGATTTTGACACGCAATTACCTTCAATTTATTCATCAAAAATTTCGAACCAAATTTTTTATGAAAATTGCTAGCAAAATGCCGCATACAGTACCGATGATATGCAAATGGTTCCCTCCACGTGCCAAACTCATTTCCCATTGCTGATAAAATACTGGCATGTCGGTCAGAAATGACACAAAGATCTTTACGATCTATAACAAAGCACCGAATACAGTTCATGAACCATGTCCACGTTTCTATGCTTTCACCTTCAACCAGTGCAAATGCAAACGGAAATAACCTCCCGTTTGCGTCTGGTGAAACCGCAATCAACAAACAGCCTTTATATTTTCCGTACAAGTGAGTGCCGTCTACACTTATAACTGGTCTACATGATTTAAATCCTTTGATGGAAGGACCGAATGCCCAAAAAACACCCTTAAATGTTTCTATACCTGGCCCGGTCGTAATCTTCGCCCAATGTATAGCCGTACCCGGATTTGAAGCTTGAATTGCATTGAGTAGATATGGTAATTTAGTGTACGCTTTTTCAAAAGAACCATATAGTTTCTCAATTACTTTCTGTTTTGCCTTCCAAGCTTTCCAATATGATATTGTATATTGGAGCCTACCCTTCACCATCCCAATTATGACTCTTGGTGTTATTGAGAGTTGTTCCTTCAGAGTATCCATTATGACCATCTATACGACCATCGAGTCAATTTTGCTGTGATCCTAAGTCAATGTAGGATTCACACATGTGTGTACACCTTCAAGCTTTTTCACCACAAAATAATTACGACCTTTGGGAAAAATTTCACGCAAGCGCCATGGACAACCAACTTCATTTTGAAGTGATGGATTTTCTGCAATCTGCTCGGCTGAATGGTGGATGGGCGCGTATTTACATTTCACATGGTATAAACAACGATCTGATTTTACTGTCACGAATTCTCTGTAGTTCTTCACGGCGTACATCTTCACTTGATGTTGTAGAGCATCTTTGGTTGGAAATCTTTGACCTATGAAGAGTTCATCCAAGTTGGAAGAACCAATGGAAGACTGGCCATGTTCATGTACGGTGGCATGGGACATCCATTCACTTGATTGCGATCCACGCATAGCTGCACTTGTGTCCTGACTTGGCAACACACGGGCATTGTTAACCGGCACATCAACATTGGCATCAACAACTGGAGCTTCAACGGCAATCTCCTTATCATCATCCTCGAGACCGCGTACCTCATCTTCTTCCTCTTCTACCAAGTCGTTATTTACAATGGCATTGTCAAAGTCTTCCATAGCAATGCCAGCTATCAAAATATTTTGTGGCAATGGGGTCGGATGTACCTGCTCGTATTCGGAGGAAACAGGTTCCGTTGGAGTTATGCTAGTATCTCCAATTGTATTTGAAATCCTTACGTGTGACTCTGCAGATGGTTTCAAAGTCCTTGTGGGCCTTGGACTTTCGATAACAACTCTTGTAGTATTTGGAAGCCTCATTTGATCGATATATAACTCAACTATATTCCTACCACAACTTGGATGAAGTGTCCTAAGCAAGACAGACCTCAGAGAACTGTCACTGTCTATGGGTACCAACATGAAATACTTCCCATCTCCTTTACGAGCAGAATAACGGGCTCTCAGTTTCAGACTCATTTCACTTCTATCCCAATTGGTGACTTCATATATCTTATCTATTAATTCTGCATAACCAAAGTTGGGGGTAGCCCAAATAATTACCGGTTCAACATCACTATAAGAATATCCAATTTTCGGATCCTTAATTACTTCACCCCCATAATATAACCAAATAGGGATATCAAATTTCATACCTATGCATAAAAATTAAAACATATTCAAATCATTCACTACTCACAATAAACAAAATATTGAAATAAAAATCAAACATAAGGTTAAGATGATAATACCTTCAAATTAAACCAAAAAAACCACTAGCAAAAATTTTGTTGTGGATGAAGACTGCAAATGAGAGTGGGAGTGAAGAGGTAGGATGTATGGAATTTTACAGGACTCAAATGGTTGGAATTTTTGATTTTGAGATCTAGGGTTTGTGGGTAACAGGAGCGATGCAAGAGAGATGTTTACGAATCAGAAGGGGAGGAAAGAGAAGAAGAAGGATTTTTCGATTATAGGAACCTGTGCAAAAAAATTATAACTGATGCCATTATTGTGATAAACGGCATCAGTATAATCTATGTCGTTCTCTCAGAGAACGGCATCAGTTATTTCAATTTTTGCATTTCTCTCTAAAGTCACGATTGATACTTTAGAGATCTTTATACAAAAATAAAATATGCCGTTATTCCCAATAACGGCATGACAATTTTTTTAAAAAGAGATGCCGTTATTGGGAAGAACGACATCGAAATAACTGATGCCGTTTTTCCCAATAACGTTTGTTGCTGACGTGTCATAAACAAGGGCATATCGCTAATTGTTTTAGAAATTAGGGCAAGTCACTAATTATTTTCAAAAAAGAGAGCAGTACGGCAAATTTTTCATTTTAGAAGCCCCAAATTTGTATTTCTCTTACAAATGTAGGCCCGTATTTTACGCGTAAAAAAATTATATTGCAAATAGGGGTTTCCAAAAATAATTATTTAGACTTTTTGCCTTGGACCCCGAGAACGTAGGGCTGGCCCTGGATATATCATCTCACGATTAGTAAATTTTGATAAGCAGATCCAAGAGACCACTAATGATCATCCGTCAATGGCTTTTTATGGTCAAAAGTCCAACAACCGTCCGAGTATAAAGCTTGGACAGAACTGTCGTTTCAATAAAAGTAGTGGAAAAGATTTTGACCCTCGTGGCCGAGGTTTTCCTCAAACAGATAAGGCTAATAATTGACCACACAATGGTCGTCAGCACCATCAAAACCAAAAATCCATGTGCTAGAAATAACCAGTCTTCTCGATACCAAGCAAATCGTCTTAAGTCTCGTGCCAAATATGTGAGAAACTAGGTCATTCTGCTATGAATTGTTGGCACATTTCAATCAATCTTTATCAGCCCATTGACATCTCAAACACCTAACCCGTTTTCAATAATTATTTAGCTAAACGACCCACTTCCAAAAATATTTAGCCAACTGACCCTCTTTTACGAAATATTAAATCCAATTAGTCCTATTGATATAATAACCTAAAAAAACAAAATTTCCTATATAATGCTACATTAAAAATTATAAACTATAATATCTCTTATCCTTATAAAGACTGGATATTTCACAGAAAAATAAAGAAACTAAAATTAAAAAATCTTTTAAATTTTAAGATTAGATACATTGATAGAAGATTAACAGAAAGAAAGCATATTACTAATAGAGAAATATCAGAATATTTGTTACTAACAAGAATAACTAATAAACTAGCTAAAGAAATACAAAAAGAGAGAGCATACAAAGTATTAGAATACAGAAACGAAGAAACAAGTTGGTATTACCAACACCTACTAGCATACAAAATAACATGCTAAGTATGGCCAATGAAACAGTAGCATTAAATCCTAACATAAGCCCAGAAATTTATATGATAAACATATAAGAGTTGAAAGAAGATTGCAATAGTCCTGAGTTTGTAGGAGGTATAAGAAAAGATTTAAAAATCATAAATAAAAATATAAAAGAATTAGGTAGATATATAACTGACTACTCAGAAAAGAATTAGGTAGATTGTAATCCTCCAGCTCTTCCCCTCCTCATCAGTGGCAGGGGCTCCCTTGAATAAGACATACCCCGAGTGGTCGAAATTAGGAACCCGCTCACTAACCTCATCAAGAGCTCTAGCGTACGCATTTTCCATGTTCGCGCGTTAGGAACTCATCCGCCTCGGCCTTCCCCTTTGCTATCCCGGCTTCCATAGCAGCCTCTATCTCCTTCACAACCTGCTCCCTCTCCCCAGCTACATTCTCCTTCTCATGAGCCACCCTCTCCTTCTCCTCCGTCAACGCCGCCTCCAACTGAAAAATCCGAGCGGCCTGCGAATCAACCTTAACCGTAGCCGCCTCCAACTCCCTAGCATACTTCGACTGCTCTGCTCTGGCCTTTTCAATAGCCAACGTCAACTCCTTCTCCTGATTCGTTGTTTGCTCCGACAAATAGCTAAAGTGGCAGATAATCTACAAATAAAATATTAACCTCTAGTAACGAAAAGGGAGGCGGTCATTCACCAAAAGCAGGACAAGTAAAAGTACAAGAACGGAACTTAAGAAACAACTTACTGCCATAGTGGCTCGGGAGATCTCCAGGGCAAAATCTCCGACAGTTCCATGTTTCAACGCGGACTTATCCTTAGGAGTCGCCAAATGATGAATGGCATCCATACTGCTAGCTGAATCCCCTAGAAAACCGTTGTGCTTCCTCACCTACCAATCAGAAAACAAAATCTTCTTGTGCTCATCGGTAAGAATTACAGCAGCCTCTGCGGTAAGAGGAGGAGCCTCAATAGCTAGGGCGGCGCTCAGAGTAAAACTGCCCTCGACGGGGGTAGTCGAGGTGGCTGGAGGAGATCCCAAATCCACGAACATACCCTTCGTTACATTCATAGGGGAGGCTCTTGTGATGGTCTTCTTCCTCTTGTTCTCCTCAGGAGCCTTGTTGCTCAGGCCTTAGTGCTTGGACATGATCGCATCAAAATTCATCCTGACGGCCCTGCAATAAGAGACAAGAAAATTTGTTTAAAAAAAGAGGAAAATATAAAGAAAATGCACATAAGCGATATAAGAATGAAAGGTGTGTACTAGGGTCGTCCTGGTCTAGATCCCCCTTCAAAAGCACCTCCCCAGTCAGATCCTTCCACTTCATCGTTGATCTCTTCAGAAGGATATCTACCATGCCTTGTTCTTCAATACTCAAGCTCGGATCCGCACTAACCCTCGTCGGGACACTCTCCCTCCAAACAGTAAGGATTCCCCACGGGTTGCGACTACAAATCAAAAAGTACTTAGCCCTCCAATGTTTGTTCTCATCAAGGTTGTCAACCAACTTCACACCAGCACGGGGGTTGAGGTAGTATTTAAAATCCACCATGCTCTTTTGGTGGAGCGTATAAAGCCTCCTGAACACATCCAATCGAAGCTTTATCCCCACCGCCAGGCATTGCAAATTGAAACTATTCACGTGCATCCACATGTTCAGCACGAACTGAGCAGGACTCAGAGTAAACAACCTCAAGACTTCTCTTACAAAGGGATGTAGAGGGAGGCGGAGACCTGCATGAAAGCGTCGAAGGGAAAGACGCACAGATCCGGAGAAATCGGAGAAAAAGCTCTAACTTCATGGCCAGGAAGCAATAAATTGAACCCCGATGGGATCTGATAGCACTCTCGGACAAGGCCTAAAACCTCCTCGGAAAGAATGGAAGACGTCTCATCAGCCTTCGTAAACTCCCGATATTCATTTTCCTCATAAAACCTCCCCATCCCGCGCTCGACTTGTGCGCCTAATTCGGCAGGGGTAGTCTCTAATGCCAATACTATGCAATAAAGAGCACAGATATCTCCCGAGCTCACCCGGAGCTGTATCTGCCTCTACAATAGTTTCCACAACAACGGATGGCTCGGCGGGCCCCTTGCCTCTATCATCTCTAGATGAAGGGACCTGAGATGACCCTTCACCTCTGTTCGTAGGGGAGGTCTCTCTGCCCGAAGAAACTCTAGACATGTTTAAATATATATATATATAGCATAGATATCTCCCAAGCTCACCCGGAGCTCTATCTGCCTCTACAATAGTTTCCACAACAACGGATGGCTCGGCGGGCCCCTTGCCTCTATCAGCTCTAGATGAAGGGACTTGAGATGATCCTTCACCTCTGCTCGTAGGGGAGGTCTCTCCACCTGAAGAAACTCTAGACATGTTTTAAAATATATATATATATATATATATATATATATATATATTACCTTCGATGTGACGACCACGATGGGAATCGCTCGCCGGGAATCAAAAAATTCGGCGGGAGTTTCTTTTGGGACAATTCTCGTCGAAGAAGAATTTTTGAGGAGGAGAAGTGAAGAGAAAGGGGGAGAAATGAAGGGGAGGGGGGGTTATAACCGAAGAAGAAAATAGTTCACCTTCAGAACTCTTAGGCCTCCAAAAACTTGGAAAAGCCCAACACACTCATCTGTCATCTGATCTCCTCAGAAATCGTGCCAGCAAGATCAATGACCAAGATCTGAAGAGATTTGCCCTGGTCAACAGTCAACGTTGACTGTCAACATTTGACCGGTCAACTCCACGTGGCGTGTCCTCATTGATCCACGTGGATTCGGCGATGCACCAGCTCAGGGTGACTCCGAGCTACCCTCGATCCGACCCTGTGAGAAGCGTCTGCCATCTGATCTCCTCAAAAATTGTGCAATCAAGTCAACGACCAAGACCTGAGGAGATTCGCCCCGGTCAATGGTCAACATTGACTGTCAACATTTGACCAGGAGCCCCCTCACTGGTCCATATGGGTCAGCGACGCACCAGCTCGCGGTGACTCTAAGCTACCCTCGATCTGACCCACTGAGAAGTGTCTGCCGTCTGATCTCCTCAAAAATTGTCCCATCAAGATCAACTGCCAAGATCTGAGGAGATTCGCCCCGGTCTAAGGTCAACATTGACTGTCAACATTTGACCAGTCCACGCCATGTGGCACTTCCTCACTGGTCCACATGGGTTCGGCGACGCACCAGCTCGGGGTGACTCCGAGCGACCCTCAATCCGACCCTGTGAGAAGCATCTGTCATCCGATCTCAAAAATCGTGCCATCAAGATCAACGGTCAAGACCTACGGATATTTGCCTCGGTCAACGGTCAATGTTGACTTTCAACATTTCACCAGTCAACACCACGTGGTGTCCCCTCACTGGTCCATGTGGCATCCCCTCACTGGTCCACTGGAGTTCGGCAATGCACCAATTCGAGGTGACTCTGAGCTACCGTCGATCTGACCAAGAGAGAAGTGTTTATTGTCCGATCTCCTCAAAAATCGTGCCATCGAGATCAACAACCAAGATCTGAGATGATTCGCCCTAGTCTACAGTCAACGTTGACTGTCAACATATGACCAGTCAACGCCACGTGGCGCATGAGAAGCATTTGTCCCAGATTTTCACGCTCGATCTTGACGAACGGCTGTGATCTGATCAAGGTATTTTCTTTTCAATTAATTCCTTTATTTAAATATTAATTTAAATTTATTAATTAAAATTTTCGAAAAATCATAAAAAAATGAAATAATTAATTTAAAAATTCTAAAAATACTTAATAATTCTGGAAAATATTTTTATATCCCGGAATAAATAATTTTAAGTTTAGAATAATTAATTAAAATTTTGATAAATTAATTATTAAAGTTCAGAAATTGAATAAAAAATTTGAAAAAAGATTTAAAATTGGAAATAATTCAGAAAAACCTGGGAAAATCTTACAAAATAAAAAAATTAATTGAATATTTTACAAACTCAAAAAAGCACTATTACACCCCGAGTGAGATTCAAACATCCTCGAGAATTCTGATAAATTCTGTAAGCCATTAAAAACGGGCAAACTACTCCTTAAAGGCTGTGACACTCAGTCTTCAGGAGTGGGAGGCTTGTGATATGGCTAGAAATAGAACCTAATTGGGACCGTTCAAATCAGGCACAAATCTCAAAGGTCTCAGGAGTAAAACGGTAATTTCCAATAGTCCGAAAATGGGAACTGTGTCTTTTCCAAACCCAATAACCCAAAAAATGGGTCTGCCTTACTGGGTTAGGGTGACAGCCCATTATAGATAACCCCAGATCTTTAAAAACAGTTATTTAAACTCATGATTATTTTTAAGAGGCGATTTAAAACAGATCTCTTATCATGAAGAAATTTAAACTATATTTTTTTAATCCAAAAACACCTGGGATTAGAGATAAATGATTATATCTAAACTGTTTCCAAAGGAAACTATAAATACCCTCTACCCCCACCATAAAAGAGATAATCAGTATTTTTTCTATACAAAATCTCTTTCATAATCTTTCATAATCTTTTAGATTACTAACTTGAGCATCGGAGAATTCGTCGCCGGGATCAATCCCGGTATTTTGAACTTTTTGCAGGTTAGCAGCACCATTGAGAACGGTCAATCCCGGCCAGCAGTCAACATGTTTGCTTTTACTGGTTTCAGAAGAATTTACGAATTATCTGTTTGCTCCCACACTGAAATTAGCAACAACAGATATGTATCTTTTATTTATAATTTTATTTACTTGAAAATAGTTGTGATATGTAAACTAAGTTAAATACAGATAAAAAAAATTATACACTGATATCTATGAATTTTTTATGGAAAGTTTTAGATTCTTTAATAATATCCATTTAATGAATTGTTGGTTCCTATTCATGATGTTTTGTCTTTGATTTTTTGTCTTCTTGTTGTATTGACATGATTAGATATGACATAAGTGGGCGAAAAAATTGTGTTTATACTTTTGCATCAAATATTTCTCATATAACTTTAAGATGCATCTGCCTGTGAAGTTTACAGGGCTAAATTTTAAAGGACGAAAAATCCCCCTGAATTATACCCTTTATGTAGAAAATTTGACTGAACTTTTTTTTACGCAGAAAACTACACTCAGATATGATTGTAAAAAATCATTCTGAAGTATATTTTTAGAAAACCACATCTAACTTTTCAGCTTATAATAGATAACCTCATTCATCTTTTCAAGTTAGTTCAAAAAACATCATACATCTTTCTCATTATTGTCAAAAAAATCCACTCAACTTTAGCATAAAGCTTAAACCGTCGGAGTGGATTTTTTGCAACTATACTTGAATATGGGGATAGTTCTGCGCAAAAAATACTTCAATGAGGTTTTTTGAATAAAGGGAATAGTTCATGGATCTTTTTTAAATTTAGCCATGTTTATAGATGGTGAGTATGAAAGAGAGATTTCTTAAAATATTTAAAACTTAATTTGCATCAACTGTTAATATATTGGTATATGTCGAAAATTAAGTAACCCATATAGGCTTTCAATGTATTCACTCTATAATTATTTTAAGTTTTTAATGCTATGTATTTGTACAACCATAAAAAATAGTGGGGTTTATTTTCCAATCATTGATTATAGTAGGGTATCTAGTGTCGACTAGAATATGAAGCTAGAACATGAAGCGTTGACCGCAATTGAATGCAAGAATACCTAAATTTTATTTAATTAAGTTAGATTTTTAATACGCATACTGCATTTTTTTAATTAAAATATTGATATTGGATTTATTTATTGTAAGAAGAAAACATATTAGAAGTTCATTTTATAATTTAAAGAAATTTTGTGTAGTTTCAACGGTTTTAAAATGAACCCCACAATAGTTTCATTGGTCTCCAAACATTCTATAGTCGTCAAGCAATTATTATGTAAGTGGTAAAAATTCTCTCTTAAATGATAGATTACATGTTCAATTTTGTACAATAGTTAGTATTATTTGGGATGTTGGAAACAAGAAAAAAAAATATTTTTTAGTCATAAGAGTAAAGATATTTATAGCATGTACAATGATTTCAAATTAATTGTTTGAACACATAAAAACCTATAAAGTAAAGCCATCATCATTACACAAAGAATTAGTGGCATGTGAACATAGAATCAAGGGTAAATTCATCTTAGGCCTCTTGCCATTTCTTCTTTTTAATCCATTTGACTTTTCAATACAGTTCAGTTTGCCCATTGAACTGACAAAAACTCTAAAATCATGCCTGACTTGAGAGTGGGGGGTTCAAAACTGTTTTACACCAAACCGAAGCTTCACAATAATGTAAGAGGGATCGAGAGCTATTGTAACTCCTATTTTCGTTATTTTTGAAAATACGTATTCTTGAATATTTTTTATATTTCGATATTTATAAAATTACTAGGTATGCTCGTGGTACGTGCCCACGGCACGTATTTGGAACTGCATGTAAATTTAGTTAGAGTTATTTGATTGGATTAACTGCATATAAATTTATGCATTGTACATGCATATAATTTTTTCTTGTCATGGTGGATTTATAAATTTAATTCTCACATCTCTTGACAAAAATCTAATTTAAGACAATATTGAGATATCTAAGGCAATAAAGATAAGTCAACATTGAGATATTTAAGACAATAAAGATAAATTCCTAAAAAAACTAAAACATTTTAACGAATAATTGTTGAAGAAGTACAAAAAAACTGAATGTAAACAAATATACCCACCTTTCTAATACAATCAACTACTCTATACAGGCCTCCTCTGAAATTATATTGCTTCATAATAGTTTTCTAATACGACGTCTTTAAATTGTTTTCTACGGCACGTTATCGCGAAGAATGATTAATTAATTAAGTTGTTTAGTAAATATTTCGACAGTCTTATTTAAAATTTTACAGGCAGGATTGTAGTAAAAAATTCGATAGAATCTCTCATGAAATATTATTCCTTTGAGAGCAATTCCTTACGGAATTCTGCTCAAAATTAAAAAATTAACATCATAGATAGTCAAATTGAATCCTCTCCAGCCCAATCCAAGCCACATTATACAGACATCATATATATTAGGCTCTGGGAAAAAAAAACTTCATATAAATAAATAAAGATATAAAATAAAAGACCAAGATATAGTTTAGAATCATAAAAGATTTTAGGAAATTTTCTAAAAATTTCGACAGAACATCCCTTAAAATATTAGCCATTTTACAGGAATTCATTACGGAATCCTGCTCACATTAAAAAATTTAAGGCCAATCCAGGCAACATCATACAGACATCATATATATAGGGCTCTGGGAAGAAAAAATCTTCATATGACTAAGATACAAAATAAAAACCAAGATATCGTTTGAAAACATAATAGATTTTAGAAAATTTAGTAAAAATTTTGACAGAACCTCTCCTAAAATATTAGCCATTTTACAGGAATTCCTTATGGAATTCTGCTAACAATTAAAAATATGACATCACAGGCAATAAATATCAATCCTCCCCAGGCAAAACCAAGCAATATCACACAGGCATCATATATATAAGGCTCTGGGAGAAAAAATTAGAATATAATGAGAGATACAAAATAAAAACCAAAAATTCGTTTGAAAATGTAATGAATTTTTTGAAAAACCTTTGAAAACCCTTTAAAAAGCCAAACACAGAACCCAATACTCCACAAAATTGCGGGTACGGGTATTAACATAACCATATTATATCATCATTATATATAGTTACTTACATCATCTCCCAAAATTCTAAATATTACAACTATTACAACTATTACAACAATTACATCCTCCACCATACTAAACACCAACCAACCGAATGAAAAAAAAAATTACATGGTTGTAGGAGAACACAATGGTTGAAGTCTTAAAAAATAGGACCAAACAGTGAGCCTAAAAAAACAGTTAGAGTTTTGAATCAAATAGTAAGAGTTTACAATAAACAATTAAAACAATAGTAATAGTTTTGAAACCATTACCTTTGAAACCGAACAATGCCTCCAACCCAACATCTTCCTCATCACCCTACAAAAAGTTAAACTATCAATATGTAAATAACGGTTTTGAGTGTGGATGACAATCTGGGAAAAAAAGAAGAAGCATTAAATTAGCAGCAATTAACGGTTAACATAGGGTGTAGTTGTAGTAAATATAAATTTACCTTATTGCAACCCCAATTCATCAATGTAGTTGCATTTATAAATTTGATGTCCATATCAGCTGCATCCCAGTTCTAATAAAGTTCACATGTAAAACAACAATGAAAATAAGTTTTGGTAAGGTAAGTCTATCATATATAATTGGTTTTTTTATTTTGTCATCTTGTTTCATTAAAGAAAAAATAATAAGTTAATAGACGACCCTCTTTCAATTTTTTTCTTCTTATATATGGTGTCAATATTTCATTACTGATAAGTTAATTGATTTGAAGTGTTTGCTGGCTCATTATTGATTTAATGTTTGCCATCAAATAATAGAAAGGGTGATACTTGTTTTTGCTAGAATAATTGTTTGTTATTGCAACTCCAATTGCTATATAGTTGAAAATTTAGCATCGTCTTGTAGAAAAATAAAGAGAGATTCAATATATATATGCTTGTGTTTAAGATAACCATAGTTATATTTAATATCCATCTCTATGAAATAAGTAAAGAAGTTAGTATGTTACAGATTGAAACATATATGTTATAACTCCACTTTAAAAAGTCACTTATGAGTAGTGTAACTATGAAGTGTGAATTGATAAACAGATGATCACACTAAAGGCCTGATAAGATACTAATTGTCATTCATATTTCAAGAATTTGTTTAATAACTACTATTGTATATACTTTTCTTTTAAGATCATTGTTATACATCATCTTCCAAAATAATAACTGTTAAGATCATTGTTGCCATGCATACTTAAATATATAGTTAATAAGATTATCTGTAGTTATCCTTACAAATGCAAAGGAAATTTAGACACTGTATACTTGAGAGGATGTGCTGAGAGTATGGTAGTGGTAGCTCATGCACAGTTTGGTAGATGCATTTCTTAATTCTATCTAGAGAAAATTTAATAGTTTGTGGATCATCCATAATACTATTTAATAGTTATAATAAATATTGGTGACTTGAGTTTATGGAGATCACCTAACTGAATAAAAAGTTTTATTCAAGTAAGATTCATTAGTTAGAGTATGAAAAAAATTTATTGAAAGATAATCAAAGTCATAAATTTGTAACTTGTATTTTAATCAAAAGTACCTGTATTTTCTGAAATAACTATAAAAGAACTTCAGGATAAACAATGTTTGTTGTTGAGCTCAAATAATCTTCTAATAGGAGTAGAAAAATACGATCAAAACTTGTACACCTAGAGAGTGCAACATAGAGTTTTCCGTGACTGAAAACTGGTGAGCGTAAATCTATCCCCATAATATCAACAGATTGGCCTTGTGCTTTATTTTTTGTTACAGCATACGCTAATCGAACTGGAAATTGGCGTCTTGTCATTGCAAAAGGTAGATCCGAAGATGAAGGTTTAGGGGTTAGAGGTATTCTTGGAATGAAGACCAAATTTTCTACTTTATCGCCAGTTCAAATCATAGCCTCAATTACACATGACGACTGAGCACACCGAACTACAATTAACCGGGTGCCATTACACATACCATCCTTTGGTGCAACATTCCTCAACAATATGATTGAGCACCCCACTTTCAGCTCGAGTTTAAATGGTGGTAGCCCGAGAGGATCTAAAGAGTTCAAAAACTCGTTAGAATATCGATTGGTGATGTTTCGATCAACTCCATCCTCCTCAGACGTTTTATCGGCAGCAAGAAATGTAAATTTTGGCCCCGGATGAAGATTTAATGCAGCAGCATTAATGAAATTGACATCATCATCTCTCGCTGATAGAATTGTCCGCTCTATGAGATATTTGAGAGTGATAGTGCCGATAACGTTTAGTTGCGGGTAAACGGTAGATAAAAGTTCATCCAATGTGTGACACCTCCGAATTGTTGAAGGAAGTTGTATGGTCTCATCGGGTTTGGAGCCAATCTATATAATAGAGAAGACTTATTTGTCAGTAAGAGTCAAAAGGAGAGATTTGTTGAGTTATTACAAAAAACATGTAAGAAGACAACCTCGTTTAGAAAATCGGCAAATGAGACATTTCTGATATCGGATGAATCTAGACGCATGTTCACGTTCAAAGTTAAGACTTGTACGACATTCCAAAGTAAAGATTTTCTTAGCGATACACCAACAATTTGTTCTCGAACCTCCTTCGGTACTACTGGTAGGATTTGTCGAAAATCCCCACCGAGCACCACAGTGATACCACCAAATGGATTTTTATTATCACGTATATCTTGAAGTGTACGGTCAATAGCTTCTACACAAAACCTATGCTGCATAGGGACCTTATCCCAAATGATTAACTTTGCTTCCCTTAAAAAACCTTCCTGAGGTGATTGCTTAGTGAACCCACAAAAGGAATTATCCAATACATCATGTGGGATGGAATATGTTGAGCGTACAGTTCTACCTCCTACCAGTAACAATGATGCAATGCCAGAAGAAGCAACAGTTGCAACAATGAAACCATTTCGACGGCATTTCGTTGCTAGTGTATTGTATAAAAAGGTTTTTCCCATACCAGCTCCTCCGTTCAAGAAGAATGTAGTTCCCTTGCCGCCCATAACTGATGTAATTATTGCAGTATATGCAGATAACTGTGCATCATTAAGTGAATTTATACTTGCTTGTATAATAGTTTGTAGGGCTTCAACTTGCAGTACTCTATGTGCCCAAATAAACTTGTTGCCAACAACCGTACTCCAATTTTGTATAGGATGGGGCATGGGTCGGAAGTTATCTAAGCTCTTGCCTGATTCTTGAAGCATTTGGTTTAAAAGATATAGACCATAATCTAGGACTTGGGCTTGGGTAGGATTGGGAATGAAAAATAATGTACGTTGTTTGTGTTCAAGATCATCACATATATGCACTGAGAATTGGTTTCATAAGGTAAGTGTTCCAACGGAGAGCATTCCGTAAGAATGACACTAAATAACCTTCTAAGTTGGTAGCCGGTGCTCATAATTGCAGCTTCTTGGAGACATTGTACCCATTCACCATCATCTTCTGACAGTCCTCTGGCAACACATGCTAATTTGAAAGTAGCATACTCAACATTGTCAACTGTACGTAAGCACTGAAATGATCGTGGTCCCTTCACAACTGTTAGTAGCAAACGCAAATAAAAGCGCTCTCCCGAATTTGGACTTGCAAAGTACATTCTGCCGATTGCGTACCCCTTCTTTCTCGGCGTCCACATCTTCGAAGACTTATTCCAAACAAAATGTTGCGGGAACTGTTGGTAGGTGAATGCACGTGCAGCTAAATTGGATGAGCAACATGCAAAAAAACCGGTAAGAGTTGTCATTTCTAGTTCGGCTCTAGATACGACGTCGTCAGTCCTATCAACCGAATTATAAACAACACGATACATTCCAGGCAAATGTAGTGCCAAGCGTACAACCGCTGGCACCTCTTCATGTAAAGAGTGTCCAAAAATTTGCCATGCAACTTCTGGAGGGCCAATATACCGTCCGTCGAGATATTGCTTGATCTCATCTACTCCTCCCAACACAATTGTTGCGCGGTCGTTTCCTTTGAAAATATATTTGTGGATATATTTAACACGTCTCACCCCAGTACAAACTTCAACATTAATATGACAATTAAACATTTTAGAAAGGTAAGCATTATGGGGTACAACATCTCTATTATCAACCTGCTGCCCCCTTACAGTATAAAAATATTTAGAATCACGATGACGGTAGATTGGATAACCATCTTGATCCATAGTTGTTGCCTCAGAGAACTCTCTAGGATACCTCTTTTGATATTTTTCATTTTCCATGCACGATGCTTGAGGATTTTGTCCACCACATGGGCCATGCACCATACAATTTTTGACACTTTCAAAGAGTAAGGGATCCGCTATCGGATCTGGAAATTCAGTAGAAACTACTTCATCTACTTATTGGCATGTACGAATTTTATCTGGATTTGCAAGTAAGAAAAGAGCGTGCATAGGAGGTAGCCCACATTTCTGAAACTCAATGGTAAAGACATTCGCAACTTTCTGACCAAATACTTTTGTTTATTCTATCCCCTTCATCAAAGCATTTTTTTTCAACTCAAAAATGTGAGAAACTAAATCAGGGCGATCAGTGGCTTTTTGATGTGGCAATAGAGCTGCAGTTATTTCTGGCCATTTGGGATTTGCAGTCATGGTAAGGAAAATATCTGGGTGTTGGTAGTGGCGCGTAATAGCCATTGAAATTTGAAATATTTCAAACATATGTCTTGGACTACCAATGAATGAAGATGGCAAAATGATTCGTTGTCCGACCTGATCAAGTCCTAACCCATCTACAGCAATGTCGGTAAGACCTTGGTAAAGTTTAGCTCGAAGTTTTTCCTGATTAAGCTTATGATATGTCAGTTGATTCTACTCAGTGGCTGCCAAGCATCTACAATAAATTCTTGCAAAAGTTTTTCTGCTCTCAGAATAGTTGAATACTCTGTATTGCGTTGAAATAAACGATAACTATAGAATTGCATTTGAGTTAGTCTAGCAGTCAAAGGTCTTCCATTGATGACATCCCACTATTTCAAATCTGGTTCTCATCCCAACTCACCATAAAGGAATAGCAAGACATAATGCAAGGGCAAATATGCTGGATGGCACTCGTTAATTTGCATTAACTTGTTGTTTCCCCTTAAATGCAGTATGATATCTCTCATACCACTAATTTTAGTTCCATCACCAGGTATAATCACTGCAATCTCATCAGTAGTTGGAAGATTATACCTACGCCGGTCATTTGCTGAATTGTAGTGTAGAACTGCAGGTAAGCTGTGATCCGAAGAACTTGTCTGGTTTAAAATTGTATAAGCTTGAGAGAACTTATATGCAAATTCATTGAACTTCAAACAATCCTGAATAATATTGAGAACATGAGCTCTCAAATGAGGATTTCGCGATGTACGAAAACCTAAAGCAGAAACTGGATCGTAAAAGTAGAGTTGTGCATAAACAGCAGCTTGACCTGGCTGTGGTATTAATGACCCCGTTCGGTGGCGCAGCTCTCCATGTATGGTGAATGAGGTAGGCCCCGACCATGGATGACCCTTTCATCCATTCTGACACCCAAACTCGTAAAAGCATTTGTTGCATTGTATTCTCGAGTATTAGTCCGAAATGAAGTCGATTGTACACTATCACCATCATATAAATCTTGAAGTGGTGGGAGGTGAGTAATGAGCAAAGGTCGCTTCACTTTTCCTTATGAACAACATTTTCCGAAATAATTATTTCTGGCAGATGAAACCGATAATTTTTCATCATTCCAATGCAATGCTGAACAATAAGAGCATGTTACATTCATCATGCCGAGAAAGTGTCATTCGGAATTTAACCTATTAGTTACGATGGCCATGTAAGTTAACAGTTGTATATATTTTAACCTATGGATAATATACACGGGTTAAAGGTAAAATAAAATTAACTTATTCGATTTGGACATAGCAGTTCGATATTGTCTTTTACGTTGGGCCAATTGACGCGTGGTGCACCCTTCAAGTCTCTCTACTTGTGAATCAATCATATGGCTGAACATGGAGAACAACTAACTAAAGACATTCTGAAAAAGTTAAGATTAAAAAAGCAAACATTATTTACCTAACAACGTCAAAAGTTTGAGAGGTTCTTAGCAGGCCAATATTTGGCAGTACTGGAGTAGTTTGTCTATCACACGTATGTTTCTGTGGTACATTAGAAGGAACAGTTGTTCGAGGTAAACATTCGTCAGTTGTTTCTAATACTCGTGTAGAGCACATTTCAAGTTTCTCTCGTTCTCGTCGTCTACGTTGGACCAACGTAGCTTTCGATATAACATGAACATTATGAGCCTAAATATGTGAAAATGAATCGTTATAAATGACTGTTTAAGAGGAGAACCACTTAATTATTTGAGAATGTATTAATTTTGATTATTACATCAATAATAAATAAAAGAAGCAGTGTGAGGAAAGATAAAGAAAAAGCAATGTAGATAAAGCAAGATAAAGAAGCAAAATAAGCATATACCGCACTGGACATTTCATTTTCTTTTCCCTTTCCTTTGCCAGAATAACTTGTTTCCTTTCTCTACATTGGGTGGTTAAAAATTAGGAATTAATAAAAAATCAATAATGAGCAAAAGAACAACCAAGTAATAAGGGGTGAAGCTTACCTTGCGAAGAGATATTAGATTAAGCTCGCGTTCATCTCGAATGGTAACCCCGACATTTTTTTGTCGAAGGAATTGCACCTGCAATAGAAAAATATCAATTTTAAATGTAAGTGGACATTTAATTAATGTGCTAAGAACACAATGAAAAGTTTCACTTACTATTTTTTCCAAGTCAACATCAACCTATAAGGTATTAAAGTAAACATTAAAATGTGAGGAACTTATTGTTATATCAAGAGTTGTAGATTTTTTGTTAAAAAAAGAAGATACTTACATGGCCATATATAGTGATGTCATCCATTGTTGTTCTTTAATTGGAGCAATTGATCTGTATATAAAGGAGGGAAAATATATGATGATTAATTTTGATGTTCTAATTATTTTAACAAACCAATCAAGACATTGTAGAGTAATCTATTTTCTTCTTTGATGTTCTGATTAACTTTGATTATAAATTATTTTAAAAAACGTATTACCTACTATGATCTATCTTCTAGAAAAGCTACCAAATATATAGGAGATATGGTGTTTAGTCGGATGATCAAGAAAGATGACAGGATGTAGAATGACTAAGCACAGTTTTTTGGGAGAATCTCACTAAATCCCAAGATTCCATATCTGAAGAGTAGAAAATATATTGAGTGCAACCCCTAACAATCTACTAAACCTACTATCACTGCTGACAGTGTTTCTGATGTTTCTTTTTGCAATATTTTTTCCAAATTCGTTGGTTTACTGAGTCTGTATATTTAACTTTAATCTATTAACTCTCGGCAAAAAGGAACTTGTTTTTCATTGCACCAGGGATTTGTTGTTATACAAATTCCATTGATTTCTTCACCAACTGCATGCTTGGTAGCTTGAATGTTTTTATTATTAATATCGCCTTGGAAATGAAATTATCTCATGAAACTATATAGTTATCAAAACTTTAAATTGTTTATAATCCTTTTTGAGGAGTTGAGATAATCCTGGTTTACTCACCCCAAATCCGCGGTTATCTAACAATTCTAACCCCTGCTCCTATCTAATAAAGAAACCTAGAATGAATGCTATACATTCTATGTTTGATTATGCCTATTACTTGAAAATATTTACAAACGAAATTTCAAAGACATAGCCTTGAGTTGATCTTCATATTGTTTACTGCAACCCACATGCAAATTACTTAAATTAGGCAACAATCGCCACCCATTCTAAACCCTACTCGCCACATCCACAACTCTACTTGACAAAGCGATAGGAGCTGAAGTCATTGAAAATTTGGAACCATCCTCAGAAACACGATAAGCTTCCACACCTACAACACTAAGCCCATTGCCTACACCTACAACACTAAAAACTCTACAATACAAACTCTTCGAAATCAATAATCTCACAGCAGTACAAACTCTTCCCTTTATCAATGCTCGCTATACTACTACTCCCTCCCCTAACAATCTCCGAACCAACAACACTAAGCCCATTTCCTATACCTACAGAATTATCCAGCATTGCCTACACCTACAGAATTAATCCCTCCCAAACCACCCACATTGCCTTCCTTCAATACCCAAATATCACAATACAAACATATGTGTTTTTTATTTAAGAAATTCTCAATACCCAAACATATGTGCTTTTAAAGATACCCAAATCTCTCTAACAGAAACAACACAGTGTTTTCTAGGATACCCAAATCTCTCTAAAAGATGCCCAAATCTGTCAATACCCAAATCTTTCTCAATACCCAAATTAGTCAATCTCTCTCAATACCCAAAACAGCACAATTCTTCTAATCGATGGTTGGATTTTGTATAACCAACAAAAACAGCACAATCTCTCTCAATACCCCAAGCACAAAAACAGCACAATCGATAGTTGGATTTTGTATACCTGAGATGGTGAAATTGATGGTTGGATGGGGTCGCTGATTCTTCTAATTGATGGTTGGATGGTGAAATCGATGGTGAAATCAACTGGAGGTGAGAGCGGAAGGGAGGAGGAGGGGGTTGGCGACTGGAGGTGGGGAGCACTGAAGAGGTAGCAAAGGTGGTGGGGGCACTGAAGAAGGCGCTGGTGAAATCGATGGTGAAATCGACTGGAGGTGAGAGCGGAAGGGAGGAGGAGGGGGGTTGGCGACTGGAGGTGGGGGGCACTGAAGAGGCAGCGGAGGTGGTGGGGGCGCTGAAGAGGCGCCGGAGGTGGCCCGGTCGCTGATGGATGAGAGCGGAAGGGAGGAGGAGGGGGTTAAGGTCGGGAGGTAGGAGGGCGCTGAAGACGTCCCGATGGTGGGGGGTGCTGAAGAGGTGATGGAGCGGAGGTGGGGGGTGCTGAAGAGGCGACGGAGCAGAGGTGGGGGAGAGAGAGGGAGACTGAGAGAGAGCGGGGAGATAGAGAGAGGGAGACAGTGAGAGAGAGAGTGGGCGGGAGAAAGAGAGAGAGAACAGGGAGAAAGAGAGAGAGAGAACGGGTTGATTTTGGAGGAAAAAGAGAGAGTGTGTGTGTGTGTGTGTGTGTGTGTGTGTGTTTTTGAATTTGTGGAGTTTGAAATTTGGGCGGGAAAATATGTTTTGTCAGAGTAGATCTGGTCCATTGATTTTGGGAGGATTGAATGTGAGCCACTTGATAACTTTCATTGTAATTTATTATATAGATTATTTGTTAAATTCGTTTCGATTTTATATTAAAGTATTTTTCTAATCGATAATTATATTTATGTCGAATAAACTCCGTTTCTATTTCTACTTGATCAACTATTCACATTTTAACCCTAAAAAAATATTATTATTTTTGGCCTATTTCAACAAATTCCTGTTATTCTGATAATTGCTATTGTTATTATTATTATTATTATTATTATTATTATTATTATTATTATTATTATTATTATTATTATTATTATTGTCAGTATTTTTATTCCTGTTGTTATTATTATTACCTCCTTCAGTTGATTATTAAAAGGAAAATCCATTCTTATTTAATAATTGTGCTTTTAGTTGGTTCAAATAATTTATGTAATGTAATACAAATTGTATTTTCGTTATAAATCATATTTTATCATATATATTATTCTTTTGTGGTTGGGTTTACGTTGATCCGTTATATTCACATCCTATCTAATTTTTTTTTTCATTCATTGGATCTAAAACCCAATAACCCAAAACCCTATATCTCAAATTACCCTATAAATACTCATTAACCCTAATTTATTAATTACCTTATTATTCTAATCTCTATCTCCCTAATCCCGCCACTCAAATCTTACCTATCCCCAACCTCTGTTTTCAACCCAAGCCCCCGTCCGTTCTCCGCTTCCGTCTCCGACCACCACCCTCGACCTTGTCACCCTCGTCCCTTCGCCGTCATCTCCTCACCTTGCTCCGCTCTCACCACCATTCCGTCGCCTTCGTCTAACCCATCGCCATCCACCGAACCCACCTTTATCGCTCATCCCGTCGCTGTTATCCACTTTGTCGTCCCTCTCCCTCACCCTCTCCGTCCACCATGCAACCACCAAAGATCCCCTTTGCCCTCGTCGTCGTCGTCCAAGCCCCGAGCCCCGCCATCTCGTCCTCCTCTGTTTTGCCGAGAAACAGAGCTTCCGCCGTAGTCGTTTCCCTTGGTCGTTGCGTCGCTTCCCGACTGCAGCACCACCGTCGCAAGTTCTCGTCGCCCTTGCCGTGGGTGTCGCTGTCGCCTGTCGCTAGTCGTTGTCCCTCTCGCAGTCTCGCTCTCTCTCTCTCTCTCTCTATCGCAGTGGAGAAGGAAGGGAGAGTCGATGTTTGCTGTTGAGTTGAGGGGGTATCTTGATTGTTGTTTGCTATTTTGTGTGAAGGAGAAGGGTGCTGCTGAGTTGCTGTTGGTTCTTGTGTGGTGTTTCTGTGTGTGTTTTGCACTTAGTTCACACGTGTTCGTGGTTCGTCGCCCGGGATTCTCATCCCGTTATTCTATATATTCGAATCTACTAATTAAAATGCAAGTCTCTTCTTGAACTGATTATTTGTTTTGTTCAAGATTTCTTTGATCTTTGCAAGTTGGTCCAGTCCCTTTTTTTATCGTACTGCTATTGAAATTCCGTTAAGTTTATTGAGGGTTTACATGAGCTAACTCGATACTCTTAACATCGTGCTTACATCTTTGATCTAAAACCTAATCTCCCCCTTGTACATTGTATATGCACAATTACATTAAAAATAACTAGATCCATGTGATAGGCTTGTTTGATGAATTGCATACATTAGATTGAAATTGATTACTGAATTGATTATCATGCCTGTGAAATTGTATCTTAAAACTGGAATTATGCATGTTAAACATCTATTAGCACTTTGATTATTAATTAGCATTAACTATATGGTTGTATGATTAAATTGTTGCATATTCATATCAAAATAAATTCTGGACTGCCGTTTGTATCTTTTTGTATCAAATTTCCGACCATGTTGTTGTTGTAATTTGAAATAACTTTCTGAACATGAATTATAGCCCCATGAATCTATTTTTCAGAAGTTTTAACGGATCTGAATTCTGATTTATAATCTGTTAGATATCAGTATTTTAGTACAGCTGTGTCAGAATTTTCAGATTCACAAATTCATGCGTATCTTTATGTTTCTTAATTTAATTGAACATGTCAATAGTTAAATAAAAATATGAAATTAATTTGGCTGGACCTAGATATGTGTAGGAACTACCTTGAATTTTTGAAGATTTAATTGATGAGTTTTATAATCTGCTTCACATGTGTTTATACAATTTATAACTTGCTGCCTAACATAAAACCTGAAAAGAATAGAGTTTTCACCCTAGTTTCTGTAACTTTTATATGTCGTGTATATATTTGTTGGAACCGGTAGAGAGTCTTATTTCTAGAATTTTCGACGAATCCAAATTTGCTTTTCTGTAGTAGCGGTAATCTATGTTTTTGTACAGCAACGCCATGTTGTCCAAATTTTATGAATTGTGTTGATTTAATATATATGCTTCTTGTTTTGCCTGAAATGAGTAGAATTAGTCACACCTAGCATGATACAACCTTGACACCTTCTTGCATGCTCACATAGGATGAAAATAAACTAATAACAAGTCGGGGTATTATATGTTGACTTGGTAGTGAACAATCGTAGACTGTACTCAGTAAGGGTCCCTTGCCAGCTAATTCCCATAAGTTCCCGTAATTCCCGTACATCCCGTACATCCCGTAAATTCCCGATCACTGGACCGAGTACATGATCTGTTGAGTTCACCATCAGTCTAAAATATTCGCTTATTTGCTTGCACGGAATCTGTGATATGGAACATATGGGACGCAGTAGTACGTATACTAGACAGGTTAATAAAATGATTATTAACCTGCAGTTGACATTTCATGCTTGATCCCGTATACTGTCATCAACATTGAAATTGAATTGAAACTATTAATCAGATGCATAATTAAACATAGACCCTTGACATTATGGCCATTCCTTGACTTTGCTATATGACTTTGATCCCGTCCCTTTTTCTTTGATATACTATGTTCCTGTTATTCTCTATTTTCTCTACTTGCTATCCATGACTTACTCTAAGGACATTATTTTTTTCTTTTTAGATCAAGAGTTTACAGGTACTGGAGGAAAATATCAGAAGGAACTGGTGGGCAACGACACTAGAAGATGGAGTTCAAGATTAGATTGCTTGAATTAATTTATTGCTAGATTATTTCTCTGAACATTGTCTTGATATTATACTTTATTTTTGGACATTATGGCCCGGAGTTTGTTTTATCCCAGATGTCGGATATTATTATTTGGATTATTTAATTTATTATTGATGTTGATCTTGTTTATGTGATTATATCTTCTTGCGTGATTGTGAATGTTGTTTCATATTGTTGAGTTAGTCTGGTACATTGTCCTAATACGTTTGTTTGTGTGTATGTATAATATCCAAGGCACACACCACAGAGGCTAAAACTAATATGAACTAATATTCTTGATTGAGTTGTCATCTTCGCAATCATTTTACATTGTGCTTCACTTCCTATCTTGTGACTAGCGAATTTTTTTCGTATTTGGGTGGACAAATAAGGGGCTTACTGTAAAAAAGACTCTTCTGTATAGCAAGTATAATGCATGTGCTCGCAAATCTAGGTTCAACGAATGTAGACAGTGCATTGAAAGTGTTAAAACAGAAAAGTTCTTTTCATTTGATGTAGAGGCCATCACTACAATGACAAGCGTCTCCCCCGGTGTTTTTTTTGATTCCCCGGTGTTTATAAACGTCGATGCAGCCCCTACCAACGTTTTTAAAAATGCCGGTACATACACCCGGAAATCGAGCGTCGCGGTAGAGTAGGGATGATGTAAAACGTAATCCTAAATAGAGAATTTCCAAGAATCTTAAAGGATTAATTTTACCAACATGTAATACGGATCAAAGTTAGAATTTTAAACAATTAATCGGTTTGATAGATTTTCAAGAATTGAATTAATTTTAACGACCCCAATTAATAATTCAGTTCTAACAATCGATAATTAAATCCCTAAGCGTTCTTAGCAAGTAACAGATGCAATATTGATTCGTACTCTAACTAGGCAAGTGGAACACTCAATCTCGATATTTGTGGTCGACAGTTAAATTAAATAATATAATAGAGATGATAAAGCAGTATAACACAAATATTTGAAAAGTGAAAAATAGTATACCGGGATTCGAAGAAACCGTTGAATCTAGGGTTGGCAGCAACGCAGGACACAACAATCAGCAAACACAGTAAGACAGACAGTAGCAACCAAGTCAACAATGGCAGCAGTAAAGGCAACAGCGGCGACGTCGCTGGCTGAGGGCGGCGACGGGGTCGTCACGGCGAGGGGGGTGGTCGACGACAGCGAGATGGAAGATTGGGAGGGGCAAGAGGAAGGTGTTTACGACTGTGTAGCGGCTGGGTGGAGGTTGACATCAAGGTTGTTGGTCGGTGGTGGTGGGGGTGATGACGACGAGGTCGATTGCAGGTGTGGGAGGCAGAGGCAGAGGCAAGGTCAGGAGGGCGAGGGTGATCGGGGAGAGATAGTGGCAGGGCGATGAAGGTGGACGGGAGTTGGGTTTCGGATCGACACAGGGAGAAGAGAGAGGTAGGGGATGGGTTAGGGATCAACGACAGGGAAGAAGAAGGAGAGAGAATGGGTTAGGGTTATTAAGTTGGATTTTGTTGATTAGGGTTTGGGTTTAATTGATTTAGGAATTTGGGGTAATTTTATGTTTATCACAAACCCTAAAATTTGATTATGACTCATCACTAACCCTAATAATTGGATCTCAATTGTATCACACAAAAAGAGAGAGGAAGAGCAAAACTCAACACAATAAATTTTTTAATCAGTAATGACATAACTTTTCATTAATCTCAAGGCCTATAAATAGACTCATAACAAATCTGGATACAAATCTCAAAATATTCAAAAATCTCAAAAAATATTCTAATGCATAAAAGAAAGATTACATATGGCTATAATTGCCAAAAACAAATATGGTACTGAAATAAAATCATAAGCTAATGAAGCAGCTGTCCTACACGATGCCTGTACTGATAGAAACGCCCGAATCGTCTTGAACCGATGTCCACATCGTTCTCCCCGGGTGGGAGAGGGCTCGACCCAGTCGAATCAAAACCAGTCCTCCTATCATAGTGCTCCAAAAGGTCTGGATCCAAACGCTGGAGCTCTTCACGATCTATGCAATTATTTTCCGACTCTGGCTTGTTTTCCATCTTACCAAATACCTATGAATACCACCATCTCAAGTAGAGACTATCTGATCATCTAAAATATTATCCAATTCTTCTGTCGATTGGTTAGTATTAGGTAGTGGGAGTAATGTGGAAATCTCACCATTAGGCCGCATGGTAGGCTCATCTATAAGAGGATTTCTAGGATTAAATTCTGGGCCTTCATAGGATACTATATCCTCAATATTGAAAGTCTTGCTCATGCCAAAACCTTCAGGAAGGTCAACGACATAGGCATTATCATTGATTTTATGAAGAATTTTAAATGGGCCTGCAGCACGTGCATTCAACTTCTTAACGGAACCAGCTGGAAACCATTCCGGACGAATCTGAATCATCACTTCGTCACCCACATTAAATATTTTAAATTTCCTTCTAATATCAACTCTTAACTTGTAGTTAAAATTATTCTCATTAATTTTCTTGAAAATTTCTCTATGCAAGTCATGAATGCGGGATGCAAATGTAGATGCAGACTCTGAGACTCAGTGATGTTCTAACATGGGGGCAAGATCTATGGGCTGCCTAGGATGATAACCATGTACTACTTCGTGTGAACTCATGCCAGTGGCTTCTATTCCTAGATGTGTTATAAGCAAATTCAGCAACCGTTAATTTTAAATCCCATGTTTCTAAGTTCTTTCTCACAAGAGTACGCAAGAGATTGCCAAGTCTCTGATTGACAACCTCAGTCTGTCCATCAGTCTGTGGGTGGAATGCTGAAAAGAACTTCAATTTCGTACCCATTTTGTGTCATATGATCTTCCAAAAACAGCTCGTGAATTTCACATCCATATCAGACACAATAGTTTTTGGCAACTCATGTAGCTTCACAATATTATCAAAGAAGATCTGAGCTACACGGGATGCATCGAAAGTTTTCGAGCATGGGAGGAAGTGGGCCATTTTAGAAAAACGGTACACGATGACAAGAATGGTGTCGTGTTTCTTTTGTATTTTCGGTAAGCCTAACACAAAATCCATACTCACATCTTCCCAAGGGCGACTGGAAACAGGTAATGGAGTATACAAGCATGTGTTCTGTTTTTGTTGCTTGGCGAGTTGATAAGTATGATATCTATTAACAAGTTTTGCAACGTCTCTCTTTAGCTTCGGCCAGTAAAACCTATGTTCCATAGCATCAATGGTCTTGTTATGCCCAACGTGTCCAGCAAGGCCACCAGCGTGCAATTCCCAAACAAGATACTCTCGTAATGATGTACTAGGAATGCACAGTTTGGAGCGATAGAAGAGATAATCATCTTTCAAGAAATAATCATCTATCACTCAAGTGATGCCATCCTTCAAAGAGGTGTAGATCTCGTGAAAACCTGTACAGGAGGCATACTCATCTTTTAAACTCTCAAAACCAATAATTTTAATGCACAGTGTAGATAAGATTATGTGACTTCGACTGAGCTCATCCGTGGCCTTATTATCAATCCCTTTTGTGTGCCTAATGGTATATGAATATTTTTGTAGGAACTCTACCCATCTAGCATGCCTCAGATTCAACTTTTGTTGAGAATTGCGGAATCTTAAGGGCTCATGGTCTGAGAAAATGACGAATTCTTGTGGCAGGAGATAATGTCGCCAATAGCGAAGTGACTGAATTATCGCATAGAACTCCTTGTCATTAGTGGAGTATTTTTGTTTCGCTTCGATCAGCTTTTCACTGAAATAAGCAACACGATGACTTTCTTGACTGAGGACTCCACCTATACCAATACCTGAAGCATCGTACGTTACTTCAAAGACTTTAGTGAAATCAGGCAACCTCATGATAGGTGTCTGAGTCATTCTCTTCTTGATCTCTTCGAAGGCTTTCGTGGCTTATTTCGACCAGACAAATTCACCTTTCTTCAAACAGTCGGTTAACGGAGCGATAATTGTGCTAAATCCTTGTACAAACCGACGATAGAAGGTGGCAAGGCCATGAAAACTCTGCACATCACAAATATTGCGGGGCTCAAGTCACTCAGTAATAGCTCGTATCTTTTCTAGGTCAGTGGATACTCGTCGGGCAGAAACAATAAATCCCAGAAAGATAGTCTGATCGGAGAAGAAGGTGCATTTGGTAGGATTAGCGTAAAGCTGTTTTTTTCTCAAAACACCACAGACCTGTCTTAAATAATCAAGATGTTGTCCAACGGATTGGCTGTAAATAAGAATATCATCAAAGTACACCACAAGGAACTTACCCATAAAGGGACGGAGTACTTGCGTTATGATTCTCATAAACGTGCTCGGGGCATTCGTCATTCCAAATGGCATGACCATCCATTCATACAGGACATCCTTCGTCTTGAATGCGATCTTCCATTCATCACCAGGACGAACACGTATTTGGTGGTAGCCACTTTTAAGATCAATCTTGGAAAAGATTGTGGCACCAGACATCATGTCGAACATGTCATCCAAACGAGAAATGGAAAAATGGTATTTCACCATGATCTTGTTTATGGCACGGCTGTCCACTCACATATGCCAGATTCCATCTTTCTTTGGCATCAATAGGGCAGGAACAGCGCAAGGACTTAAGCTTTCTCTGATGAAGGCATTTGCCAATAACTCATCAACTTGCCTTTTCAACTCAGCATGCTCTGTCAGATTCATCCGATAATGTGGCAAGTTTGGAAGACTCGCTCCCGGAACCAGATCAATAGCGTGTTGGATGTCACGCAATGGGGACAACTGGTTGGGGAGGTCAGCAGGAAAGACATCGGCAAATTCCTATAGGATAGGAGTAATTTGAGGAGGGATGAGTGATTTAGGATCTTTAGGGACTTCTCTCGCTGTGAGTAGAAGAATGGTAGCCCCTTTGTCAATTTCTTTCGTGAGTTCCTTTTCACCCATATACGTTACTTCCTTGCCCTTTTTCGAGGGAGCCAGTATTGTTTTAGCTGGACCAGTTTGTGGTCTTATGGGTATGAGCTTTATTTTTAGTCCATTGTGCTGGAACACACATTAGTTGGATCGATCATATATGGTCACATTGTGATCGTATAACCAAGGTCTCCCTAAAATGACTTGACCCACATCCATTTTGAGCACATCATACCAAATTTCCTCTTTGTATGCTTTGAAGTCCACAGGAACCAAACATCGATGTGTTATTTGGAGGGCTGTCGCATCAATCCAAGATACTTTGTATGGGCGTGGATGGGGTTCAGCTTTAAGTCTGATATTAGCTAAGACCACAGAAGAGACAACGTTGACGCAGCTCCCACTGTCAATAATCACCTTGTAGTTTTTGCCACCTATAGTCATAAAGGTGTGGAATATAGCAGTGCGCTTCCAATCATCTTCTTCTTTTGGCTGGGACAAAGCATATCTGACTACTTTCAAGTGGGGTGATTGGATAGACCGAATACATGGAGATACTGGTCATCTTCTTCTTCACCGAAGTCATCACCTTCAATAGGCTCATAGAAAAACTCATTTGGGCTAGGACAGTTGCTAGCAATATGGCCGTATCAGTTACATTTATAGCACTTAGTGAGATGATCGATCTTAGAGTAGTCTCTTTCGGTGTTCTTACCCTTATGTTCATCTCTATGTGAATTGAAATTTGAGTTAGGTTTGTTGGGGTAAGATTTGTTAGGGTGCTGAGAGAGATGCTTAGGCCTAGATGGATCAGCAGAGGTCATTCTAGAAAAATGATCTCTAAAATCGCTGGACTTAGAATGAGAACTAGCTTTAAGGAAATCCATATTGAGGACAAGGGCATAGGCTGCCGCTAGTAAGTCAACATTTCTATGAATTAGCTTGTTTCTAAGGTCGGCTCGTTGTCCAGCCTTAAACCTAGAGAGAATTTGTTCTTCACTCTCTTTACCTAATGTATTGCACTGAATAAGAAAGTCATCGAACTTAGCAACATATTCTTGTGTGGATTTACTTCCTTGATAAAGTTGGTTCTACGAATCTAGCAATCGGGTGTGGAACGATAACGGTACATATCTCTCAGTGAGCTTCTCTTTCATGGCTTCCCAAGTGGCTATGGGTGCCAAGCCTCGGCCCCTACGGGCATGTTCAAGTTGGTCCAGTATTGTTGAGCTTTACCCGTCAATTTCATTGTGGCAAATTTAACCTTCAGGACTTTGCTCATGTCAAACCACACAAAGTAGTGGTCCATGGCATGGATCCAATCAAGATAAGCTTGGGGTTCCATGTGGCCTTCCAAATGGGGAACGTCAGCTTTAATGTTCTTCTTATATTATTCGTCAGGGTCACGTTCTTGATGTTGATCGTCACGAACATTCCCTTGAGGGATCTGACGATTAGAGTGAAGCTCAGGGACAACAGTTTGATTTAATTCCACCTTCTTAAGTCTCTAATTGATATAGGCAAGAGTTGCTTGAATAGCAGCTAGGGTAGCAGAAATATCAGAGTTGTCTATTTCAGGTTGGGAAGGTCTAGGGTTCCTAGTTGGGCAATTTGGGAGGGATAAGAAATGCTCGTCAGGATCTCTGATGGTGCTGCGAAGACGCATTCACCAAAAAAGGGAAAACTAGGGGTCGTGTGTGTACTTTTTTTTTCCAATTAATCTGAAGTGATCTAAAAGAACGAAAGAAAAAATAATAAATGACTTTAAACGATTCTAAATGAATGCAAAAATAATGCCTAAATGATGCAAGAACTAGGGTTTTAAGAACCTATGCTCTGATACAAAAATGATGTAAAACGTAATCCTAAATAGAGAATTTTCAGGAATCTTAAAGAATTAATTTTACCAACATGTAATGCGGATCAAAGTTAGAATTTTAAACAATTAATCGGTCTGATGGATTTTCAAGAATTGAATTAAGTTTAACGAGCCCAATTAATAATTCAGTTCTACCAATCAATAATTAAATCCCTAAGCATTCTTAGCAAGTAACAGATGCAATATTGATTCGTACTTTAATTAGGCAAGTGGAATACTCAATCTCGATATTTGTGGTCGACAGTTAAATTAAATAATATAATAGAGATGATACAACAGTATAACACAAATATTTGAAAAGTGGAAAGAGTATACCGGGATTCGATGAAACTGTTAGATCTAGGGTTGGCAGCAATGCAAGACACGGCAATCAGCAAACACAGTAAGAGAGAAGCAGCAGCAACCAAGTCAACAATGGCAGCAGCAAGGGCGACGGCGGCGGCGTCGCTGGCTGAGGGCGACGACGGGGTCATCATGGCGAGGGGGGGTGGTCGACGACAGCAAGATTGAAGATCGGGAGGGGGAAGAGGAAGGTGTTGACGACTGTGTGGTGGCTGGGTGGAGGTTGACGTCAGGGTTGTTGGTCGGTGGTGGTGGGGGTGATGACGACGAGGTCGGTTGCAGGTGTGGGAGGCAGAGGCGAGGTCAGGAGGGCGAGGGTGATCGAGGAAAGGCAGTGGCGGGGCGATGAAAGTGGACGGGAGTTGGGTTTCGGATCGGCAAAGGGAGAAGAGAGAGGTAGGGGATGGGTTAGGGATCAACGATGGGGAAGAAGAAGGAGAGAGAATGGGTTAGGGTTATAAAGTTGGATTTTGGATATTAGGGTTTGGGTTTAATTGATTTGGGGATTTGGGGTAGTTTTAGAGTTTATCACAAACCTTAAAATTTGATTAAGACTTATCACAAAGCCTAATAATTTGATCTCAATTGTATCACATAAAAAAAAAGAGGAAGAGAAAAACTCAACATAATAATTTTTTTAATCAATAATGGCATAAATTCTCATTAATCTCAAGGCCTATAAATAGACTCAAAACAAATCTGGATACAAATCTCAAAATATTCAAAAATCTCAAAAAATATTCTAATAGATAAAAGAAAGATTACATATGACTATAACTGCCAAAAGAAAATATGGTACTGAAATAAAATCCTAAGCTAATGAAGCAGTTGTCCTAAATGATGCCTGCGCTGATGGAAACTCCCGAATCGTGTTGAACCGATGTCCACATCAAGGGATCTATACCTGGCATTTTTAGAAAATGCCAATATAGATTAACACCTACCCCGGCGTTTGAAAAACGCTGGCGTACAGGTGTTTTCGTTTTGTTTCTTTTTCTTACAATACCTACCCAGAACGCCGGTGTAGGGTATTTTAATTTTTGGATAAAATCTATCCCGGCGCTTTGAAAAATGCCAGGATAGGTATATATAATTTTTTTCTCAAAAAATTATTCTGAAAAAAAAAGGGGATAACAACAACCGGTCTTTAGCCACGCTTACATACTTCACAATCACACATATACTAACTGATAATATGCTCCACGATATGGCAAGCATTGAGTGAAAAGATTAAAAGACTAATTCTGACCTTGACCTGTAGTCCATTCAACAGCAAGGACGGTAGGAACAGAGGCAACAGGTGCATCAGCCCAACCGTCTGCAGCCCACTGATCATTTGGTGCCAATGTTGCATAATCAGCAGCTACACCACCATGCTCTCCAGCTACTGGAGCCTCTTCTTCCTCTTGTGCCTTAGCCTCCTCGGGATCTCTGTAGAAGAACAAATCAACCTACAAACCAAAAATAAGGGTTAAACCCCATCACATACTTCGAGTGATTTGCAGCAAATTAAAAAGCATTGCAAAACATTCCTCCTGTGCCTTAGTCTCAAAAATTAACATATAGAATTTGGAGGTTTGGTGTCTTGCAAGTGGATATTGCAAGCGAGAGCAAGTGCAGGAGTACGAAAAATATCAATTTACATATTATTACTTCCAATCACTGTCCATGAACATTATCAATTCAAGTAGCATTTACCTCCAAACAGTAAGAATTTCGAGGGAAATGACATTTGAATCAAAAAGTTATAGAGGGCAATCACTTAGTGAGACCATCACACATCATTTTCTATATCAATTTGCACCTGCACTTTTCAATGGCAACATGCAAGAAACCAACAATGTGACGTGATAAACTTAGTAGAGATATATGCTAAAAAGAGTCCCAGAGAAAAATTTCAAAATTATAAAGGTGGAGAGAAACTTGGGATAATGCATTTGAATGGACAAGTCAAAAGCATAATAAAAATGTGTGACGGTAATATGCAATCAGAAATGAGGAAAAAACTTAACAATGATAGCCAAGAAGGATCATGAGTAAACTACTTCATTATCAATGACTGACCGCTCAACAAGATGGAACACGGAATTAAAGCAACGAGAGTGGAGAAGTATACAACTAGCACTGTCCGACTGTAAATAGTTAATATCATAGGATAGAAAAAAAGAGTTTAATAATCTAGCTACAAAACAAGATGTACTTCTTGCAAGTCAATATATAAGAAAATTAAAAACGACTACATGAAATGGGTGAAAATTGAGGATGGTCAGATAGATGACTGAAAATGAACAATTTGCTTCATTACCTTTGTCTAAACCTTACTTTCAACTTTTACATGACCTAAAGCCTAATTTGCTTTTCATGGCATTAATTACCTTCCAATACAACTTTACTTACAGACCAAAAACACACCAACCATACAAAATACTTCTTATACTGCCAACTTCATCCAATAAATACCACAAAGATCTGCATACCAACTGAAACATTAAGGTATCCCAATCTTTTTCCCTAATGTTCATTTTAAGGTATCCCAATCACATTTACTTAATATATAAAGGACAATTTTTTATCTACACAAGGCATACACAAGCAATTGCAACATTCACATAATATCATGCCTAAATTGAAGCTTAAACTGAATCATGCTTAAAGTGCAACATTCACAGTGTAAGAACTCAGTAAATAGTATCATTCACAGAGAGTTCAATTACCTTGTCATCCAGCAGTCTTGCAAATGGTAGATTGAGAAAGAGTAAGTCATTGACAATGGTCACATGAACTAATGGTGCTATAACCTTTAACAATTTCATCAGAACTACAATGTGCTTGTGCCCTCAGGTAAAACCACGATAAAACCATAAAGAACCACTATAATTTTGTTGTAGTGTTTAGGTTTGTACGAGATTATCAATAAAGAACCACTATAAAACCATAAAGAACCGAGATTATCAATAAAGAACCCCCATGAGAATCTTTGAGATTGAACCATAAAGAACCACTTCAAGAGGAAAGAAATCTGTCAATCACTTAATCTACCAACAACGACAACAACAAGTTATCTCTGGCTATTCGATCAGGTTACCAACTAAATAGCTCTAATTGACAGAAGTTTATGACTAGGTTCTGTATGAAAAGTACAGAAGAGAACCTAAAATCTACTTGTATATTGATCAATATTCTCTGGTCACTAGTGATTGACCTTATCAGTAGTTGATTAGCTTTTGTCAAGGGTTCCAATCTTCAGAAAAAAATTTCACGTGTGTAGATTAAGAAAAAGGAGTAGAACTTAAATAGATATGAATGTAGTCTACATGAATTGCCCGAAATCAAGGAAACCCCAAGCCACCATCCACAGTTTTTGACGCAAGTTATTAACCTCTCCTCTAATAAGCTTATAATTTGTTTAATACTACATTCAGAGGTACCCATTTTAGAAACAAATTTATACAATATTCATCAGCCCTCTCCTCCCCAAATTCTTCTCTTCTAACAAAGTCGTTAACCTTGATCAATTTAAGTAGTTCCAAACTATTAATGATTTCCAAACCAAACACAAGATAACCCACATAAAATTGAAAAAGTTTGGGAAATAACTGTATCAATCTAAACCAAACAGGTTTCTTTCCTCTATCAATAATGAGTTCAAACTCATGGCCATAATTTTGAGGTTCAAGCCAGATTATACCACTATAAAACTAATGTTTTGCATCCAATGTTTAGATTTGGGTGTTATTCGATCTACTAGATTTTGGTGTACATTTGTATCTTCAACAGTAAGAATCTAACCAAACACATCAAGATTGAGGGGTTACCTTCAGCTTGAGGAGGGCACAGCGATGGCTACGGAGGGCACAGCGACGGGGACGAGCGAGGGGACGACGACGGACCGCGGCGACGATGACGGTTTGGATTTGTAGGAAAATTTATTCCAGACTCTATTTCGGAGTTTTAACTAATAAATGCCAGTGTAAGTTGTGCTATATATATATATATATATATATATATATAGAGGGTAAAAGGGATTTGAGCAACTTGCCCATTTAGTAAATGAGCAAGTGATGAGGTGGCATGCATGTGATTGGAAAATCCAAAGTGGTTAGATACTCAATGTATCACATGCATGCCATCTCTTCACTTGCTCATTTACTAAATGAGCAAGTTGCTCATATCCCTTTTACCCATATATATATATATATATATATATATATATATATATATATATATATATATATATATATATACTAGGTTTGCCCGTTGATACGTGCCTACGGCACGTCTTCGGAACGGTGCACCTTATTTGATCATATAAAATAGTTTTGGAGGTCCAGCAAATTAATTAAAGTAGTAAACATAGAGCAAAAAACATATTATATGATTTTTTTGATTTTTTTGAATTATTTTTAATGTTTTTAAATTTTAAATTTTTTTTAATTTTATAATATTTTAAAATTTTTAAATTTTTATTTTCTTAATTTTTTTAATAGAAGGGGAGGGAGAGAGAAAAAAAAATTAAATAAATATAGGAGTTGTTTTGGGTGGGAGATTTGAATTTGAATTTTGGGGGGCACTTTTGGGGGGAAAATATGTTTTGTAAGGTTAGATCTGGGCCTTTGATTTTTGGAGGGATTGAAGGAGAGCCACTTGATAGCTTTCTTTGTGTTTTATTATATAGATATTCTCACTATATAAATAACTAATAGTTAACACGTGCAATGTACGTTTTAATTAATATATAGTTTTTAAAGTAATATAATATAGCACGTGTTAATAAATACATATTTTTTAAAGTAATATAAAAAATATAATGAGAGAGTTTGAGTTATACGTGTAATGCACGTAAATTGGTAGATTTAAATAAAGTGTATAATGTGAGAGTTTGAGTTGCACATGCAATACACGTAAAGTGGTATATTTACAAATAAAGTGATATATTTACAAATGACACTAGAGTTATTATGTGTAATATTATTTTATGGGTAACACGTGCGTTACACGTACTAATTGTATGAATATTGGAACGCAGGTTGAGTGGGTTGAGAATCCAGTACTCAAACCATTATTTATCTTATAAATACTGTCTTGTGATAGTAGTCTACATATTCCAGTTTTGATACCTAGGGTAAATATCTCAAGCACCTTAGTATAGAATATTAACTCTAATTTCTATTGTTATTATCTCTCATACACTAACAATCTTGAGATATTGATAATTAATTTTGAGATTAAGAGAGAGATAGTCGAAGATGAATCTTGTTGGATCCCGTTGCCGTAGCCGGCACCCACGACCACTGATGGGTGCCGCCTCCACTGGCATCGCCGACGTTGCCGAAATCCGAACGCAGCCGCATCACTGGGCGTCGCCATCGCTGAGCACTGCCGCCGCTGGGCACCGCCTCTGGCGCCGACGTCACTGGCCACTTCCGCCGCAAGTCTCTCGCTTCGCCACTGCCAGCGACTGCCCTCCTCCATCGAGATCGTTTGAGGGGATCAGGTTCAGATCCAAAAGATCCAAATTTTTGAATGGTGCATTAGATGTTCCGTGTTCAGGAGTGAAGAGGGGATCGCCGAAGTGATTTAACCCAGATCCCATTGGTCGAGAGAATGTTGTTGTGTGTTTGGAACCTGGGATCTGATCCTCTGGTGTGGTCAGGTTCAACTCATAGCCTACATTTGATAGTGGCTTTTGATTGGATCATCATTTGGTGTTTCGTGTTTGGGTGGAGCACGGGATTTACTGCAGTGTATTTCCAAATCAAATCCAACCCTCTAGTACTCTTGATATTCATCAAGATTCGGTCCACTCTAAACTTTAAGATCTGTATTGTTTTTATTTGATTTAATTTTCTGTTTATTGTTTATTAGACAGTTTTTACAGAAAAACCCTTCTCTTTACTGAAATTACGTAAGTAGTAATTATTCAGAATGAACCCTCTAGATTTTAGAGTAATTATTCAGAATGAACCCTCTAGATTTTAGAATCAATTTATTCCTTAAGAAAGGAAAATTTTAATTGGGCATACAAGATTCCGAAACTAGATACGTTTGATAGTTCTGAGTTTAACAGTTGAAAGAGAGAGCACAATATGAGATGTGGATGCAGTTGGTGTAAACAATAAGGATGTTGTTAAGACTAGATCCAAATATGTTTGGACTGGATCAGATCTAAATTAAAGATAAGTTCTTCACCAAATTTAAATTGTTATTTAAATATTTGTTTGAATTTTGTTGCTAAGTGCTAAAGTTCAAAACCGTATTATGCATTGTTTAATTAAATACAAATTTCAATAACTGTTTTGGCTATGTGCTGAAGATCAAATATCTATTTTGATAAGATAAATTATAGTTTTGACTATAAAACTGTATCTCCAATAAAATTGTTGTTATAATTAAATAGAGCTAATAATTAGTTTAATTCGCTAATCTTTAACAATTTGATGAATGTAGGAACTTCAAAGTTACTTACAAATTGTGTGTGTTGGAGACGATGGATATACATCACGGTTGAATAAGTCTGCACCACGCAGGCTTCTCCATCAAATTTGAAAAACACTTCTAACTTAAAGTGTCGGTATGAACTACTCTAATCTTTCTTAGTATTTTCATGTGATGAATGTGGTAACGTTTTGTGCGTTCAATCCCATGATTGAGAGTTTTAGATCATAATTATTCTCATTTTGAAACTAGCATGTTTAGGGTTGTTAAGTGGTTTATCATAATATGTGTATAAATATTTTGCCAAATCCATTGTTTGCAGTTTTTGTGAGATTGTATATTTGCTTCTCTAATAATTTTTTTAAAAAATGTATAAGATGTATAACAAATGTTTGTAACTTAGGAGAGAACATCTCTTAATGTACGATATGACTCCATTAGTTACGTTTTGTTATTTCTCATTCATTGTACTGTGTGTGCAAAATTGAACTATAACATGTTAGTTATTATCTCATTTAGCATTATGAAGATGATGAACTGCGAATAAAGGAAAGAATTCTTTGCTCAATGTGTTTGAGCAAGTGGACATTGTTAGAATCACTAGATAAAACAAATAGTTTTGTGAAATTTGGAAGAGTAATTTTGTATTAACTCTTATAATGTGCATATATTGTCAACTGCATGTATAAGTTAAGTTTAACAATGAGACAATTAATAATAATAGTTCTAATTGTGTGTAGTTTCAGAACATAGCATAATTGGCTAGGATTTGAGAACTATATATTAAATTGTTTATTGTTGTTAAAACTTATAGCTCTACTAAATGATACTTCATTAAATATGACAAATGTGAAGTTTGAATTCAGATTATGATCACTAGAAAATCATTTTGTACGGTCTCCAGGAGTTCACAACTTTTTTAATCAATACATTCTGATATTTGTGATCTTCGTAGCTTTGTGACTATGTGAGATAATTGTTGGTCAGAAGTATTTAATCGCTTTTGTAGATGATTAATATAAGTCTGTCATATATATGAAGAATGAAGCACTTGTTATTCTTAAAGAATTAAAAAAATCTAGTTCAATGCTAAAAATCAAGAGTTTAGATTTGATAGAGGTAGTGAATATGTTTCCATGATTTTAAAGAAGTTTGCATATGGCATAATCTCTACTGCACGCTACTTACAACAGTTAAACGGTATTGATAAAAGTTAGAATCAAACACTTAATGAAATGTTAAATTCTATATTATTGACCGTTGTTTGACCCGTGTAACAATGAGTGATGTTGTATTGTTAATCATATCTTTATGGTGTTACTACACTCTAAATTATTTACACCTTGTAGAGTATGGGATAGAAACACAAATAATTTTGTTAAAGTGAAAACATGTGGTGTGATACATTTGTTAGAGTACATGACCCTAGAAGGCCTAAAGTAGGACCTATAATAAATATTTGTGTGTGCTTAGAAAGTGCAGAATATAGTTCTATGGACATATATTGATTCTATCTAATTTGTGTTAGAAGAATCTAGACTTGTGGAGGACTTTGAGGATGTGTTCATCAAAAATATATGTATGAAATTATCTAGTCCTACAGACATGGTCAATGATTCACAGTTGAAATCAAGAACCAGCCTTACTGACACTTAAAACTTCAATGGCAAATGAGTTCAGAAGAGTCTTTAGTAGACAATGAGATGATTTTGTGTCATACATTAATATTTTAATTTAGTTGATCTGTCGAAAGGAGCTAAAACTATAGTAAGTTAGTGTGTTTTGTAGAAGAAACTTAATTTTGATTATTCAGTAGCAAAATTTTAATGTATTTTAGTAGATAACGGATTGACTGAGACAAATGGGATAGATGTATTTGATGTCTACTCACATGTTTGTCATATTGCTACATAAGTATTCTTCTTACCTTTACATCTATTGAAAATTTTGTTATTCATAAAGGATATTTAAACAGTTTTGTACTAAAACTTTTGTACTTATTGTTTAGTACTGAACAGCTTTGTACTGAAAAGTTTTGAACTGATATGTTTAGTGAACAAGATTTAAAATTTAGTAAAATCATTGTATGTTCTTAAAACATGTATAGCCGACGAATAAATAATTTGACAAATTTCTTAAAGAGCCTAGTATATGAATCAAGTAATTCAGATCAGTGCATTTAACTTTGTGGTGTGTCAAAAATAATGGATATTATTTACTTGTGAGCTTGTTCTTGGAAGTGACCTCTCTATTACGAATGAAGTTAAAATTGTGCTATCCAAATAATTCAGCATAAAATACCTAGGTATTGTGGACAAAATATGTAACACCCCGAATTCCAAATAAGTCTGAATTCGAAGTTCCATAGGATCTTTACACTTCACTTCGTACAGTTTTACAAGGAATATAAAACTTTTATACAACAATGTTTACATCAACGCAATGGAAATAAATTACAACATAATACATGAATAAAATAACAATTGAAACATTTCTTTAAGCAGCATTCCTTCTTTAGTCCTTTCATCCATTTTATCATGCATAGAAGCTGTGGGCACGTCAGTTCCACAGAACTGACGCTATGATATTGTAATACCCCGCAAAATAAAATGATTTATTTTGCATTATTAAATAATATTAAATTTGTAAAGTTGACTATTTTAACTATTTTCTTGAAATTGCAATTTTGCACATGCAATACACGTGCAAAGTTGTGAATTTTGAATTCTTAAGATTTTATGGTTAATAATTGATTTTCCTTATTTATTTATGATATTTTAATTTTCAGATTAATTTAAATTAATTTGACTGTTTTACAAATTTGTCGATTTTACACGTGCAAAACATGTGCAAATATTTTTTTTGGAGTAAATATCCAATTTTATATTTTTAATAAATTCTCCTATTTATAATGTAGTATATTTTACATTTTGGGATTTTTCTGAGTAAAGAAACTATTTTTATAAATACTTCGATAGAGAAGGGCTTTTATGTAAAAATCTGTTTGTATCTCGAACAAATAATGAAAATTTGTTTTTACTGACTCTTGGGCTTACCATGGTCATCATTGAAAATGAAATCTATTTAAATTCTATTTAGAGTCGATTTGCTAAAGATTTAAACAAATATGGTGTTTTTGCAAATATGAAATTTATGTTGGATCTTGTGCAAATATTTTCTTGGAAAGTAAAAGTTAGAAATTTTAATTGGAAAATCTAATATGTATTAGTAGATATTATTTCTGAATTTTCTGGATTTTTAGGAATATTTTATGATGTATTTGCAAATATTACAAAAAGAATGACTTTTGTGCAAAATTACCCCTTTTAGTACAAATCCAAAATTTAAATTTTCCTGGGCTGTGCTAGATGGCTGGACAATTCAGTAGTAAAAGGATTTGGTTTTATTTTAATTTATTTAATTTATTTAACTACTTTATTAAAGAAAGTTTTATATATGTAAAGTAATAATTTGTTAAGGGATGTTTCCATAAACTTGTAAAACCCTAAAAACTCCAGATTTCGGCCTATATTATAGTCACTACAGCCGTCCCTCCCCTCTGCAAAAATAAAATATATTTTTACTATTAATTTCTCGGAGTTTCAAAGGGGTGATCTTAGATTTTGCAAAAGAAGGGCTTTTTTCTTATTCTTCATTAATTCGATTGGATTTCTACATTGAGGTGAGTGATATAAGTTGTTTTGTTTTGTTCTTTGAATGTTTTATGTGGTATTTCATCTATTAGAAATCATGCTAGGGTTTGGTATGAATATATATATGATGGATTGGATGAATTGATAAATTAAAATTGTATTTTTTTATGAAACCCTAAGTTAATTATGAGTAGAATTTGCATGTGGATAATTTGAGATTGTTAAATAAACTTATATAAATCATGAGTAGGCTATTTCTTTTGGATTGTTGCTGATTTGATTGAGAATGGGAAATATTATGCCTAAATTGATTAAAGATGAAATTTTCACTATTTATGAGGTTGAATGAGTGCATCTTGAGTATGGTAATGTTAAATTGGGTTATGTTCATGAGTTAACCATTAAAAATAATTATGGATGAGATTGAGAAATTTTGAGAAGGACTAATGAATTAAAGATCATGTTTTGAAGAGTGGAGCTGTGATAACTAGCTTTGGATTTGATGCCTTATGACTAAATTGAAGATTTTGCGATTTTATGAAGTTTTTACTCGGATTTGAATTGCTCAATTGTTAGAGATCTAATCTGAACATTTATAGTTTGGAACAAAATGTGAAGGTCTTTTGATGTATGATTGATTCTTAAAAACACTATTTTATATATACACGTATTCATGTTCTATTATGAAGAAATTCATCAAAGAGCTATTTTATAAATTGGAAGTGGTTTTGATTGGTTTTTGTGGACTCTAATATACCCTACAAATCATATTTGATCATATCAGACATATACTTTTTATAGATTTCATTTTTATAAAGTAAATCTTCATATCGGTTGGAACATGCACAACCCAAACTGTAGTCTGTAGGCATGACAATCGACTGGTATGTTTCGACAGTCGACCATCGTGACCCTAGCTGTAGTGTTTTTCGTGAAGTTTAGAATTTCGTGCAGAACAATCGACTGACTCATTTTTGCAGTCGACTGACTCTGCTCTGTTGTGACGTTTTCTCGAAGTTTTAGATTTTTGTTCTAGACAGTCGACTGATGGATTTTTCAGTCGACTGGTACTACTTAGAATTTTTTTAAATGAAGTTTTGGATTTTCGTTCTGGACAGTCGATCGATGACCTTTTACAGTCGACAGTTAGTACTTAGAATTATTTTACGTAAAGTTCTGGATTTGTCGTTCTGGACAGTCGACCTATGGCTTTTACAGTCGACTGTTATTGCTTAGATTTATTTTCTCGAAGTCTTGGGTTTTCACTCTGGACAGTCGACCGAATCCTATTTTTAGTCGACTGTTACTGATGTTCATGAGTTATTCTGATGCAATTTTAAATGAGTTATTCTTTAATTGGTGTTGCCGCTAAATTTGGTGTGGGGGCAAATAGATAGTATTTGTGGATTCTTAGGGAAATTGAATAGTAAACCTGTATACCTGTTCCGTCGGGATATGATCGTCGCTCCCTGCCGTACACCTACAAAAAGTGCGAGACACCGGGGTTGTTCCCGGCGACGCACCCTTCGACGCTCAAGTCAGTAATCTAGGGAGACTATGAAAGAGCGCAAAAACTGGAGAAAGATTGATTACCTCTTAATGGAGATAGATGGGGGTATTTATAGGCATCTTAGGGAACAAATTAGGAATGTGATCCTCGTGATCTGATAAGGAATATTATCCTTGTAAACAGATTAGGAATGTAATCCCTAATCCCCAGTGAAAGGATAGATCTGAATCAGGGCCGTTGATTAATGTTAATCAGAAACCCTAATTCTATCCTGCTGGACCGGGTTTGTTGCGGGTTAAAACCCGCACCCAGTTGAGGTGGATCCGTTCGCGGGTTAATGGCTCTCTGGGGAGGAGACCCAGTACCCGCTTCAGACCCGTTTGTAGGTGAAATTACCGTTTTACCCCTGGGCTTCAGGATTCGTGCCCAATTTGGACGGTCTCGATTAAACCCCCATTTTTAGCCATATCACGAGCCCCCACTCCCGAAGGCTGAGCTTGATCAGCCTTTGAGGAGTAGTTTTACTGTTTTTAATGGCTAGCGGAGTTGTATCGGAGTCCAAATGGAAGGTTTTGAATCTTGAAGGAGGTAGTTTGGTGATTTTTCAAGTAGATCGAACTCTAAGTCGCTCTAGAGCCTCTTGTTGGAATATCCTTTTGACTTAAGAAAGTGTTGATTCGACGTCCTGGGGTTTTGGAAGATTATTTTTGGGCAACAATTGTTTGTTTGGGAGTGAGAAGGTACTCCCCCACTTTATAATTGCTTTCCAGGAGTTCTTCCTTATCTCTTCGAATTTTTTACTTGTTTTTTGGCGCAATGGCTTGGCCGTTATCCTTCGTTGAGGGGCATATATATTTGTATCACTCTTTCGACCCCCTCTAGAGCTCGCTGACTAGGGGGCCGAGGTCCGTATGTGGTTCGGCGCGTTTTTCCGAAGAGGAGAGCGAGTTTGGCGTAGTCGTGAGTGCTGGAAGGGAGTCCGGCATGGTGCGAGGTCCAATCTTTCCCCGTAACGAGGTCGGTGCCAAGAACGCTCGGAAGTGGGTGCCGAACTCGAATTTTTCCCCATAACGAGGTCGGTGTCAAGAACGCTCGGCAGTGGGTGCCGAACTCGAATTTTTCTCCCGTAACGAGGTCGGTGCCAAGAACGCTCAGCAGTGGGTACCGAACTCGAATTTTTCCCCCGTAACGAGGTCGGTGCCAAGAGCGCTCGGCAGTGGGTGCCGAACTCGAATTTTTCCCCATAACGAGGTCGGTGTCGAGAACGCTCGGCAGTGGGTGCTGAACTCGATTTTTTCCCCATAACGAGGTCGGTGTCAAGAACGCTCGGCAGTGGGTGCCGAACTCGAATTTTTCCTCGTAACGAGGTCGGTGTCCAGAACGCTCGGCAGTGGGTGCCGAACTCAAAATTTTCCCCCGTAACGGGGTCGGTGTCAAGAACGCTCGGCAGCTTGTGCCGAACTGGAATTTTTTGCCGTAACGGGGTCGGTGTCAAGAACGCTCGGCAGGGGTGCCGAACTCAAATTTTTCCTCGTAACGAGGTCGGTGTCAAGAACGCTCGGCAGTGGGTGCCGAACTCGAATTTTTCCCCCGTAACGGGGTCGGTGTCAAGAACGCTCGGCAGCTTGTGCCGAACTTGAATTTTCCCCCGTAACGGGGTCGGTGTCAAGAACGCTCGGCAGCTTGTGCCGAACTCGAATTTTTCCCCGTAACGGGGTCGGTGTCAAGAACGCTCGGCAGCTTGTTCCGAACTCGAATTTTCCCCCGTAACGGGGTCGGTGTCAAGAACGCTCGGCAGCTTGTGCCGAGGTCCACAACTTGTCGTTTTTTGTCATAGGAGTTTGTATCTACTGTGCGCCTCCTGAACTTCTGACAACTTCTGACAATTCTGACTGATGGGACGTTTATTAAATGCGGTGACCTCTGGGCTTCCATCAGATGGGATGCGCATTAAATGCAACGCATGATTAGGCGTGGTAAACAATGCGACGATTGAGGTCACTTTGTCGTTTTGTGTACATGGGCCGGTCGTACAGCCCCACTAACCTCGTTTGGCGTGCGCCTCTCTATAAATCTCCACCCCCCTCTCTCATTTCTCATTTCTCCTTTCTTTTGCTCAGGCGGTCTCTTGTGCTTTGGCAAATTCTTCCGGTGGTCGACGTTTGTTTCCGGCGAAGTTTTCCGGCTGCTATCCTCTTTAAGGTAACTTATAAATTATGTCTGTAGCTTCTGTCTCCGAAGAAATCTCTTGGTCTGAGCCCTCCCTTGAGGTCGTCGATGATTCGACTCCGACTAAGGGAAAGAAGGTGTTCGGCAAGGATTCGATTGTTGAGGATCCGAAAAGGATGGGGAAGTTCGGACAACTGCCAGGGCTGCTGACAGGGCTCCACAGAGTTAGGCAGCTCCCGGAGGATCAGGCCGAGTGAATCGTCCAAGGGAGGGGGAGGTCCTTCGAGGAGAACGCCGCGAGGGAGACAACGGAGGCGGACGAGACGGCATCGATCCTGCGCGAGGAGGATTTGGCAGTGATCCGGGATTCTTTTCACATCCCGGAGGAGTACGAGCTCATGCTGCCGGGTCCCGGGGTTAGGGCCAATTCGCCGCTGCCAGTGACGATGTGTTGCTGGCCGGTCGATGCCTTCATCGCCGGGGCTCGGCTACCTCTCCACGCGTTCGCCGTTACTGTGGTGAGTTGGTTCGGAGTCAGTCCCATCCAACTCATGCCGAACGCGTGGCGAGTGATAAATGGTTTCGTTCTCTACTGCCAAGCCGCAGGGATCGAGCCGCAGCTGAACGTGCTTCGGACGTTATACCGGCTCCACCAAGGGAATAAATCGGAGTACCGGTATTACTTGACTCCGAGGCACGGCGGCAGGCTCGTCATATGCCCCGACTCCATTAAGCACTGGCGGGAGAAGTTTTTGGTTGTGCGGAGTCGGGAGGCATGGCCGATCCCCTCGAACTGGATAGAAGGGGTGCCGAAGAGGGCGAGGGCGCTTCCGAAGCTCTCTGTAGAAGAAGAAGAGGCGGTCCAGGACTCTCCTAGATCGGCCGAAGTACGATTGGAGGGAGCTGACGGAGGACATCCTCTACAAGGGAGGGCTCTGCCGCGTAGATCCCAGTACGCGGCTCTCGTCATGTTTTTATTTTCCGTACTCTCTTCCTTGTTATTTGCAATGTGTTAATCAATTTTTGCTTTTGATGCAGAAACCATGGACTACGACGCAATACTGGTGCTCAGGGCAGGACTCGCGAGCAAGGTGCCTAAGAAGCGCAAGAGGGTCGCGACTAAGCTGCCGCCGACTTCCAAGACTCCGAGGATTACAGCCTCGGTCGAGGAGGTGGAGGCCCTCGACAGTCCCGTCGATGTCGTGGCAGGGACTTCGGCTCCGGCAGCTGGTGGCGAGTTCCCCATCGCCGCCGCCCTTGGCATGACGACGCCGCCGTTGACGGTTGCAGCCGAGGAGCTCCTGACGGCGGAGCACAAGAGAATCCACATTCCGGACTGGCAAGTTCGGAAGCATGACGGGCTCCTCGGCAACTCGTTGGCAAGCATGCAAGCCGTCAAGCATCTCGCCACTCTGAAGGACCGAGCCGCCATGGAGGCCGGGCGAGAGGGCGACGACGTTATCGAGATCGCTCGTTCGGCGGTGTCGGTAAGCTTTGAGCTTCTTTCATTCATTGTACTCCTTTAGCCAAAAAAAAAAATTTCTAACTCTTTTGGTTCTTCTTTGCTACAGATCATCGTCCACTTCGGTCACCTCACCGAGAGGTTGACAGCTCTGGAGAAAGAGCTAAAGCAAGAGTCCGACCAAGCTCGGAACGAGAAAGCTCGGCTGTCGAACGAGCTCGACAAGCTTCGCGTCGAGCACGAGGGCAGATCGGCGAGGATCAAGCACCTCGAGGCCGAGGTGACTAGGTTGGAAGGAGAGCTCCTTCGCCAGAAGGAGGGGTCGGCCAAGCAGCTGGCCGAAGCCGAGGCAGCCAAGGCGGCGGCTGTGAAGGCGGCGGAGGACGCGACCCTGGAGAAGGCGCAGGGGTTCCTCGCCCAGAACATGGCGAAGGCCTTCACCGCAGCCATCGACCGGTGTCGAAGGAGTTCCCCGAGGTGGACGTCTCGGGGTGGAGGCTATTCCCCGGCCACGTCGAGGGTTTTGACCTTGAGTCCGAAGGGGAGGAGGAGGAAGGGGATGACGAAGCTGATGCCGGGGCCGGGGTTACTGATGAGGTCCCCAGTACCGTGATCACTCCGCTGGCGGTGGCGTCCCCTTCGGAGAAGTCGACCCCCACCAGAACTCGTCGCCCGGGGAAAGAGGTCGCGCCTTGACTCCTGCTCCTCATTTTCTTGTTTTGTTTTTTGTTCTTTTCTTTTTTTTCTTTTCTTTTCAATCATTGTAATGCCTAATAGCAGACTGGCCACCGCTGCTTTTTTGAAATGAATGAAAAGAAAATTTTTTGATGTGTTGGTGTTCGGATCTGGGTGTTTTGCCCCTTTTCTTGAAATCTCTTGTTTTGAAACCTTCTCAAGTATTAGCCTTCGGTAGTGTTTGAATTTTTGCATTTCCCCTCATTCTTTTCAGCTCATGGTGGTTGCTCAAGACGTCGAGCCTACCCGTTCGGATGAGGATGCTCGAGCCAAAGCTGGCCTAGGGGCGACGAGGTTGTGTTTGGCGAGATGCCGAGAACGGCTCTACGAAGTCGAGCTCGGATTGCGCCGAGCCGAAAGCGAGCAGAACCATCTTCAGCTCGTCCTCGGCCAGCGAGATATCGAGATTCGATGTTTGGAAAGCAGAATCGCCGAGATGACTCCCACAGGAGAAGGTGAATGTTCGCCAACTGCTTTCAGTAATGAGCTTCGGATTCAATGCATCCGTCATAACCTGTCCAAAATAACAGCGGAGAGAGATGACCTGCTTTCCGAGATCCGGCATCTGCAGTCCGTAGAGACGAAGCTTCGGACGGAAGGCGAGGGGCAAACGGCAGAAGTGGCCAAATTGACGACCGAACGGGTCCAATTGACAGCCGAGGTCGAAGCACTGAAGAGAGCGACGGTGGATAAAAGTATCGAAGTCACTCATCTTCGGCGCCTCATAGCCAGTCGATCAGGCATGCCGGACTCCGCGATACCCCCTCATTTCGAAGTTAACGTCAAGGACGACTCGCTGCGTAATCGGATCTCGGAGTTGGAGGCGGAAGTGGCTCGTCTCAAGCCGCATTCGAGACCCACCAATGTCCGAAGCACCTCGTGCACTCGCGCGGAGAGTGATCGGGGCATTACCTTCTACGAAATGGCAACTCGTCAGTGCATCAGCCATCCTAGTCCGGGGGACGCGCAAAGCTCAGTAGCAATTTCGTCGAGCGGAGCATCCATCGGAGCAGCTACTAGAAGCGGCGCCGAGGATACGTCTCAATTTGCTGGCTTGGGGTCGCGCTCAGGAGACAAGCGTCGCCATTCTCGAGTGTCTTTGAAGCGGAACGCCCCGGCTCCAAGAAAGCGCTGAAGACGTCGCCCCCAAGAGCTTTTGTACATATTTTTTTTGGCCAACTGTAATAAGTCGGCATTGTGGTTTGTAATCTTGCTGTGTGTGATTCTCTTTGTATCGTGTCCCATTTATCAATAAAATGTTGTGCCCGAAGTTGTGTGTCCCTCGGCGTTTGGCGTAGTCTTTGTGTTTGTGACCATTGTTCATTGCGCCGAGGCTTTCTTGGTCGACCAATTGTTTGTTTGCAGGTCGGCGAGATGAGTGTTCGGCCAGTGGCGCTGAACATTCTTTCTGACGCCCACTCTCGCAGTTTGGCGAACTCGCGAAACGTGCTCAAGCTCAAGTGTTTGACCTCAGATTTTTGCTATAGTGACTCGACGGTTGTGGGAGCGATGGCGAACTACTTCCAGCTCGCTTAGAAGCGAACTTGCGAAGTAGAATCGAGCCAAGTGTCGGACTCCGAACCATCATTAGATTAGTTCAACGGCTGTAGGAGCAATTCCGAATGGCGAACTACTTCTAGCTCGCTTAGAAGCGAACTTGCGAAGTAGAATCGAGCCAAGTGTTGGACTCCGAACCATCGTTAGATTAGTTCAACGGCTGTGGGAGCAATTCCGAATGGCGAACTACTTCTAGCTCGCTTAGAAGCGAACTTGCGAAGTAGAATCGAGCCAAGTGTTAGACTCCGAACCATCGTTAGATTAGTTCAACGGCTGTGGGAGCAATTCTGAATGGCGAACTACTTCTAGCTCGCTTAGAAGCGAACTTGCGAAGTAGAATCGAGCCAAGTGTTGGACTCCGAACCATCGTTAGATTAGTTCAACGGCTGTGGGAGCAATTCCGAATGGCGAACTACTTCTAGCTCGCTTAGAAGCGAACTTGCGAAGTAGAATCGAGCCAAGTGTTGGACTCCGAACCATCGTTAGATTAGTTCAACGGCTGTGGGAGCAATTCCGAATGGCGAACTACTTCTAGCTCGCTTAGGAGCGAACTTGAGAAGTAGAATTGAGCCAAGTGTTGGACTCCGAACCATCATTAGATTAGTTCAATGGATGTGGGAGCAATTCCGAATGGCGAACTACTTCTAGCTCGCTTAGGAGCGAACTTGCGAAGTAGAATCGAGCCAAGTGTTGGACTCCGAACCATCGTTAGATTAGAAGAGTTAAAAGAAGAGAGATGTAAATAGTAGTAAAAATATGAAAAGACTTTATTCATTAATAACCAATGATCGGCTGCTTCTAAAGTTGCTAGCCGTTATTACAAGGAAAAATGAAAGAAAATCACTACAAGTAATAGGAAAGGAACGGTTCACCATCTCGAAGTACTTAGAGAGGCGTTGCTGTTCTCTCTTGGTACTTTAAGAGATGGTCGGCATTCCAAGTCCTGGGAATCTCCCTGCCTTCGAGATCTTCTAGTCTGTATGTGCCGGGGCGGATTTCTTTAGAAATCTTGTAAGGTCCCTCCCAGTTCGGGGCCAATTTGCTTTTCTGACTAGGGAACGAGATGGCCAACTTTCGGAGGACCAGGTCCCCTTCTTTGAGGTCCGTTGGGCGGACTCTTTTGTTGTATGCTAGCTCGATCCTTCTTCAGTAAGTTTGCTGGCGTATGGCAGCTCTCTTTCGGATTTCGTCTATCAGATCTAGACTTGCTCTGAGCTCCCTAGCGTTCTGCTCTTCTTCATAAGCTATCAGACGAGGAGAAGGTAACACGACTTCTAGGGGGATGATGGCCTCGGACCCGTAGGTGAGATTGAATAGGCTCTCGCCTGTTGGGGTCCGCTTCGTGGTGCGGTAGTTCCAGAGCACGTTGGGCAGCTGATCGACCCACAAGCCTTTGGAGCACTTGTCTAACCTCTTTTTAATGCCTGAAAGGATCTGTCGGTTGGCATTTTCGGCCTGGCCATTCGACTGAGGATGAGAGACAGAGGAGAAACGGTGTTGTATGGCGAGGTCTTCACATAAAGCTCGGAAGGCAGCCCCAGTAAATTGCGTTCCGTTGTCCGTAATTAGGACCGTGGGGACGCCAAATCGGCATATCACACTCTTCCAGAAGAATTGAACAACCTTGTTTTCTGTGATCATGGCCAGGGGCTCAGGCCTCTATCCATTTCGAGAAATAGTCGACTGCCACGACTAGGAACTTAAGCTATCCGGGGGCTGGTGGAAACAGCCCTAGTAAATCCATCCCCCACATTGCGAAGGGGATCAGACTTGATAGGGAAGTGAGTGGTGCTTGTGGAAGGCGTTGGATATCGAAATACTTCTGACAGGAGCTGCATTGCCAAACGTGTCGCTCAGCGTCCCGTAGGAGAGTGGGCCAAAAATACCCGTAGTTCAACACTTTGCGCGCTAGGGCTCTGGAACCTGAATGGGCCCCGCCGATGCCCTCATGAAGTTCCTGCAGGGCGTAGTCGGCTTGCCCGGGGGAGAGGCACCTCAGATAGGGTCGACCGTCCACCTGGGTGAAGGAGCGTTTATGAAGGATGCCTCCGATTAGTGTGTAACGCTCGGCTCGGGTTCTTACTCTTCGTGCTTCCTTGGGATCCTCGGGGAGGAGTCCGTCCCTTAAGAATTCGACGAGGGGTTTCATCCAATTGTCTTCGAGGAGGACAGGCAATGTTTCTACGGAGTCCAGTGTTTCGTCCTCTATGCTCGGCTTCAGGAGGACTTCTATCAATACGGTCTGCTCGAGACCTTGAAGGGAAGAGGAGGCTAATTTGGAGAGAGCGTCGGCCTGAACATTTTCTTCTCGGGGGATCCTTTGGATGAGGGCCTCTTCAAACAGCGCCATGAGGCTTTTGACTTTAGCCAAGTATTTAACCATCCTGTCATCGCGGGCTTCATACTCGCCAAGGACCTGATTGACGACCAACTGAAAGTCACTGAAGATCCGCAGGCATTGTGCCCCTGCATTTCGGGCCATTCCAAGACCGGCTATTAGCGCCTCGTATTCAGCTTCGTTGTTCGAGGCTTTGAAGTTTATACGGAGGGAGTATTGAAGGACGAAGTCATCTGGGCCTGCCAGAATGACTCCTGCCCCGCTTCCCTCATTGCAAGAGGATCCGTCAACATAAACCCGACCAGACGGGTGGTCCCTTTACTGTTTGGCTGGACTCGGGGATAGTACTCTCAACTATGAATTCGGCTAGCGCCTGAGCCTTGATCGCAGTCCGAGGCTGATAAGTAATATCGTGTTGGCTTAGCTCGATTGACCACTTCATAAGGCGACCCGAAGTCTCAGGCTTATGGAGGACCTGCTTCAGCGGTTGGTCGGTGAGAACGACCACCGAATGGGACTGAAAGTACGGGCGAAGCTTTCTCGCGGCCATCACCAGGGCATAAGCCATCTTTTCTACCTTCGGGTATCGGAGCTCGGCGTCCCGAAGCACTTTGCTGACATAGTAGATGGGCTTATGAGCCCGGTCTTCTTCCCTCACTAAAACTGCACTGAGGGTCTGCTCGGAGGCTGCCAGGTAGAGGTAAAGGGGTTCACCAGGGATCGGTTTGCTGAGGAGAGGGGGATTGACGAGGTAAGCCTTGAGCTGGTCGAAGGACTCCTGTTGCTGCTGTCCCCATTCGAAACCTTTAGCCCCCCTGAGGGCCTTGAAGAAGGGGAGGCATTTCTCCCCGGACTTCGAGAGAAAGCGCCCTATGGTGGCTAGGCGGCCTGTTAATCTCTGCACTTCTTTAAGATTTCTGGGAGGGGCCATGTCTAATATGGCTTTGATTTTCTCTGGGTTTGCTTCAATTCCTCGTTGGCTAACCATGAAGCCGAGGAACTTGCCCGAGGAGACTCCGAACGCGCACTTGTTTGGGTTGAGTCTCATATTGTGCTCTCTTAGAACATCAAACGCTTCTTGGAGGTCGGTCGCATGATCAACCCCTCGAATGCTCTTCACAAGCATGTCGTCTACATACACCTCCATGTTCCGGCCGATCTGAGCCTGGAAAACCTTGTTCACGAGGCGTTGGTATGTAGCGCCTGCATTCTTCAGACCGAACGGCATGACTCTGTAGCAATAGAGGCCTTGGTCGGTCACAAACGAGGTCTTCGGGATATCCGGAGGGAACATCCGGATCTGATTGTAGCTTGAAAAGGTATCCATGAAGCTGAGGAGCTCATGTCCCGAGGTTGCGTCGATCAGTGTGTCAATACACGGAAGAGGGAAGGGGTCTTTGGGGCAAGCCTTGTTGAGGTCAGTAAAGTCAATGCAAATCCTCCAAGTCCCATTGGACTTCTTCACCATTACTACATTTGACAACCACTCAGGATAGTTGACCTCCTGTATGAACCGGGCCTTCAAGAGCTTGTCCACCTCCTCTTTGATAGCGAGCTGATGCTCGGGGGCGAATTTGCGCCTCTTCTGCTGAACCGGTTTGGACCCCGGAACAACGCTCAGGTGGTGGACCAGGAGCTCCTCGGAGATCCCGGGCATATCTGCAGCTGACCAGGCGAAGAGGTCTTCGTTCTTTCGGATGCATTGTATAATGTCTGAGTATAGGGCGGACGGGAGGGTCTTGCTAACAAAAAATTTGCGGGTCGGGTCCTGCTCAGAGAAGATCACTTCCTCCAATTCGTCCACCGGCTCGGAGGTCGGCCGAGCAGTGTCTTGGGGGATTTCCAGAGTTTCTAAGGAGAGGACATGTCCGAGGGTAGAGGTCATGTAGCACTTTCGGGCCGTTTCCTGATTGCCCCTTACTTCCCCTACTTCGGTCCCGAGTGGGAAACTTCATTTTGAGATGGTAGGCAGAAGGGACGGCTTCAAGGGCGACTAGGTCGGGCCGACCCAAAATGACATTGTAGGCTGCTGGGACATCCACGACCATGAAGTCCATCGACTCCGTTCGGGTAGTAGGAGTTTTGCCAGCGGTTACGTCGAGAGTAATCACCCCTTCAATAGTCACTGGCACTCCCGTGAACCCATGGAGCGTGTAGCTGGCGGACTTGAGTCTATCTCGGGAGAGTTTTAGGCCTTTGAAAGCGGCGAGGAAGAGGATGTTTACGGAGCTGCCGTTATCCACTAGGATCCTCTCCACTTTGAAATTCGCCATGTGAAGGCTAATGACGAGCGCGTCACAATGTGGGGTCCGAACTCCTTCAAGATCTTCGTCGGAGAATGTGACAGGCACTCCGAGGCCTTTGGGAGGAGGTGTGGTTCGGACCGAGTTGACTTCTCTGATGAATGCCTTCCGAGAGGAGTTTGAGGAGCCCCCATTGGGCCCCCATGAATGAGGTGGAGGACTCGCTCCTCCTCGAAGTCGGGCGTCTCTTCTCGTTCCGGACACTTGTTAGCCCCCCGAGGTGGGGGAGAAAGTTTGGCTCGGTCCTTTCTTACAAACCTGGTCAGCTGCCCCCTCTGGATAAGGGCTTCTATCTCGTTCTTCAGGGCGCGACAATCGTTGGTGTCATGGCTGTGGTCCCGGTGATAGCGGCACCATTTATCTTTATCCCTTCTTTTGCCGGGGGTGTTCATCTTTGGAGCAGGAGGTATGATTCCTTCCTTTTCAACTTCCATCAGTATGGTAGAGACGTTAGTGGTGAGGGGAGTGAACTTTTGGAATCCGGGGGGAGGTCGGCGCTGGCCGGCATTATCCTTCTGGAGCTTCTTTGCTCCTTCCTCTTCTGTTCCCTTTCTCTTAAACCCGGAGGAAGACCCCTCCCAGTTGGGTCGATGCTCGGCCTCTTCGGCCCGGATGTACTTTTCACTGCGAAGGAGGAGGTCGGAAAAGTTCTGTGGAGGCTTCTTGGCGAGGGAGGAGCAGAGGTTGGAATTGAGGACATTAGATTGAAATGCTGCCTGCAGCGACCGACTGGTCGAGGGATGCTATGGACCTGGCTTCAGCTGTGAACCTCTTCACATAGTCTCTCAATTTCTCTCCCTTCTTCAGGTGGAGGTGCAATAGTGAGATGCTGGTCTTCTCAGCTCTACGGCTGCTTACGAAATGGGTGACGAAAAGGGTCTCGAACTGCTCGAAGGAGAATATTGAGGAGGGGGCAAGGCGAGAGTACCATTCTCGAGCTGGGCCCTTGAGAGTTGCGGGGATGGTTTTGCAGAGGAGGGCATCGGAAGCTTGATGGAGGAGCATCAAGGTCTTAAAGCTTTCGATGTGATCAACAGGGTCAGTCTCCTCAGTGTAAGTCTCAAATTGGGGAGGTTTGAAGCCGAACGGCACAGGTGCATCCACTATGGTTCGGGAGAAAGGGGGTTGGCTAGGACGTAGGGTCCTCCCCCTAAGCTTTTCTTCTCGATCTATCTGGCTCAGGCGCCTCTCAACCTCATGAAGACGGCGGTACATGGTCTCATCCCTCCGACGGTAATCAGCCGAGCCTCTAGACTCGTCTTCGTACGAGGGAGAGCGAGGGCTACGGCGACGGTAACTTCGGGAGCGACGAGGACTTGGAGTATGCCGGGAGTTGCTAGGAGCAGGACGAGGAGATGGGGACCGTCGGCGAGGGCTTCGGACCGGGAAAGGAGATGGAATCTTGGGTGCGTTGGTTTTGGGACGGAGATTGAGAGCTTATAGGACGGTAGCTTGGAACTGCTGGAACTCGGCACGTGTGATGGGTGCCTCATTGTTCCTGGGCTGTTGCCGACCTGCAGGGGAGTGCGGCCTTCTTCGGTAGTGCTCGGGGGATTCTTTCCGACCCCTTCGGTTAGGGGACCTTCTATATTCCCTGTGGCGAGGGGACTACTCGTCCGGACGGTGTTGGCGGGAAGTTCCCTCTCGGGCCCGCTTCTCATCCAGATGGCGGCGAAGGTCATCATCTTTCTGGCGATTGAGGGCGGTATTGTGGCGACCAAAGGCTTGGGGATAATGGGAGGCCATAGAGTCCGAAGAGGCGTTGTGGATGGAGACGTGGTCTTGGTGAAGGGGCTATTTTTGTGGGTTAGGACCCTTTGGAGGTGGCTGATTTGGAGGAGGAAGGTCCTGTTGGAGCGGGTCCTCCGCCTGAGGGGGAAGTTGCCCCTGCTGTTGGGTAGGCTGGATGGGAACTTCTTGCTGCGGATCGGGGTTGGGTCCTCTGTTAGACCCTCTTGATCTGACTTTCCTAGGAGGCATGGCTGGAGATCTGTTCACCGGGAAGAGGAGAGGTTTCTATTCGTTAGTTTCCCACAGACGGCGCCAATCTGTTGCCGCTAAATTTGGTGTGGGAGCAAACAGATAGTATTTGTGGATTCTTAGGGAAACTGAATAGTAAACCTGTATACCTATTTCGTCGGGATATGATCGTCGCTCCCGCCGTACACCTGCAAAAAGTGCGAGACACCGGGGTTGTTCCCGGCGACGCACCCTCCGACACTCAAGTCAGTAATCTAGGAAGACCTATGAAAGAGCGCAAAAACTGGAGAAAGATTGATTACCACTTAATGGAGATGGATGGGGGGTATTTATAGGCGTCTTAGGGAACAGATTAGGAATGTGATCTCCGTGATCTGATAAGGAATATTCTCCTTGTAAATAGATTAGGAATGTAATCCCTAATCCCCAGTGAAAGGATAGATCTGAATCAGGGCCGTTGATTAATGTTAATCAGAAACCCTAATTCTATCCTGCTGGACCGGGTTTGTTGCGGGTTGAAACCCGCACCCAGTTGAGGTGGATCCGTTCGCGGGTTAATGGCTCTCTGGGGAGGAGACCCAATACCCGCTTTAGACCCGTTTGTAGGTGAAATTACCGTTTTACCCCTGGGCTTCAGGATTTGTGCCCAATTTGGACGGTCTCGATTAAACCCCCATTTTTAGCCATATCAATTGGGTTGGATCTATAATTTACTATTTTAAACCTTATTTCCTATTGAACATATGTTTCCAAATTGTTTAATTAAAGTATTGTTAATGGAAGGTTTGGTTTGGATGGTTGAGTGTGAGTCCCTAGAGGGTGTGTGGGACCCTAGTATACCGGCAGTTAAGTTATTGTGTTTCTGCCTGTTGAGGCATAATTTATTGATCAGTTGTTGAGTTAAATCCGGTAGGGTACACCAACTCTAGGTGATTCGTAATTAAACTAATTAACTCAAAAAGTTAAGAACAGACACTAGTGGTGATATGATGAAAGGGAACATGAGTTATGGACCTCAGTATGGCTTGTGGTGTGAGATAATCCCCAAAATTATCCAGGTGTGAGTGAAATAGTCTCCAAAATTACCTGTGGTGTGGGATTGATCTCCAGAATTATCAGGGTCGAGGCGATGCTCATGTGGTATTCGTGTGATGAAGTGCCATAGCTTGCGGTGTGTGGTATTCTCAAAGATTCCCAGGTATGGGTGAAATAGTCTCCGGAATTATCTGTGGATAGAGATTGACCGTCGAAATTATCGGGGCATGGGCTAATACTCACAGTTTATCTTTATCTCGTAGTGGTCATCGTGTTAGGATTAGTTGCATAGCGGGGATTAAACCCTATAAAGTGGAGACGTTAAGGACTTGCACCGGACCTATGTAGAATGGGATGCATAGAATCTGACAAGTACGCATTAGAGAGTCAGCATATAGAATTGTGTTTTCTTGACTTGGTTTCATGCATGTGTTTTCCTGTTTTCTACACTTGACACATAGTCTAGTTTCACTTGATGTTTCATGTTTCACTGCTATGTCATATTTTATGTATTCTTGTTTAGTACATGTCGTTTATGATTCCATGTTCTATGTATGTTGTTTGTTTTTATGTCACTCACACCGTTATGGCTAACCCCTTTAGTTTTGGGGGTTAGGGTTATCTCTAGCCTCATATTTTACAAGTGATTACTTATAGTTTGGGATTTGGATGCTGGAGTTAAAGTGATGTAATGACTTATGTAATTTGTAAAAGAAAGTGTTGTAAAGAAAGAAATTTGTAATTCAAGGTGTTTTATTTTCTGCTGTGCTTTGTAAACAATTGATGTAATAAAAAGTTTTAAATTTCCTTGTATTTGGTTGTTATGTTTATGATTACATTGAAATTAATTCTGGAATTGTGCCACGTATTTCTGAGATATTATGTTGGAAATTCGGGGCGCTACAGATATAATATATCAATTTCTCTTACTTGGAAAGCACACACTTGATCACAAACAAAGCTAAGGGGACTATTTTATTGATTTCGTGTGTAACTGTGCACTTAGTCTTAATGCAGTTACTTATTATTTCGCGACACTAATGCACACTTGTTCGAACTTATGCATCTCATTCTACATAAATCCGAGGGCAAGCCCTTAACCGTTCTTCATCTTGTAGAGTTGAATCCCTCGTTATGAGTTTAACTACTACAGTAACTACGGTAAGCATCCTAGATGTTTTATGAGTTACAAGCCCATGTCCAGACAGCCTGGAGGGGAATCCCATGTCATGACATGATGCATCATGTAGACTGCCTATGGACAATTCACCTCCGTCATGGGACGATGGCACTACGTAGTCACCAAGCACCCCACAAGCGTTCCCACGGTCCCGATAATTCTGGAGATGTATTCACGTCATGACATGACGCAACATGTAGACAACCTGTGTTCACTCTCACACCGTGGATCTGAGGTCCTCATACTTGTATTTTTCTCTTACTTTCTTACATCTTCACTACCGTGTTGTCCTTAGATATTTAAATCATGAATAAATTAACACCCTAGAGTTAGAATTACCTCTACACCGGTTTTAACCATCAATTGATAACAACGACCCAATCTTGTTCTTTTTTTTAACATTTATTTTCAAGAATTCATTCATGCCGGTGTAAGAACTTAGCTACACTCTAGTTTTTAACATCTTTTCATGTTCACCAAAAATTTGAGGATTTATACTCACAAATTTCTATAATCCATCATGATCATTTTATTTCATTTTCCATGCACAATTATATGTACAAAACACCAATTCCATCTACTAACTTACAAAATCTCATAATTTAATCTCCATACAAATTTCTTGCATACAAATTTTCCTCTTTCTTTAATTATACCAAACCATATTTTAAAGAAGATTTATGAAGTTCTTCATCCCATTATTTTAATATAAAAACAACATCCAATTCTCACAAAATATATTAAAATGTTGTGCAACTATTTTTCATAAAGTCTAGATAATATTTGAGGAATAATAGAAATTTTTTTCCCAATTTTTATTACTCTTAAAACTCCAATATATCAAAAAATATCAAAATAAAGTAAAAAGGGCAGTGGTCGAATTCGAACCCAAGACAAACCTCCCACCTAGCTACAGTAACCGACCCAAATCGCACCCGAAGACCAAGAAGTCCAAGGCGGCTAGCTGATATGATTCTGCTCAAATACTTTATATACGTACTGGACTGTATTTTGGAAAAATCAAATTTTCAATAAAAACAGAGCCTCTTCAAGACTCGAATTGAGACTACATGCACTTTTCACAGTGCCCTATACTCACACTGAAAGCCAGTACACCCAAACCCATTGTCTGTTATGAAAAGGAAATGAAAAAACTTTATACTTTCTGTCAGTTCGAAAATTTCTTTTACAAATTTTGATTTCTCAATGAATTTATACCTTTCAATTCAAAACTCCTTCCAGAATATTTCCTTTAAAAAATACTGTATAACAGCAATTAATACTCTTAATTTCGACATTAAAATAAGTTTTCTTTCCAATTTATATTTAAAGAATACATTATTGACTTTGAAATAAAACTATGGTTTCTTCTAAAAAACCAATATAAATCCACTAAATGTATGTTCTTGTTTTTCTACAAGAGTTTAACAATTGTTCTCTGTTCCTTTATCACATCAACATTACATAATTAGAATAACAATTTAGCCATTTAGCAACTAATACATGTCAATATTCATTCATCTCAATCTACAATTAAGCCATTCACTAAGCAAAAATCATCACACTAGCATGGTTCATTTAAAATAGATATTCTAGCATGAATTTCATTACTAAGACACCATGATAAGTTTTAATTCACTAATCTCAATCAAAATTTTTCTCTTTTTCCCTACTAGCCTCTTTAAGCAATCACATGGCAAATTTAATTATTTTCTTTAGCATATTCATAAATTTAACCTATTAACATGATATCTACATTAGAAGTAGAGAAATTGTCCATCTCTTTGAAGAACAATGAAAACTCCTAAAGAAAACTCTTTGAAAACACGATTGCCTTCTCTTCTCCTTGATTCTAGCCTTCTCCTCCTAGCTTGTGCAACCAAACTCCTCCTCCTTGAACAACCCGGGGCTTCCCCTCTCTTGCTTGCCGGTCTCCAATGAACAAGAACACATACTCTCTTTCTTTCTCTCACACAATTTTTCACACTCAATATTTTTCTCACAATGTCTTTTCTTTCTCATTTTCTTTAAAATTTTCTGAGTACAAATGATAAGAGTGGCGGGGGGGGAGGGTATTTATACAGGACTCATGAACAAATGAAGGGCTGAGATGAGTTTGGATGAAGGGATAAGATACATTTGGGAGTTAGAAAAACCACCCATTAGCACATAACCAACTATCCACTCTCTCCACTCTCTCCATCTCTTGAATTGGCTGGCCTCTCATTCTCTTCCTATTGCACATGCATGTGCAATGCATGTGCCCCAAAATGCACACCTATTTGTTTGTTCATTAATTTATTAATTAATTTGTTACATAATCATGTCTACCATACAAGTTGTTTTAATTAATAAATGAATTAACTAGGTGGGCTATTTCCTTGGGCTCTTAATTAATTTATTTATTTTATCTTGGGTGGGCTAGAATTAAGTTATTACGCCTAAGAATTAATAATAAATAATAATATGTTTTTTAAAAGAGAATGAAAATGTTTGTTCATGACATAAAAATAATAATTTTAGAGCCAAATGCACACATTAATTTGCACGTGCGAAACACGTGAAATCAATGAAATTTTTTTATATTTAATTATATGAAAATTCAGGATGTTACACCATAGGTATAAGGGCGAGTTTCGGTTGGTAAGGGATAACCCTTAGTCAAACTCATCAAATCAAAATGTGTTTCAAAAATGGAGATATAGTGATTGAAAGTGTGTTTTGAAATACCTTATGATTATGATAAAAGGTTGACACCTAATGATGATGCAACTATGAGACAGGTAAATCATTCTAAAGGAATTGAAAGTCTCATGTATATAATTAGAATAGACATAGCCTTTGAGATAGGTATGATCTGCAGATTCACTAATAATTTCATACACATTTGAGTGCCCTTAAGAGGCTAACGAGATACCTGAGTGGTACTCAAGAGTTTTCTTTGTGCTACTCTAGTCATTCTTCGAATGAATGGTTGATCTGATGCATTATGATACTCAGAATTTAGTGAAAGTCGATAACTAGTGGATATGTGTTTACACTAGGAGGAACAGAAATGTTATGGAAATTAAAAGGCAAACAGGCATTGTGCTATCATCCATGAAATCAGACCTCTATGTATTATCCTTTGCATGAGAAAAGGCTGAGTGTATTGAAGAATTTGTTGCTAGTCATCCATTAAGAAGTTTAAGTAACTCTCTAATTCTGTTATGCGACTATCAAGATACAATGCACTGTAGCTAATAACTCACTCTATAATAGTCAGAGGAGTGTATTAGGGCTGAAAAAAGCCTAGTTGAACTTTCTCATGATATAGTGCAATTCAGACAAAATATGGCTAATGCTCTTGCTAAGAGACTTGAAGGTGATCTAATTATCAAAACTATGGGGGGAAAGGAGTTAAAAGCCATTGAGTCAAAAGCTTTAACATCCAAGTTGTTTTGAGATTTAGAATCCAATTGGAGCCATAGAGAAGTTTAAACTTAAGCATCAATTTTAGGCAATTGACATGCTTTAGATAATTTAAAAAGTTCAATGTAAATTTTGTCAACTTATAATTTCATTCCAATTTTAATAATACTATATATTTTTATAATTTACTCAGAATCATCTTATTATTCCAAGAGTAAGTGTGAAAACTTGTCGATGTATTTCCAATGTTTAGAATGTCGTTATATCATTCCAATTTTGATGATATATCTTTTTTATGGATTCTTGTTTTATTTCAAATTTGATGATTCAGAATTAACCATAATTGATTTGACTGCTATATCATTCCAATGTGAAACATAGTATAGTTCTTGTGTATAAACTATAATAGTTCTTATTCTTTATTTTCTTAAAAAAACATGATTGTGATGCTTGTGTTACATTTTGCTAAGCTATCGTTGAATTGTACTAAGTTCTTTAGTGGAACTAGATACTTTATGTAACTCCTATTTTCCGTTTCTTGCATTTGTATACTGTATTTATCTTTCCAGTGTATTCTACCTAATTGTATTCTTTCATTTTTCTGAACCGTGTATTTGTTCTTCATTCTCAATATGAATTCATTTATTCTTTCGTCGTCTGTGATTTTATCTTCTTGATTCGATTTGTCTGCCAATTATTTTTTCCCTGAATGATTTGTTGATTCTAATATATTTCATTTCATGGCCTAATTGTTTATTTATTTGTTTCTGCCTTATTGGATCTGATTTTTACACAGTCTACCCTATTTAAACCCTTCTATCCGTCCTACTGGATCCTAACCCGCTACCCAATACCCTCTTCTTTTACCTAGTCTTCCCCTTCACATTGTCCATATCTGCCTAACAAGAAGATTATATTTTATCCCTATCTTCTCTTGATTCCTTAAAATCCTACTTGCCAAAAATCCCATTAAAATCCTAACAAAATTTGTTATACTTCTATCTACAACCATAACCTCTCAACCCTAATCTATATCTCTCTCTCTCCAACTCATCTCTCTCCCTCTCTCCCTGTGAGCACCCCCCGACCGCCAGCCTGCCCCCTCTCCATCGCGCCGCCCTGCGCCTCCGACTGCCGCGACCCCCCCCCCCCCCCCGTCGCCAGTGCCCTCGCAACCTCCCGTCGCTGCCTCACCTTACACCCTTAACAGCACCCCTCCTTTGCTCTCTCCCCTTCTCCTCCCGAGCGCAGCACAACCCCCTCCCGACCTTCCCCTTCCGACAGCAGTAGCCTCACGACATCGCCCCCGCTGCCTGCCGTCGTCCTCCTGTCGCAGAGCACCCCCGACTGCTATCGCTTCGAGTGCATGCGGTTGATCTCCAAGCGCATCTAGCCGTCCGATCGTGATCATCTCGTCAAGATCCGTTTGTGTTGTGTTCGTTGCTCAGGATCCATTCCCGTTATTCTCGTATTTTCATCGGATTCGTCGGCTACCCTAAGGCAAGTAACTTGTATATTCTTTTTGTTTGTATACATGTACAAAATACAGCTTGTAGTCTCGCTTTTGTTTTTTTGGATTTGTTCTCATGAAAATCTCTTGTTAAATCTTGATCCATTCGTTGACCCATTCGTAGTCGTGATCCATCATATTCAGTTGTCACACACATGTCATGAAAATAATCTAGTTCTAACTAGACTCTTGTGCATGTATATATGTTGCTTCGTGATCCATGATATGTGGTGTATTTGTTGCATGCTTGGTGTATTATTTGTGTTATCTTGTAGTAGACTTGTTAAATACCAATACCATGTTGTTTTGAATATCTAATATACCATGTTTTGCATTATGTTCTAATTTGGATTTATTGCATATGAGTTGTTTGATTAAATGTATGAGAAGAGTTTTCGTTTTGCTGTTGCCCTATTTTGGTTCAGTATTTTAGACCCTGTTAAGGTCAGTAAATCAAAATATCTTGTGAATATGATTCGTAGGCCTTGTTGTATATTTTTCAGAGCTTTCGACAGATCTCAGTTTCAATTTGTGATGAGTGAGTTATTGTTGTTTTACTGCAGCTGTGTTGAAATTTCCAAATTCTATTTTATGAGTTTGCTATATGATTGTTTATTTTTAAACTGGTGTTAAAGATAAGAGTTGGATTTAATATTTTTCTCGGTATGACTAAACATGACTGGGATCAACCCCTAATTTTTTTAGATTTATTTAATGACCTTTATGAATTATTACATGCTTGTGAACAAACCAATATATTTCCAAACTCCATGTTGTTCAGTAAAGAACCATATTTTCAACCTAATTTCAGTCGCTTTTGATTAAAACATTGTGAATATGAAATATGGCCTATTGTTTCTATTTTATAACCCTTTCGACGGATTTTGATTTCAAGTTATACTTTGTGATCTATCACTGTTTTAATACTGCTGTGTCTAAAATTTCAGATTCATAAACTTACTGTATCTTTCTGTTTTCCGAATTTATTTGACTATGCTATCTGTAATGGAATATTATGATAATTTATTTGCTGATACTATACATACTAGGGAATCTTTCAGATTTTTCTTAGATTTAATCTGTAAGTTTTTATGCTATTTCATGCTTAAAAATAAAACTTGCAATTTCTGGCTGAACATGAATTCTGTATAAAACGCTATTTTGAGCCCTATTTCTGTAGTTGTTATATGACTTGTGTATATGTGCTGGATTCTGCCGAGAGTCTATTTTCTGGGTTTACTGATGGATCCAGGTTTGCATTCCTGTAGCAACAAGAATCTCATATTTGGTGCTATGGTGTCTTGATGTCAAGAATCGAAAGTCTCGTTGTCCTAGCCTTTTATGAGTTGTTTGTCACCCGTGCATATTTCTGTCTGACCTGAACCTGTCTCCTGTTCTTGCCATGTTCTTCTTACCCTGTTTTTGTGCACGTATCGCTATTTTGACTATAATAACAAGTAATCAAGCCGGTGTTAAGGGAAAGACCTTTATAGTGTACAATATAGGTATGTGTACTCAGAAGGGGGGTCGTGTTTCCCACTTTATGTTTGATTCATGAACCTGTCTTACTTTATGTTGATTCATGAACATGTTGTACTTTATGCTTTGATTCATGATCTTGTTGATTCATGAACCTGTTGATTCATGAACCTATTATGTTACTACCTGATTTATGAACCTGTTACCTATTACCTACGCATGACGCCTGAATACACGGCCATATAGAAACCCGCCACTGGATCTAAACGTAAATTGCATGTAAGTAGCAACCAAGTAGTAAAATTTTGGACGCATGAAGTGCTACCTAGATAGGATTAAATACAAGACTTGAGTATAACATGATCGAGTGTATATTCCTATTTACCTGTACATGCTACTTGACACCTGTATATTCCTATCAACCTGCTTACAGGCTACCTAATAGCTGTCCCATGTTACATGCATCATTTTATCTCATCATGTTACTTGATTCTGTCCCTTGATTAGGAGTTAGATACTCTACTTTGCTGTCACGTCCATTCCATACTTATTCAATACTTGTTTCTTGCTGTTACTTTATACTTGTTCCATCTTTTTTCTCTGTACTTTTTGCCTGCACTACAAGCGGCCCGTAACTTACATTGACGGGCGTTTTGTTTCTTTTTTCTCTTCCTGCAATTTATTAAACTTGCAGACTTTGGTAACCAGCTGCCCGAGGGAGTAAGTGACCAAGTATTCTAGGCTGGCTGACGTTTCTTGCATTAGTTTATTTCCTGGTTGAATAAATTGTAATTGCTACATGGATTTTGTATTGGGCAATTTGTCCCAGAATTTGTGTCTTGTTTCCAGACCTGGTTATTTGAGATTAAGTATTCTTGTTTTTAAGTAATCCTGTTAGTTATGTTAATTTATTCGTGCTTGCGTGGTTGGTTATTTTCTATATATCTCTTGTTTATTCATGTACATGTTGTAAAGATCCTTACAGCTTATGAATGGTGGAAACCATTCGCTGAACTTGTGTTGCGTATCCGTATTCCGTATTCCTTCTTGAGAAACGGGGCATGACAGGATTTTTAGTGGTATCAGAGTCAAGGATTGGCTAATGTATTAGTTTGATTAATATGTTAGACAAGTCTGACTCGATCAGGGATTGGCTCAACAGTATACAGACTATGCATTACATGAACAAATTATAATCAACTTGACCTGGATGCTAATTGTTTTAGTTTGTGCAAGCCATGGCTCGCAAAGGTTCCACTTCCCTTCTACAGGAGGAACAACCTGGATCAGAAGCTGTTATGAATGTGCTTGAGCAGTTGATCCATATGCAGCAGAATCATAGTGATCTTGTGATGGCCACATTAGAGACTGCTCGGAACCTGACTCCCGTTGTGTCTATGCAGGCAGCTCTTCCTCCTCGTCCGGGTACATTTGCAGACTTCATGAGGTTGCACCCTAAACAATTTCCCGGCTCTGAGATGCCGCTCGAGGCCGAACATTGTTTGATCAGGACAGAGCAGTTGTTGTTAGCAGCGAGAGTTGTTGATGCTGATCGTGTGGATGTGGTGAGCATCCTTTTGGTGGACCTTGCCCACATATGGTGGAGGCTGAGTTCGAGAGGCTCGAGCGGCCCGTTGCTTGGACCACGTTCACCATGAGCTTCTTAGAGAAGTTCTTTCCTAGTAGTACTCGTGTTGAGATGGAGCAACAGTTTCTTGCCCTGAAACAGGTTGGTCATTGTTCTATTTTTGGAACTTTGTTACATATTGTTCTGCGATACTATAACATGAGACTCTCTTGGAACAGGGTGCCAGATCAGTGGATGAGTATGCGACAGAATTCACCAGGCTTAGCCGATTCGAAACTACTTTAGTGGCGAACGAAGAGGACAGGGCTCGGAGATTCCTACTGGGGCTTGAGCGAGATATTCAGATGCATCTCATTTCCCTTCTCCTTCGTACTTATGCTGAGGCTTTGAGGCAGCCCGAGCTCAGGAGCAGGCCCGCAACAGGTTGGCTCCTCCTCAGTGGACTGTTCAGCACCCCACTGCTGTTGCTGTTAGGTCTTCCAGTGGGCCGATTCGGAGGCCAGTCCTGGCCCCTCCTATCAGGACAGCTCCCTATCTACCTGCTGCCCCACGGGGTGATGGAATCTGTGACTTTTGCCAGATAACTGGGCATGTGTGCTGAGACTGCAGGCGAGCCAACCGCAGGTGTTTTGGATGTGGCACTAGTGACCATTCAGTACGGGATTGCCCGCAGAGGAGGATGGCTTTACCAGCCAGGGGTCCAGTTCAGCAGGAAGCACCAGCTCGTTGTCCGGTCAAGCCACCACTCCCCCCTCAGTGCCAGATCGTCGGTCAGAGGACCATGGCTGCCAGGAGAGGCCAGGCTTACAACCTGACAGTTGTAGAAGATGCGACGGCAGAAAGAGTCGTTGTAGGTATCTTTGTATTTCATTGTTTTATTATTTCCCTTGTTTCTTTCATTGCTTTGCTCTTTTCATTCATATTATATGTTCTGCATTGTATTCCTCATCCCTTAATCATCATTTCATTTTTCCTTGCCTTTTGACTCTATCTTAGGTGTTATCCTAGTTCGTTCTTTCCATGATCATGTTCCCTTTAATTCCAGGGTGACCCATTCCTTCATCTCTTCCCGCTTTGTGGATCGATATTTGTTGGAGTGCAGCATCATTCTAGAGGCTTGGAGCATCGTCACTTGTGGCGGTGTTTTCGTATGTTCACAGGAATGCAAGCAGAGTCCCGTATTCATTGGTGGCATAGATTTCAAGGCTGACTTGGTCGTAATTGGGAATTCTGGATTCGACGTCATTCTCGGTATGGATTGGTTGGGTGAGTCCCATGCTGTCATTGATTGCCGAGCCATGAAAGTTGTATTCAGAATCTCAGGTCGTGCAAAGTTTGAGTTTCATGCTGGGGAGACACCCCTTGGCCGAGCTAAGACTGCAGTTGATCAGGAGACTTGTGCTATGGAGTTGCACACAGGCTATGAGGCTGCGCCTCTAGTAGTGCGGGAGTTTTTGGATGTGTTTCCAGATGAGTTGCCTGGGCTACCTCCAGATAGGGATGTGGAATTCGGTATTGATGTTCAGCCTGGTACGACGCCGATATCGAAGAGTCCCTACAGGATGGCACCAGTTGAGCTAGCAGAGCTGAAGGTGCAGATTCGGGGTTTGCTAGATTTGGGATTCATCAGGCTCAACGTTTCACCGTAGGGAGCTCCAGTTCTTTTTTTCAGCAAGAAGGACGGTAGTCATTAACTGTTCATCGATTATCTGGAACTGAACAGTGTTACTGTGAAGAACCGGTACCCGCTGCCCAGGATTGATGATTTGTTTGATAAGTTGGGTGGAGTGTCAGTCTTTTCGAAGTTGGATCTTCGCTCACGATATCATCAGGTCAAGGTGAAAGCCGCTAATGTGTAGAAGACCTCATTCAGGACCAGATATGGGCATTATGAGTTCCTAGTGATGCCTTTTGGAGTCACGAACGCGCCACCTGTGTTCATGAGTCTGATGAACATGGTCTTTCCCCGTTCCTGGATAGATTTGTGGTGGTCTTCATAGATGATATTCTTGTGTATTCTCGGAACCAGGAGGAACATGCTGAGCAACTAAGGTTGGTTCTACAAACTTTGAGGGAGAATCAGCTCTATGGGAAACTTAGCAAGTGTGAATTCTGGTTGGATCGAGTTACCTTCTTGGGTTATCTTGGGCGAGGGTATCTCAGTTGATCTGTCCAAGGTTGCTGCAGTGAAAGATTGGCCAGTGCCCAAGTCAGCTTTGGAGGTGAGAAGTTTCTTTGGTCTAGCTGGATATTATCGAAAATTTTTCCAAGACTTTTCGAAGATAGTTGGACCACTGACTAAGCTGACAGGGAAGGATCAGAAGTTCTGTTGGGATGAGGCTTGCAGCGGAGCTTTTGCAGAGTTGAAGAGCAAGTTGACGTAAGCGCCAGTGTTGACTATTCCGGTTCGTTCAGGCGGATCTGTGGTTCACTGCGATGCTTCTGGCAAGGGTATTGGTGCAGTATTGATGAAGAAGGGTCGAGTTATTGCTTATGCATCGAGGCAGTTGAGGCCACATGAGAAGAACTATCTGACTCATGATTTGGAGTTGGCGGCAGTGATCTTTGCTTTGAAGCTGTGGAGACACTATTTACTTGGAGACCGAGTGAAAATCTTTACTGACCATAAAAGTCTCAAGTATGTTTTCACCCAGAAGGAATTGAACATGAGGCAGAGGCATTGGTTGGAGCTGATGGTCGACTATGACATCAATCTGTGGTATCACCTCGGTAAGATCAACTTGGTGCTGGATGCTTTGAGCAGGAGACCAGCAGCCATGTTCCTGACTCAGCAGAGGGAACTGGTTGAGCAGATGTGCAGGTTGGAATTGGATGTGTTTTTGCCGAGTTCTGATTGGAGTTGCATGATGCGTCAGCTTCAGTCATCTCTTGTTGAGCAGATTAAATAGGCTAAGGCTGGTGATGAGCAGTTGCAAGGATTCAGAGCAGAAGTTGAGGTGGGATCCAGAATGGATATGGTTATTCATGAAGATGGATCACTCCGTTTTGGGTCCAGGTTGTGTGTTCCGAAGTGTGAAGTTCGTCAGAGGTTGCTTGAGGAAGCCCACCAGTCATCGTACTCTATTCATCCCGGATGTACTAAGATGTTCCGGGACTTGAAGCTTCACTTTTGGTGGCACGGTATGAAGAGGGCCGTGGCTAGGTTTGTGTCTCAGTGCTTGATCTACCAGCAGGTGAAGGCAGAGCATCAGAGAACTATCGGACTTCTTCAACCCCTTCCCATTCTAGAATGGAAGTAGGAACACATCACGATCAATTTTGTGACTACTTTGTCGAGGAGTCCCAAGGGTCACAATGCCATTTAGGTGATTGTGGACAAACTGACGAAGAGTGGTCACTGCATTCCCTTCAGAGTCGGACAGCCTACTAAGAGCCTAGCTGAGAAGTACATGAAAGAGATCGTCAGACTTCATGGGGTTCCAGTCAGTATTGTATCTGACAGGGATACGAGGTTCAGGTCTCAGTTTTGGGAGAGTTTTCAGAATAGTCTGGGGAGTAAACTAAAGTACAGTCCAACTTTTAACCCCAGACAGATGGACAGTCAGAGAGGACCATCCAGACTCTAGAGAACATGTTGAGGTCCTGTGTGTTGTAGTTTGGTGAATCTTGGGAGGACCATTTGGATCTTGTAGAGTTCTCGTACAATAACAGCTTTCAGGCCATTCTTAAAGTTGCACCATTCTTGGCATTATATGGTCAGAAGTGCAGATCACCAGTGTGCTGGGATGACAATGGTGAGAGAAAGTTTTTGGGTCCAGAGTTGATCACCAGGACTATCGATGCAGTGACTCAGATCAGGAAGCATATTCAGGTAGCACAAGACAGGTAGAGGGGATGGGCAGATGTCCATAGGAGAGCCTTGGAGTTTGAGGTTGGTGACCATGTTTTCGTTAAGGTATCGCCGTGGAGAGGTGTCATTCGGTTTGGTGGTGGGGGCAAGCTAAGCCCTAGGTTCATCGGGCCGTTTGATATCGTGGAACGAGTAGGAATGGTGGCCTATCGTCTTACATTGCCACCGGCTTTATCTAGAGTGCACGACGTCTTCAATGTCTCACAACTCAGGAGATATATCTGTGTTGAGAACCACACGATCGACTATTCAGAGTTGTCCACGCAGCCGGATCTGACTTGTGAGATTCCGCCAGTTTCTATTTTGGATCGGCAGGAGAAAGTGCTGAAGAACAAGGTCATTAGGTTGGTTCGGGTTTCTTTTAATCCTCACTCGCTGGGTGAGTCGACTGGGAGCTGGAGGAGGATATCCAGCGAAGGTTTCCTCATTTGTTTGTGTAGCTTTGTCTATGTTGTGGTTGTTCTTTCTTTTCAGAGTTACCCTACGTACCTCTTGTTTGAATTTCGAGGACGAAATTCATCTTGTTAGATGGGTAGGATTTGTAACTCTTATTTTCCATTTCTTGTATTTTTGTATGGTATTTATCTTTCCAGTGTATACTACCTAATTGTATTCTTTAATTTTTCTGAACCGTGTATTTGTTCTTCATTCTCAATATAAATTCGTCTATTCTTTCGTCGTCTGTGATTTGTTCTTCTTGATTCAATTTGTCTGCCAATTATTTTATCCCTGAATGATTTGTTGATTCTAATCTATTTCATTTCATCGCCTAATTGTTTATTATTTGTTTCTGCCTTATTGGATCCGATTTTTACCCAGTCTACCCTATTTAAACCCTTCTTTCCATCCTACTGAATCCTAACCCGCTACCCAATACCCTCTTCTATTACCCAGTCTTCCCCAGATATTTCTTCACGTTCTCCATATCTGCCTAACAAGAAGATCATATTTTCCACCTAACTTCTCTTGATTCCCCATAATCCTACTTGCCAAAAATCCCATTAAAATCCCAACAAAATTTTTTATACTGCAATCTACAACCCTAATCTATCTCTCTCTCTCTCTCTCCAACTCATCTCTCTCCCTCTCTCCCCATGAGTACCCCCCGACCGCCGGCCTGGCCCCCTTTCTGTCGCGCTGCCCTGCGCCTCCGATTGCCGCGACCCCCTATCGCCGACGCCCTATCGACCTCCCGTCGTTGCCCTGCCTTACACCCTCGACAGTGCCCCTCCCTTGCTTTTTCCCTACTCCTTCCGAGCGCAGCATACCCCCCTCTCGGCCTTCCCCTTCCGACGCCAGCAGCCTCCCGACGTCGCCCCCGCTGCCCGCCGTCGTCCTCCCGTCGTAGAGCACCCCCGACTGCCATTGCTTCGTGTGCATGCGGTTGATCTCCAAGCGCATCTAGTCATCCGATCGTGATCATCTCGTTAAGATCCATTTGTGTTGTGTTCGTTGCTTGGGATCCATTCCCGTTATTCTCGTATTTTCATCGGATTCGTCGGCCACCCTAAGGCAAGTAACTTGTATATTCTTTTTGTTTGTATACAAGTACAAAATACAGCTTGTAGTCTCGCTTTTGTATTTTTTGATTTGTTCACATGAAGATCTCTTGTTAAATCTTGATCCATCATATTTAGTTGTCACACACACGACATGAAAATAATCTAGATCTAACTAGACTCTTGATGCATGTATATATGTTGCTTCGTGATCCATGATATGTGGTGTATTTGTTGCATGCTTGGTGTATTAGTTGTGTTATCTTGTAGTAGATTTGTTAAATACCCATACCATGTTGTTTTGATTATCTGATATACCATGTTTTGCATTATGTTCTAATTTGGATTTATTGCATATGAGTTGTTTGATTAAATGCATGAGAAGAGTTTTCGTTTTGTTGTTGCCCTGTTTTGGTTCAGTATTTTAGACCCTGTTAAGGTCAATAAATAAAATTATCTTGTGAATATGATTCGTAGGCCTTGTTTTCTATTTTTAAGAACTTTCGACAAATCTCAGTTTCGATTGGTGATGTGTGAGTTATCGTTATTTTACAGCAGCTGTGTTGAAATTTTCAGATTCTATTTTATGAGTTTGTTGTATGATAATTTATTTTAAAACTGGTGTTAAACGTAAGATTTGGATCTAATATTTTTCTGGGTATGACTAAACATGACTGGATCAACCCCAAAATTTTGTAGATTTATTTAATGACCTTTATGAATTATTCCATGCTTGTGAACAAACCAATATATTTCCAAACTGCATGTTGTTCAGTAAAGAACCATATTTTCAACCTGTTTCTAGCCGCTGTTGATTAAAACTTTGTGCATATGAAATATAGCCTATTGTGTCTATTTTATAACCCTTTCAACAGATTTGGATTTCGAGTTATACTTTGTGATCTATCACTGTTTTAATACAGCTGTGTTAAAAAAATTCAGATTGATAAACTTGCTGTATATTTCTGTTTTCAAATTTATTTGACTATGCTATCTGTAATAAAATATTATGATAATTTGTTTTCTGATACTAGAAATACTGGGGAATCTTCCACATTTTTCTTAGATTTAATCAGTAAGTTTTTATGCTATTTACATGCTTATAAATAAAACTTGCAATTTCTGGCTGAACATGAATTCTATATAAAAACGCTGTTTTGAGCCCTGATTCTGTAGTTGTTATATGACTTGTGTATATATGCTGGATTTGGCCGAGAGTCTAAATTTTGGGATTTCTGACGGATCCAGGTTTGCATTCCTGTGGCAACGGGAATCTCAGATTTGGTACAGTAGTGTCTTGTTGTCCAGAATTGAAAGTCTAGCTAACCTAGCCTTTTATGAGTTGTTTGTCACCCGTGCATGTTTCTGTCTGACCTGAACCTATCTCTTGTTCTTGCCATGTTCTTCTTGCCCTATTTTGTGTACGTATGCCTGTTTTGATAATAATAACATGTAATCAAGACGAGGGTTAAGGGAAAGACCTTAGTAGTGGACAATATAGATATATGTACTCAGAAGGGGGCCCATGTTTCCCACTTTATGTTTGATTCATGAACATGTTTGACTTTATGTTGATTCAAGAACCTATTTTACTTTATGTTTTGATTCATGAACTCGTTGATTCATGAACTTGTTGATTCATGAACCTGTTATGTAACTACCTGATTCATGAACCTGTTACCTGTTACCTGTGCATGACGCCTGAGTACACAGCCTTATAGAAACCCACCACTAGATCTAAACGTAAATTGCATGTAAGCAACAACTATGTGGTAAAATTTGGGACACATGAAGTGCTACCTAGATAGAATTAAATACAAGACTTGAAAATAACATGATCACCTGCATATTCATGTTTACCTGTATATGCTATTTGACACCTATTACATGTTTATGTGCTTGCATGCTACCTAATACCTGTCACATGTTACATGCACCCTGTTATCTCATCATATTACTTGATTCTGTCCCTTGATTAGAAGTTAGATACTCTACTTTGCAGTCATGTCCATTCCATGCTTATTCAGTATTTGTTTCTTGTTGTTACTCTATACTTGATCCATCTTTTTTCTCTGTACTTTTTGCCTGCACTACAAGCGGCCCATAACTTGCATTGACGGGCATTTTTTTTCTTTTTCCTCTTCTTGCAATTTTTTAAACTTGCAGACTTTGGTGACCAGCTGCCCGAGGGAGTAAGTGACCAAGTATTCTAGGCAGGCTGGAGTTTCTAGCATCAGTTTATTTCCTATTTGAATAAATTGTAATTGCTACATGAATTTTGTATTGGGCATTTTGTCCCAGAATTTGTGTCTTGTTTCCAGACCTGATTATTTGAGATTAAGTATTCTTGTTTTCAAGTAATCCTGTTGGCTATGTTAATTTATTTGTGCATGCGTGGTTGGTTATTTCCTGTATAACTCTTGTTTATTGCTGTACATGTTGTAAAAATCCTTACAACTTATGAATGGTGAAAACTATTCGCTGGACTTGTGTCGCATATCCGTATGTCGTATTTCTTTTTGGGAAGTGGGGCGTGACATGGTTTTTAGTGGTATCAGAGCCCAGGTTTGGCTAATGTATTAGTTTGACTAATATGTTAGACAAGTTTGGCTCGATTAGGGATTGGCTCAATAGTACACAGACCATGCATTACATGAACAAATTATAATCAACTTGATCTGGATGCTAATTGTTTTGGTTTGTTCAGGCCATGGCTCGCAGAGGTTCCACTTCCCGTCCACAGGAGGAACATCCTAGTTTAGAGGCTGTTACGAATGTGCTGGAGTGGCTGATCCACATGCAGCAGAATCACAGTGATCTTGTGATGGCCGCATTGGAGAGTGCTCGGAACTTGACTCCTGTTGTGCCTATGCAGGTAGCTCTTCCTCTTCGTCCGGGTAGATTTGCAGACTTCATGAGTCTGCACCCTGACAAATTTTTCAGCACTGAGATGCCGCTTGAGGCCGAACAGTAGCTGATCAGGACGGAGCAGTTGTTGTTAGTGGCGAGAGTTGCTGATGTTGATCATGTGGATGTGGTGAGCATCCATTTGGTGGACCTTGCCCACATATGGTGGAGAGCTGAGTTCGAGAGGCTCAAGCGGCCCGTTGCTTGGACCACGTTCACCAGGAGCTTCTTAGAGAAGTTCTTTCCTAGCAGCACTCGGGTTGAGATGGAGCAGCAGTTCCTTGCCTTGAAACAGGTTGGTCGTTGTTCTATTTTTGGAACTTTGTTACATATTTTTCATGCGATACTGTAACATGAGACTCTCTTGGAACAGGGTGCCAGATCAGTGGATGAGTACGCAGCAGAATTCACCCGGCTTAGCCGCTTCGCAACCGCTTTAGTGGCGAACGAAGAGGACAGGGCTCGGAGATTCCTACTGGGGCTTGAGCGAGATATTTAGATGCATCTCGTTTCCCTTCTCCTTCATACTTATGATGAGGCTCTTGAGGCAACCCGAGCTCAGGAGCAGGCCCGCAACAGGTTGGCTCCTCCCCAGTGGACTGTTCAGCACCCCGCTACTGTTGCTGTTAGGTCTTCTAGTGGGCCGATTCGGAGGCCAGTCTCGGCCCATCCTGTCAGGACGGCTTCCTATCTACCTGCTGCCCCATGGGGTGATGGTTTCTATGACTTCTGCCATATATCGGGGCATGTGCGTTGAGACTGTAGGCAAGCCAACCGTAGGTGTTTTGGATGTGGCGCTGGTGACCATTCCGTGTGGGATTGCCCGTAGAGGAGGATGGCTCTACTGGCCAAGGGTCAGTTCAGCAGGAAGCGCCAGCTCGTGGTCCGGTCAGGACACCGCTTCCCCCTCAGTGCCAGATCATCGGTCAAGGACCGCAACTCCCAGGAGAGGTCATTGCAGGTATCTTTGCATTTCATTGTTTTGTTATTTTCCTTGTTTCTTTCATTGCTTTGCTCTGTTCATTCATATTATATGTTCTGCATTGTTATTCCTCATCGCTTAATTGTCATTTCGTTTTTCGTTGCCTTTTGACTCTATCTTAGGTGTTATCCTAGTTCGTTCTTTCCCTCCTCATGTTGTCTTTGATTCCGGGGTGACCCATTCCTTCGTCTCTTCCAGCTTTGTGGATCGACATCAGTATCTTCAAGCTACAAACGAGCCGAGTATCTTGAGGCTCGAGCTTGGCTCGATTCATTTTTATTGAGCTCGAGCTCGGCTCGAGATCGTTTTGAACTCTAGTAGTAGCTCGAGCTCGGCTCGTGTAAGCTCGCCCAAGCTTGAACTCAACTCGTTAAATCTTGTTTACAAATCGAGCTTGATTCGTGCTCGAGTCAAGCTAGAACTCGGTTCGAAAAAATGTCAACCTGAACAAATATCAACTTGCAAGGCTGCATTGCAAATTTTTTTTTACATAAATCAGAATTTATGAAAGTTCTCCAACCAAGTAAAAAAAACTAACATAACATAGTTACATAAGACAAAGTAAGGCACTGAATGTTGTAGTCTTCAAACAAGAGAAAAACTAACATAACATGTTGTAGTCTTCAAAGAAGCATGGTAAGGGTCAATCACTCGACTGCCGGTACTAAATGTCGACTCTGATGCAACTGTGGTGATAGGTATTGCTAAAATGTTAGCAGTCATCTTGGACAGAATTGGATATTTGATGTTATTCAATTTCCACCACTCCAATGCATAAAACTTCACATCAAAATTTGGTACACTTCTAAAAACGCCTTCTTCCATGTAAGACTCCAAATCTGACTTTCGTGGTTCGAGCGACTCCACCGTTATAACCTATTGATCAAACTGCGACAATCCTGGAAGAACTCCTTTTCCACACTCACCCGCTGCACCACTCATCACATGGTCAGATGTAAAGATACCTATAGAGTGTATGATTTTATCTTAATATTGTTTTCAAATTAAAAATGTTGGAGTAAGAGAATATAAGGCAGTATTTTCAATAATAATGAACTACAAATATATTAGATACCTGTTGAGTCTCATACCGCTCCTCCACTGTCAACACTAGTAGTATATTTATTGTACAAATCATTCAATGCAGTCCTGACATTTTCTAGATTTGTTTCAACTTCATCCTCAGAATATACCAGTGGAAAACAAAACTGAACCAACCGCATTTTGAATCTAGGATCTACTATGCTACCAAGAGCCATGAACTCACCCCAATACTTATCAAACTTTCACTCATCCTCTTAACCATTGTACGAATAATCTCATCATCATCATTTGCTCTAGATAGCACAACACTTTGATTCTATAAACCTCAGAAAGGAAAAAGTTAGCAGTAGGTTACTCATTACCAGAAATTATGTTCGTAGTAGTACTGGAAAACTTCAACACACCACAAACTTTCTCAGCTAGTCTCCAGTCTTCGGGGCTGGGCAAGTTCATGTAATTAGGCTCCCTATCTTGAAACCTCGGGAAAATGTCTTTAAGTTGCAAGGCAACAATGAGCATATCATACGCGGAATTCCAACGAGTAGGGCAATCTAAGATTAACTTTATTGGCTTCAACCGCAACTGATGCACTATTTCTCCAAACTTCTTAAGTCGCCTTTCACTTTCCCCAATAAACATCACGCTGTCCTTAAAATTTTCAATCACATGTCGAATTTCTCTAAGCTCATCTTGCACCAAAAGATTTAATATGTGCGCACAACACAGCAGCTGAAACAATAATCACATGTAAAATTCACATCAGAAGTATTAGCATCCGTCATGTCTACAATTAAATTAAAATTGTACATTAATCACTAATTCAGAAATACACAACTAAAATATTTTTATTTCACAGATAATGGAAATGGTGACTAACAGTTTCATATTTATACGAAAGAGAAAATATACAAAGATCAGATCAAATATGCAATTAACCTTTCAACACAATTTTCTTGTTTGATCCAATCAGTATGGGCTTTCAATACTCTTCATTGAACTAAACTTAACTAGCAACTACAAAGAGTGCTTTCAATACTCTTCAGTAGATACTGCTACTATAATTAAAATGGAGTTCCCAAAAATTGTAAGTGATTTTTTATTATACCTCGATGTTTAATTTCTTCAGTTAAAATTGTTTTGGTTTGTTTTCTAATGCTAGATAATAGCCCTTGAAGCAGGCAACAAGCGGTTGCAAGAATATAACAATAGCTTGTAGTAGTATAATTGCAACCTTCAGCCTGATGCAGCAAAGAATACTGAGAAAATATCAAAACTGAATGAGGAGAAGAATGTTATGACAAGTACACTAACTGGCCTAAGTAACAACGTCGCTTCAATGAAAACTCAATTTACAGGTTTATATGGTTTACTAGGCTCTTATTAACTTCTGATGATCGTAAAAATTGCAGCAAATCTGGGCCATGCAATTCATGCACTAATCTTAAAGCTTCCACATGCAGATCAGCCATCACAGACCTCTTTAACAGGTCTGGGCCTTCTCCAAGACATGGACTTCTTTCAAGCCCATAAAAAGTGATAGACTAGGCCCACTAGAAGATTCACCCAGCCCATGCAGCCTATGAGTCAAATCTCTTATCCCCTAACAAGAAGATCTTATCTCTTGAGGGGGAGAGATATGAAAGAGATAATGAATTCAAATCGATCCAACTGACACAAATCAATCTCTTGAAATGTCGCTCAGGCCTATAAATACCCCTCCCCCTCTACAGTCAGAAGGTAATCAACAATTCGCCAGTTTTCTCTCTCATACTCTCTTTCCCTTTTTGGTTCTAACATGAGCGTCGGAGGGTCTGTCGCCGGGGCCACCACCGGTGTTTCAGGCTTTTTGCAGGTCCATGGGCCGCATCAGCAACCGTCGGATTCAGAACATGGTGGTCAATCAATGATCCAGATTCAATCCCAGGAGCTCTAACCGCTTTTAACGGTCAAGGTTAAAGGTCAGACTTTTAGTAGTTTCCATCAATTATTAACTCACTATCTGTTTGCTCCCACAACGAAATAAGCAGCAACAGATTGGCACCGTCTGTGGGATACTACACAAGTTAGACTTGTCGCCATGCCTCCAAGACTAAGAGGTAAAGGGGCGGCCTCAAGTCGTCGCACCAACTCTCTTTGTCAACCATCTCCTCCTATAGATGATCTAATTCATCCTCAACAGTCACTCCGATAGCATAATCACGCTCCTTCCAACGGAGAGGCACCGGGGGGCTCTCGACAAAACCAACATGAACAACATCCTCAGTACGACCGCATCTCAGTCTAATGCTTCAACTGATTCAATGGCCTCACGAGGCCCTTGGGGGTCTAGAGTTTACTGCCAGATCAGCAATAACAGGCAACAGGAAATTGACCTGCGAATCCAATTGGACGAGAAATGTGCCTGGTCTGAAGCCTCCTGCTCGGGACATCAAGCGAACCAGAGAACCCATTTTCCTAGACAGAGATCAAGGTAATACTCCTCTCACAGGGGGCACCCAATAATGAAAAGCCCAACTCATGAGAGTCGAAGGCTTCCTGTGCAGAACATATAGCATAAAGTCACTAGGACCAAATTGCATAAGTTCAAGCTCGACATCCTCCTTGCTATCCAAGGAAGTCAAGATCTGGGCCAGTCCCCTAACGAAGGATCCACGGACTCAACTGGATCCCAAAAGAAGGATGACCAAGTCCTTCGCTGTATCCAACAAGTAGAGAATCGTCTAGAACAGATGAAGTATGAGAGAAACTGCTCTGGCAGGGCCTATCGCCCTGGTCAACCTCCCTTCAGCAAAACCATCCTCAATTGACCCGTTCCAAGGGACTTCAAAGCTCCTCAATTCGAATCCTACAATGGAGAATCAAACCCGACCGACCATATTGAGAGCTTCAAAATGCTCATAGTGGTCTATAACGCCACTGATGTACTCTTGTGTCGAACATTTCCCCCAACACTGAAAAGATCAGCAAGAAAATGGTATTCACACCTGACTCCAGAATCAATATTTCCTTTCGATCAGCTCGACCTGACTCCAAAATCAATATTCCCTTTCGATCAGCTCGAGAAACTTTTCATTGCGCACTTCATTACTAGCCGCAAGGCTGGAAAAACAAGTGTCTCCCTGTTAGAAATGAAGCAAAGATATGGAAAACCACTGAAAGACTTTGTCAAACGCTTTACAACTAAAGAAATGTCAATTTCCACCTTGAACACTTCAGTGGCATCTGAAGTTTTCTGCCACAATGTCAGTAACAAAGACCTGAAAGCATCCCTCGCAAAAAAGCCACCCAAAAGTTTCACTAAACTCATGGAAAGGCGTGACAAGTATATCAGGGTCGAGGAAGCGCTCTACCCTCAAGTCAAGAACGATTCATCTTCCGGGAATAAACGAAAGAATACAAGCGAGGAAAAATCCAGGAAGTTTCAGAAAAGCGGCGCAGGTCAATGCCGTCCAACTCTAGTACCATACTTCGACAAGTTCACTCCTCTCAATGCAAGCATATCAGCCATCCTCATGGAAGTTGAGAAGGACAGAATAATCTGCCATCCCCCCACGATGTCAATGTCTAGCGGGAGAAGAGACAAAAAAAAGTGGTGCACATTTTACAGAGATCATGGACACACTACTGACAACTGTCAAGCCCTTAAAGAAAAACTAGAAGCCCTGATTCATATGGGCTATCTCTCCAACTTCCTTCAGAAAGACAATGATGTCGAAAACCCTCCGCCCCGGGGGCTAATAAGCATCAAGAGAGGCCATACGGATAGCAAGACTCTAAACACATGGCCGTCCTCCACTCCATTCATGGAGGCCCAATGGGGGAGATTCCAACTCCTCCCGTAAAGCTTTTGTCAGGAAAGTCAACTCCATAGATAACATTCTGCTTGCCAAAAGATCGGGGTCCTGATATCTTTCTCCGATAAAGACTTGGAAGACGTCCAAACACCTCATTGCAATGCATTGATCATAAACCTTTGCATGGTGAATCATGAGGTACACCGCATCCTGGTGGACAATGGCAGCTTAGTAAATATCCTCTTCATGGCCACATTTGTGGCTCTCAAGCTCTTCCGAGACCGACTCAAGCCTGTCGGTTATACACTCTACGGATTCTCCGGTGTCTCCATTCAAGTGGAAGGAGTCGTCACACTGGATGTGACAGTAGTGAAAGCTCCCGTTATTCAAACGGAAGCACTGGATTTTGTGGTAGTCGATGTCAAAGCCGCATACAATGCTATATTTGGCCGTCCTAGCCTAGCGGCCTTCCATGCAGTTGTTCCTGCCTTCCACATGAAAATGAAGTTCCCAACAATAGCTGGCATAGGCCGAGTTGTTGGGAGCCAACAAGCAGCACGAGCATGCTACACCGCTACAATGGGGGGCTCGGTTCTCCCCCTCGACGCCATAGAGCTATCGCCAGAAAGCAGTCATGATAATTCCAAGAGTGTAAACGAGCTTGAAGCCACTACCATAAACAACTCTACCAAGAACTTCCAGACCTGTCACATCATCTCTCACCAGGTCCAAACTAGTTCTCATCATATCACAGTAATAAACCTGAATCCCACGCCCGAAGCCACTCCGCTTATTCAACGAAAAAAAATAATCTTGCCTAAACACATTGGTGCATCAGAAGATTTCTCTTTCTCTATGCAAAACAATTGGGGGTTCCCTCCAAAACAGGCAAGTTCAGGCAAGGTCTACCAAGTTGTTCGCCCAACGGCTCATCAACTTGAAGACCCAGGGGCAAGGAGATATCAGCAGAACCTGGAAGGTGGAACACCTTATCAAGGTGAACGAGGGCGTCTGAAACGTCCTCTCTTAATAGTAACAGAAATTTTCTCAATTTGTAATAACGGTCAGCCACTGGACCAGCCGCTTAGTTTAATTTCCAGCAAACTTTCTCAGTTTGTAATAACGGCCAACCACTAGAGGATTTTTTTACCGTACTGACCCACTTTTGAAATATTTGGCGCTCTGACCCACTTCCAAAAACAATTAGTGATCTAACCCAGTTTTGGACACGTCAGCAAAAAATGTTATTGGGAACAACGGCATAGGTTATTTACAAGTCGTTGTTCCCAATAATGGCATCTATTTAAAAAAAAACTCTCATGTCGCTTTTATGAGTAACGGCATAGGTTATTTTTATTCTCAACCGCTTGTAGTCTCAATTGTGAGAAAAAATTGCATGTGTGAAAATCCTATAAAAGATGCCGCTATTTCCAACAATGGCATTAGCATAACTGATATCGTTAATTGGAATAACGGCATCAGTTATTAGTTTGTTTGCATATAAACAGTAGACCCCTCTTCTCCTTCCCCTTTCTCAATCGATTTGCTTTCTCTCTCTCTCACTCTCGAAACCCACCCCTAGATCCCTAAAACCAAAAATCTCAAGTATTGGAGTGCTCTCAAACTTCATAAATCCAAATACAATCACTCTCACTCTCATCCCATTCCTCATCCATGACGTATTTTCAAGCTATCTAAGATACGGTCTAATTTGAAGGTATTATTATAACCATATGTTTGATATGTATTCATAGGTTATGCTCATGAGTAGTTAATGACTTGAATATGTTTGAATCTTTATGTTTAGGTATGGAATATAATATCCCTATTTGGTTATATTTTGGGGGTGAAATAATTAGATATCCAAAGATTGGATAGTGTTATAGCGATGTTGAACCTGTCTTATTTGGTCTCCCCGCAACTTTATATACTCACAACTAATAGATAAGATATTTAAGTCACTAATTGGGATAGAGGTGAAATGAGTGTCAAAATTAAAGCCCGTTATGCTGCCGATAAAGGGGAAGGGCAATATTTTATGGTGGTTCCCGTAGATAATGATAATTCTCTGAGGTCCATGATTGGTAGGACACTTGATCCAAATTGTAGTTGGAATGCATTGGAGTTATATATTGAGTAAATGAGGCTTCCAAATACTATGCCAGTTGCTATTGAAAGTCCAAGGCACGCTCCGAGTTAGAAACCATCTGTCGAGTCACATGCAAGAATAACAAATACACAAGAAGACATTAGCACAACTCCAACATAACCTATTACCACTGAATATGAGTAGGTACATCTGTTGACCTTGACACAAAATATTGTCCACACCGACATGGTAATGCAAGATTTTGACAACGCCGTTGTAAATAACGATTTGGTAGAAGAAGAAGAAGATGAGGATCACGATCTTGAAGTCGATGAGGATGAGGATGCCGATGAAGCTTCGGTTAATGATGTCAATGTTGATGTGCCGGTTAATAATGTGGTGATGCCAAATCAGTCCATTAGTGCAACTGTACATGAGGTTCAATCGAGTGAATGGTTGTCTCGTGCGACGACACATGAACATGCACATTCTTCTGTTGACTCTTCCAACACGGATAAACTCTCCATAGGTCAAATATTTCCAACTAAAGATTCTATACAACATCAAGCGAAGATATACTTCGTGAGGAACCATCGAGAATTCATGACGATAAAATCGACCCCCAGTTTATACTATGTCAAATGTAAATACGCACCCATCAACCATTCAACCGAGGACATTGCAAAAAATTCAGCACTTGTAAATGTAGTCGGTTGTCCTTGGAGATTACATGCAATTGTTCTAAAAGGCCGTACTTATTTCGTGGTAAAGAAGATTGAAGGTCTGCACACATGTGTGAATCCTACATTGAATCAAGATCACAGAAAAATTGATTCTACGATTGTATCGACGGTCATATTGAATATTGTGAAAGCAAAACTAGGAATAACACCAAGAACCATAATTGAGATAGTAAAGCTTCAGTTCAATTACACAATTTCATACTGGAAAGCTTGGAAGGCAAAACTTAAAGAAATTGAGTGATTATATGGTTCCTTTGAAAAAGCTTACACTAAATTGCCCTATCTTCTCAATGCAATTAAAGCATCAAATCCGGGAACGACCGTCCATTGGGCCAAGATTGTGTCTGGTCCGACTGAAGAAACTTTTAAGGGGGTTTTTGGGCATTCGGGCCTTCCATTGAGGGATTTAAGGCGTGCAGACCAGTTATAAGTGTTGACGGGACTCATTTATACGGAAAATACAAAGGTTATTTGTTGATTGCTGTTTCACCGAATGCAAATGGTAGGTTGTTTCCATTTGCGTTTGCAATAGTTGATGGAGAAAGCATAGAAACGTGGACATGGTTCATGGACTGTATTCGGTGCTTTATCACGGATCGTGCAGGTCTATGTGTCATTTCTGATCGTCATGCAGGCATTTTATCAGCAATGGATAATGATTTCGGAACATGGAGGGAACCACTTACTTATCATCGTTATTGTATGTGGCATTTTGCTAGTAATTTCCATTAAAAAATTGGTTGCAAGTTTATGATGAACAAGCTCAGGGTGATCGCGTATCAAAATCAGTTGAAGAAGTTTGAGGAAAAGATGGCACAGCTTGAGGCGGCTAATGTTGATGGGCTAATTGGTTGAAGGAGAAACCAATTGAGAAGTGGGCACTTTCCACCGATAGAGGTTGTATATATGGTATAATGATAACAAATCTATCGGAAGTGTATAATTCGGTTTTAAAAGGTGTTCGCAGCTTGCCCGTTACGGCAATTGTGGAAATGATTTTTTTCCTTCTCAACATGTACTTCACCGACCGTCATGAAGCGGCGTAGACCCTTATCAGTGAAGGGAAATTATGGGCACCACGTGTTCAAGAGATTATTGATTTACGGCGTGAGAATCCAATTTGCATAAGGCAATAATATTTAAAAACCGACCTGGTGTTTTGGGGGTTAAAACAGGCATTAGAATGGATAATGGACATCAAAAGGGTGGACATTGGCACACAGTTGACCTCAGAGGCCGTTCTTGTACTGGTGGAAAATTTCAGCTCTATCACATTCCATGTTCTCATGTATTGGCCGCTTATGCCTCCTGTGCAATTGATTATCAACCTTACATTGATGCCTTTTATTCTACAAGTTCATTAGCACAAACGTGGGCACCAACTTTTAATCCTATTCCAGACGAATCTTATTGGCTGACACAAAGTGGATCGATACAGCCAATGCGAGTCTACGTCGGTTGAAAGGTCTCCCTAGCAGTACTCGTATTCGCAACGATATGGATGCTCAAGAGGGTGGGATCACCGGCAAAATTTGTTCTAAATGCGGATTAAGTGGACACAATAGGCGCATATATAAAAATGTACCCAATGTGGGCACATCCCAAATGACCGATATTTGAAGTTGTATCCCAATGTAGGCCTTATATTGTAAGATATAAATGTGTTCGTATCCTATCATAAAATGTGTAATTCTTATTTTTGTAATTTGTATCTGTAAGTTATTATGAATTAGAGAATCTGAACTAGTTGAACATTTGTTGTAATATATGGTAATGTCATCAGTTGAGTCTGAGATATATGATTGTGATAAATGATTCAAAACATGCACAACTTGTTTTAAATTACATGCCTTTTAAATGTGTAATTTTATTATATTTTTTTATGTTATGAATTACTTGATGATTGTCAGTTTTTGGGCTTTTAACATTTGATGCAAATTCAAAACATTTGATGCAAATCGGTTTATGTATCATTTTATTAGATATATTATCTGGGGTTCGTGCTTTTATTTGTTGATCATATTAAAGTTCAAGTCTCAAAACAATGAAATTAGATGTGTAAATGATTGTGCATGTTTTGGGTCCAATTTATAAGTAACAGATGTCATTATTGTAAATAACATCTTTTTCCTGTAACGTTATTAGCAACGACGACATCACTTCAAAACATGCACAACTTTTTTTAAATTATATTCTTACTTGTTGTCGTTGTTCAGAATAACGGCTTCCTTAAGTGATGTCGTTATTCTGAATAACGACTGTGAAGGCACAGGATTTGGCAGAGATTCATTTCGTTGGAAATAAAAGATACAACTAATGTCGTTATTCAGAATAACGACATCCTTAAGTGATGTCGTTATTCTGAGTAACGACTGTGAAGGCAGAAAGATTTGGCAAATAATCATATTATGGGAAATAAAATATATGCCTGATGCTGTTATTCTGAATAACGATATCCTTAAGTGATGCCGTTATTCTGAGTAACAACTGTGAAGGCAGAAGATTTGGCAGATAATCATTTCGTTGGAAATAAAATATACAACTGATGTCGTTATTATGAATAACGATATCCGATTAACTGGTGTCGTTGTTCTGAATAACGGCATCAAGTAATAATATAATTCAAAACAAGTTGTGCATGTTTTGAAGTGATGCCGTCGTTGCTAATAACGTTACATGTAACAGATGTCGTTATTTACAATAACGACATCTGTTACTTATAAATTGCACTCAAAACATGCACAGCCATTTACACATATAATTTTCATTGTTTTGAGACCTGAATTTTAATATGATCAACAAATAAAAGCACGAACCCCAGATAATATATATAATAAAATGATACATAAACCAATTTGCACCAAATATTTTGAATTTGCATCAAATGTTAAAAGCCCAAAAACTGACATTCATCAAGTACTTCATAACATAACAAAATATAAAAAAGTTACACATTTAAAAGGAAACTCAAGGATTGGGCTATTCAAAGCTTACAAAATTACACATTTCAACATTTAACTTAACTAGGCGTATAGTGTTGCGGCTGCCTCCTCTTCCGAGCTGAGACTTTCCTCCTACGTTCTGCAATATCTTGTGTTGCAGGTACACTAGGCCCGACATCTTCTTCATTCCCCACTTCTTCTTCTACAATCTCTTGTGATGCTAATTGCGAACCCAGAGGAGGAAAACGGACACTCTTGCCTTTGTGAAGAAGAAGATCCCGAATGTGTAGATGGTGGAGGTGGAGATTGACCTTGTCTATGTGGTGGTGCGGGAGGTTGAACTTGTCTTTTTGGTGGTGGTGGAGGTTGAGCTCGTCTACCACATAGTCGGGGCGGTTGAGTTGGAAGTTCGGATGACAGTAAAAGACCAGCGAAGCCCGGACCGTCTCCAACCTCTTCAAGTGAGATACGACATAGACGGAGGATTTCTCTGGCTAACTCCTTGCAAGCTTTCAAAGCGTTGCTCTTCAACACCCGAGCACATTTCTGCGCAATATCCCATGTGGTATTGATCTACAATACCAACGAAATAAATTAGTAGTAAACCAAACTTTTTTAAACAAATAAAAGCAAAATGTGCACAAAAAATTTAAATTAATATTTGTTAACAATAAAATAAATTTTACCATTAGTCGGTACGAGGACGCTTTGGGTTGATACATAGGTTGCGACATGGAATATGCCAGTGGTGGTTCTACTTGGTGCCTCGGTATCGACATTTGGATACCCGCGGAGATATCCGATCTTGGAGCAATATACAACCGTGTAATACGACGGTACCACGCCATGTAAGTTGTTTGCAATGATCCGTCGTACGGTGCAATCACTTCTACCACCAAATCGTATTTCCTCTCATTCCACATTACTACATGAGAGCGGTGGTGATCGGCCCAATCCATACTTGGCAATCGACCTTGACCGATAATATTGTGAAGTCTTCGGTCGTACATTGTCTTCTCCGGGATGGGCTGTTGTGCATTGAATTGTCGGAGGACTCATTCGGTTAATAGAACTCCACCACAGAGAAATTTACAAGTGGAGCTCGTGTTAACCAAAGTTGATTATTGGCTGTGCATAGTGGGGGTATACGTTGTAGCCTTTCAGCTGTGTACAGTGTCTAATTGACATACTTTTTCCGAAGTTGATCGAGTTCATCTCTATATACGTCAACACACTATGTGGGTTATCTCTCCATGTGAATTTACCCGTCCAATACACACCTAAAGGAGCCCTAAACACTGGATTCTCATGAAGCACACTCTAATTATTTGAAAGAACAATTACTCGGGGCCAGCCAAAGTGTATTCGTTCCCAACACCATATTTGCATTGGCCCCGTCATTTGGATCGACCCCATTGAACAATTGCACAGGGCACGGTAAAGAGAGGCCAAAGCCGCACTTCCCCAACTATATCGCCTCGCTCTATGTATGTCGGCAATCAAGGGAAGGTACATTAAATGGACTACGTCACTGGAAGAATTAGGAAAGAGAATACCTCCGATCATCGACAAAAGTTACGCCCGCGTGTAACATTAAATTTCGAAGTCAGTCGGTTCCTCTCTAGAACTATTGTTGAACTCTGTAAAGAGCCATGAACGTCAGATTGATTCCCCGACGAATACACCTCTATCATCCTCTTCAACCACCTTCCCAAGATAATCTCTAACCAACATCACTTTATTGAAAATCAGGTTTCTGATGACCGCCACCCCATCGATTGGAAGACCCGATATGATAGCTATATCCTGTAGCGTGACCGTCATCTCACCAACGGGTAAGTGGAACGTGTGTATCTCCGGCCTCCATCGCTCCACAAGAGCAGTAAGTAATGAATGGTCGCATTTCACTTTGGCCAACATGGACATTCTATAGAACCCGCAATTTATCAAATAGTTTTGTATTCGAGGGTGCATCGGCAATATGGTGTGCATTCGGAAACTCATTTTTTCGATATCTCCATTCCACACCGCCTGAGACCTATGATCTTCTTGCAAATAGAGTACGGATGGATATAAAGGGCTCGGATTTCCTTGTTGTACGTGCAAAGATGAAGCACCCACATTATGGGAAGAAGATGGTGGTGTAGGATCCATTGCTCTGTGAACATAAAAAAAACATGTGTCAAGAAAAATATTAAGAAACGATGTATGGAGATAATCAAAATTGTAAGCCATGTTTCTGCAACAGAATTAATAATCAATGTTTGAAGATAACAACAACTTCTCCATACTCATATCGAAATACTACTCATAACAATCACCACCACAACATCTCCACACACTACAAATCTATCTATATAAACAAGTCTCATATCAATATCCATTCATACACACCCAACTATGAATATAATGATTAGAAATGTAACACCCCGAATCCTAAATACACTGAATTCGAGATGTTGTATAGGATCTTTTCACTTTCTTCAGTACAACTTTAAAAGGAATTTAAACTTTTCACTTTACATCAGAGTTTACATCATATATTACACTTTTCATTTGCACAGCGGAAGTAAAAATTTACAACATTTACATAAATGTACAACAACACGGTAAAATCTTTATGCATCCATTCCTCTTTAACATGTAATTTGTCCTGCATACAAAACTGTGGGTACGTCAGTTTATTCAACCGACAATAGTTATACATGGCCATCCTCTCTATGCCAGAAACAGTATAACGATTCTCATTTCTTAACAGATCACAAACTTGTTCACATTCAAAATAAAAGAAAAGAGGGAAATCTTAATGATGTCGTGTTGTGATTGTGCACTTAATCCTTAATGCAATTATTTAATTTACATGACACTAATGCACACTTGTTCGGATTCTATGCATCCCATACTACATAGGTCCGAGGGCAAGCCTCTTAATCGTTCTTCATTTTTATAGGGTTCAATCCCTCGCCATAACTTAATCTACTACTGTAATTACGGTAAGTATCCTAGATATTTTCCGACTTACGAACTCATGTCTAGGCACTCTTGAGGGAATCCCATCGCTGACATGACTCATCATGCAGACATCCTGTGGTAATTCAGCTCTCACCATAGACATGACACCACCCGTAGTCTTCAAACATCCCACGAGCGTCGCCACTGGGACGATACTCTGGAGTAGTATCCTCACCCAGACTCATCATGGAAATTCCTGGGATACGCTCTCGCCGCTACCCAATAGCCCTCATACTCAATATTTTTCTCTTACTTTCATCACATCTCCACTATGTACTAGTCCTTATTTTAATAGAATCATGAATAAAAATCAAAGTTCTGGAGTTAGCCTCTCCACTAAACCGGACTTATTCATTCATTTCAATACATGACCAACCTTGGTCTTTAAATTCTCATTTTTCATTTCATTTCCATTGCCGGGGGAGACTTAGCTACTCCTTTGTTCAATTTCCAATTCACAACTTTCAATTTGAGCAATTCCAACTCATGAATTCATTTTCATTGCCTCAGCATATCATGTTCTTAACTTTCATATTCATGCAATTATCAATTCAAAACTATGATTCCTTTCATGTACATTCATGCAGCAATAAATGGAGTTTATCAACATCGATCATAAAGTTCACAACTTTTAACAACAATAAACGGAAATCTCTGACATATCAAAATACATTCTGTACAGTCGACTTGGAAAAGATCAGTCGACTTGTATAGTCAATTCCAGTTCTTCATAATCACTCAGGAGAGTCGACTGCTGCACATGGCCAGTCGGCTGTTCCGCAGCTTTCTATGTTCAAAAATCATTCATGTGACAGTCGACTGTTATTCCATCAGTCGTCTGTCCTGGGAGTTTTTAACAGTACATTTCTATGTTTAGCTCAGTCGACTTGCTACTCGCATTAAGTCGACTGGACAGATTCATATTTCAAAATAAAGGATTATCTTTCTTACAGGTTCATGCATCATGGTGTCAAATCACAATATACATACTTTCATGTTTCATAGGCACGAAATTTCTTAATTGTTCAGTAATATCGCAGTATGGAATTTCAAGTAACTAACATTGTCTTTTCTTCAAGGAAGTGTTTAAACATGCATTTATACTTGTTCATAACTTTCTTGCAGAGATAAAAATATAAATCTCAATCCATTACACTAGAATAACACAATAGAAAGATACCTCATTTCATGAAACTACTGGATTATTCATAGTTTAAACAAAGCATCGGTCGACTGTTCATAACACCAGTCGGCTGCACAGGCCATTCTTAGTTTCATTAATCATCACTAGTTCTTTTTCCACATGCTCATGGCTCCTCAGTCATGTATACCATGAAGAATATGAGTTTAGCCTTACTATTTCATTTTAATTATACACATATAGGTCATGAAACTTCTAACAAAACATAAAACAGATGTCTCGTACCAGTCGACTTATCCAAATGACAGTCGACTGTACCGACCCAATTCGTCATTGATTGCAGTGCTATTATTTCACTATTAGTCTTCCACAATTATTATCATAAACATACTCAAGCACTTCTAGTACGTTTGAATTTACTTCTCATAAGCATAATAACAATCATCACAAATATGGCATATTTTCTACTTTAGAAGTCCTGAGAAACACCCACCTTATTGACGAAGTAATCGAAGTCCAGAAAAACTTCTTAATGCAACGCACCTTCCTTGTTCCTTGCTCCTTGCTCCTTGCCGAAGATCTCCAGATGATGATGCCCGGTCTCCACACACACTCTCTCATAATAATAATCTCATAAAATAATCTTAGTGTAAAGAACAATGGATGAGAGGGGGGGTATTTATACACCAAAAGGAGTGAGATGGAAGGCTAGGATTCAGTAGATGGTTATAGGATCAAAGGCTAGAATTGACTAGGGGGTTGTAAAAACTACCCACACCTTGCATAACCGCCCATGACTCCACCCCACTACTTACTCCTACCGGCCAAACAAGGGTGTGCTCCACACGTGTATGCAACATGCACGTGTGTGCACCAATCACCTTACTAGAACTTGTACACAAATGACAAGTCTAAAAAAAAAAGATGCTACACATTCCATGTTGTAAAAAAAAATAATAAAAGGGATTAAATCCATGGGCTTAAATTAATTGGGCCAAAAGAAAGATAAGTAAATTGACATTTGGGCTTTAGGAAAATGCTTTATAGAAAACAACATTCTTATTCATCATGTTGAAAATAATAGCCAAAATATTACACGTGCACACCATATATAAAAATAAATAATCTTTCATATATTCGAAAATCAGGGTATTACAAGAAATATAGCAGTTCTAATGTATGACCATTTATCCTTACTTGTCTAATATACAACATTGTCAATTTTAGACTACTTCATCGACGACAATCATTAGATACCAATATAGCTTATCTACATCTTACATAAATGAATCTCATTTCACATATCTAATACTTAGAAGAATCTCATCTACATCTATTATACTACACTACCAATATAGCTCTCATTCATCAAAATGAACATTTCACACATCATCAACAACAATCCTTAAGTACACTTCATATGTCTAATACTCAGATGAATCTAATCTACATCTCTTGTACTATACTACCAATATATATAGCTCTCATTTATCAAAATGAACATTTTAAAATAAATTTAGAGATTTAGAATACTTACCACAATTTCGGATTTTGGAAGAGTTTTAAAAGAAATGAGCGCCAAATATCAACGTTAAGGGAGATAGAAGGGAATCACAATTAGGGTTTATGTATGGGGATTTAATTCTTTTGTTCGGGAAGTTTGAGAACACTCAAATACTTGGGATTTTTGGTTTTAGGGATCTAGGGTTTGAGGGTTTCGGGAGTGAGAGCGAGAGGAAGTAGATCGATTGAGAAAGGGGAAGGAAAAGAGGGGGCCACGTTTAAATGCAAACAAACTAATAACTGATGCCGTTATTCCAAATAATGGAATCAGTTATGCTAATGACGTTGTTGGAAATAGCGGCATCTGTTATAGGATTTTCACACTTACAATTTTTTCTCACAATTGAGACTACAAACGGTTGAGAATAAAAATAACCTATGTCGTTACTCCAAAAAGCGACATGAGAGTTTTTTTTAAATAGATGCCGTTATTGGGAACAACGGCTTGTAGATAACCTATGTCGTTGTTCCCAATAACATTTTTTGCTAACGTGTTCAAAACTGGGTCAGATCGCTAATTGTTTTCGGAAGTGGGTCAGAGCGCCAAATATTTTCAAAAAGTGGGTCAGTATGGCAAAAAAATCCCACTATAGCAGCCGCTTAGTTTTATTTTCCAATAAAATGCCGCATGAATTTTTGCAAAATTCGTGTACAACTCTACGGATGCATACAATGAGTTGAGTGCCAAACTTATACACAATAACGGCACCAAAAACTCGTTAAAAGCTTCCTACAAGACGGGTTCGGAGTCCATGCCCATGGTTCGAAAGAGACTAGCAATTTGCAATGAAACAAGTTCAGAGTGCGCTTTGCCATTCGATTTCTCCCGCAACATGTTAATTCATTAAAGCAAATGATGAGCTAAATGCCCAACTTACAATTAGAGCGACGCTAAACACTTGTTGCAAGGTTTCCATAAGACGGATTCGGAGTCCATACCCATGGCTCGAAGATACTCTAGCAATTTGCAAAGAAGCAAGTTCAGAGTGCGCTTCGCAATTTGATCTGCTCTTGCAATCTGTTAGCGCCTCCACGACCGGTTCGGAGTCCATACCCATGGCTCGAAAGAGACTCTAGCAATTTGCAAAGAAGCAAGTTCAGAGTGCGCTTCGCCATTCGATCTGCTCCTGCAACCTGTTAATACTCAAACTAACAAGTTCGGAATCCATACCCATAGCTCTGAGTTACTCTCGCAACCTACAATTACACACGTTCAGAGTTCAACTTGCCATTCGATCTGTCCTCAAACTATTTAAAATTCCTTGAAGACAGATTAAAAGGTCCAAAATCGTGGATCGCATTTACTCCAGTATCACTTGTAAAAAGCAACACTTAGAGTTCAACTCTCCACTCGATGTGACTCTCACAATTTTTCAAAGGACCAATATAGAAAGTTTGGAAAATGACACTCCTTCAGAGTTGCTCCTACAACTAGTTGAGTTCAAGGCGGAGAAGTTCTAAACTCTGTCACACACCATCGACGGTTCATTAGCTATACGCAACAGACTTGAGGCCCTGTGACTTAGCTACAAAGAGCGCAGTTGAAGGCACATCAACCATGATAGCAAGGATCAAGCATATGAAAAGAATTCTTCAAATCACAGAATTATCGCAAACTTATATGTTCAGATCCAGTAGCACTACAGACATCTACAAATATAAAATGGCTAGTCCAGAGTCTAACTCTCCCCAAGAGTAGCTCATACGACTAGCCAACCCCCAAGACGATGAGTCACAGGACAAGACACCGGCACGTAGAAGACTTCTTATTTCACGAATTACAAGTCTCATTACAACAACAGAATTACAATGAGTCTATGTTTTATGGCTAAGAATCACTACCAAAAGTCCTGCGAATACCGTACAACAAACTGTTATGTAAGTTGTTCTTCCAGCTACACACTGGAGAAAGGCTCGACCTAAGGGAAGCAAACCTCTTCACTGGCCTCCTACCAGTTAACAGCTCCATAGGGCCGCCTCAACTCTTGATAATGAAATTCAAGACAAGTCTTCCTTAGGCGTGCAAGCTCCAGGTTTATCCGACCACCTTCACTTGAGCAAGCTCCAACTCCATCTTGCTTAAAGCATTGTGCAAACAGAAGAGTTCCAACTCTGTCAACCACGTCGTATCACAAAAGAAAGCACGCTCAATGTCCCAGGGGGCCTCATTCGATCTACACAACTACTTGTTAGCAAAGAGAAGAACTGAATTATCTCCATGCTGATCGAAAACAAGTGACTTCACTTGAATATAAGAAGATTCAGAACACCCACAACTCATTCACTTTAAAAATGAGTTCGGCGCTACGCATGCCACCTGAGTTCCTCCGACCAACAGTTCGTCAACATCGAGCAACGAGTTCAATGCCCCGCTCACTGCGCGAGCTCCATCAATAACTCGTTGACTCCAAACAACGAGTTATTGGACCCATGAAAAAGATTAAGACCACAGCTCGACCGTCAAGCTACACATAGCTCGATGAGAAGGAAATTTCTCATAGCTTGACGGGAAGAAGTGCCATAGCTCGGCGACTAAACCCATAGCTCGATGAAGCTCGAAAAGGAGGAATAACTCGTAGCTCAACCAAATTCGAGAGCTCCATAGCTCGACGAGGCTCAAAATCTCCATAGCTCGACCAAGAGGAGGTAGCTCGACATTCCCATAAGTTGATGAGGGTGTGGAAGCTCGATGGAGAGTGAAGTCGTAGCACGAACGAAAAACAAAACTTCATCCGAAGAAAACAGAGCACTCGACCAAAATAGATCGACGATGACCCCACACCATTACTTGACAAAAGCTCTACGGCTCCGTAGCACGACAAAGTCCTCAAAAATCAAAGAAGTTGGCCATAGCTCGACGAAATGGTCGGTATAGCTACGGGGTCGCTCGCATCGTTCGTCAACCGTCCAATTGCTCAGAGGTTCGAGCTCATGTGTGATGGATGCACGAGATTGGGCCATGTCACCCCGCCTTCATCCCCAACACTCCGCTCTCTCCTCAACCATCTACTCCCACTCAGCGAACGAGTCGGAGCGTAATCAATGCTCCTGATTGAGCCACGTAGCCCTCCATCACAGCGGATGGATCATTACCGTCTGATCTAGTTCAGCGGGCAAGCTCCCCCTGATGAGCACTTCTGATTTGTCCATGTTGCCCTCCATCGCAGTGGATGGATCACGATCGTTTGATCTCCCTCAGCGCGCGAGCTCTCCCTGATCGACGAACCAGATCGCTTCAAAATTCCCGCCAAGATCTGATAAATCCCCAAAAATCCCATAAATTCATTTTTAATTCGAAAAAATGATTTAAAATTTCAAAAATAATTATTTAAATTCGAAAAATTAATTAAAATTTTCCAAAAAATAATTAAAATTGGATTTATTAATTATAAAATTTGATAAATTTGGGGAAAATTCCAGAAAATTCGGGGAAAATCTGAAGAAATATGGAAAAAATCCAGGAAAATTACTGCCTTTAGAAGCCACAAATCAGTTCCAGGTATCTCCAAACATATACGCCAGATTCTAAAAATAAGACGTACTACTCCCCGAAAGCCAAGAAAATTGCCTTTCGGGAGTGGGGGGCTTATGATGATGGTAAAAATCGCAACAAATCTTGGCCATGCCATTCCTGTACTAATCTCAAAGCTTCTACAGGCAGATCAACCATCACATGCCTCTTTAACAGGTCTGGACCTTCTCCAAGATATGGGCTTCTTTCAAGCCCATAAAAAGTGATAGACTAGGCCCACTAGAAGAGACACCCAGCCCATGCAGGCTAGAAGTCAATTCACTTATCCCCTAACAAGAAGATCTTATCTCTTGAGGGGGAAAGACATGAAAGAGATAAGGAATTCAAATCGATTCAACGGACACAAATCAATCTCTTGAAATGTCTCTCAGGCCTATAAATATCCATCCCCCTCTACAGTCAGAAGGTAATCAACAATTCGCCAGTTTTCTCTCTCATACTCTCTTTTTCTTTCTAGTTCTAACTTGAGCATCGGAAGGGTCTGTCGCCGGGGCCACCCCTCGGTGTTTCACGCTTTTTTGCAGGTCCATCGGCCGCATCAACAACTGTCGGATTCAGATCACGGTGGTCAATCAACGATCCAGATTCAATCTCAAGAGCTCTAACCGTTTTTAACGAGCAAGGTCAAAGATCAGTCTTTTAGTAGTTTTCATCAATTATTAACTCACTATCTGTTTGCTCCCACACCGAAATAAGCAGCAACAACTTCATTACCCAACTTTGTGTCATTTAATGTTTATATTATTGGGATAACTAGTCCAGTGAAACTTTTAGTGTACTATTTAGCACATCATTTTTGTATTAGGTCATGATGTGTGATACACTCATAATACGATTATGCCATTTGAGGGTATAATTATTCCCTGTTCATTTCCTTTATTTTTCCCCATTGATGTATTGGATGCATGGTGGTATAGTTAATTGTTTTGGACCTTTTCGCATTATTCTTAAAGTGGTTTCTTCATCTTCAGCTTCCTCATATCATTAAATTATTAAAATAGCATATTAGGGACTATCATTAAATTCTAACAATGTTAGTAGCCGAGCAGCGTAATTAGAACATGAGCATAGTTGGAGTCATCAATTTTGGTTGTGGATGTTCTGTGTCACTGAGTTCTAAGACACAACGAACATATCAGAGCAAGAGCACATGAATCCGGGTAGAGAGAATAGACTTAAACAAAAAGGTCACTTAAAGTAAGGGTCTGTCTCTGCAAGTGCAAACTGCAAAAAAAATTTATCTCCTCCCTGTCTCTCTATAGTTATATTTAACCCAAATTAGCTTAAAAATTCAAAATTAGTAGTTTTAAAAGTTTATACCCCTTAAATAGAGTGTTTAGCTAAACAAGTAATTCATATTAACATATTCAGATTAACAATAATTCAGATTAACCGCGGCCTGGAAAAGAGGCGTCTGGAAGCCACCTTTCAAACAACTACTTGACCTAGCTTCTCAGCTTAGACTAACGGAACTTCAGGCCTACATAACCAACGCTGGAATTGGTTGCTCCCAGGGTCCCAATAAGAAATCCTGGGGATTGGAGAAGAACGGCAAGTTCACGGTTCGCTCCATGTACAACCGCATCCATTTTAGGGGATGTATCCCAAAGTGGTCAGCCATCATCTAGAGAACAAAAGCCCCGCTAAAAATCAAAGCTTTCTTATGGTTGGTACAAAATGATGCGATCCTGACTATGAAAAACCTCGCTAAGCGCCAACCGAGTGTGGACTTTCAATGCGGGTTCTGCCACGCTGCCCTGGAGACTAGAGACCATCTTTTTCTTCAATGTCCTAGGAGCAAAGCCGTACTCATAGAGGTACTCAGCGCCCTAGGGACAACTCAATTTCCTAGTACATACGAGGACCTATGGGTAGGTCCAAGGATCGCGTCGAAGAAGGGGCATCGGAGAAGGGTTCTATGAGAAAAGTGTGGTATATCGCTATCGCCGCAATGACCTGGGTTCTTTAGCTAGACAAAAGTAACCTTTACTTTCGTAGAACTTGCAATGGTATTTCTGACAATTTGACTCACATTATGCATTTTATTTCATTTTGGGTTACTGTGGCCACAACAGGTCTCAGGAAAAGGATTGTGAGCATATTCCAGGTGGAGGAGTTTGATGATGAGGAGATTGAGATCGGGCCGACGATCGATTGATAGCCAGCACGGCCTACTATGATCATAGATACCCACCACCCCAGGGTTTGTTGGGGGGATATGTACTTTTGTTTAGCGGCTACTCTATGTTTCTTTGTTCCACCCACCATGTTCTGGGTGGTGTTTATGTACTTTTGTTTTCATTTTAGGACTTTGTAATGGGCTCAGTACTCTGAGTTTGTTTTATTAATCCCTTATTAATGAAACAGGGTGGTCAGACTCCACCTTTTCTTCAAAAAAAAAATCAGATTAACAATAACAACAAATTAAGATTAAAAATTCATATTAACAAGTACTACATATTAACAAATTCAGATTAACAATAACAAATTCATATTAAAAATAAAACAGGAAAAGAATCTTGAGCAATTTTAACAAAAAACTATCTTTGATATTTCAAATGTGGAAAAGAGAGTCAGCTCGTCGTCACTTTGTCGTCGACGGTCTGATAGTTGTTGTGCACAAGGTCCACCTCGCCGTCACGGTGCCTTTGGAGAGGGAGATTGTGGCACGGTCGAAGAGGTAGGCGATTAGGGTTTGGAGGATGAGGATGAGGATGATGGCAATGCGATTAGGGTTGGGAGGATGAGAAAGAGGGCGATGCGATTAGGATTGGGACAAGGGAAGATTAGAAAGACAGTTGTGAATCCTGCAATTATTAGGGTTGGATGAGAAGTGAGTGAGAGAAAGAGAAGTATGCGTGTGTGATGTGTTAGTGTGTGAATGTGTGACTGATGAACTGATCATATTAATTAATATGGGCCCTTAAACTATGTTTAAACATAGCTACATAGGCCCACAGGCTCCCACTCAAATATCCCATTAATTACTCGAGCCTACGCGAGCTAGTTTGCGAGCCCATTACTGATCTAATTCACGAACAACTCGCAAGCCTACCGTGCCGAGCTAGACCAGACTCAAATTCGGCTCATTTAATTATCGAGCTCGATGTCCAAGCTCGAACTTGGCTCGAGCTCGATTCGAGCAGTGCTTTGACCAAGCTTTGACCGATCTCGATTTGTTTGCAGCCCTAAATGTAGTAAAGGCTTGGAACACAGGGATGGCACGGGAAAGGCTCTGCGATTGTATATACTTGAATTGCTATTGCCAACATGGCCACCTTCTTGATGATTTTTGAATTGAAAGATTTAGAGAAATATATAAGAACATCAATGGACCTTTCAAGGGAAGCATGCAAGTAAGGGTGGTAGTCGGGTCGATCGGGCCGGGTCAGGGTCGAACCCGTGCAGGTCGAACCCATGTCTGGGCAGGTTCAGGTCAGGTTGAATGCATAGCCGGGATGGGCTGGGCCGGGTTCGAATTTGGTCTTGTCGACCCGGTCGACCTACGAACCCTAATAGGTCAAACCCATTACGATTCGATCCGGGTCGCAGGTTGGTCTGGTTGAGCGTATTTGTTTTTTTCAACTCAATATATATATATATATATATATATATATATATATATATATATATATATATATATATATATAATTGTAATAAGAGTCAACGAGTGAAAGAGTGAAAGTGTGAAAGTGTGGAAGAAAATTGTATATATTATTTATTTGAACTTCTATGATTTTTGTACAATTTTTTTACATACAATTTGCTAGTTATATGTTGTTGGTCTTCAATTTGCTATTGGTGTTATTGTTCTTCTAGCGAGTTGCTTCCACTTGTTAACATATCAACCCTGATTCCTTAAGTTTTATCTTCAGCCTTCATCCAATATTTCGTGCACACGAGCATCTCCAACGATTGGGGCTTCATGCGATTCATGTAATCTGTTAGAACCCTGCCACTTGTAGAAAATGCACTTTCTGAAGCAATTGTAGAGACATGAGGAGTTGGTAGATCTTTAGCCATATGTTTATATCATGTTCTTTCTACCATTGTAGCATATCAATCATAGCATTAAAACTCTCACTATCTTGTTGATTATACAAATTTAATTCGTTCGGTTGATTTGGTCCTATGTTTTTTTATTGAATTTGAGCAAGTGAATTAAAAAGTGGCATCATCTAAATTACTCTTACCCTTGCCTCTAGAAGTAGAAGAAGAAGAAGTATCTATACTAGTTAAACTAGATTCAAAAGTTTTATCATAATAATTATACAAGTTATTCAATGTCGATTCAAAGCTAGCTAAAAATTCATCGCAATCAATTTCATATTCATATCCATGTAAAATAATATATATTTCAAACAAACTCCCCGTACCCATGAATTTGATACGAGAATCCATAACAGTAGCAATCCAATACAACATAAATTAATTCAAAATTTTAGTGTATGCGGGTTTAACAATATGACCAATGTAAATGTCATCAATCGTTTCTTGAAAGTTTGCATCATAGTAATTATTTAAATGAAAATACTACTGGAAGTAGAATCATAAGATTTTAAAATTTTCAAAGTTGCGATTTTAAAAGGTTCTAAAAATTGAAGATTCGGCATAATACCATGATTGTTCATTCATTTGAAAAAATTTTATATTTTTTGAAGGACAAAAATCATTTATGCAAGCTTTATATTGAGTAAATACATTTAATAAATCAAAAATAGAGTTTTATCGGTATTTAACAACCTTAGAAAATTTTCTAAAATGTACATCCTTAAGCTTACACAATTTTTTAAATTGTTGAAGCATAGGGCCACTTAAAGCAATAAAATGTACACAATTTCTAATATTATGCACAAATAGTTCGGCTATTTTTAATGCATCTTCAACACATAGATTTAAAATATGACATGCATATCTAACGTGAAAAATTTCTAAACATGGAGAAAATAATTGTATTTTTAAAGTATTAATCGAAACATTGTTGTTAGATGTATTATAAAACTAACACAATTTTTTTTATCACGAAGACGAAAAATATCACAAACTTCTAAAATACAATGTGCAATTACTAATCCATTATCGGGATACGGCAAAACCGCAAGTGATATGATCCTCTTTTGAATCATCCAATCACTATCGATCCAATAACAAGTTATGTCCATCATTGAAATATCGTTACAATCTTTCCAACAATCGGAAGTTAACGATACTCTACAAATAAAACTATACAAAAATGCAATTAAACCATCTCCCATTTCATTGTAAAGTTTAAAACAATCGAATTTAAGTGTATTTCTAAGAATTCTTCTAAAATGTGGATTTAGTGCATTTTGGTTAAATTCCTTTACGTTTCTACTCTCGGAATAGAAAAAAGGTAACTCCTTATTAATAACTAGATGAACCAATTCCCGTCGAACATTTTCGGGATCATATGGGTGACTATTTACATGTCCGGTCTTAAGGTGAATTTTTCGTTGGCTGTATTGGTTTTCTAATAAATCCTTGTGTACATTTGTATGTGTCGTTTAATTGTGCATGTTCCCTCAACCTTCCTCCATTTGTAACTCTTCAAACAAGTTTTACAACCTTATGTCCTACACCCGGATTATCCTCGTCAGGGATATAGTCATAATATTTGTGTCAATAACTAGTTGTCCCCCTAGTTTTTTTGTACTAGTGAGTTCCGCTTGTTGTGTTTGTGTGTCAACATTATGCATTTCTTTTTCTATATTGTATGGAGGTACAATGCGAGATCCTACCATAGGATTCGGTATAAATTCGGATTCTACATGTGGGACTATTGGAGGCCGGCGTGAAGTTCCAGTGGAATCTTGTCCACTTTAGCTATGGCTGCTACCTCGTGATCTAGACATGGTAATAATGTAAGCGAAAAATAAACAATTTTCTAGTATTCTAATAGTATATGTGAAAAAATAAAAAACAATCTAGAAGAGATATATATATGTATATAAAATCTAAAAAACAATAAGAGGGTTGAGAGAGAGAAACCCGAGAAAAACCAACGAAAAAATATGATACAAAAAATTAGAACTATAACAAAAAATAAAGAGTTTAGAAGGTTGTGAATTCTGATATCGTACTCCGGGAATATCGTATGTATAAAATGAAAGAGAAAATAATAGTAGAAGTAGACGTAATCGATTGAGAAGTGTAGTAGACATAGTCGTGGTCTGGTAGTCGTAGAAAATAGAGAAAGAGTTTCTTCGTTGAGGAAGTTTGTAGTCGAGAGCGTTGTTGAATCACCATGAATAGTATACAGTCAAAATTGTAATTTTTTTGTTGCTTGCTTCTTTGATGGATGAAATTCTTTAAATTGAGGAATAGTAGTAGAGAGAGTATGAGAATAATGTGTAGAAAAAAATGATTGAAGTTAGAAAAACTTTATAAGGAAAAAAACCTCAAAAAAATTTCAAAAAACAAAAACCAAAACAGAGAGCCAAACAGCAATCTGTCTTGCCCAAGGGAAGAAAGGAGTTGTTCGACCCGTGAGGGTCAACCGTTTGACCCGTGCGGGTCTAACGGGTCCTAACCCGCAGGTCAAACGGGTAGTTTGCCGGCAGGTTTGACAATTTGACCGGGTTCGCTCGTCGGATCGAGTGGGTTGGATTTGTTAATTTGGCGACCCGGGTCGACCCGTTCCTCTAAGCGAGGTCAACCCGGACCTGACCTGGTTGCTTGCTGGCAGGGTTAGATTGGGCGGGTCGCGGGCGGGTCGTGGGTCAACCCGACCTGGTTGCCATCCCTACATGCAAGCGCCATTGTGGGCCTAAGCGTCACCTGCACAAGGAAGTGCAAGGAACCCCACACGGCGTAAACTTAAGGGGTGTTTGGTTGTACGTAAGTGGACTGTAGCGAAAAGAAATCCAAGGTAGAGTGATGTAAAACATAATCCTAAATAGAGAATTTCTAAGAATCTTAAATAATTAATTTTACAAACATGTATTGCGGATCAAAGTTAGAATTTTAAACAATTAATCGGTTTGATGGATTTTTAAGAATTGAATTAAGTTTAACAAGCCCAATTAATAATTTAGTTCTAACAATCAATAATTAAATCTCTAATCATTCTTAGCAAGTAAAAAATGCAATACTGATTTGTACTCTAATTAGGCAAGTGGAATACTCAATCTCAATATTTATGGATGACAGATAAATCAGATAATATAATAAAGATAATAAAGCAGTATAACACAAATATTTAAAAGCGGAAAGAGTATACCGAGAGTTCGAAGAACAATTGTGACAATCGAAGAGGAAGCTACTGTTGGAATGGAGGGTGGCTGGATCTGGCAGTGGCTGACGACGCGTCAGGGGGTGTCAAGCGGCACGGCAACCTGGGGGTCGGATCTGCTGAAGTCGTCAATGGGAGAGGGAGCTACGGGGTTCGATGGGGATAGGGAGAAGGCTCAGGATGTGGTCGAGGGTGAGGTTCGGCAGGAGGTGAGGGGTTGACATGGTTGTACTACGAGGTGAAGACTGAAGGGTTGCAGAGATGGGTTTGGAGAAGAGGGCGATGGTGTTGGGCGATTTCGACGTGGGAGAAGGGAGTCGACGGAGGTGTTGAGGTGGGGCCAGATTGGGGCGAGTCAATTTGGGGTGGAGGTGAGGGGGGTAGTCGACGGGGATGACGACAGAGGAGGGGAGAAGTTGTGCGATTTTGGGAGAGGATATGGGTTCGGGATTTGGAGGAAGAAGAAGAAAAGGAGTAAGGGATTAGGGTTTTGGGTAATTATATTTGGGGATTAGGGTTTGATTTTAATTTAGGAAATTAGGGTTAGGAATTTGTATTGGATTTGGAAATTTGGGGGTAGTTTTAGAGTTTATCACAACCCCTAAAATTTTATTAGGATTTATCACAAATCCTAATAAGTGGGATCTCAATTGTATCACACGAAGGAGAGATGAACAGCAAAACTCAACACAATAATTTTTTTAATCAAGAATAGCATGACTTCTCATTAATCTCAAGGCCTATAAATAGGATCAAACCAAATCTTGATACAAATCTGAAAATATTCTAAAAATCTCAAAAATATTCTAATGCATAAAAGAAAGATTACATATGCAAATATGGTACTGAAATAATATACTAAACTAAACAGAATAGATGTTCTCATCATTCTCTCCGGGTGAGAGAGAGCTCGACCCAATCGAATCAAAACCAGTGATCCTGTCATGGTACTCCAAAAGATATGGATCCAGTTGCAGGAGCTCCTCACGATCATTGCAAGTGTCATCCAACTTCGGCTTGTTCTTCCTCCTCACCAAATACTTGTGCATACCACCATCTCTTGTAGAGATTATCTGATCATCTAAAATATTATTCAATTCTTCTGTCGGTGGGTAAGCAGTATCAGTGTAACGCCTCGAATCCCAAATACACTGAATTCGAGATGTTCTACAGGATCTTTCCACTTCCTTTAGTACAATTTTACAAGGAAATTTGAACTTTTCATTTTACATCAGAGTTTACACCAAACTTTACACTTTACATTGCACAGCGGAAGTAAAATTTACAACAATTGAATAAATGTACAACAACATTGGATAATCTTTAAGTATCCTTTCCTCTTTAATCTTTATCATGTCATTTACTTACATATAAGACTGTGAGTACGTCAGTTTATTCAACCGACGAACATTATACACGGCCATCCTCTCTATGCCGGAAATAGTATAACTTATTTTCCATATTTAGCAAACACAAACTTGTCACATATCAAACTACAGGGACTACCCTATTGATGTCGTGTTATGATTGTACACTTAGTCCTTAATGCAGTTATTTATGTTACATGATACTAATGCGCACTTGTTCGGATTCTATGCATCCCATACTACATAGGTCCGAGGGCAAGCCTCTTAATCGTTCTTCATCTTTGTAGGGTTCAATCCCTCGCCATGACTTAATCTACTACTGTAATTACGGTAAGTATCCTAGATGATCTATGAGTACAAGCACGTGTACAGAAAACCTAGAAGGGAATCCCACGTCATGTCACGACGCATCGTGAAGACAGCCTGTGGCAATTCAGCCTTCTTCATGGCACACGATCCTCTTGCAGTCACCAAACATCCCATAAGCGTCGCCACCGGGACGGTACCCTGGAGCAGTATCCACGTCATGTCACGACGCATCGTGAAGACAGCCTGTGAATACTCTCACGCCGCCAATCCAATGGCCCTCATACTCATGTTTTTCTCCTACTTTCATCACGTCTCCACTATGTACTAATCCTTAGTTTTTATCAGAATCATGAACAAAATCAAAGCTCTAGAGTTAGCCTCTCCACTAAAATGGACTTATTCATTCATTCAAACATGACCAACCTTGGTCTTTCATTCCAAATTTCATTTCATTTCTTTCCAAATGCCGGGGGAGACTTAGCTACTCTTTTGTTTCAATTTAAAACTACTGAAAAATTCCAGATTGACTAACATCATCATAAGTTATATTCCAGTATAATAAAATAATTTTTTTCAATAATTAATACATATTTTCATACAACTAATTCGAAATATGAACTATCACTACCACATTTTCTTCTTTTTTCGACATTTCTTAGCAATTAGCATTCTAATCTCTTTATCAACAAATTTCACATTGGTTCTCTGTCTTTAATCATTTACCCAACATACAAACTCATATTTTAAATTATTCATGCCCACATTAACACAAAAGATCTATTTAACACATGAAATAGCATTATCAACCTACTAACTTTTGTATGTAATTCTTGATGGTAATAAATGTGTTTTCTTCAATCGATCCATGATCCTAATCAATTCACATACAACTTAAATAATAGAACCACATACAAATTTGCATATACACATTTCAATCATTCAATAGGTTATTTTTCCTAATTAAGTGTACTCTTCTTAATCTCTTTCATGCTTCATTCATTCATTTCTAACATGCACTTCTAATTTAGAAATATGGAGAATTTACCCACCTCAAATGGAGGGACAAACACAATTAGCAACTTCCTAAACAAAAGTCCTTGCACACGAACGGTCTTCCTCCTAGAAGCGCGCACTCGAGCCTCCAAGAACACCAAAGTCGAGCACCTCCACAAGCCAACTGAGAGCACTCCCTATGCCAGCCTCCTCTCCTTCTTGATTGATGCACAAACCCACACAATCTCTCAATCTTTTAACTCACTAAAATAACTACTAGATAATGTAATTGAACTATAGTTTTGGAAGAAAATAATTTTGCACAAGAATAACTAGCCGGGGGGAGGGGGGGGGGGGGGTATTTATACTAAAATCTTGATGGAATGGAGGGCTAGGATCAAGTAATTGATTATAAGATGGAGGGCTAAGATGAAAGTAGGAGTTGCATTAACTACCCACAACCAAGTAACCACCAAGCATGATCTCCATTAAAATTTTGATTTTCCCTCCAAAAGAAGCAATCCGGCCTACAATAGGAAGTGCATATTGCACGTGTACGTGCAATGCACGTGCAAGCATTTGCCTCCAAAAATTTGTACATTAAATTTTTGTATAAAAATAAAATAGTCTTTAAATTGTATTCTACATGACAAGTTGTATAAAAATAGTTCATGGGCTTTAGTTTATGGGCCAAAATAATTATTATAAAAAAATAATAAATTAAATTAACTTTGGGCTTTTAAAAAGAAAAGGCTTTTTGTCTAATTAAAAGAAGGCTTTATAGAAAAATAATTAAAGGCACATATTTAAATATCTATACTCATCATGATGAAAATATTTACCAAAAATATTGCACGTGCACACTACGTGCAAAATAAATAATTTTCATTAAATGAAAAATCGGGGCATTACAACCAAGTAGGGTGGTAAATGTGGGAATCTCACCATTAGGCAGTAGGGTAGGCTCATCTATAAGAAAATTTCTAAGGTGAAATTTTGAGCCTTCATAGAGTACTAGATCCTCAATATTGAAAGTCTTACTTATGCCAAAGCATTCAGGAAGGTCAACGACATAGGTATTATCATTGATTGTATGAAGAATCTTAAATGGGCCTGCAGTACGAATGTTCAAGTTCTTAACGAATCCAGCTAGAAACCGTTCCGGATGAATCTGAACCATCTCTTCGTCACCAACATCAAGAGTTATAAATTTTCTTCTAGTATATGCTATTAACATGTAGTTAAAATTATTCTCGTTAATTTTCTTGGAAATTTCTCTATGCAAGTCATGAATGTGATATGCAACTGTGGGTGCAGACTCTGTGACTCTAGGATGTTCTAACACATGGATAAAATTTATAAGCTGTCAAGTTACTTCGGAAAGAATAGGTGACTCAGGTACACTCAATGGAGGTGACTGAACAGACTGAATACAATTGAGAGACTGGTCATCCTCCTTTTCATCAAAGTCATCGCTTATATTAGGTTTATAGGTAAACTCATTGTCGGGCTCATCAGCAATGACAGCAGTACCCTCTACTATATTGATCCTACTGGGGCTAGAACAGTTGCCACAATATGGCTATATCCCTTGCATTTATAGCACTTAGTGAGAGGATCAATCTTAGAATAGTCTCTTTCAGTGTTTTTACCCATGTTGTCATTTCTAAGTGAATAGGGATTTGAAGTGTGCTTGCTTGGGTAAGACTTTTTGGGGTGCTGGGAAGATGAATGCTCTGGGTCTAGAGAGATTAGGGAAGGGTTATTCTAGAGGAATGATCCATTAAATCGCTGGACTTGTAATGGAAACTTACTTTAAGGAAATTCATATCGAGGACAGGGGCGTAGGCTGTCACCAATGAGTCCACATTTCTATGAATTAGCTCGTTCATAAGGTCGGCTCGTAGTCCCACTCTGGATCTAGAGAGAGTTTGTTCTTCACTCTCTTTACCTAAGGTATTGCACCGAATAAGGAAGTCATCAAACTTATCAACATATTCTTGTGTGGATTTACTTCCTTGATAGAGTTGGTTCCACGAATTTAGCAATCGGTTGTGGAATGATAACGGTACATATCTCTTAGAGAGCTTCTCTTTCATGGCTTCTCAAGTGGCTATGGGTGCCAGGCCTCGGCCTCTGTGGGCGTGTTCAAGATTAGTCCAGTGTTGTTGAGATTTTCCAGTCAATTTCATCGTGGCAAATTTAACTTTCAGGGCTTCGCTCATGTCAAACCACACAAAGTAGTGTTCCATCGCATGGATCCAATCAAGATGTCATGCCCCGATTCCCAAAAGAAAATACGGAATACGGATACGTAACTAAGCCCAACGAATGATTTTCATCATCCATAAGCTGTCAGGATCTTTACAACATTTCATAGGAATAATCAGAGTAGGAAGCAAGAGAAGTCAACCACGCATGCATATATGAATCAATATACTAACAGGAATTTACTTGAAACAAAATAGATGATCTCAAATAAACTAGATCTGAACAAGTCAATAATCCTGGGTCACACTGCCCAATATAAAATAATCCAAGTAACGGATACATTATTCAAATAAGCAACAGGAATTAATAATAGCAAAAACTCCAGCAACTAGTATCTCAGATCACCTACTCCATCTGGCAGCTGATCTCCAAAATTTGCAATTTAATAAATTGCAGGAAGAGGGAAAAGAAAATAAAACTCCCGTCAATGCAAGTTACAGGCTGCATGTAGTGCATGCACAAGTACATGGGAAAGATAAATAAATAGCATGGAATAGATATGACAACAGAATAGAACAACTAACATGAATCATGAACAAAATCAAGTAATAACAGGTGTATATAACATGTAACAGGTATCATGCAAGCAGGTAAACATGCAACAGGTGTCAGGTAGCATGTACAGGTATCAAGTAACAGGTAAGTATGTAATAGGTATCATGTTATGTTAAGTCTTATATTATTACTATCTAGGTAGCACTTCATGCATCTCAGGTTTTTACCACATGGTTGTTACATTCAAACAAGTTACGTTTAGATTCGTAGTGGAGTCTATAGGACTGTGTACTCAGGTATTAGATAAACAGGTACAGGTACAGGTATCATGTAACAGGTAATCATGCATCAGGTAGGACTACGTCTCCTCCAAGTACACCCTCCCATAGGAAGTATGTAGTTGGGTAACAGGTGGGAAACACGGGCCCCTTTGTGAGTACACCCTCCCGTAGGAAGTATGTAGTTAGGAATCAGATAACAGATAATCAGAATGACATGACAGGTAATCATGTCATAGGTAACAGATAACAGATAATCAGGTGGGAAACACGGGCCCTTTTCCAAGTATACATTTCTATATTTTTCATTACTAGATCTTTTCCTTAGCCCCAGCTTGGTTATTTGTTATTATTATCAAACATAAATGTATATGTCACAAAACAGGGTAAGAATAACATGTCATAAACAAGTAACAGGTTCAGGTTGAAAAATAAACATGTACATGTGATAGACAACTCATAAAAGAATAGAACAACGAAAATTCTAGTTCATGAAAACAAGACAATACTGCACTAAATCTGGAATTCCCGTTGCTACAAATATGTAAATCTGGATCCGTCAGAATATCTGGAAAATAGACTCTCGGTCGAATCCAACAAATATATATAAGTCATATGATATTTCACAAAAATAATACAAACATATTTGTATCCAGAAAACGTGTTCAGCCAGAAATCAGAAGTTTGCATTCATTAACAGAAAAACAACATAAAAACTTACTGATTAAATACAAGAAAAATTTGGGATATTCTCTAGTATGTATAGTATCAGAATATAAAGTTTCATAATTTTTCAACATAGATAGAATAGTCAAGTAAAATCAAAAAATAGCAATACACGGCAGTTTTGTAAATCTGGAATCATAAATACAGCAGTACTAAAAAAGCAATAGATTACAAAATATAAGTCAAAATCTAGATCTGTCAAAAGGGTGATAAAATAGATACATTAGGCTATAATTCATATTCACAAAGTTTTTGTAAACAGCAAATAAATCAGGTCGAAATTATGTTTCTTTACTGAACAGTATGAAAATTCTGCAAGTAAAGTAGTTGTTTGCAAGCATAGAATAGTTTATAAAAGTTTATCAATTAAATCCAAAAAAATTAGGGGTTAATCCCAATCAAGTATAGTTGTAACCAGAAAAATATTGGATCAAAATATTATCTTTAGCATCAGTAGAAAAATAGATTACTATACAGAATTCATATAAAACTGGATCTGCAATTTTAAACACATCTGTAGTAAAATAGTCATAACTTGTAACTCATAAATTGAAACTTAGATTTGTCAGAAATTCTGGAAAGTAGACAAAATTCTATATAATTCATATTCACAAATAATTTTCAAATACTGACCTTAATATAGTCCAAAATACTGAACAAAACAGGGTACAACAAAAACTGAAATCTTCTTCATCTACCAAATCAACATAGATCATATGAAACTCATTCAATTCATAACAAAACATGAAATATGGTGTACTAGCTGTCCAAGCAACATGGTATAGGGTATTTAGCCAGTCTACAACAAGTTATACTATGACTAACACAATCAAGCATACGATATCATACGAACAACATGCATGTACACATCAAGAAGTGGTCATCTCTAAGTTATTTCATGTTGTGTGTGCAATGAGACAACTACAGGTGGGTCAACACAATAGAGACAAGATATAACAGGGGTTTTCCACAAGAATTGTCTCTAGATCACAACTACACTACATGCGGTATTTAGTACTTGGATTACACAACAAAAAGAATACAAGTTACTTGCCTTATAGTCGACGACGAGAACGAAGCAAAAGCAAGAATAACGGGAACGGATTTTCGGGCACGAACACAATGAACGAACTCCGAAACACGAACCATGAACCCAATAACAAGCACCCAAACATAACGAGATCAAACACGCACACCAAGAGAGAGCGAGAGAGATGGATGAGAAGAGGACGGTGGCCAAGGGGGTCGCAACTTGCTATCGACGGGGGAGCATAGCGCACTGCAGTGTTGTCACTGCTGATCGCGATGCCGGAAGGGAGGTGCTGCAGCGCTGTGCTGTTGTCAAGAGAGAGAGGGAGCAGAAGGATGGGGAAGCAGGTGAGGGGGACTGTTCGGGGTCGCAGCATCACGATGCTGCTGCTGCGGTGCGAGAGGAGCAGTCTGGCTGGCGGGCGATGCAGGAGGGCGGCGCAACCAGGGTAGAGCGGCGCCGAGGGTGAGGCAGAGAGGTTCGGGAGTGGTGAAGAGTCAGAAGATGCAGGGAGAGGGAGAACGGCGCTAAGGTTTGGGATGAATAGGGTAATGCACAGCATGGGTATATATATGTGAGGTAGATTATTAGGGTTAGGTGTTGCTAACGGGTAGAGTTTGGGTTTGGGGTGATTGATAACGGGTTTAATGTGATGGGTTAGGGTTTTGGGTTTTAAAAGGGTATGGGTTTTAAATAGATCCAATAGGTAGAATATGATTTAAAATGAATAAATAAAATAGAACATGAACAAATAATAATGGGGATAAAAAATACAAGCTCGATCAAACAGAGATGAAATAATAGGAGGCAATTGAATCAAGAAGATCAAAAAAAGACGACAAATCAAATTGATGAATAAATAGAGAAAGAAGATCCAATACACGGTCCAAAAGAAATACAATGAATAAATACTATAAAAAAAGTAAATACATCCAAAAAATACAGAAAATAAAAAATAGGGGTTGCACAAGATAAGCTTGGGGTTCCATGTGGCCTTCAAAATGGGGAACGTTAGCCTTAAAGTTCTTCTTATATTGTTCGTCAGGGTTACGTTCTTGATGTCGATCGTCACGAACATTCCCATGAGGGATCTAACGATTAGCATGAAGCTCAGGGACAACAGTTTGATTTAATTCCACTTTTTCAAGCCTCTGATTGATATTGGTAAGAGTTGCTTGAATGGCAGCTAGGGTAGTGAAAAATCAGAGTTGTCCATCTCAGTTTTTGGAGGGGTTCGTGGAGGTCTAGGGTTCCAAATTGGGTGGTTTGGGAGGGACAAGAAAGGCTTTATAGGATCAGTGATGGTGTTGCGAAGACGCATTCACCAACAGGGAGAACTAGGGGTCGTAGGGATGTGTGTTTGTTAAAATTTGGGGACACATGTTCTAAATGCACTTAAGTTTTTTTTTACTTTTTTTATTTTTTTTATTTTTAATAACTAATCTGAAGTGATCTAAAAGAACGAAAAAAAATAATAAAAGACTCTAAACAATTCTAAATGAATGCAAAAAAATACATAAATGATGCAAGAACTAGGGTTTTAAGAACCTTCGCTCTGATACCAAAATGATGTAAAACGTAATCCTAAATAGAGAATTTTCAAGAATCTTAAAGGATTAATTTTACCAACATGTAATGCGGATCAAAGTTAGAATTTTAAACAATTAATCGGTTTGATAGATTTTCAAGAATTGAATTAAGTTTAACAAGCCCAATTAATAATTCAGTTCTAACAATCAATAATTAAATCCCTAATCGTTATTAGTAAGTAAAAGATGCAATACTAATTTGTACTCTAATTAGGCAAGTGGAACACTCAATCTCAAATTTGTGAACGACAGATAAATCAGAAAATATAATAGAGATGATAAAGCAGTATAACACAAATATTTAAAAGTGAAAAGAGTATACCGAGAGTTTGAAGAACAATTGCGATAATCGAAAAGGAAGCTACTGTTGGAATGGTGGGTGGCTAGATCTGGCGGTGGCTGACGACGCGTCAGGGGGTGTCGAGCGGCGCGGCGACCTGGGGGTCGGATCTGCTACAGTCGTCGAAGGGAGAGGGAGCTACGGGGTTCGATGGGGATGGGGAAAAGGCTCGGGATGCGATCGAGGGTGGGGTTCGGCGAAAGGTGAGGGGTTGACGTGGTTGTACGGCGAGACGAAGACTGAAGGGTTTCGGAGATGGGTTCGGAGAAGAGGGCAATGTTGTTGGGTGATTTCGACGTGGGAGAAGGGAGTCGACGGAGGTGTTGAGGTGGGGCCAGATTGGGGCGAGTCGATTTAGGGGTGGAGGTGAGGGGGTTAATCGACTGGGATGACGATAGAAGAGGGGAGAAGTTGTGCAGTTTCGAGAGAGGATATGGGGTCGGGATTTGGAGGAAGAAGAAGAAGAGGAGTAAGGGATGGTTTTGGGTAATTATATTTGGGGATTACGGTTTGATCTTAATTTGAAAAATTAGGGTTAGGAATTTGTGTTGAATTTGGGAATTTAGGGGTAGTTTTAGAGTTTATCACAAACCCTAAAATTTTATTAGGATTTATCACAAACCTTAATAAGTGGGATCTCAATTGTATCACACAAATGAGAGATGAAGGGCAAAACTCAACACAATAATTTTTTTAATCAAGAATAGCATGACTTCTCATTAATCTCAAGGCCTATAAATAGGCTCAAAACCAATCTTGATACAAATCTCAAAATATTCTAAAAATCTCAAAAATATTCTAATGCATAAAAGAAAGATTACATATTGCTATAATTGCCACAAACAAATATGGTACTGAAATAAAATACTGAACTAAACAGAATAGATGTCCTCATCAGATAGCCATATTCACGGGCTTGTTTCGCCATAAGTGGCTTGAATTTGTTTTCCAATTGTCGCGTTACTGTAGCAGCAAAAGAAATCAGCAAAAAACCCATGGATTTCTTTGGAATAGCACTGTAGCAAAATACAATTGTTTCTCTCTCATACTTTTTTAATAGAGTAATGCTAGAGCCACTACCAATTTCACTACATTTCTCTTCACTACCTTAGGTGGCACACTCCAATAGGTAGGGGTATACAATAATACCACCTAACCCTCTACATTAAATTTCTTTTTCTCCTTTCTCTATCCTACAATGCAATAAAATTACATCCAACCAAACAACTTTTTTAAAACTCATTTTCACATTTTTTTTTTTTACGATAATCTTACAACTATGAAAATATTTTACAACCAACCAAATACCTCATAAACCTACGCTCTCAAAATTATGCCATTCAGTCTCTGAAGAGAGACAATACATTAACTCATGCACCTGTTTTGGCTTTTGCCATCATCCCATCGGCACAGTGATCTACAACTAATTGGGATATCTTTGAGATAAAACTAGTCATCTCTCGTTGAGACAAGAATGAAAACAAGAAGACTTCTATCCTAAACTGAATTTTCCACTCAAAAGTGAAATCTCTGAGACAACTGAACCAAGTTCTTAACAATTTTATATAGGCGAGGCAATCATCAGAGTCCGTACTGATAGAAATCTTAACAAGGTTAAATAAAAGCAAAAGCTACAAGTAGAGTTTATCTTTCTCGCTCGGTGTATCGGCAAGCGGAAACAATATGATAGAACAACAAGAAAAAGAAAGCAATCATTCTTAGATACATGCACTTATTTCTCTCTGCAAAAGATAAATGGGATAAAAAGAATCCATGATCGATAGAATTCATTATAAACCGGTTCCTTGGTCTGCGATTCTGATTTATAAGGAATCCTATTAACAATCCATCCCAAAAAAGCTTGGACACTTCCCTTGCTGACTTGCAAAATAACTTGGCACAAAGTTGAGCAGAGTAAGTGATATGGGTAAAACCAGAACAAAATCATGACCATTCAAATCGGGCACAGATCTTTTAGCTCTCATGGGTAAAACGGTAATTTTCAGTATAAACATGCCCAACAAGATAAGCTGGGCCGTTTTCAAACTCATTGACCCAATACAGCCTGTAATAGGGACTGCCACAATAGCTCTATCGCAAAGGAGTTCGGATTTATCGAACCCAGTTTAAATCCCCTATTCCTGGTAACTGATTCTATCCACCCATACACAAGAGAGAGTTTAAAAACTCTATCTCTTCATCAAGAGAGGAGTCTAGACACGATCTCTTCATATAGATGGCATAACCGACTCTATTCAACCACCGACAAGTAGAGATAGATGAATATCTTGAAAAATGGCCCCATCGGCGACTATATATACCTCAATACCTCCTCAGAAACCAGGTAACTAACAACTCCGGTCTTAAAACCAACAATATCTTCGAGTTTCTGACTTGGGCGTAGGAGGATCTGTTGCCGGGGCCACCCCGGTGTTTCAGGCTTGTTTGCAGGTTCAGATGAGCGATTTCAGCCATTCCTAATGATCAGATCTCGGAGTCAAGAGCAGCTTTTTGGGATCAAATCGACGAATAGTGAAGGTTTGATCTTTACTATTTTTATTTAAAGAATTCACGTATCCGTTTGCTCCCACACAGAAATAAGCAGCAACAGATTGGTGGCATCTGTGAGAAACAGAAAAGATCACCGACCCAACCTCGTCGATCTGAAACTACATTGTCAACCATGCCTCCAAGAAGGAAGGCGAGGATGACGGCTACCTGTCGATGAGCCAGCTACCTTCCTTCACCTCCTCCCATCGCAGAAGACCAATCTCTACAATGTCAACAGGTTCAGCAGTTTCAAGCAAATCAACAACTTCGACTCGAGCAGCCCCCGCTTCAGCAGATCCAGCCTCCGCCCAGAGGAGCAGCACCGGGGGGCTCCCATTGAGGTCATCCCGAACAACCATCTGCACGGTCGTTCGTCGAAAACAGAGGTTCGGTTCGTATTGCGACCCCTTCAACAGCGCCCCAACCGCAACCAGATCTTCGTCAAGTTATCGTCAATCGCAAGCAGCGAACCTACCTCCGAATCCGTCTAAACGAGAGGCGAACTCATGACAGGCCCCCTAGTCCAGAACATCAGGGAAACAGGAGAAGTCTCTCTCCTCGAAGGCAAAAGCGCAGAAGAACCCCCTCTTCCAGGGGATGAAGAAGGTCACCTCCCTCTCGACAGCAAAGGAGTTAAACCGCGGCCAGTCGATCAGCTCATGGGACCAATGGGATGAACAGGCACCCGTCACCAAAGCAGAGTTTAATAATTTCAAAAATCAAATCCTCTAAGCCCTCAACGTCGCCCCAGTCAGAGGCTGACAAACAAACAATCGCCGTCACGCAACCATACATGAAGGAGAGTCCCGTGGGCCATAGAGATCCGACCAAAGGGACGACTCGGTTCTTCGCCGCCTCCGAAAGATGGAGGACCGTCTAAACAAGATCAACCAAGAGGTAGAACAACAGGCTAAAGTCTTTCGTCCAAGCAGACCTCCTTTCTCCAAGACGATCATGGAAGCCCCTATCCTCGAGACCTTCAAGCCACCTCACTTCGAGTCCTACAATAGGGAGTCTGATCCGGGTGATCATATCAAGAGTTTTAAAACACTCATGATGATCCATCAAGCCTCAAACGCGCTTCTCTGCAAAAAATTTCCTGCCACATTAAAGGGCCCAGCAAGGGCATGGTACTCCCGCCTATCTCCAGCCTCCATCTTCTCATTCGATCAGTTTGAAGAACTTTTCCTCACTCATTTTGTCAACAGCCGCCGAACCGAGAAGACAAGTGCATCATTGCTGGACCTAAGTCAAAGAAAAGGGGAACAGCGCAGGGACTTTGTTCGACGTTTCATAGCTGAGTCCCGGTCTATTGCCTCCCTCAATCAAGCAGTAGTGACCGCCGCATTCAGATACAATGTCAATAATGCCGACCTCAATGTATCTCTTGCCAAGAAGCCTCTTCGGGACTTCTTGGAACTCCTACTTAGGAGTGGGAAGTATATCCGAGCTGAAGAGGCTCTCAAACCCCCTGGTCAAGAAGAGCCCTCCTCCGGGAACAAACGGAGGAGTGCAGGATCTCAAAAATTTCAGAAGGACGACAACGGTCTGCGATGCCCTCCTCCTCGTTTTGAGAAGTTCACTCCCCTCAGTGCTAGTATATCAACAGTTCTCATGAAGGTGGACAAGGAAGGCCTACTCCACGCTCCCCCTAGAATGAATACCCTAGCGAAGAGGAGAAATAGAGACAAGTGATGCTGCTTTCACATGGACCATGACCACAATACAGATAATTGTTGAGCTCTCAAGGAGGAGATCGAAAAGCTTATCCAGCGGGGTCATCTTGCCAAATTCGTCCAAAATGAAAGAGTCGATCCTTCTCCACCCTGATGAGCTAACAAGCGAACAGAAAAGCCCTCTGAGTCCCAAGACTCAGAGCCATGAGTAGTTCTCAATTTCATTCACAGAGGGCCTATGGGGGAGTTCTTCATTCGATCCGAGAAGTTAATTCGGTACAACCTCCCTCCACCCAAGGGCTTCGGAATCCAAGTGACATTCTCAGACAGAGACCTGGAAGGCGTCCGAACGCCCCACTATGATGCGGTCCTAATCAGTCTCCACATGGCCAATCACAAGGTGTGCCGAATCATAGTCGACAATGGCAACTCCATCAATATCCACTTCTTGGAAGCCTTCCAAGGCCTCAAGCTTTCTCGAGATCGTCTCAAGCCTACCGAATACACTCTCCACGGTTTCTCTGGGGTTCCAGTCTCAATCGAAAACCCACATCAATGAGCTCCGTGCTTACTTTCTCTTTCGAGCCACACCAGCAACTCCTTAACTCCATGTGACGGTGCTGGAGCCTAGCTCATCCATAGAGCTTCTCCCGCAACTAGTTCACTTTCAAGCATCGGATATGATATCCAACTCCCTTTTCAAGTTGCCTCTACAAACTTTCTGGGTTCAAACAGCAAGTTTGGAGGCCAACTCCCCTCCAAGAGTTGCTTCTACAAGCCTGTCGGGTCCAAATCTCTTCCTGGGGTCGCGTCTACAAGCCTGTCGGGTCCAAACGACAAGGCCGACACCAACTCCCTCCTCGAGTTGCCTCTACAAGCTGATAGGTTCAAACATCAAGTTTGGAGGTCAACTCCCTCCAAGAGTTGCTTCTATAAACCTGTTGGGTCCAAACAGCAAGGCCAGCACCAACTCCCTCCTCGAGTTGCCTTTACAAGTTTGCTGGGTTCAAACAGTAAGTTTGGAGTTCAACTCCCTCCAAAAGTTGCTTCTACAAGCCTGCTGCGTCCAAACGGCAAGGTCGGAGCCAACCCCTTTCTCTGGTCGCCTCTACAAGCCTGCCGGGTCCAAACGGCAAGGTCGGCGTCAACCCCTTCCTCGGGTCGCATCTACAAGCTTGTTGGGTCCAAACGGCAAGGTTGGCCCAACACCCTACTCGGATTGCTTTTACAAGCTGTCAGGCTCAAACGGCAAGTCCGGCACCATCTCCCAACTCTGGTCACCTTTACATGTCTATCGGGTCCAAACGGTAAGTTCGATATCAGCCTTCTTCCTCGGGTTGCTTCCTAAACTCACAAGACCAAACCCAGGAGGGGGTAACGCAAAGAGAGTGCGAGTCCATACTAGAACACTTATGAAGTCTTTATCAACCATCCAGTATGTGAACGAAGCTTCCTGGTACCGAAGCTCTACTTCATAGCCCCGTGAGAACAAAACCTCTCTTTGCGACTCATTCCAGGGCAAAACACCTCTTCATAGATCCCCTGGAGAGAAGCCCCTTTTCATAGCTCCCCCAGGGCGAAACTCCTCTTCGTAGCTTCTCCATGACAATGTTCTGTTCGTAGCTCAACTCACCGGAGGCAGAGACATTGCGGGCCAGTTTTGACCCCTATAATGAACGATTCTTCTACCGACTTCTGAACAAGACTTGTAGATCTTCAAGTCCCCTCTGAAACAAGGGTCATACGCCTCAATCGGATCTCTGTAGCTCCGAGAATATCTGATATACAACAACAGTGTTCGAGGGGAAAAAACACCAGCGAGGAGAAGAAAAAAAATCGCTGACATCATCATGACGTCAGCCGACATCTAAGCAAAAAAAAATCTGAAAAAAAGGGTTGACTGATCAACATCATGTCAGCATGTTAACCAATCAACGTTAACCGCTGACGTGGCTAGCCAGTGGTTGACATGTGGGCCCCAGCGTACTCCTCAGCGCAAAAGCGAAACCGAGGTGGGTTGCTTTGGCAATTTTCATCTGTTAAATCACTTCAAAAAGCATGCTTCTCACGATTAACGATCCAGATTAACTCAGGTATTATTTATTATTTAAATTATATTTTCTTATTATAAAATTTTAGGAAAAAAAATAATTAAAAAATCAGAAAATTATTTATAAAATCTGGAAAAATATTTTATTAATTCTAAAAAATAATTAAAAATTCAGAATATTATTTATTTGTTTGTGTTGAAAAATAATTATTATTTTAGAAATTCTATTTTAAAATTCCAAAAAAATAATTAAAAAATCATAAAATTATTTTTGAAATCTGAAAAATTATTTAATTAATTCTAAAAAATAATTTAAAAATCAAAATATTATTTTAAAACTTCGAAAAATAATTATTATTTTAGAAAATTATTATAAAATTCCAAAAAAAATTAAAAAATAAAAAATTACTTTTTAATTCCAAAAATTAATGTAAATTCGGATTTACAATTTAAAAATTCTAAAAATAATTAAAAATTCAAAATAATACTTTAAATTTTTTTAAAATAATTACTATTTTAGAATTTTTTTTCCAATTTCTGGAAATTATTTTAAAATTCGGATTAATTAATTTAAAATCTGAAAGATGATTAACAATTGAAAAAAAAGTCAATAAAATATCCAAAAATTCAGGAAAAATCACAAAAAATCCAGAAAATTATAAAAATAATTCTAGATACTCTATGAAGTCAGAACAACACTGTTACACCCCGAGTAAGATTCAAAAGTCCCGGAGGAATTCGATAAGTTCTGTTAACCATTAAAACATGAGAACTACTCCCCTAAGGCTGTGAAACTCAGTCTTCGAGAGTGGGAAGCTTGTGATATAGGTAAAAATATAACAAAATCAAGACTATTCAAATCGGGCATGGATCTTAAAGCACTCATGGATAAAACGGTAATTTTCAGTATAAACAAGTTCGACAAAATAAGTTGGGCCGTTTTCAAACCCAGTGACCCGATACAGCCTGTAATAGATTGCCACAACAGCCCTATCGCAAAGGAGCCCGAATTTATCTTAAACCCCATATTCTTAGGGGGTAACTGATTCTATCCACCCATACAAAAGAAATAGTTTGAAAACTCTCTCTTCATCAAGAGAGGAGTCCAGACTCGATCTATTCATATAGATGGCATAACCAATTCTATCCAACCACTAGGAAGTAGAAATAGATGAATATCTTAAAAAATGGCCCCTTCGGCAACTATATACACCTCAAGACCTCCTCAGAAACCAGGTAACTAACAACTCCGTTCTCAAAACCCACACTATCATCGAGTTTCTGTCTTGAGCCTCAAAAGGTCCATCGCCGAGCCTACCTATTGCTGCTAATTTTGGAGTGGGAGCAAACAGATGAATTTGTGGATTCTTGGAGAAAACAATAAAGCAAACCTGTTAACCTGTTGACCTTCACCAAGTTGTTGACTTGGTCTCTTGCCGCTGCCGTGAACCTACAAAAAGTGCGAAACACCGGGGTTGATCCCGGCGACGCACCCTCCGACGCTCAAGTCAATAATCAGGAAAGATTATGAAAGAGCGTAAATTGGCAAAAGATTGATTACCTCTTAATGGTGGTGGATGGGGGGTATTTATAGCCGCCTTTGGGATCAAATTAGGAATGTAATCCCTAATTTTCCAGTGAAAGGATAGATGTGAATCAGAGCCGTTGATTAAACGCAATCAGAAACCCTAATTCTATCCTGATGGACTGGGTTCATTGCGGGTTGGAACCCGCACCCAGCTGAGATGGATCCGTTTGCGGGTTGATGGGTCTTAGAGGAGAAGACCCAGTACCCGCTTCAGGCTCATTTGTAGGTGAAATTACTGTTTTACCCCTGAGCTTTAAGATTCGTGTCCAATTTGAACGGTTCCGATTTATACCTATTTTTAGCCATATCACGAGCCCCCCACTCCTGGAGACTGAGTTTTACAGTCTTTGAGGAGTAGTTTTGTTGTTCTAATGGCGTACGAGATTTTATCGGTGTTCTTAAGGAATTTGAATCTAGCTCGGGGTGTAATGGTAGTTTTCTGAGCTTGTAAGATGCCCAAAATTATTCTCAGATTTTTCTGAATTTTTTTGTGATTTTTTCAGATTTTTCTGAATTTTTTCCAATTTTTTATTTAATTTCCGAATTAAATAATTAATTATCGAAAAATTTAATTAATTATTCTAATTTAATAATTACTATTTTCAGAATTTAAAAATTATTTTCTGAATTAATAATTATTTTTAGAATTCTTAATTAATTTTTTCCAATTTTTAAATATTTTTTCGGATTTTTTTTAAATAATTAATTCGGTTATTTAAATAAATAAATAAATACCTGGTGACGTGGCGTGATCGTGCGCGTTGATCACGATCAAGCGAGCGCGCATTGGGAGGTCATTTTTTTTTTGCTCATAACATCATCGGTGGCAAGAGCTCTCGGCAAAAGTGGCCGAAATCCATATGGACGCCACGTGGCAATCAACCGTTGACCATCTTTTTTTTTTCTTTTCTGCTGCTGCTCTTTCTTCTTTTTCTTCTCTCCCGCTCTCTGCTTCTCCATCCTACCTCCGCTCTCTCTCGTCTCCTCCGACTCCTTCTTCGACCTTCGTCAGCTCGCGAGAGAGGTCGACGGGGAAGCTCGGAGCTCAGGATGGGGAGCTCGACCATGGCGGAGTTGGCGGAGTTCGAGCTTCGACTGTGGTGGCTCGACGCAGTGAAGGAGAGCTCGACGAAGTGGAGCTCAGCCATGGCGGAACTCATCGAGGTGGGCTCGACGACGAAGGAGAGCTCAACGATGGGCTTTGGAGCTCAGGATAGAGCTCGGCCATGGCGGAGTTGGCGGAGTTCGAGCTTTGACTATGGTGGCTCGACGCAGTGAAGGAGAGTTCGACGAAGTGGAGCTCAGCCATGGCGGACCTCATTGAGGTGGGCTCGACGACAGAGGAGAGCTCGACGATAGGCTTTGGAGCTCAAGATAGAGCTCGGCCATGGCGGAGTTGGCGGAGTTCGAGCTTCGACTGTGGTGGCTCGACGCAGTGAAGGAGAGCTCGACGAAGTGGAGCTCAGCCATGGCAGAACTCATCGAGGTGGGCTCGACGACGAAGGAGAGGTCGGAACCTTGGAGCTCGGTGAGGAATGGAGGTGAGCTCGGTGTTGAAGGAGATGGGGTCGAACTCGGCAGCGTGAGGTTGGAGACGGAGCTTTGGCGAAGGTGATGGAGCTCGGCACAGTGGTGAGCTCGTGAAGGGGGGAGCTCGACGCAGTGGCGAACGTTCAAGCTCGTCGATGTGTTGGGTTTTGGAGAAGAAGGAATGAGCTGGTCTTTTTTTGTTCCCTTGGTTTTGGTAGGAAGTCGGAGAAGGAGAGATATGGGGTTCGGGTTTAGGACCCTAACGGGTCCGAACCCGACCCATCTCTCCAATTTTTTTTTGTTGTTCGTTTGGTTGCTTGTATCTGAGCCGTCGATTGCATTTGAGCACGAATTCCGAGGTAAAGAATTTCTCTCATTTGAGCTCCGGTGGCAAGTTGCTTCGGCGACGTTGCCGACCCCCTCCAAATATGTGTTAAGAAGGAGGCCGAAGTCCAAGGGGGTTCGGGGTCTCCTGTCGAGGTTCGGCGACACATGTAAAGAAGGGGTTCGGCGAGTCTTTGCCGAAGTTCGGAGTGAGTTTTTTCCATGCTTGAGGGACGGTGCCAAGAGCGCTCGGCGAAGGGTCCCGAGGTCCATTTTTCCATGTTTGAGGGTCGGTGCCAAGAGCGCTCAGCGAAGGGTGCCGAGGTCCATTTTTCCATGTTTGAGGGTCGGTGGCAAAAGCGCTCGGCAAGGTGTGCCGAGGTCCAATTTTTCTATGTAACATGGTCGGTGGCAAGAGAGCTCGGCAAAGTGTGCCGAGGTCCAATTTTTCCATGTGACATGGTCGGTGCCAAGAGCGCTCGGCGAAATGTGCCGAAGTCTAGGGTGAGTTCTTCTCGATGTTTCCGGTGCTACAGAGACCGGATCGGGGCGTAGGACCCCCTTGTTTCGAAGCTTTTTTGAAGATCTACAAGTTCTCTTCAGAGATGAATTGGAGAATCCTCCTTCCTCAAGGTCAAGATAGTCCCGCAATATCTTCGTCTTCGCGAAGTTGAGAAGAGCTTTGCATGGCTCTAGGGGAAGTCCGTTCTTAGAGGACAAGTTTGAGGAGCAACTCCAGGAGAGAGTTGTGTGCTCCGAACTCTTTGAGAAGAGGTCCGCTTCGGAGGTGAGCGGAGCGAAGAGCTTGGCTCTAGAAGAGAGCCATTTGGGAGACAAGTTTGAGGAGCAACTCTAGGAGAGAGTTGTGAGCTCCGAACTTGTTGAGAAGAGGTCCGCTTTGGAGGTGAGCAGAGCGAAGAGCTCGGCTCTAGGAGAGAGCCATTTGGGAGACAAGTTTAAGGAACAACTCTAGGAGTGAGTTGTGAGCTCCGAACTTGTTGAGAAGAGGTCCGCTTTGGAGGTGAGCGGACCGAAGAGCTCGACTCTGGGAGAGAGCCATTTGGGAGACAAGTTTGAGCAGCAACTCTAGGAGAGAGTTGTAAGCTCCGAACTCGTTGAGAAGAGGTCTGCTTCGGAGGTGAGTGGAGCGAAGAGCTTGGCTCTAGGAGAGCCATTTGGGAGACAAGTTTGAGGAGCAACTCTAGGAGAGAGTTGTGAGCTCCGAACTTGTTGAGAAGAGGTCCGCTTTGGAGGTGAGCGGAGCGAAGAGCTTGGCTCTAGGAGAGCCATTTGGGAGACAAGTTTTAGGAGCAACTCTATGAGAGAGTTGTGAGCTCCGAACCTGTTGAGAAGAAGTCCGCTTTGGAGGTGAGCGGAGCGAAGAGCTCGACTCTGGGAGAGAGCTATTTGGGAGACAAGTTTGAGGAGCAACTTTAGGAGAGAGTTGTGAGCTCCAAACTCGTTGAGAAGAGGTCCGCTTCGGAGGTGAGCGGAGCAAAGAGCTTGGCTCTAGGAGAGCCATTTGGGAGACAAGTTTGAGGAGCAACTCTAGGAGAGAGTTGTGAGCTCCGAACTTGTTGAGAAGAGGTCCGCTTTGGAGGTGAGCAGAGCGAAGAGCTTGGCTCTAGGAGAGCCATTTGGGAGACAAGTTTGAGGAGCAACTCTAGGAGAGAGTTGTGAGCTCCGAACCTGTTGAGAAGAGAGAGAATCAACGGTTGTGGGAGTAGTTCCGAATGGCGAACCACCTCTTACCCGCTTATGAGCGAATAATTTGAAGTGGAATCGAGCCAAATGTTGGACTCCGAACCCGTCGTTTGAGTGAGTTTCAACGGTTGTGGGAGCAGTTCCGAATGGCGAACCACTTCTTACCCGCTTACGAGCGAGTAATTTGAAGCAGAATCGAGCCAAGTGTTGGACTCCGAACTCATTGTTAGAGGGGGTTAACGAGTTGTAGGAGCAATTCCGAATGGCGAACCACTTCTTACCCGCTTATGAGCGAGTAATTTGAAGCAGAATCGAGCCAAGTGTTGGACTCCGAACTCATTTTTTCTTTAGCTTAGTAAGTTGCGGGAGCAGCCATGTAGGAGAACCTAGCTCTGAACTCACCATTTAGCGAGTTGTGACTCGGAGAGATAGAGATGAAGCAAGAGCGATAATTTTCAATGAAAAAATGTAAAGTTTTATTGAGATAAACTAAGTGACTGCTTCAATAGGGCGAGCCATTATTACATGCTATTGGCCGGGTTACAAGCATCGGCCTTATTGAAAATCAAGATCCTACTTCTACGATAAGGTGAAGACCTCTTAGGAGGAGCTCCTTGAATGAGGTGGAAGACGGCCCTAGGTTCTGAGTCTTGAAGCTCGGCGGGCCTCTGTGTTAGTTTGTACGCTGCTTAGGGGCGAAGCTCGGCCCCATCTTTTTGGACGAACTTGGTTAGGTGTCCCCGCTATATGAGTTCTTCGATCTCCTCCTTGAGAACCCGACAATCATCCGTGTCGTGGTCGTGGTCCCTATGAAAGCAGCACCACTTATCCTTGTTCCTCTTCTTGCCGAGGGTATTCATTCTAGGGGGAGCACAGAGTAGCCCTTTCTTGTCCACCTCCATTAGAACTTCTGATATATTAGCAATGAGGGGGGTGAACTTCTCAAAATGAGGAGTCGAGCGGCACTGGCCATTGCCGTCCTTCTGGAATTTTTGGGACCCCTCTTCGCTTGTGTTCTTCCGTTTGTTCCCGGAAGATGTCTCCTCAAGAGTAGGGGGGTTGAGAGCCTCTTCCGCTCGTATGTACTTCTCCACCCTAAGTAAAAGTTCTGAGAAGTCCCGAGGAGGCTTCTTGGCAAGGGACGCCCTGAGGTTGGCATTAGTGACGTTGCGCTCGAATGCGGCAGAGGCTACTGATTGGTTAAGGGAGGGAATGGATCGGGCTTCGGCGGTGAAGCGTCGAACGTAATCCCTTAGGCGTTCACCCTTTTCTTGGTTGAGGATCACCAGAGATACACTTATTTTCTCGGCCCGGCGGCTACTCACGAAGTGAGTAAGGAAGAGCCCTTCAAACTGGTCGAATGAGAAGATGGAGGCCGGGGCGAGTCGAGAGTACCATTCTCTCGCAGACCCCTTCAGTGTGGCAGGAAAGATCTTGCAGAGGAGGGCGTCTGAAGCCTGGTGGATCATCATGAGAGTTTTGAAACTCTCTATGTGATCCGCGGGGTCCGACTCCCCGGTATACGACTCGAAGTGAGGCGGCTTGAAGTTCTCTGGGATGGGGGCCTCCATGATGGTGCGGGAGAATGGACGTCTGCTCGGGCGGAGGTTTATCACCTGTTGCTCTTCTTCCCTGTCAATTCGGCCGAGACGGCTCTCCATCTCGTGGAGACGGCGGTAGACTGAGTCTTCTCTTTGATTATATCTTGCCGAGTCCCGGGACTCATCTTTGTACGAGGGTGGACTGGGGCTGCGGCGATGGTAGCTTGGAGATGGATGAGGACTATGAGTGTGAAGGCGGTGGCTCCTAGCTGGCTCTTGAGTAGGTGGCCTCTGGTCGTTCTTCGGGACAATATTGAGGGCCCGTAAGACTGTCGCTTGGAAGTCTTGAAGATCTGCCCTTGTGACTGGTGCCTCTCCAACTTGGCGATCCCTATGTGTGGCTCGGCTTATTGGAGAATGAGTTCTCCGCCGATGACGCTGAAGGGACTCTCTTCGCCTCCTCGGGGGAGGGGATCTTCTAGTCCTCGATCGGCAGGGGGTCCGGACTCTTGAGGCCCCTGGGTGCTCAGGTTGATGGACTCCCCCAAGGGCTCGCCATCCATTCAGGCGAGTTCTGAGATCGACCCCCTTTTGGCGGTCGGCAATCACTTAACGAAGATCCCACTTGGGATGGTTTTGAGAAGCCATAGATTCAACTGAAGGATTGGGACCTGCGACATGGTCATGAGGAGGGTGTTGCTTCGGACGACTCCGACGGGAGCCCCTCTGGGCAGCCCTCCGAGACCCTGGAGGGGCCTGTTGAGGAGGAGCACCTTGAGTTTGAGGAGGGGGAGGATGAAGAGAAGTGGTTCTTCGGTTGGAGGTCGCTTCTTCCCTGCTGTTTTAGATGCATGGCTTGAAACTAGTCTCGCCGATGAAGTTAGGTCGGGTTGCTTTTTCGATTCCCACAGACGGCGCCAATCTGTTGTTGCTAATTTTGGAGTGGGAGCAAACAGATGAATTTGTGGATTTTTGGAGAAAACAATAAAGCAAACCTGTTGACCTTCACCAAGTTGTTGACTTGGTCTCTTGCCGCTGCCGTGAACCTGCAAAAAGTACGAAACACCAGGGTTGATCCCAGCGACGCACCCTCTGACGCTCAAGTCAGTAATCAGGAAAGATTATGAAAGAGCGTAAATTGGCAAAAGATTAATTACCTCTTAATGGTGGTGGATGGGGGGTATTTAAAGCCGCCTTTGGGATCATATTAGGAATGTAATCCCTAATTTCCCAGTGAAAGGATAGATGTGAATCAGAGCCGTTTATTGAACGCAATCAGAAACCCTAATTCTATCCTGATGGACTGGGTTCATTGCGGGTTGGAACCCGCACCCAGTTGAGATTGATCCGTTTGCGGGTTGATGGGTCTTAGAGGAGAAGACCCAGTACCCGCTTCAGACCCATTTGTAGGTAAAATTACCGTTTTACCCCTGAGCTTTAAGATTCGTGCCCGATTTAAACGGTTCCGATTTAACCCTATTTTTAGCCATATCACTACCCCCGGTGTTTCAGGCTTATTTGCATGTCCAGATGAGCGATTTCAGCCGTTCCTAACGATCACTCGAAATCAAGAGCAGTTTTTTGGTGGTCAAAACCAACGAATAGTAAAGGTTCAATCTTCACTATTTTTATTTGAAGAAATCACGTATTTGTTTGCTCCAACACAGAGTTAAGCGACAAGAGTATGTAAAAATAAATGTCAAAGTTCGCCATTGTAAATAGTACCAAATTTTAAGTCAATTAAAACAATTACCATGGCCAATGCATAACAGTTACATGTACTGTGAAATAGTCGACGGCAGTAACCTGAGGAATGCTAAACAAAAGTACTGGTTTAAGATGTAAACAGAAAATTTGCCGCAGAACTAAAACCCAACAAGCTCCTTCATCTGAATATTGTGAACAAAAATTATTTGATGGGGTTTTCATTTGCTAGTAGATAGTGACACTAGCGTTGGGAGAAAAGGGTTCGGCCAATAATTCCCGTAGCCTCAATGTACCTCTCCACGCACCGAGATATGCAACTGCTCTCACTGCCGCTCAAACTAGTCCCCGGCTTTGTGATGCACTTTGCAAAGCACTTGGTCCTCACAGTCTGTGAACCATTAAGAAAAAAGAAATAATCAGATTAGGCTTCAGAACCTGCTTAGAGAGACAGTCGTATCGTAAGTTTTAAATACTACCAGCTGTTGGATAAGAAGTTCCAAACCACCTGCGACATACTTATATTATACACAAAAAAGGAGATAATAATGGACGGTAATGGGGCGGCTCCACAAGCAATGATAATCACATAAAATTAGTAATTTTGCTTGCATACATCTCCAAAATTATTCCTACTCTATTTCGAGTCTTTCGACTGCCAAATAACTATAACCAATGCAGTTATTTGTTTAAAAATATAAGGAAAATATATTTAATCTTTTTTGAAAGAAAAAACCACATTAAAAGGAAGAGAACAAGGTTTCAGCCTACAAACATGCTGGACACCTACTTTACAATCCACTTGTCGTGTGACTATTATTTCTATATACTATTTTAGAGTTTTTCCATAGTGGCATCATGTGATTCTCGTGAAACTTCTATTTAGTAATGTAGTTTAGGAATTTTTTTAACTAGATTCTCACTGTGTATTTGAAGTCATGTAAAAAAACCTACATAATTGCTTCTGCTCATACACTGACAAACTCAAAGCATTAAAACACAATTCAAGGCTGCAGTTTTACAGGAAAGGCAGTCGAATAAAGTCGTGAGGTTATTTCCGAGAGTAGATTGAAGGGTATCTTTTGCACTGAATTTTTTTTTCCAAGAGTAGGTTGAAGGTATCTTTCTGCAGAAATTTTTTACTTCTCTGCTTTCATACAAAAAAAAAAACTTCATGAAAACCAGGAGGAATTAGAGTTCTAAAAAAGTGACAATAATCAAGATAAAGAGTAAAATTAACCCCTGCACTGAAATAAAATTTATGAAAACAATAAAAATGATAATTTTTTATGTTACAAAAAGTTCGGACTAGCCGGTACAACATGCTCTACTCGGCATGGCACAGACACTTCTATTTAGTAGCCGTTTTCACACATGCATCGCCCAAATTTTATTCGATACCAAGATTTCAAATCCTGCTAAAGCATAAACACCAATGTGGGGAGTCTCATCCGTTCTTAGGAACTTGTATAATATATTGATAGCATAATTTGTCGCTCATAAACAACATCCTTATCCAAAATCAAGCACAGATGCCACAGATGCCACTATGGAAAAATTGAAGTTTGGCAAGAATCATGGAGCCACAGATGGCATAAAAAGTTGATTAACTTCTCTATCAATAATAACAATCAGGCAATCCCCTTGGAGGGCTACTGCATTCAGACAGAACGCTAAGATTAACACAGTATCTCACAAATGAACAAGCTAACCTTAAGCAATTACTTATTTTTACAATCATCAATAGCTACTGGAAGCTAATTTGATTTTCTACCATTCAATTTTGTACCTCCCTTGAAATGCTACCCTACAGTAGGCTTTCAATGATTTTTCATACTCCTGACACCACTCGTTTTTTACATGGACGTTAAAAATTTTGTAACATGTTTAACATTTTCAACCGGAGAACAATATAAGATTTTTCAACAAACCTAAGCAGCACAACAAATATCAAACAACAACAATGCAAGACTATGCATAAGTCATAAAGGAAGTGCCTCGAATAACAACAACAATGCAAGACTATGCATAAGTCATAAAGGAAGTGCCTCGAAGCAAGGGATCATTTCTCGTAAAGGCAGAAGAAGAGAATTTAAGTTCCAAAGACTAATCCACAATTTATTTCAACAAAATGTTTAACACATCAAGCTATGCAAAGGACCAACCAAGCACATCAGAGGCTCATGGAGCCACAGATGGCATGCATAATTGATTAATTTCTCTATCCTTAATAACAACCAAGCAATCCCCTTGGAGGGCTAGTGCATTCAGACAGTAAGCTACGATGAATAAAGCATAGTTTAAAGGATCGCCAATCTTGATCCGATCCGAATCGGTTTTGGAGAGGGGCGACATGATCCTCCGAAACATCGGGATCAGCTGAGATGCAAAAGAGATCTAGTGATTCAATCCGATCCGCTCCCCAAGACGATCGATTTAACAAATTTGGATAAGAAATGATAAGAAAAAGAGGAAACAGAGGAATCAATTGAGAAAAAGAATTAAAAAAAAGGAAGATAAAAGAATGTAAAAGCTTACCTAAACCTTATGTAAGATAGTCATCCCTACAAATTTTCTTACCCAGAAATCTATTCATTTTTTTCTTTTCATTTGCATGATAGCATATGAAATGAGGTAGTTTCACGCACAATTTGTAAATTGTAAATGCAAGTTGATTTCACACACATTTGGGTGAGGTCGACTTTGCACCCTTTTTTTGGAACAAGACCGTAGCCACACCTAGCCCGCACTCTCATCCATAATAAGGGATTGGTGCAAGCGAGAGCTCATGTATCACCCCGCAAAATTGAGTTATTACAATTTTGCAGCACATGAGTACATACAAAATATCTGTAACATATTTTAATACAAATACCTCACGTATTTTCTATTTCGATTGTTTATATATTTTTTCGTTCTCTCGAAATTCATTTTCACCTATTTTGAGTCAACTCAAATATATTTTTGTTTATGCGTGCAATACACATGTTTTTAAATGCACATATTCATTACATTGTTCTATATATAAAATTAATGAACTGTGCATAATAATTTAATTATGCTTAATTTAAACATTTAGAAAGTTAGATTGAAAAGAATTCATAATATGTTTAATCGGATTAGCTAATGAGAAAGGGTATTTTATTTTATAACTAGTGTGCATATTGGTGCAAATTATGCAATCCGTGCACTCACCACCATTGGTTATGGCCGGCCAAGTTTTGAAAAGAGAAGCAAGGAACTGGTCAAAGAACATGCGAGAGTGGGGAGATTATTAAGGAAAGTGGGTAGTTAAATTTAAGATCATGTTTTAGCCCTCAACTTAACCCTCTCTCTTTTCTATATGAAGCCACCGACCACGGTTGACAAAGGAGTCATTTTATTTTCATACTTTTTTGAGTGTTCTCTTTGGAGGCCAGTTGGACGAGAAAAAACTAGGAGATTTTCTAAAGATCATTCGTTCTTCAAGGAATACGTTTTAAGAGATTGGTAATCTTTAATTTTCTGAATCTTTTGTAGTGTTATTCACGTAGATTATAGTAGACCATGAATATATTTTGTATGTAAAATTACACATGCATGGGTGTTCTTCTATTTCTAGTCTTCGTAGAATTGTTATGTCTAATTCTATGTTAAATTGTGATTAAATTGGCCATGCTTACGTTAATACTCCACCGATTGCTATCACTTTGTTAGTAATATGATAGTTGTAAATAAAAAATAGAATGCATGTATGATTATTCTTGCTAATTTCCAAATAAAAAATATTGTTGCATGGTAGTGTGATTATTTTATGAAAAGAAAATTGTTATGGAGAAATTAAAGAGGTAGAGACTATGATAACTACAAATTCATACAATTTCATTTGAATACTATTGCTTGAATTGTTTAATATTGATAATAAATGTTGGATATTAACCATTTAGACTTTCAGGAAATAATCTAATACCTTGATTGAATGTTATGGTTGAAATTTGATTATTGATATATTAGTTGCTTAGAAATACAATTATTTTGTTCATGATTATGAATATGGTACTTGCAAGTGGTTGAATGGAGTGAAAATACTTTAAATAATGCCTTAATGGAGAATATGATTATTGTTTTCATGTTAGATGAATCGGAATTTAATAATTAATAACGTGAAGAATCGGAGTCATTTTTGGATTTCAAATCCAAGGAGGATTAAAAAGCCCGAATGACGAACATTAAGTAATTTTACAAAGAGGGAATCAATAACAAGTCCCCATGGACTTCCGAGTTGTTTGGTGCATTGGAGTGCACTGTTGTGTTGGGTTCTGGCTGGTTGCGAGTTCGAGTCGAGGATGGTTCTTTTCTTTCTGAAAATTCTGTTTAGTTTAAATTGAGAGAGTAACCTTCATAAAATTTTGTGAGGCATTTTTTCCATGAATGAGAGGTTGAGAGTCAGGTTCTAGCGCGTGGATTATTGCACAGTGATGTGCTCGGGTTCGAGACAGTGGGTACAATTTGATTTTTGTGATAATTCTATGAATTGATTCATTTTGAGGAAGGGTTCTTAATTCTAAAATTTAATCTAGTATACTATTAGATTATTTTGAAATGAATATGTATAAAATTAAGTTTTATTTTGGGACTAATTTAAATTGCTAATTAGAGTTGATATAAAAAGAAAAAAATTAAGTGATTTGATCTAGATTCATTCTAGAATTTATATCATTTTAAACTAAGTTTGATTTGAAGTTGATTCAAGTTAGTTTGGAAGATAAACTAAGATTTAACTAAAATATTAATTTGGAAAATAGATTTGATGTATTTGATATAGTTTTATCAAGTGGAAGTTTTGTTGAAAAATTACATTATAATAGATGAAAAGGCTCTCTAGTAGTTTTTGAGATTGACTAATTGGAAGAAATGTATAAGAAAATGAAATAAGCTGTATGAATGAATAAGAATTTTAGAAAGAGAATAAGAATAACCTAACGAGGTTATGATTTTGGATACAAGGATTCTAGAGGCTAAGTGAGACCCAAGGTGCCGGCAGGATTGATAAATGAAAATGTCAGAAGTAGCCAGTGTGGGCTAATGTTCTCGATGTGTGGATTTAAGTCCGGTAGGGTAAATTAGCTCTAGGTTAGAATTATTATGAATGAATCTCAAGGATAATCACTAGGTGGGAGATATGATGAAACTTGAACAAACGTGAGTATGAAGGGCCAGAGTAATCCACGTGGTGAGATATTCCCATATGGGTCTAATATCTAGAGTTTCGGGACGAGTGCGACGCTCACAGGGCATTCGTGTGATGAGGGTTCCAGAGTGACCTACGGTGTGAGGTATTCTCCATTTATTCTCAAATGTGTGTAATAGTCTCCAGATTATCTGAGGAAGGAATGACCTCCAGAGTTCCGGGGCGAGAACCAATACTCACAGTATGTCTAAATCTTGATCTTCGTCATGGTTCTAGGGCTGCATAACGAAGGATTAAACCCCCATAATGAGGAGTATGTTAAGGGCTTGCCCTTGAAACTACGTTGTATGGGCGGCATAGAATCCGAACAAGTGCGCATTAAATTTTCATTGCAGGCAAAAGTCTTTGCATTAGTCATTAGGTTCATATCATACACTGACATACTTAAGGTAGTCACATTTTATGTTACATTCAAGTTTTTGATTGTTAAAATTGAATATCACTCTATTATAGCATTGTTTCAGTTATATTCAACTGACGTACCGACAGTTCTCAAGTGTTGCAGGATTTGTTTCAAAATTTGGATTAGCAAGCGACGTGGAGATCAATTTGGTGTCGATGGATGTTGCAAGATTGAAGATTTTTGATGACCTAAGTTATATTGTATTCATTTATTTTTGCTGTGCTTTGTAAAGAATGATATTGTAATGAATTTTTTTAAAATTTTTCTTGTAATTGTGTACGAAATTGAAATAAGATTCTAGTTTTGCTATGAATTATGTGTTTGAAATTCGGGATGTTACAGAGTGGTATCAGAGCGAACTTCAATAAGTAGTACAAAAATAATAAGGGAAACAAAATTACGGTGGACATTAGATGTGTGTATCAGTTTTGAGTCATGAATGTTGTGGTTATTGAACTTTCATTCATGATACTCTATTCATATACATTGATGTGATATGCATGTCTTCCTTTTGTATCATGAGTGCTATGGTTGGTTGCACCAGCATTTATGGCACGTTGTACATAAATTGACTTTACTCATTTATTTTTCTCTTCTCGTGAAATTTCTTTAAATGCAACTTTTCTTCTTTAACGCTTAATACTTTTCCAAATTTTTCTTTTACTTCTAATTCACATTGATATTTATTATTAGTCTTTTTATTTTTTTGCCTTACTTATTTTCTTTCGTAATGTTTTGTCCTTATTTTTATGCACTGTTCTAAAAATCGATCAAGGCGGTCGCCTAGTCGCTAGGCGGTTCCCAGGCAACTCGCCTAGGTCCTGGGCATTTGAAAAAATCGGTTTGGCCTATTGGGCAGGTCTAGGCAGGGTCTAGGCGGATCTAAGCAGACCTGGATTATAAAATAGAGCTTAACCCAATCTGACCCGACCCAGACCCGTTTAAAAATAATTTCCAGGTAGACTTGGTTCATAGTAGTAGTAGTAATAGTTCTTGCTTGTAGTAGTAGGTATGGTCAGGTTGTTTGTTTTCATATTGAGGATTTAGCGTTATTGTTCCGATATCAACTTATCAATGAAATGAGATGGCAACAGTCTTCCTATATTCAAAATATATATCCTTATATAGCAACTATATATTTAGACAACCATCAGATTAGGAAGAGATAGCTTCTGTGATTTTTTCTCCGAAATTGTTTTCATAGAAGAACACATAGCCCAACATTACAAATTGTCAGTTGGAGTTCCCTGAAAACTACTAGAACAACACTGTTTGCCTCCAAGATATTAAATCTACCGATGCTTCTGATTATGAAAAGATAAGTCAATTAAGATTTCAAAGTGGACAGACTAGAACTAGTATAATAGTTTATTTTCTCGATACATCTAATTAAGACATTAACAATTCTGATCATTATCCTGACAAATTATCGCTCTACCGAAATCTATTACCAAAATCAACACTGTGATACAATTGTCTTTTAGACTATCTAAAGCTCATCTTGCAAAAGCAAGGAGAAAATCAAGAGTAAGAATGGAAAGCAATAAAAAGTAAGATAATGCATGGTGGAACGACAAAACAAAACCAAAAGATAAATTGGGGGCAAAAAATAAAATGCCTAACACCTAGTTGCCTAAGCCCCGCTTACAAGGTCTAGGCGTTAGGCCTCCATCTGTCGCCCGACTACCGCCTAGCAACTTTTAGAACACTGTTTTTATGTGCTTTTATGTTTACTCATTTGTTGTTGCTATTACTTTGATTTAACTTACCGATCTTTCCTTATTCATTTTCTTTATATCTTCATTTTCATGGACTTGCTTCATTTTCTTTTTGCTTTTTATATTTTTAACATTATTTGATATTGTCTTATTTATTTCAATATGTTTTGACATGATTTGCATATTTTACTATACATTATAATTCTACTTTTTGTTTATATTTTTCGTTTTACAACTTATAATTAATACTAGTGTTAATACTTACTAATTGCTTATACTTACTCTTCACTATTAATAACTACCTATTAATTTTTATTGCTTTATTTTTTTTACTTCTCTAATATAATATATTTACTTACTACTTGTATTTTTACTTCATTTTGATTTTTATTATTCTTACGTTTTTGCTATTTTCTTACTACATATACTTTCTACCATTTACTATATATATTATATATTTTAACATACTTATTATACATATTATTTTACACTTATCTAATTACTACATTACTGTATATTTCATAATGTATAATTATTTATGTTTATTATGCTAACTTACTAAACTAGATATTCATTTTCTCATTCGCATTTGCATTTAAGATTATGAATTTATTTTATTTTATTTTCTCCTTCTTACCTTTTATATATTATTTTCATTACTACCAATTTTTAATATTCATTATTTATAATCTATGCTTTTATTGTAATATTCTATCTTTGTAATCTTCTACTTTATTTCCGACTTTTACTATCCCACACTTTTACTTCTATTTTTAGATGTATTACTTATCACTGTTTTATTCTTTTTGTACTAGTTTATACAATTTTATAATGTTTTACAACTTATTTTAAACTATTTCAACTTTGTTATCTATAATACAGTTATACTTAAATACACATTTACTCAACTACTTTATTATTTATACTTATTTCTATATTTATAATATACGCATTATTATTATTATTTTTATTTTTATTTTTCAATTTATATTGTTACTATTTACTATTAATTATTTTGCTGTCTTATTGTTATTATTTTACGTACGATAATGTTACATGTATTAGTATTTTTGTAATTTTATACTATTCTATTTTTATATTTTATTGCTGACGTATCTTATATTTGTTGGCTACTCATATAATATAATTTTTATTATTTGTACTTTTATTTACTATTTACATTTTATTTCTATATAATTGATACTATATATCATTTTTATTATATTTTGTTTTCCTACTACAACTACTTATAATTTTCAAATTATAATATTGTTTGTTTGATCATATATTTTTATGCTTATTTACATATATAATATTATATGTTGATTTTCTTGCTATACTCGACAATTTACAAATATTTTTGATATATACTAATAACTATTCTTTATATTTAATTTTAAATCATATATATAGTTATTATATTATTTTTGCAAATGATTTTTCTATAATATTATTTTTATATACATCATTATTTTTTTTCCTATTATACTTATCTTAAATTGTTTATATATATTATTTTTTGCTAAATTCAACACATAAATTTTCTAGATTTTTAGTATCATTATTTTTTTCTGTCACATCCGACATACTTCTTTTAAAATTGCTACTTTTTTTTAACTCTTAATATCTAATCTCAGTTTACTTTACGATTTTAATCATTATATTCTTCACGTTTTCTTTTAATTAACTAATGCTTACTATTTTTCAATTATTATACTCTTCTCAATTATTTATCAGCTTGTTTTATATTTCGATACTTCTTTATCTTGTTTTATACTACTTATTTCTTTATTATAACCTTTTTATCCTATTTCAATTTTTAAGCTACTTAATCTCTATTTACGCTTTTAGTCTGTTTAATTCCAAAATTCCCCTACTTCATTACAATTTATGTATACTATTTCAATTCTTCTATTCTTTGTGCTTACACTTCTTTTCCTTTCTCATTCATTTCTATACTTCTATTTTTATTTTTATTTTCGCCTTATTCTTTTTCATTCTACTTCTTGCTACTTTTATTATTTTTCTTATAATACTTATTTTAATCTATTAAAGCATCAATTTTTACTATGTTTTTCTTTATTCTTTTCGATTTATTTTGTTTTCCAATTTCTTTCACAATTGATTACTTAATTTATATTTTTCTTTGATTAAATTATCTAATACTCAACCTATTATTATTATTTTTTAAAATTACTTTCAATCCATATTACCTTTCACTGTCACATTTCTTTTCTACTAATTTTCCTAGTCTGTTTAAAACTTCCGTGTTTTGTATTTTTATTCACTTCGCATATCTTACTTGATACTCATATATCTACTTTATTTTATTTCATTTTCTACATTATATATTTTATACTATACTTATTTCTTCAAATTCTTTATATGGTGTTCAAAATATACAAACTTTTACCCAAGTAAGTTCTTAGGACAAAACTTTTCTAAGGGGGAAGAGTGTAACACCCCGCAAAAATGAGTTATTACAATTTTGCAGCACATGAGTTCATACATATATTTTGTATTGTTACGGAAAATAACTGTAACATATTTTAATACAAATAACCCACGTATTTTGTATTTCGATTATTTATATATCTCTCGTTCTCTCGAAATTCATTTTCTCCTATTTTTTGCCAAATCAAATATATTTTTGTTTGTGTGCAATACACATATTTTTAAATGCACGTGTTGATTATATTGTTGTATATATAAAATTACCGTGCATAATAATTTAATTATGCTTAATTTAAAGATTTAGAGAGTTAGATTGGAAACAATTCATAATATGTTTAATCAAAAAAAATTTAAGCTAATGAGAAGGGCTACTTTATTTTATAACTAGTTTGCACATTGGTGCAAATTATGCAACCCGTGCACTCCCCACCCCTGGTTATGGCCGGCCAAGTTTTAAAAAAAGAAGCAAGGACCTGGTCAAAAAACATGGGAGAGTGGGAGATTATTAAGGAATGTGGATAGTTAAATTTAAGATCATGTTTTAGCCCTCAACTTAATCCTCTCTCTCTTCCTATATGAAGCCACCGACCACAGGTGAGAAGGGAGTCATTTTATTTTCATATTTTTTTGAGTGTTCTCTATGGAGGCTAGTTGGAAGGGAAAAGACTAGGAGATTTTCTAAGGCAGCTTTCTTTTTTCAAGAAATACGTTTTAAGAGGTGGGTAATCTTTAATTTCCTAAATCTTTTGTAGTGTTGTTCATGTAGATTGTAGTACAACATGAATAGATTTTGTATGTAAAATTACACTTGCATGGGTGTTCGTCTATTTCTAGTCTTTGTAGAATTGTTGTCTAGATCTATGTTAAATTGTGAATAAATTGGCATACTACGTGAATACTCCACCAATTGCTATCACTTTGCTAGTAATATGATTGGTGTAAATAAAAATTAAAATGCATGTATGATTATTCTTGCTAATTTCCAAATAAAACATATTGTTGCATGCTAGCGTGATTATTTTATGAAAATAAAATTGTTATGGAGAAATTAAAGAGGCTATGATAACTACAAATTTATACATTTGCATTTGAATACTAGTGCTTGAATTGTTGGTATTGATAATAAATGTTGGATTTTAACCATTTAGACTTCATGAATAATCTAATACCTTTATTGAATGTTAAGGTTGAAATTTGGTTATTGATATATTAGTTCTTGTATGAAATACAATTATTTTGTTCATGATTATGAATATGTTATTTGTATGCGATTTAATAGACTGAAAATACTTTAAATAATGTCTGAATTAACGGAAGATATGAATACTGATTTCATGTTAGATGAATCGGAATTTAATAATTAATAACATGAAGAACTGGAGTCATTTTCGGATTTAAAATCCATGGAGGATTAAAAAATCTGAATGATGAACATTAAGTAATTTTACAAAGGGGGAATCAACAGCAAGTCCACTTGGACTTCCTGGTTGTTTGATGTGTTTGAGTGCACTGTTGTGTTGGGTTCTGGCTGGTTGCGAGTTCGAGTCGAGGGGGCCTCTTTTCATTTTGGAAATTTTGTTTATTTTAAATTGAGGCAATAACTTAATAAAATTTCGTGACACATTTTCTGCATGAATGAAAGGTTGAGAGTCTGTTCTAGCACGTGGGTTATGGGGCTGTGATGTGCTCGGGTTCGAGTCAGAGTTGGTACAATTTGATTTTTTTGATAATTCTGTGAATTGATTCATTTTGAGGAAGGGTTCTTTATTCTAAAGTTTAATCTAGTATACTATTAGATTATTTTGAAATAAATATGTATAAAATTAAGATTTATTTTGGGACTAATTTAAATTGCAAATTAGATTTGCTCAGTGTTCTAAATGGCATCTGCCTCAAATACCTAGGCGGCGCCTAGGCGCTCAGATGGAGGAGAACGAACCGCCTTTGCATTAGACGGTGGTCTAGGCGGTTAGAGACGATTAGGCGGTCGTCTTGTTGAGTATGCGTCCGTGGCGCCGATCAGGCGTCCGCCTGATATCCAACGCCCAGGCTTTTTTATTTTTAAAATTTTAAATACTATAAAATAACACAAAAAAAAGAGAACTACTATTAATCTATTAATTGTTATATACTATGTATGGATCTTAAATAGTAGTGGAATTGTTTTTACTTTTTTTAGTATTATTGGTGATGGATTGCACATATTACACCTATTACACATATTAAAATAGCACATGTTACACATATTACATCGATTGGCATATTGCACATATTATAACTCGACAATTTTTTTAATGGCACATATTACACATTAATTGCACGAGGAAGTTTTTTTATGCATAAACACCCTTTAATTACACATTACACAAGAACATCATGAATATTTGCAATTGGATTGCATAATTATACTTACGATTGAAGAATATGGCTGAAATTAACTAAATCAGCAAAATAAATTCAATCGCCTAAGTGCTAGGCGCCCCTTGACCGAACCGCCACCGCCCAACACCATTTACAACCTTGGATTTGCTTTAAAAAGGAAAATTTTAAGTGATGATCTAGATTCATTCTAGAATTTATACCGTTTTAAACTAAGTTTGATTTAAAGTTCATTCAAGTTAGTTTGGAAGATAAACTAAGATTTAACTAAAATATTGACTTGGAAATTAGATTTGATGTATTTGATAATATTTTATTAAATGGAAGTTTTGTTGAAAAATTATATTATAATGGATAAAAAGGCTCCCTATTTGTTTTTTAGATTGAATAATTGAAAGAAATGTATAAGAAAATGAAATAAATTATATGAATGAATAAGAATTTTAGAAAAGAAGTTAAGAATAACCTAACGAGGTTATGATTTTGGATATGTGAATTCTAGAGGCTGAGTGAAACCGAGGGTGCCAGCAAGATTGATAAATGAAAATGTCAGAAGTAGCTGTGGGTTAATGTTCTCGGTGTGTTGATTTAAATCCAGTAGGGTAAACTAGCTTTAGGTTAGACATATTATGAATGAATCTCAAGGATATGCACTAGGTGGGAGATATGATGAAACTTGAGCAAACGTGAGTATGAGAGCCCCGAATGATCCACGGGGTGAGATATTCGCATATGGGTCTGATCTCCAGAGTTCCGGAACGAGTGCAACACTCACGGGGCATTCGTGTGATGAGGATTCCAGAATGACCTACGGGGGGAGGTATTTTCCATTTATTCGTAGATGTTAGTGAAATAGTATCTAGATTATCTGATGAAGGAGTTTGACCTCCAGAGTTTCGGGGCGAGAACCAATACTCACAGTATGTCTAGATCTTGATCTTTGTCATGTTTTACGTCTGCATAACAAGGGATTGAATCCTAAAATGAGTACGTTAAGGGCTTGCCCTCGGACCTATGTTGTATGAGCAGCATAGAATCCGATCAAGTGCGCATTAGATTTTTATTGTAGGTAAAAGTGCCTGCATTAGTCATTAGGTTCATATCATACACTGACATACTTAGGGTAGTCACATTTTCTGTTGTATTCAAGTTTGTGATTGTTAAAATGGAATATCGCTCTATTATAGCAATGCATCATTTGTATTCAACTAACGTGCCCATAGTTCTCAATTATTGCAGATTTGAAGGATTTGGATTAGCAAGCAACATGGGGATGAGTTTGGTGTCGATGGATGTTGCAAGATTGAAGATTTTTTATGACCTCCGTTATATTGTATTCATTTATTTTCGCTGTGTTTTGTAATGAATTATGTCATAATGAAGAAGTTAAAATTCCTTGTATTTTTATACGAAATTGAAGTAAAATGACTGGTCATGCTACGAATTACCTATGTTTGAAATTCGAGGCGTTACGAATAAGCTGAGTTTGTCATACATGCATTCTAGTTTTTATTTACAACTATCATATTACTAACAAAGTGATGGCAATCGGTGGAGTGTTCATGTAAGCAGGGCCAATTTAATCACAATTTAACATAGATCTAGACATAACAATTCTACAAAGACTAGAAATAGAAGAACACCCATGCATGTGTAATTTTACATACAATCTATTCATGGTGTACTACAATCTACATGAACAACACTACCAAAGATTTAGAAAATTAAAGATTACCTACCTCTTAAAACGTATACCTTGAAGAAAGAAAGCTCCCTTAGAAAATCTCCTATCTTTTCCCTTCCAACTAGCCACCAAAGAGATTACTCAAAACAATATGAAAATAAAATGACTCTTTTCAATAGTGGTCGGTGGCTTCATATAGGAAGAGGAGGTTTAAGTTGAGGGCTAAAACATGATCTTAAATTTAACTACCCACATTCCTTAATAATCTCCCTACTCTCCCATGTTCTTTGACCAAGTCCTTGCTTCTCTTTTCAAAACTTGGCCGGCCATAGCCAATGGTGGGGAGTGCACGGGTTGCACAATTTGCACCAAAAAGTAGCCTCTCATTAGCTAAAAAAAATTGATTAAACATATTACTAATTCTTTTCAATCTAACTCTTTAAATGTTTAAATTAAGCATAATTAAATTATTATGCACGGTTCATTAATTTTATATATACAACAATATAATCAACACGTGCATTTAAAAACATGTGTATTGCACGCATAAACAAAAATATATTTGAGTCGGATCAAAATAGGAGAAAATGAATTCGAGAGAACGGAAAAATATACACAATCGAAATACAACATACATAGGGTAATTATATTAAAATATGTTCCGGATATTTCCCGTAACAATACAAAATACATGTATGTACTCATGTGCTGCAAAATTGTAATAACTCAATTTTGCGACGTGTAACAGCTCGGACCCCCAACCTCTTTCTTACTAACAAACGCCTACCGCTATACTACTAGGGAACTAGCACTCCGCACCTCCTTAGGTTATAGTAATATTAATTTTTTAAAATAAATATATTTTTTTGATGAAAAGAACAAGTTTAATATTAATAGTAATTTATTTTACAAAATATAATATATTTAACTATGATCATTTAATTAAAGAAACATCCCATACCAATAATCCGATACGCTGATCCAATATTGTCAATTCGTTTGATCCCCATACCAAAAATTATGGCAACCCAATATCGTTGCCAATATCAGGATTTTAAAACTTGGAACAAAGCATCTCGAAAATGACCAAATTAATCTGAGTAGCAATCGCTTTTTTTACCACCACCAATAGCTATTAAAGGTAATTCAACTTCTACGATTCAATTTTGTACCTCCCTTGTAATGCTACCCTACATTAGACTTTCAATGATTCCTTCTTCATAATCTTGACAAGCTGCCGAATTGGCAAATTTCTCAATTTGTACATGGATATGTTAAAGAAGAACTTGTAAGATATGTCAGACATTCAAGTGCACATCCAATATAGAATTCTCAACAACCCTAAGTAGCACAACAAATATTAAACTACAACAATGCAAGACTAAGTAAAAGTTCTAAGGTAGTGTCTCGACGCCATAGATCATTTCTTGTAAAGGGTGGAGAAGAACATTTAAGTGCCAAAGACTAATCCACAAAAAAAATTCAACAACTTTGTTTATTTAACACATCAAGCTAAAGGATCAACTAACCACATCCCAGGTCACTGCAAGTAAAGAAAATTTAAATATAGGATTTTCAAGATAGTAGCCCTTCAGAAATGAGTATTTTGAAATTAGTCCTCATTTTTACATTATTTTCTATAAGGTCCCTTAATTGAGCTAAGAATTATGAAATTAGTTCCAGAGGCCAGTTAAGCATGATTTTCTTTCTAAATCGCTCTTATGTTTAAGCATGATTTTCTTTCTAAATCGCTCTTATACTTAAACAGAATTTCATTTTTTTCCCATTATACTCCTAAGTTTAGCATTTATACAAATTTTATGGCAATGATAGGGAAAAGCAGTTAAGTGTAAAAGGAGAAGAGAAAGGGGAGTCGGGGGGATTGTGGATGTCATTGGCAGAGGAAAGGAGAGGAGCGAGTAGACAGGACAGCTGAAGTTGACGAGGGGAGATGACTAGGGGTCGGAGTCAGCAAGGGAGGGGGTTTGTGGTGGTGGAGGATCCCTGTCATGATTGGATAAGATGAGGTTTAGGATTTGGGGTTAACTTCGAAGATGTGGTGGTGGAGGTAATGGAAGGAACCATGGAGGAAGGAAGATTTTGGGGGCTATGGAAGAGGGATAACATGGTTGAAAAAATAGTTGTGCATGAGTCTGGGGCCATAGCTAACAAAGGATTAGGTGAGGGTTATGATTTGGGTTCCATGAGACCTAAAAGACGAGAAAAAATTTCGTCTCTTGTCCTGCCTGGTTAGCCTAAGAACTCCGTTTATGTCGGACTTGGAGAAAAATCGCCAATGAGAAACCTATATAGTTTGACGGGAATCAAGGGACCTAATAGTAAATAACATGAAGTAGGGACTAATTTGGAACTACACATTTCAAAAGGGACTAATTTCCACTAAACCTTTAAAGATGAAAATAAAAATAACAAATGCACGCAATCAGTGCATAAATACACGTGGGAGATAATCCATCATCCACAAGACTGATTCCCACTAAGTCTTCATGGAAAGATCAAGCCAAGTGTAAGGGCTGAAGGTTTGTTGTTCGTTCTGACACCCAATCTTTTACGATTCCAAATAGGGTGCAACCCGGTATAAATGTATGTTAACGTATCCATATTTGTTTTGATCTTGCAAATTTCATTTTTAATATGGATCGTGCTCGGATAACTAAATAAGCATATGTGAAGATAAAATATTAAAAATTAAGTTGTGTATACAGTAAACACTACTCATACAATTGAAAGATACTAATGATTTTTAACAAAAAATGATTTAAATTTCCAATTTATTCTCTTTCATACATGAAATAAAAATACTTATTTAAGACTATATTGGTAGATTTCATCTATGTATCTATATAATAAAACACAAAGAAAGCTATCAAGTGGCTCTCCTTCAATCCCCCCAAAAATCAAAGGTCCAGATCTAACCTTACAAAACATATTTTCCATCTAAAAGTTTCCCCCAAAACTCAAATTGAAATCTCCCACCCAAAACAACTCCTATATTTATTTATTATTTTTTTCTCTCTCTCCCTCCCTCTTCTATTAAAAAAAATTAAGAAAATGAATTTTTTTAAAAAATTTAAAAATTTAAAATTTAAAAAATTTTAAAAATTAAAAATTCAAAAACTTTAAAAATAACTCAAAAAAATCAAAAAAAACATATAATATGTTTTTTGCTCTATGTTTGCTACTTCAATTAATTTGCTGGACCTCCAAAACTATTTTTTATGATCAAACAAGGTGCACCGTTCCGAAGACGTGCCGTAGGCACATGTCAACGGGCAAACCTAGTTCTACAATATGTTCTCATGTACATAAATATGTATTTGGTTATTCAGATATATATTTGGATATTCGGAATAGTTTAAGACTATCCATAGTAGAATCTATATTTTACATGGAAGAATTTCATATATTCACACTTATGGAGACTAAAGCATATTTATTTCATTTCTTTTACCCCCGAAAATCAGTTCTGCTATTTACTACTATGTACCATCAAATCCATTGCAAAAAAATGGTAAAAGAACACTAGCGTGTGCATGCATATATCCCCTTGATATAGTAGGTGCTAAACCTTGACATTTTGGGCTGCATCCATTTCCCTCTGGCATGTCTAATAGAGCACCTCACTAATAATTCAAGAAGGTATGTCAACTACAACCATGTTCTTGAAAGAAACATTGAACACAATCTTCAAACCTATTACTTAATCCATCACAAGTGATACAATCCTCAATCGGAGCTACCACTAACAATGTTGTCCATAACCTGTTACCTTCTCTTTCAGAATATTACCACTAATTATTAATTAATCAAAAAAGACACATTATGCTCCACTCAACTAAAAAGCTTCCAACCCTTTGAACCAAGAGAGCATAATTAGTTTAATTTATAGATATCATATATGCAAATTCCTAATATTCCCAAGCTTGATATGCAAAACAGGACTTAAAGCGAAACAAATTAAGCATGCCAATACCCAAAATAACTCACCACAAATGAGAAGAACTAACAATCTTCTTTACTAAGATACCTACAATTAGAAGTCATGTAGCTAACTAGGGGTGTGCACCGGGTAGGGTTTGACCCAAACCCGAACCGACCCAACCTGAATGGGTGGAGGATTTTTTAGCATTGGAAACTGTCCAAACCCAATTGGTTGGGCTTGAAAATGTTAATTAGAAATCCATGTCGGGATTGGGTTTTGGAGGAAACCCACCCGTTCAAACCAGAACCGAGCCCCATCACACCCGATGGAATATGGTATATTAATTCATATGTACATTAGTTCTAATTTATAACCATTCCCAAATAACATTGCAATTTCTATGATAGATGCATTAGCAACTAATTTGTAACTGTTGATCTAACTAGTAGAAGGTTCAAAATTCTTGATTTTCAACAGATTATTCTCAATTGGTAAATCGTTAATCTTAAATGACAAAAAATGAGTAAATATATAATTAGCAGGGCAAAAAAAATGGGTTTATCTGACAAAACTGACCCGACCCATAAAACCTGAAACCGACCCGAACCAACCCAAAACCAATGGTCCAGGTTTGGGTGAAAAACGTAAAACCCGACGGTTTTGGGTGGGTTTTGGGCTAGAAAAAAAGTGGGTCGGGTTGAAAATTTTAAAAAACCTACCCGACCAGACCCGTGCACACGCCTAAAGCTAACAGCTATCCATCTATTACAAACCATCGATGTCAATTCTAATTATCTATATCCCGTTCTTAAACACTCCCAAGAACTACAACATAACCGCTCAAGGCACTTCATATCTCAAAAACTTATTTCATTTGTCAAGGTTAATTGCCTCTTTATAAATTTCAATTTGTACGACGAATCGACGAAAATTAATATGCACTGGGACCAGGGCTGGCCCTACCCTAGAGGCGGGTAAGGCGGCCGCCTTAGGCCGCCGGAGATTTCGCGATTTTAGGGGCCCAAATTTGAACTTCCCTTGTAATTATAGGCACGTATTTTACGCGTAAAAAAATATATATATGCTATTAGGGACCCCATTTCGAAAGTTCGCCTAGGACCCCAGGAACTCAGGGCCGGCCCTGACTGGGACAATAAATGAAACTCTATGAAATATTCAGCACGTTCAGTGCATGTGCTAACCATCTAGTTTGCAATAAACCCTTCTGCGTTTCATACCAAGTTATTCCAATCTAGTACTAATACATAGCACCTTACAAATACAAATTATAGAAAAACCCCACGTAATCAAATCATATTTGCAGCATAAACAAACCGCTAATTAAAGAAAGAATATCACATTTAACAAAAATTAAAATTTTAAAAGGGAAAAAAAAAGAAGAATAAATCACCTCGAGAAATTCCTCAGCTTGGGCCTGAGCTAACTGGACTCTGACCTGTTCCATCAAGGCACTCGCAGATTGTTCGGACTCCGATAAACCGCCGGAAAGAGAAGGTGAGGAGAAAGAATCCATTTTTAGCGTTTGCTTTGGGTTGATTTGAATGAACGGGCGAATTGGGGAAGAAAGAGGAAAAACCCTAATTGTGGGGGTGAGGACAAAAACCCTACTTATGCGGCCGCGATGGGAAAAGTTTGCATTTTAACCATTGTAGGATTGCTTTATTAAGAATTCATTTTTGTGGACCGTGATGTAATGATATTTGAACACTAGGATCTTGTTCTAAAATCACATGACTTTTGCAATTCTTTTTCATTTAAAGAATAGCCTCTAGAATTAAATTTTTTTATAAGACACTTTTCAAAAATATTTGCAAAAAAGATGACAGTTGCATAAGTATTTGCGCTCATGGACTCAACAACTAAACTCGTCGTTGGGAACGGCGAGTTTAGTTGTTTCATCCTCGCCATTGGGAAACAGCGTGTTTATGCTAATTTTAGTTCAAAATTTTCAAAGAAGACCCGTTGTTCCCAACTGCGAGGACATTTATACTAGACTCGCTATTAGAAACAACGAGTTTAGTTCAAAATTTTCAAAGAAGACTCGTTGTTCCCAACGGCGATGACATTTACACTAGACTCGCTGTTGGGAATAGCGAGTCCAGTTCAAAAAAAAATCTATTGAGTTTTTTTTCGAAAATTCACTAAGTCAGACATAATGTTTCACTCTATGTAAAAGTTTCTACATCATCACCGTTCCCAACAGTGAGTCTAGTGTAAATGCCCTCGCTGTTGGGAACAGCGAGTCTTCTTTAAAAAAATTGAACTAAACTCGCTGTTACCAACAGCGAGTCTAGTATAAATATCCTCGTCGTTGGGAACAGCGAGTCTTCTTTGAAATTTTTGAACTAAAAATTAGCACTAAACACGCTGTTTCTCAATGGCGAAGATGAAACAACTAAACTCGCCGTTGGGAACGGCGGAACACCGAGTTTAGTTGTTGAGTCCATGGGTGCAAATACTTGGGCAACTGTCCTCTTTCTGCAAATATTTTCGAAAAGTGTCTTATTAAAAAAAAAAAATTTATCCTCTACCATGATGCAAAAGGAGTTGACTTAGTTGTTTTTTTAGGACTAATTTTGAAAATATTAGCAAAAAGAGGACAATGACCAAAATATTTGCAACTAAGAGATAGTTTTTAATTAATATTCTATGCTTATTATCCTATAGATTAGTCTATAGGATGTGTGATTTTTCTGCAAATTTAAAATTTGTTTTCGTAATATATTCCATTTATCCTATCTAATTATTTTTTTTAACTACTTAAATTGTGCTAAATTTTTTGCTAAATTTTTTGCGAAAACTAGGTAAGAGTTTCTTACTTAAAACGAGGCTCTGATACCAACTTGGTTGCGAAGCGTGAAATCTCCTAAAAAAATAGAATTAAAGAGAGTATCAAAAAACTTTAAAACTTTAAAGGATCAAAAAAAATTTAAAAATGATAGTTTTCTGTAGAATAATATTCTTCGAAATAATATATATTGTCTATCTCAAAAAAGTAATCAAACATGTCGTCAAGATCTCCTAGAGATTCTGATTCTGTCTCAAATATTTCATTATTACTATCATATGGAGGTTCTTCGAGTTCTTCAGTATGTCTATTTCCTTCTTCAATATGTCCATTTTCTTCTAGAAATTGTCTATATGTTGTTGTAGGGCTCCAAATATAACTGCTAAATACACCATTTTCATAAAATAATAAAGATCTTTCATAAAAAGTTAGATCATCAATTATTTCAACATTTATATTACTAGTCTCTCCAGGATGTATTTGATTTATTGTTATAATTATTACTCGTTGTACACTAAAGAAGAATAATTTGAATTCATAATAATCATTCATTCTTGTTACTCTATGAGGACAATAAACATAAAAAACTAGTATTCTATCACTTCCTTGATAATCAACCATTAATTCAAAAATTTCTGAGGCAATACCGAAACTATTATCATCCATTAGTTCTATTTAGCAACAATAATCATAAAATCAGGAGTAGAGAGAGATTTCTAAGGATTCCCTAAAAATCAAAACAAAATGACCCATCATGCTTCCGACCTAGTTAAACCTCTTTGAGCTGCTCTGTACCAGTTATTACCAGTGGATAAAATACCCCTGGTATGCACCCCGATTTCAGTGCTCCTTTTACGTTCCTCCCATTTCAGTATTACTATGCTCTTAAGAGAGCTTCATCCGAGAGATACGTCTGAAACAACTAGTAGCACTTCGATATAGGCAACCACAATCTATCCCCTTTCCTGCTACTAGGTGTACAGTCTAACTATAGAAGGTTACAAATGGGTCTTTTTGCAAGATCCTTCCGGCAGAGCCTTATAAAACTCTCCCTAAGTAAGAAAAATTAGGTTTTCATACCTTATTTTGTACAGGCTCTTGTAGCAGAACTCATAGAAAGATCATTTTATTTCTCTCAATCCCCTTATAGACTTTTCTTACAAACTTATATGGAATTTCTTTCCTCCTAGATGATCTGCCTTCTACTTTACTCAGCCTACCCTTTTATAGACCAAGGAATCAACTTACAACAAGTTTACATACGTCATTGCTTACATCATACGTCAAATAATTGCTACTTACATCAGTCTTTAATAATTCCCTTGTGGAATGCTCACAAAAAAATGATTCCTCTTGACCGACATCTTCACATGATCTACATTTGTGTTGTTGTTCTATCTTTATCAAGCTACAGTAATATCCAGCTGTCTCTTCTGTCATTGTCATTGCTCCTGTAGATCGTATCTGGTACCAGCTGTCAAACAGCTCATGCTTATCTTGTGGTTGTTTTATTTTTGTTATACTGTACATTATTATTTTTTCTTGATCTGGGATGTCATAGATCAATATGTTGATGTCTCTTAGTTTTATGTCATTTAACTCACAATACATGTTCCTGAAGCCTATTGCCTTCTTTCTGGGATTAATTTCTTAAATTCCTCAATTTTATATGGTACAATATTTGATGCTCCATAGATCACTAGGGTGGTCATCCCTATTTTTATAACATGTTATGCTGGAAGCTCTTCATTGTCTTCAAGATACTCAGGGATAGCTGAATACATTCTGACATATATTTTTTAGGCCTTTGTGAGGCCAAAATAACTCTTAGCTGCTTTGCTAATTTCTCTTGGTAAGTGGATCAGTTCCTCACATTCTCTGGACGGATAGATGCAGTGAATAAGTCATCTTTCGAACAATACCCTAGTTTTTCTTAAATTAGCTCATGGTAGGATGATGGCCTTGTTCATATGTTGTTGTGATATGTTTTTGATGAACTGATTCACCTTGGTTACTTGGCATAGTTTTTGAATATATTGTAAAAATAATATTTTCTTTGATACTTTGATAGGAGATTTCTCAGTAAGAAATGTCTCCTTGTATGTAGTCTTATTTGGGGATGTAAGTGCATCTTCTTTTAAGGAATGAGTAGGTTCGCCTTTCTCAATCATTTTTCCGCTAGTATTGTCCACCATATTTTCTGTGGTTACTTGCTGACTTACATGCTGGTAGAATAGACTTTGGAGTCCGCATATCTGTAGTTGTAATTGATTAAATGCTTATTTTATTTGTTCCATGATTCCCTTGAGGCAAATAACATTATGTTCTATTTGTTGGATTCTAGTTTTCATTCTGCAACAAATGAAATAGTTAATTTCTTGATTAAAAAAAATCAGCTAAAATGTTATCTTTTCCTTTTATGTTTTCTATTAAGAAATCGTAATATGCTAACTCCATTTGCCATCTTATCAATCTTTTGTTTGTTGTGGTTGGGTCTATTATTTTGTTAATTCAACTCTTTGCTTGCGTATTCTCTGTCCTTACTGTGAATTTTGTATGTATTATAAATAATTCAAACTTTTTTATAGCTTTTAAGATTGTAGTAGTTCTTTTTCGTTTATGTGGTAATTTTGTTGGGTTTGTGTGAATGATCCATTTGTATATCTGGCTAGTCTTTCATCTTCTTCTCCTATTTCAATGAATTTTAATACTGCTCCCCAATTGTTTTCACATGCATCTATTTCTATTATCCATGAACATTCTTTAACAAGTGTTGCTACTGATTTTGGTGTGAGATCAAACAGATAAATTTGTGGATTCTTTAGAAAACGGTAAAAGCAAACCTGTTGACTTTCACCGACATTTTGACTGGTTTCTTGTCGCTGTCGTTATCCTGCAAAAAAGTGCGATACACCGGGATGGATCCCAGCGACGCACCCTCCGACGCTCTTGTCAATAATTAGGAAGATTATGAAAGAGCTTTATATGGAAAAAAGTTCATTCCCTTGTCACGGTGGGGGGAAAGGGATTTTTATAGTCGCCTTAGGGATCCATTTCGAGATAAGAACAAATCTTTACTTTCCAGTGTGGATGGATAGAAGTGGTTAAAACCACCTCTTAGGGATAATTATGAATCTGAATTCTTCTATATCCTTCTAAACTGGTTTGTAATGGGTTGGGACCCGTACCGAGTAGGACAGATCTGTTCATGGATTATTGGGCTTTAAAGAAAGACCCAGTTCCCATTTTAGACCCGTTTGTAGGTGAAATTACCATTTTATCCCTGAGAGCTTTAAGATTCATGCCTAATTTGGTTTGTAATGGGTTGGGACCCGTACCCAGTAGGACAGATCTGTTCATGGATTATTGGGCTTTAAAGAAAGACCCAGTTCCCATTTCAGACCCGTTTGTAGGTGAAATTACCATTTTACCCCTGAGAGCTTTAAGATTCGTGCCCGATTTGAAAGATCCCAATTTGATCCTATTTTTATCCATATCATGAGCCCCCCACTCCTAGAGACCTAGTTCTATAGTCTTTAAGGAGTAGTTTTGGTGTTCTAATGGCGTACAGGATTTTATCGAAGTTCTCGGAAGAGTTGGATCTTGCTCGAGGTGTAACGATGTTATTTTGAGCGTGTAAAATACCCAAAATTATTCTCAGATTTTTGTGATTTTTTTCAGAATTTTTTGATTTTTTTTCCAATTTTTAATCATTTTTTTGAATTTTTTATTCAATTTCCGAATTAAATAATTAATTATCGAAAAATTTAATTAATTATTCCAATTTAATAATTATTATTTTCAGAATTTAAAATTATTTTTCCGAATTAATAATTATTTTTAGAATTTTTTAATCAATTTTTTTCTATTTTTGAATAATTTTTCGAATTTTTTAAATAATTAATTCAATTAAATAATTAATAACTTAATTAAAATTTACCTGTACACGTGGCGCAGTCCTGCGTGTTGATCTAGATCAGGGAGCACGCATCGCGTGGAGACAAAATTTTTCCCATTTTTTCGTTCGAGACCAGCTCTGTTCGACACGTTCGACGCGCGTTCGCCGTGGCGACATGTGGTAGTCAATCGGAGTCGTTGACCAATTTTTTTTTCTTTCTTTCCCAACTCTACTTTGTCTATCTTCTTCTTCTTTCTTTGCCTTCGTCTGTCTTCTTCATCATCAACTTCATAGCGTGGCGTGTGGCGAGAGGAGCTCGACGTGTGGTCGCTCGAGCGAGAGGTACGAGTACGGCGAACAAGGAGACTCGTCGTTGGAGCTCGATAGGGGCTTGGAGTTGGGCGAGTGCGGCAAACGAGGCAAGGCCGAACGTGGCGAGCGATCGATTAGAGCTCGGAGACGACGGATTTGGGTGAGCTCAGCGAACGGGGTGAGCTCGGCGAACGAGGCAAGCTTGGCAAACGAAAGACGAGGGAGTTGGGCGAGTGCGGCGAACGAAAATGAGGTCGAGGACGGCGATGAGATGTTCGACAGGGTGTTCGACAGTGGGATGGCTCGACGGTGGTCTCGGCGAACGGTCGAGCTCAATGGTGAAGTGGGCGAGCTTGGCAAACGAAATTGAGGGAGATGGTTGGTGAGCAGTTGGACTCAACGCGGCGAGAGGGAGATGGGAGCTCATTTGCCACTCGATTTCGGCGAAGGTGAGGGTGACATCGAACTCGGCGGGAGTTGGAGCTCGAAGGCGATGGGTTCGGCGATCTTGGCAAACGAGAGACAAATGTCGTTCGGGCGAGGGAGGAGCTTAGCGAACGGGCGATGGGGTCGAGCTTGATGGTGGAGTGGTGCTCGACGCCTTTGGAGCTTGATGCAGTGGAGTTGTGGAGCTTTGGAGCTCAGTGAGGAATGGTGGGGTTCGACAGTGAGGAGCTTAAGCTCGGCGAACGGGAGATGACATCGAGCTCGGCAACGAGCGGCTCGACGGGAGAACCAGTAGCTTGACAGTGAGGAGCTCGGAGCTCAAGAGTTCGGTGTACGACAATGGGTTCTCGAGCTCGACAGTGGGATGAGCTCGACGTGGCGAGGAGTTGGAGCTTCGGGAGTTCGTCGAGAGTGAGGTCGACATTGGCGGTGTATGGCGGCGAGGTCGATCATGTGGTTGGCGAAGGTGGAGGGGCTCGAGCTCGGCCATGGAGTCTTGGCGCCCAGTGAAGAAGAGGAGAGGAGTTTGGATTTTTGGTGGGAAAACTGAAGGAGAAGAATATGGGTAGCAGGTTTCGGTCTGTAACGTGTCCGACCCGTTAACCTGTTAATTCCTTTTAACCTTCTTTTTTGTTTTTTGTTGTGGGCGAATCTGAGCCATTGATCCAGATTTAACCACGGATTTTGAGGTAGGGTTTTTCTCTTATTTTTCGTTCGGATCTGCATCTGTTCGGTGTGTGTTGGCGATCGTGGCGAACATGGCGAACAATAGGCGAGCGACACGTGGCTCTTAAGCCGTTGACTGGTCAACAGTGTTTTGCCCATTTTTTGTTCGGAAACACGTCTGTTCGACGCGTGCTGGCAAACGTAGCGAACAATAGGCACTGTCTGGTGAACGGTTGAGTTGACTTTGTATGACTCTTGGGAAGATCCATTCTTGGAGGCGGGTAAGGAGCAACTCTAGGGGAGAGTTGAGCTCCGAACCCATTGGGAAGAAGGCCGCTCGGGAGGCGAATGAGGAGCACCGCTAGGCTCTAGGAGAGAGCCATTTGGGAGACAAGTTTGAGGAGAAACTCTAGGGGAGAGTAGCTGTGCTCTGAACTCATTGAGAAGAGGTCCGCTCTGCAGGCGAGCGGAGCGAAGAGCTTCACCATGCTCTAGGAGAGAGCCGTTTGGGGGACGAGTTTAAGGAGCAACTCTAGGGGAGAGTTGTGCTTCGAACTTGTTGAGAAGAGGTCCACTCTGGAGGCGAGCAAAGCGGAGAGCTTGGCTCTAGGAGAGAGCCATTTGGGAAACAAGTTTGAGGAGCAACTCTAGGGGAGAGTAGTTGTTCTCCGATCTCATTGAGAAGAGGTCCGCTCTGGAGGCGAGCAAGCGAAGAGCTTCACCAGGCTCTAGGAGAGAGCCGTTTGGGGGACGAGTTTGAGGAGCAACTCTAGAAGAGAGTTGTGCTTCGAACTCGTTGAGAAGATGTCCACTCTGGAGGCGAGCGGAGCCAAGAGCTTGGCTCTAGGAGAGAGCCATTTGGGGGACGAGTTTGAGGAGAAACTCTAGGGGAGAGTTGTGCTCCGAACACGTTGAGAAGAGGTCCACTTTAGAGGCGAGCGGAGCCAAGAGCTTGGCTCTAGGAGAGAGCCGTTTGGGGGACGAGTTTGAGGGCAACTCTAGGGAAGAGTTTTAGCTCTGAACTTGTTGAGAAGAGGTTCAACAGTTGTGGGAGCAATTCCGAATGGTGAGCTGCCCCGCACTTGCTTGTTTGCAAGCGGCTAAAGCAACGTCGAACCAAGTGTTGGACTCTGAACTTGTTGTTAAGAAAGTTAACGAGTTGTAGGAGCAATTCCGAATAGTGAGCTGCCCCGCACTTGCTTGTTTGCAAGTGGCTAAGGCAACGTCGAACCAAGTGTTGGACTCCAAACTCGTCTTTCGGGCTTAGCAAGTTGTGGGAGCAGTCCTGTAGGACAAGCTGGGCTTTGAACTTACCGTTTGACGAGTCGTAGACATGACTCAGAGAGACAGAAGTGAGGCAAGTGCAATAATTTTCAATAAAAAAAAGCTGGGTTTTATTGAGATGAACTAAGTGGTCGCTTCAATTGGGCGAGCCATTATTACATGCTTTTGGCTGTCTCAAGCATTAGCCTTATTGAAAACTTAAAACCTACTTCTACGATAGGGTGAGGGCCTCTTAGGAGGAGTTTGTTTCTCCCCCTATTGGACCTCCGTGGATAAGGTGGAGGACGGCCCCAGGTTCGGATTCTTGGAACTCGGCGGACCTTTCCATTCGCTTGTAGGCTCCTCGGGGTAGAAGACCGACCCCGTCTCTTCGGACGAACTTGACCAGGTGTCCCCACTGTATGAGTTCTTCGATCTCCTCTTTAAGAGCCCGACAATCATCCGTATCGTGGCCATGGTCCCTGTGAAAGCGGCACCACTTATCCCTGTTTCTTTTCTTACCATGGGTATTCATTCTAGGGGGAGCGCGGAGCAGCCCTTCCTTGTCCACCTCCATGAGAACTAGTGATATACTAGCATTGAGGGGGGTGAACTTCTCAAAACGAGGAGCTGGGCGGCGTTGGCCATTGTCGTCCCTCTGAAGTTTCTAGGACCATTCTTCGCCCGTATTCTTCTATTCGTTCCCGGAAGATGGTTCCTCGATAGTGGGGGGGGGGGGGGGGTTGAGAGCCTCTTCCACTTGGATGTACTTCTCACTCCTAAGCAGGAGTTCTGAGAAGTTTCGAAGAGACTTCTTTGTAGGGATGCCTTGAGGTCAGCGTTAGTGACGTTGTGCCCGAATGCCGCAGAGGCTACTGACTGATTGAGGGAGGCAATAGACCGGGCTTCAGCGGTGAAGCGCCGAACGTAATCTCTTAGGCGTTCACCCTTTCTTTGGTTGAGGGTCACCAAAGATACACTTGTTTTCTCGGCCCGACGGTTACTCACAAAATGAGTAAGGAAGAGCCCTTCAAACTGATCGAATGAGAAGATGGAGGTCTGGGTGAGTCGAGAGTACCATTCTCTCGCAGGACTCTTCAGCGTCGCAGGGAAGGTCTTGCAAATGAGCGCATCCGAAGCCTGGTGGATCATCATGAGAGTTTTAAAACTCTCGATGTGGTCAGCGGGGTCTGACTCCCTGTTGTATGACTCAAAGTTAGGGGCTAGAAATTTTTCAGGACCGGGGCTTCCATGATGTCTCGGGAGAACGGGGACCTGCTCGGGCAGAAATTCCTTGCCCGTTGTTCCTCTTCTCCATCAAGTCGGCCAAGGCACCTCTCCATCTCGTGAAGATGGCGGTAGACCGAGTCTTCCCTTCGATCATATCCTGCCGAGCCCCTAGACTCTTTCCCATGCGAAAGGGTACTAGGAGTGCGATGGTGATGGCTTAGGGCAAGTTGAGGATTAGGTGCCCGTTGCTCATGGTTGGGAACGACGTTGAGGGCCCGCAGAACGGCCTCTTGAAAATCTTGGAACTCTGCCCTTGTGACTGGTGCCTTTCCAGCTTGGCGGTCCCTATGTGCGGCTCGGTTTACTGAAGTATGACTTCTCCGCCGATGGCGTTGAGGGTCTCTCTTCGCCTCCTCGGGGGAGGGGGGTCTTCTGGTCCTCGGTCTGTGGGGGGTCCGGACTCTTGAGACCCTTGGATGCTCAGGTTGATGGACTCCCTCAAGGGCTCGCCATCCATTCAGGTGAGTTTGGACGTCGACCCCCTTTTGGCAGTTGACAATCACTTGACGGAGATCTCGCTCGGGAGGGCTTTGAGAAGCCATAGAGTCAACTAAAGGATTGGAAACTGCAACATGGTCATGAGGAGGATGTTGCTTTGGACGACTCCGACGGGAGCCCTCCTAGGCAGCCCCCCGAGACCCTGGAGGGGCCTGTTGAGGAGGGGGTTGTTGAAGAAGAACATATTGAACTGGAGGAGGAGGAGGAGGAGGAGGAAGAGGAATGGTTCTTCGGCTGGAAACCGCTGCCTTCCCTTTCTCTTTTGGATGCATGGCTTGAAACTACTCTCGCTGATGAAGTTAGGTTGGATTACTTTTTTGTTTCCTACAGACGGCGCCAATCTGTTGCTGCTGATTTTGGTGTGGGAGCAAACAGATGAATTTGTGGATTCTTTAGAAAACGGTAAAAGCAAACCTATTTACTTTCACCGGCATTTTGACTGGTTTCTTGTCGCTACCGTTGTCCTACAAAAAGTGTGATACACCGGGACGGATCCCGGCGATGCACCCTCCGGCACTCTTGTCAGTAATCAGGAAGATTATGAAAGAGTTTTATGTAGAAAAAGATGCATTCCCTTGTTACGGTGGGGGAGAGGGGTTTTATAGTCGCCTTAGGGATCCGTTTCGATATAAGAACAAATCTCTACTTCCCGGTGTGGAAGGATAGAAGTGGTTAAAACCACCTCTTAGGGATAATTATGAATCTAAATTCTTCTTTATCCTTCTGAACTGGTTTGTAATGAGTTGGGACCCGTACCCAGTAGGACAGATCCGTTCATGGGTTATTGAGCTTTGAAGAAAGACCCAGTTTCCATTTCAGACCCGTTTGTAGGTGAAATTACCGTTTTACCCCTGAGAGCTTTAAGATTCGTGCCCGATTTGAACGATCCCGATTTAATCCTATTTTTAGCCATATCAACAGGTAATCTTAGCTTATTTAATTCTGAAGTCTGTTGTTTTAATATTTTATGTTTTTCTTCATCCTTTGGGGTCCATTCCCATTTCTTAAACTTTTTTAGTTTTTGTTATAACCAATTTGTTTTTGTTGATAAATTTAGTATGTAACCTCTTGTTTGATTTAGTAAACTGATTATAGATTGTACTTCTCTTTTTTCTTTTAGGACATTAGGAAATGTCTTCATTTTTTCTACTTTATGTGGTTGTAGCTCTATTACTTCATGTGATAATTTGTTCATAAGAATTCTATCTCAGTTTTGAACAATTCCTTTTTCTTTTTTGATAGTATAATACCTGCATTTTTTACTATTTCTATGAATTTTAGTAGATGTCTTTATGTTATTCCTCGTTTTCGGATCCTATTAGAATATCATCTACATATACTAATATAAAATTGTTGTATTTTTCAAATATTTTATCCATATATTCTTGAAATATTCCTGGACGGTTTTTATAACCGAATGGTAATACATTCAATTCATAAAATTCTTAAGGTGTGTTAAATGTTGTTAACTATTTTGAATCTTCTGTTAGTTTTACATAATAAAATCCTGATTTACAAACAAATTTCGAATATATTTTTCTTATTCTTACTGTGTTGAGTAGTATTTGTATATCGGGTAGTGGATATCCAAATCTCTTAGTATTTTTATTTAGTTCCTTATAATTTACTACCATTCGGATTTACCTTTTTTATTCTGAATGTTTTCTTACTATGAATGTTGGTGATGAATGTGGATTTTGTGATTTTCTTATGTAATTATTTTCCATTAATTCTTTTATATGTATTTTGAATTCTTCTATATCTATTGGAGTGTGCCTTATAGGTTTAAATTTTATTATTTTGATCTTATCTATTAACTCCATATGTGCTGTAAGTTTACTTAAGTCCCATTTTGTCAAGGGGTCTTCTCTGCATAGATCTTCTAATTGTTTTTGTAAAATTTCTTTTGTAGTTATTTCTTGGACTTGTTGTATTCTAGTTTTGTTTGGTAAATATTTATATTCACCACGCTGGGTTGAAGAAACTCTGATGTGCGGTAGGTCGGTTCTAGAATAAGGTTGGGTTATTTTAAATGCTATTGCTTGGTGTCGAAAATGTGTCGTAAATATAACTGATTTATGTGATATGGTTATAGAATAGTATTGTTGAAAAAAGTCCTAACAGCACATCATTATTCATATCATCAAACTGGTATATTATTGGTATTTTTAGTATATAATTTCCTATTTGTATATTAACATTTTGTTGATACTTATCAAGTATGATAGTTTATCCAGTTAATCCAGTTATTGCTTTTTTATTATATCCATCTTGTTTCCATTTTGGTAGTATATTTTCACGGAATAGGCTAGTACCTGCCCCAGTGTCTATTAGACTATGATAGTTTCTTGGTTGTATCCTTTGTAAACAAATTCTGTTAGTATGCATAATGTGTTACTCGTTGCTCTTAATGGATTCATTTGTCCAATATTCTATTTATTACTATATTTTCATTGTTTACTGTTATTGTGATTTTTCTTCTTGAATTGAGTAAGGTTGTACTGATGTAAGGAAGTCAGTTCCTAATAACATTTCATTAACATGGTGTTCTGGGTCTACGTGTAAATGTAATAACATTTCATTACTACCATTTAGCCGTAGTGGCAGTATTATTTTATGTACAATTGAATGTCTATTATTGTAATAGTCTAGATAGTAATATGGGTTTTCTAATGACATTAATTTAGTTGTTTTTATATTTGTTTGTTTAATATGTGAATTAGTAGCTCCTGTATCTACTAAGGCTACTTGTTTATTCTATTTTTCATTGTTATAATATTTTTTTTCTATTTTAAATTGGTTATTTGTTCTGGTGTTCTAATGTATTTATTATTGGTATTAATTCTAATGCTTGTTGTTTGTTTCTTATTGATAGTGATCTCTTTCCGAATATTATTTGTGATGTTTTTCCTTTTGCAATTTCTTTTGTTTTATTAAAGTCGAATTCTATATAATTTGGTATAGTCATTTCAGGGTTTTCTCTACCTGGTTTGTATCTTATAATTTTGTTGAATAGCGGCTCTATTTTAAAATTATCTATATTTCTGTTTTTTTAATTCATGCTTACTATTCAACGCATAAATATTTCTTATTTGTATACTCACAACTTTACTTTTTTTCTATCATATATATTCCTAATAATCTGTGGTACATTACTAGACTTTTATCTTTATTTTCTTCGGCCATGCTTATAGAGAAATTGGGTTTTATTGTAAATTTTATCTTTTGGTACATTAAGTTACCTTGTACTATTCCTATTAAGGCATATTGTGTACTTGATATTATTCTATCATCCATTAGGTATATTTTCAGGAGTGTATTAATTCCTTCCTTAAAAGGCTTTTATTATTATTTGTACAACTCCTAAATGTATGTGTCTTAATGTTTTTCTGGTTTTCTCACTTATTTTTTCCATCTCTTGTCTTATTATTCTTTCGGTTATTAATGAGATTATGGTTTTTCCTTGTGCTTGTTCAATATTTATAGGTTGTTCATTATTCCTGGCTATTATGATGGTACTTTTCTTCCTTTCGAATATTGGTAGTTTGAAAATTTCTTTTGGATTTATATCTAATTTGGTAGCTTTTATTTTATCGTATTTTTGTATGTCAAAATACATTTCCCCCCTTACTTCTTCATTGTTTTCTTCTCTTTCTAATAGTTCTCCTATTTCTGTTATTTCTGCCATCATGTTTATTCCACATTTTTCTGTTTCACCTTCACTACTTCCACTATCTTCTTCCATTACCATTATTTCTTCATCTTCACTTATTTCTGACCATTCTTCCTCATATTCTATTGGTTCATAATTTATGTTATTCATTTCTTCAATTTCTTTTACGTATTTTACGTTTTTTTTTCTTCATTCTTTTAGGACAATTTGGTGATATATGTCATACCTCTCCACATATATAACAATTACATCTCTTAGGGTTTTTCGTATACTGTCTATTTTTATTTTTCTAAAGTATTTTTTATAGGGTTTTTTTATATCTCTTAAAATTTTTTCTATATTTTGGTTTATATTTTTTGAATTTGCGATTATTCTTCTTTTTATAATTATAGTTATTATTACATCCCCAATGATTCGGTTTAGCATCCTCACAAAAAATTCTTTGTTTATAAGTTCTATAGTATTTCATTGTTGCTCTCGCATCTTGGCATATTTTATCCCTATAATCTTTTACAAATTGTGTTCTATACCCTAAAGTATCTACTTCTGGTTTTACTTTCTCACTTATGTATGCACTATATATGTTTATACTCCATGGATAAGGTAATTTTAGAAAGAATGAGACCCAGATTGGACTCCGTTCTTCTTTTGTATAATAACTATTTTGAAAATATTCTCGGAATTCACAAGCATAGTTGTCAAATAATACATGTTGCATATTTCTAAGTTACTTAGTCTCCATCTTGCTTGATTCTTTTTGTATATATTGTGTTTCTCTCCTTTATCGTAGACACTGAATTCTGTTCTTATTGATATTTCGTAATTTGTAATTATTTCTTTCAGACCTAAGGTTCGTTGTGCTGATATTTCTTCAGTTCCTTTATCATCAGTTGGTCTTGATTTTCTTATAGTATTTCTCTCTTCTTCCTTTAGTCCATTCCACCATTTTGCTACGACTCCTATAAAGGTGGCTTCTATAAATTTTTCAAATGCATTTCCTGAAAGATTTTGCCTAAATCCTACTATTAGTGAGGCCTTTACCCATTCTTCTATTGTTTTATCTACGTCTTTTACGCAGTCTAGATCTAGCCATTCTCCATTGCATGCTATTCTTTTTTCTTAGTGTTCTGTGGGTTCATATTTTGGGGTTTCTTTTTCTTTGTCTCTTCCTAATTTATTATTTTTTGTATTTTGCCATTTCCATGGCAATTGATAAGGTCATTTGTTAGGTGGTGGTCTTAAGATTTTGTACATGTCAGTTTGAATTTCTGTAGGTTTTGTTATAATCTTTTCTTTATCTTAATCCATTTTTATTTCTTCATTCGTTATATCTAGGTTTTTTAAAGCTTCCTCAACTTCTAATGAATTGGGATTTACCATTAAATCTTCTATTTCTTAAATATTTATATTATGTTTTGTTATAGCTTCTAACTCCTTCATACCTTCTTCCGTTATGCCTAATTCTTCCTCTGTGTCATCAGTTATATATTTACCTAGTTCTTTTATGTTATTATTTATGATTTTTAAATTTTTCTTATAATTCCTACAAACTCAGGACCGTTGCAATCTTCTTCTAATTCTTGTATGTTTATCAAATAAATTTCTGGTCCTATGTTCGGACCTAATCCTACTGCTCCGTTGGCCATATTAGCCTAATATTTTGTATGCTAGTAGGTGTTGGTAATACCAACTTGCTTGTTCATTTCTGTAATATAAGACTTTGTATGCTATTTCTTTTTGTATTTCCATAAGTAGTTTATTAGTTATTTTACTTGTTATTAACAAATATTATGATATTTTCCTATCAGTATTATGCTTTCTTTCTGTTAATCTTTTATCAATGTATCTAATTTTAAATTTTGAAAGATTTTTTAATCTTAATTTCTTTATTTTCTGTGAAATATCCAGTTTTTAAATAGGGTAGTGAGATATGTAAATTTTTAGTTTTAGTGTTGTGTAAATATTCCTAAAGTTGGGGTCTTTCTTGAAAAATTACTTCCAACTATCCTATTATTATAAATAGTTTGGATGGTGTCCTATATTTACAAATATTTTCTAAAAAATCCATTAAGTGAAATTGAGTCAAAGGAGTTAGAAGTTCAGGGTATTTTTGTGGAGTGCTCCATTTAAATAGTCAAGATGCTTTATCGTTGTATATTACAGATTTACAATAGTATTTTGAATTACATGATCTATATGTAACAGGGGTTTGAGATTTTTATTCATTTGTTTATTTATTTTTTGAGCCAAAGGTGAAAAAATTATTCGATTGTGCTTAACCTGGATCTTTGGTGTCAAAAAGCAACACCATCAGTCCTTGCATCCTTCGAATTGCACACGGCTTTTACATCAGTGATTGATGCTGCTTGTTTTCAGTGCGGGAGCAACATGTGTGAGTTCTTGTAATTTGTGAAGTGGAAGGGACAGATTTCAACTGCAGATTCGGTCGGTTTCTGGATGTCGGCTCGAAAGAGTAGCTGGTGGCTGGCCGACCAGAACATATGCAAAGCGCCTAGAAACACTGGGAGAAATCCCGATGACAGACCCTCCGACGATCTCTTCAGTCACTGGAAAATGTGAAAAAAACTAGGGTTCAAGTGAGAAATTTTTTTTTACCTTTTTCCAGGAGGAGGGGGATGGTGTTTATAGGTAGAGTAAACGGGTATTTGACCCTATTGGACCGGGTTAGATCCGTTTGTCTGAGGGCCGGAAGTTGCAGAAGGCCCTTTGGACTTTTTGCCCTGATGATCTGAGATGAGAAAATATCGAGGAGACCCGACGGCCCTGATTGGGCCATGTCTCTTATACCCACATCATAAGCCCCCCACTCCTGAAGGGTTGTGTGCATCAGTCATTAAGGAGTACTCCCTTCTTGTGAGAAGATCGGAGGAGAGTGTTTTTCTGAAGATGAGATAGTGAGCTCTCGAAACAAGTGTTTCGGGTCGGGGCCAAGCCAAGCTTGGTGGGTCGGTGCCTAGCGCTTCAAGTGAGACACTATGTGAGAGGAAGCAGCGGGCTTGCTCGAGGTAGGTGCCGAATTCCGAGCTAGGGGGTCGTTGTCGAGCACTTCGAGTGAGGAGTTTTTTGAGAGAAAGTTGTGTGCTTGCTCGAAGTATGTGCCGAGCTCCAAGCTAGGGGGACGGTGCCGAGCGCTTCGAGCGAGGAGCTTTCTGAGGAAGCTGTGTGAAAGTTTGCTATCTGCTCGGGGTACGTGTCGAGCTCCAAACTTGGTGGGTTGGTACCGAGCGCTCCGAGCGAGGAGCTTTGTGAGAGAAAGTTGTGGGCATGCTCGAGGTACGTACCGAGCTCCGAGCTAGGGGGTCGGTGCCGAGTGCTTCGAGGGGAAGCTTTCTTAGCGGAAGCTGTGTGCTTGCTCGAGGTACGTACCGAGCTTCGAGCTAGGGGTTGGTGCCGAGCACTTCGAGCGAGGAGCTTTTGGAGGAAGCTGTGTGAAAGTTTTCTGCCTGCTAGAGGAACATACCGAGCGTCGAGCTTAATGACCTTGCTTTGAGGTGCTTTTGGGAGAAAGACGGCTGCCTGCTCGAGGCACATGCTGAGCGTCGAGCCTGATGGCCTTACTTTGAGGGACTTTTTGTGAGAAAGTTGGCTGCCTGCTCGAGGCACATGCCTAGCATCGAGCCTGATGACCTTGCTTTGAGGCACTTTTTTTATGAGAAAGTTAGCTGCCTGCTTGAGGCACATGCCGAGCGTCGAACCTGATGACCTTGCTTTGAGGCACTTTTTTTATGAGAAAGTTGGCTGCCTGCTTGAGGCACATGCCGAGCGTCGAGCCTGATGGCCTTACTTAGAGGCGCTTTTTATGAAAAAGTTGGTTGCCTGCTCGAGGCACATGCCGAAGTTCGAGCCTGATGGCCTTGCTTTGAGGCCATTTTTAGGAGAAAGCTGGCTGTCTGCTCAAGACACATGCCGAGCGTCGAGCCTGATGGCCTGCTTTGAGGTATTTTTTATGATTAAGTTGGTTGTCTGCTCGAGGCACATGCCGAGCATCGAGCCTGATGGCCTTGCTTTGAGGCGCTTTATATGAGAAAGTTGGTTGCCTGCTCGAGGCACATGCCGAGCGTCGAGCCTGAAGGCCTTACTCTGTGGCACTTTTTATGAGAAAGCTGGCTTCTTGCTCGAGGCACATGCCGAGCGTTGAGCCTGATGGCCTTGCTTTGAGGCACTTTTTGGGAAAAAGCTAGTTGCCTGCTTGAGGCACATGCCGAGCGTCGAGCTTGATGGCTTTGCTTTGACGCGCTTTTTATGAGAAAGCTGGCTTCCTGCTCGAGGCACATGCCGAGCGTCGGGCCTGATGACCTTGCTTTGAGACACTTTTTTATAAGAAAGCTGGCTGCCTGCTCGAGGCACATGCCGAGCGTCGAGCCTGATGGCCTTGCTTTGAGGCACTTTTTAGGAGAAAGCTGGTTGCCTGCTTGAGGCACATGCCGAGCGTTGAGCCTGATGGCTTTGCTTTAATGCGTTTTTTATGAGAAAGTTGGCTTCCTGCTCGAGGCACATGCCGAGCGTCAAGCCTGATGATCTTGCTTTGAGGCACTTTTTATAAGAAAGTTGGCTGCCTGCTCGAGGCCTATGCCGTGCGTCGAGCCTGATGGCTTTGCTTTGAGATGCTTTTTATGAGAAAGCTGGCTGCCTGCTCGAGGCACATACCCAACGTCGAGCCTGATGGCCTTGCTTGGAGGTGCTTTTGGGAGAAAGCTGGTTGCCTGCTCAAGGCACATGCCGAGCGTCAAGCCTGATGGCCATGCTTTGAGGTGCTTTTTATGAGAAAGCTGGTTGCTTGCTCGAGACACATGCCAAGCGTCGAGCCTGATGGCCTTGCTTTGAGGCACTTTTTATGAGAAAGTTGGTTGCCTGCTTGATGCACATGCCGAGCGTCGAGCTTGATGGCGTTGCTTTGAGGTACTTTTATGAGAAAGTCGGCTTCCTACTCGAGGCACATGCCGAGCATCGAGCCTGATGATTGGTTAAAAGCTTGTTTCTGTGTTGGCGGGCTCGAAGTGTATGTCGAGGCTCGAGCGTTTCGGACTTGGAGAGGAGTTGCACTACATGTGTGATGATGACATCATGTTTGTGGATATCGAGGAGTCGCTGGTTTTGTGACAATCGAGGAGTCGTTGCGTTCAGTATATATCTCCCACCCCCTTCTTATTTTTTGCGTTAGCTCTGTCTCTAAGTCTCCAAGCTTTCCTCTTTAGCACAGTGCAGTCACGCGGTGAACTTTCCGGCAACTTATAACAGGTTAGTAATTTCATAATGTCGATGGCCCAGTCCTGTTTGTCAGCTTCTACATCGGTTCGGTGCGATGGCCCACGTTGTCCAACTCCATTTCTTTGGAGACAAGGGAGACGGTTTATGACGTCCAGCCCCTCTGCAGCAGGAAACCCTTCGTAGTGGAGTCGAGCGACTCGGAAGGAAGTTTATGCATGGAGGAGGAGAGTGATGAAGTGGTGGGTAGAGTGGAGGAGGACGAGATAGTTGAAGGAGAGGAGGAAGATGAGGCAGTTGAGGTCACCCCCGTGGTAGAGGATCCCTACCTGGCACCCCTTCTGCGACGCCTTCCCCCCCCCCCCCCCCCCCCCGAAGGGCCCCCGTGTCCGACGGAAGAAAATGAAGTGGACCTTGCCAGATAGTCCGGATGAGACGGCTTCAGAAATCAGGCTCGACGTTCCCTTCCTTCGGTAGCCGAGCTCAATTAGAATTTATCCGGACGACATCGAGGAATTAGTCTGGTATGGTGTACAACCATCTTCGCCCAGTCAAACGAAAATCTCAATGGATAAAACTCCAACTATTTTGACCGCGGATGATCTTCCGGTCATCCGAGCCAGTTACTTTATTGATCCAGAGTACGAGATGTTGATCCCCAGCACTGGGCTCCGCCCACGGATAACTTAGCGCCGTGCTTCTACATTTTCCCTGTGAATGCGTTCAGCTCCGGCTTGCGTCTACCCATCTACCCTTTCATCCAGAAGGTCTTATCATGGGCGTTGTTGAGTCCAATGCAATATGGACCGAACTCTTGGAAGTAGCTCTGCAAAGAGAGGGGGGGTGCTGCTAATATTGAAGTACTTCCGAGCTATTTTGGGCATCAGCTCGTCGGGCGAGTACGAAGAGATCAACTATATCTCTCCCCGCCAAGGGAAGAAGGTCGTTCATAGACACCCGGACTCGATAAAGGGTTGGAAAGAGAAGTACTTCGTTGATTGGATTCAAACACCCTGGGTGATACCCATGAAGTGGAACTTCTACAAGCCCAACCTTAAGATCCCCCGAAAGGCCAATATGACGGCAGAGGAGTGAGCAGATGTCGACCGAATATGTGCGGACAACAACATTGGTTAGCTGAATGTGACGGAGAGGCATCTAGCTTGGATCAGACTGAGCCCCATTAATTATAGTATGTCTTTCGTTGCCTTTTTATTCAAGTTATTTTCTTCGTCTTATGCGCTTCTCTTTGTTTCACAGAAATGGACGATGCAGAGACCGCCGAGAGGAGGACCCTGCTGAAGAAGAAGAAGGCCGAACTGGCCAAAAGGGAGAAGCAGGGGAAGGTCTCTTCCCAGGGAAGTTCCGAAGAACCTTCCCAACCGAAGCCGAAGAGACAGAAGACGCAGGCGGTCCCCAGTACTCCCGGCTCTTCCAAGACGGCCCCAAGCTTATGTAACCTGAAGGTTACTGAGGTGGTAAGGGGTGGCCTCCCTCCCATTAATCCAGAGTTTCAGGAGGTCATGGGCGACGCGGGGCTCCGACCGTGGGCCCCTGACTGGGCCGTTTGGGCCGCCAATACCCTGTGTGAGGGTTTTGTGGCGATCGAAGTTGTTGAGAAGCTCGCCCTGCCTCGGGACCAGCAGGCCATGGAGTGTGATACCATCGAGTCCAGCTATATAAGGTGGGCTCAGACGAGTGTGCAGGTAACCATTGTTCCGTTCTACATTCCTTCTACAGTTTGGTTGCTATTACCATATATATATATATATATATAAGTCTTATTCCCTCGGCTGTTGGCGTGCATGGCAGGCGCCCAGGTGATGAAGCTGCATCACAAGGAGTTGAAGACGGAGGTGAGGAATGCTCAACGCTATGAGCGCAAGATGAAGGACCTCAAGCTGAAGCTGTTGGCGGCCGAGTCCCGTAACCAGGCTCTTCAGACCGATCTAGCTTCCCAGACCAACGCTAGCCTGAGGAGGTAGGAAGAGTTGAAGAAGGCGGCCACCCTTGAGATAAAGAAGATCAAGCAGGCCGGTATGGATAAGGTCATCGAGGCCCAGGACGAGGTCTACGTCCCGACGATCGGGCATGTCAAGTACTACCACCCCGAGTTTAAGCTTGATCTATTCCACTATGACATGAAGCTACCCGATCACCCACCGACTCCCGGAGGTGGTGGTGATGAAGATGTTGCTGGGGCCGACCCTGGTGCCGAGACGGCCATTGACAACAAGGTTCGCCTACCTTCCGAGCATTGAAAATTTTTTTCTTTCACCTTTTGACTGGGAATTCTGAGGCGTAGTCAGCCTTGTCAGCTTTCGTGTAATTAGCCAAGTATATAGGGCTCGAAATGATGTTTCTTTGTCTCTGCCAAATGGATGTGCCCTCAGCGGTAGGCTCTGGTCGTGCCGAGATGGCGCGGGTTAGGGTTAAGGTCACGACATTAGAGTCTGCACTGACCTGGTACCGTAAAGAGGCTCGCGACCGAGAAGCTGCGGTCCAATATTTTATGGATAAGTTGACACTTAGCTTGGACTTGGCACGCTTGAAGAAGATGATAGTCAACCGAGACCTAGGGATCGCGGAAGCTGCGTTTTCATCGTCTGGTACTTCTGTCCGGCGACCATCATCCGAATCTTTCCTGCGTAAGGTCATCATGGAGAAAGAGTTAGATACAACGATACAAGATAATGCTTGGGATGTCAGGATCCCGATCTGCTTCTTTCGGTGGCACCTGCCCCTCAGTTGGAGTCTTGTTACCGACCTTACGGGTGAGACTCGCGAGGCCAGGTGACACCCAGAGCTCTACTGCGGGTGTGTCCACCTTGGTGACCCCAGGAGATCCCGTAGAGGAGTAAACTCATTCGGCCGACCTTGAACTGGTCTGTACCAACCCTGCGACCCTGGAGATGGAGCTTTATTTCGATTGTGAGTGATGTAACAAAGTTTCGTTGATTGTATTGATACACTTATGTTGGTTGAAATAATAATAAGAAAACACGATTGTATTGGCCTTTTCTGAGTTCTTTTGCCATGTGCATGCATCTGAAATTCGAGCTGAGGGGCTAGGAGTTAAGAGAATGGGAACTCCCTCGTAGGTGGTCGGAGTCCAAGATAGGGTTTCGATGTCCTACCCGCGGGGCGAGGACGAGAGATTGAGAAATCTCTCCTAGATTTTTGAAGTCCAAGCCAATGGTCTAGGACTTGAGAGATCGAGAAATCTCACGAAACCCATGTGAGACCGAGGGATCAGGAGGTCAGCTCGAGGATCAGGGCCCTGTGCGCTTTGCGAGAAAGCCAGGCACTCGTTCGAGATGCATGCCGAGCATAGGCCGATTGTGAGTGACTGGTAATGGGGGACGTTTCGTCTTCCAATGCCATAAATGCAGCTCACCTTGGGCTATATAACTCATCCCTTAACCATTTCTCGCTCCTCACTATACTGAGAGTTCTCACAGCTGGTGACTCTCCTACCACCCTCTAGTAGTTGGGGAAAGCGACGATGAAGGCTGTTTTACCCATGGCTGCCAGTGGGTAGAAGAGGAATCAACTTGTCGCATGGAGATTAGAGGTTCTCGCTAGAGACAAGGGCTGCAAATCAAATAAAAACTTGGGTAAGTAGTGAGTCGACGCCGAGCTGGAGGTCTTGAGCGAAGGCTGGTAGCTGGCTCGAGGTAAGGGACGAGGGGCGAGGACATGAGTGATTTAGGAATCCCTCGTAGGTGGTTGAAGTCCAAGCCGAGGGGGGAGGACGTGAGGGATTGAGGAATCCCTTGTAGGTGGTCGAAATCCAAGCCGAGGGGCGAGGACGTGAGAGATTGAGGAATCCCTCATAGGTGGTCGAATTCCAAGCCAAGGGACGAGGACGTGAGGGATTGAGGAATCCCTCGTTGGTGGTCGACATCGGAGGTAAGGCCTACCATCCACTGTGGTGTATGAACGTTTGAAGAGGATATTCTTAATTAAGGTGAACCTTTGTGACCAGACCCTTATCTTTCTAGCCTCGACGGAGTCTTCAGGTAGTTGGCCTTCCGCCAAGAATTTGTGGATGTGATCCATCCAATTATGTGATTGCATGCCCGTATGAGGTAAATGACCACGGGCCTCTCGATGCTTGGTTCGTGGAGGGCCTCAATGAGGACCGTGCGGTCGAGGCCCTCGAATGATGATGAGGTGAGCTTGGACATGGCGTCTGCCTAACTATTTTGTTCTCTGGGTATCCGCTCGATGACGATGTACTCAAAGGCTTCGATGATGAGTTTGACGCGTGCCAAGTACCGGACCATCCGGGCATCACGGGCCTCGTAATCCCCCAAAATTTGGCTAACCACGAGCTGAGAGTCGCTGAAGGCCCTTACTCATGTTGCTCCCACATTGCAGGCCAGTGTGAGGCCGACGATCATTGCTTCGTATTCTGCCTCATTATTAGAGGCCTGGAAATTGAGGCGCAAGGAATACTGGAGGACGAAATCATCGGGGCCACGAAGTATGACGCCCGCTTCACTTTCGCCCTCACAGGTCGATTCATCTACATAAATCTCCCAAGTGGGATCCTGCTCTGGGATCTCAGGTATGTCAAAAATGGTACACTCTGAGATGAATTCTGCGAGGGCTTGCCCCTTGATAGCTGTTCGTGGTTGGTAGCTGATGTTGTGTTAGCTCAGTTCAATCGACCATTTGATTAGTCGATCGGAATTTTCTGGTTTGTTGAGGACGAGCTTGAGCGGCTGATCTGTTAGTATGTAATTGGAGTGAGCTTGAAAATACAGTCGAAGTTTCTGAGTTGCCATCACCAATGAGTAAGCGACTTTCTCCATGGGGGCATATCGGAGCTCCACCTCGTGCAAGACTTTGCTGACAAAATAGATAGGTTTCTGGACCCCATCTTCCTCCTTGAAAAGTATGGCACTTAGCATGTGTTCAGATGCGGCCAGATAGAGGTAGAAGGGCTCGCCCGGTTCGGGTTTGTTGAGGAGCAGGGGGTTAGCCAGGTAGGTCTTCAGCTGGTCGAAGGCCTGCTGTTGGGGTTCTACCCATTCGAAGCCTTTAGCCAACCGGAGGGCTTTGAAGAACAGGAGCGACTTTTCAGCAGATTTTGAAAGAAAACAGCCGATGGCCGCCAGCCCATAAGCCTCTTGACCTCTTTAACATTTCTTGGAGGGGCCATGTCCAGTCTGACCTGGATTTTCTCGGGGTTTTCCTCAATGCCCTGCTGGCTGACCACGAATCCGAGAAATTTATCTGAAGTGACACCAAAGGTGCATTTGGAGGGGTTCATTCTCATGTTGTGGGATCTTAAGACTCCGAAGAATTCCTCCAGATTGGTGACGTGGTCTTGGCCTCTGCAGATTTTGACGAGCATGTCATTGACATAGACCTCCATGTTTCGACCTGTTTGCTCTTTAAACACCCGATTGACGAGCCTGTGGTAGGTAGCACCGGCATTCTTCAGCCTGAAGGCATGACCTGGTAACAGTATAGGCCCTGGTCAGTCATGAAGGCAGTTTTGGAGATGTTAGGAGGGAACATCCTGATTTGGTTATAGCCTGAAAAGGCATCCATGAAGCTCAGCGGTTCATGGCTAGAAGTCGCATATATCAAGGCATCGATGCTCGGAAGGGGGAACAGATCTTTGGGGTAGGCCTTGTTGAGGTCTGTGAAATCTATGCATACCTCCACTTTCCACTTGGTTTCTTCACCATTGGCCAGCCATTCGGGATAGCTGACTTCCTGGATAAAACGAGCTGAGATGAGCATTTTCACTTCTTCTTTGGTCGCCAGCTGCCTTTTGGAAGCAAATTTTCGGCGCTTCTATTGGATGGGCTTTGAATCCGGGTGGACGCTGAGTCAGTACATGTAACGAGGTTTTCTGAGATTCCTGGTATATCTGAGGGCGTCCAGGCGAAGAGATCAACATTCCTCCTGATGCATTCAGTGATGGCCATTTTTAGGTTTGGGGTGAGGGACTGGCTCACTTGGAACCATTTAGATCTGTCCTCCTCGGTGAAGGGGATTTCTTCAAATTGGTCGACCGGCTCGGAGCCCAATGAGTTTCTGTCGGATAGAAGTTCAACCGCTTCGAGGAAAAAAACTCTGCCTCCTACTGCTGGTATGTTGCACAACCTAGCCGATTCTTGATTGCCTCGGACTACGTCGACTCCGTGGTTGGTTGGGAATTTCATTTTCAAGTGGTATGCGGAGGGTACCGCTTAAAGGGAATAGAGGTCGGGCCTGCCTAGGATCACATTGTAGGCAACTTTAACATTGACCACCATGAAATCCATGGCTTCTGTTCGGATGTTCGGGACTGTTATGGTTGTGACGTCGAGTGTGATTATCCCCTCGATCTGGACAGGAGTGCCAAAAAACCTGTGTAGTGTGTACCTCGCCGGCTTCAGTCTTTCTCGAGAGAGTTTGAGAGCTTCGAATGAAGTAAGGAACAAGATGTTCACCGAGTTTACATTGTCAACGAGGATACGGAGAACCTCGTGATTCATCATGTCAAGGCTGATCACCAGGGCATCACAGTGAGGTAGTCAGACATCTTCCAGTTCGTCATTGGAGAATGAGATCGCTAGGCTTTGGTCTCCGGGGCACGGGTGGTCATGGACCGAGTTAACCTCCTGCACGAAGGACTTACGGGAAGTATTTGACTCTCCCCCATTGGGCCACCGTGAACACAGTGAAGGTGGCCGGCCCCCTGCTTCATCAGGCTCAGGTTCTGCCTCAGGACGCCGACCGGTCGCTCGAGGAGGGGGCAAAGTCCGCTGGTCTCGTTGATTAGGTCGAGTGAGTTCCCTCAGGTAATCCCTCTAGATGAGGGCCTCTATCTCGTCTTTGAGAGCGCAACTTGTATCAGTCTCGTGCCAGTGGTCCCAGTGGAACCGACAATAAAATCTCCAGTCCCTTTTCTTGTTGTTGTTGGGTTGAGGAGGGTGGCGGACGATCCCCTTGTCCTCAATCTCCATAAGGATGGCCGACATACTATGAGTCAGCAGGGTGTACTTTTCGAAGCGCGGGACCGGAGGTGGCCATTACTGACCGAGGGGATCTTTTTGAGACTTCTTCATGGGCTTTGGGCCATCTACCTTCCTCTTCCCCTTAGTGGGGGCTTCTGTCCGACCGTCTGGGTGCAGAGCTTCTTCAGCTCGAATGTATTTTTTGACCCTGTGGAGGTGGTCGTGAAAATCAATCGGAGGCTTCTTCGCCAGGGAGGCCTTCAGCTGGCCATGGCAAACGTTATGTTGGAAAGTCGCGGATGCGACGCCAGCATCGAGAGAAGAGACTTCCCTGGCCTTGGTGGTGAACCTCCACACAAAGTCCTACAGGGATTCCCTTCCTTCTGTTTGAGGTCCAGAAGTGACGCACTCGTCTTTTCGACCTTGCGACTAGTCACAAAGTGAGCGAGAAAGTTTGCCTCGAGCTGATCGAAAGAGAAGATCAAGCTGGGGCGAGCTTTGAGAACCATTCCCTTTCCGGGCCATGGCGGGGAACGCTCGACAGAGGAGAGGATCCGAGGCGCTGTGAATCATCATGAGGGTTTTGAACCCCTCTATGTGATCAGCTGGATCACTCTCTCCATCGTATGTCTCAAACGGAGGTGGTCAGAAATTCTTCGGGATTGAGGCATCAAGGATTTAAGCGGAGAATGGGGGTCCGGTAGGATGGTAGCCTTGACTGGATTGGCCTCCACCCTCGCCGTTCTGGGCGAGGCGAATCTCCATTTCCTTGAGTCACCTGAGGACAATGTCATCCCTCATTGGTGGTCGGGTCTAGCAGTGCGACTCGCTACCCCTGTTTTTCTCTTCCAGGATGGTGTCATCGACTGGTTGTTCAGTCTGGGGCACTTTAGATGGCTAGGATGACCACGTTCCTGAACTCCTAGAACTCGGTCCTTGTGATCGTGGCCTCTTCGAATTGGACCGTCGGAGGTTGTCTATTTCTGGGTGAGCGACTGCGCTGTTGCTCCCGACCTTGTAGACTATGGGTCAGAACCTAGACGGACGAGGCAGCTCTGCTCCTACAGCAGTCGAGCTGTTTCTGGAGGTCGTCCTCAGGTTTCCGATGGTTGATGATCTACCGAAGGTCATTGGCTTCCTGGTGCTCGGGTTGCCTAGCGGCGGAGCGTGAGGCGCTCGGACGCGGGCCCAAGGGATTCTCGGGTCAATGTCTTCGAGAACCCTGTGTATCCGCCTGACTGTGAATCTGGTGATGATGGTCGGCACATCATCCCACCGTGGCTGCCCTCCTTGGTTTAGGGGCCATAGGAGGAGAGTAGTTTGGGGACCGGCATCTTGTTTTGGGTATGTTAAGCCTTCCCACAGATAGCGCCAATTTGAGGCTACTTGTTTTCTATGCGGGAGCAACATGTGTGAGTTCTTGTAATTTGTGAAGCGGAAGGGACAGATCTAAACCGCAGATTCGGTCGGTTTTTGGAGGTCGGCTCGGAAGAGTAGCTTATGGCTGGCCGACCGGAACACCTGCAAAGCGCCTAGAAACACCGGGAGAAATCCCGGCGATAGGCCCTCCGACGATCTAGTCAGTCACTGGAAAAAGTAAAGGAAACTAGGGTTCAAGTGAGAATTTTTTGATTACCTTTTTCTAGGAGGAAGGGGCCTGGTATTTATAGGCAGAGTAAATGGGTATCTGACCCTATTGGACCGGGTTAGACCCGTTTGTCCGTGGGCCTGAAGTTGCAAAAGGCCCGTTGGACTTTTTGACCTGATGATCTGAGATGAGCAAATATCGAGGAGATCCGACGGCCTTTATTGGGCCACGTCTCTTATACCGACATCAGTGATAGAATTCTATTTAAAGTTTCAAGTGAAATTTTCCCTTTTGCATTTTATCCCTCAAATTTAGGGGTAAAAGTGAGAATTTCCCTTTGGAGCTATATGGTCTTTGGTCTTTTAAATTACTAGTAATTTACACGTGCGATGCACGTCTTAATAAATAAATATATTTTTTAAAGTAAAAAATTTCGACATAATCTGGCATCGAACTTGAGACCTCTTTTATATTCGTTATGCACAGACAATGCAGATCTTAATAAAAAAAATTTAAAAAAAAAACTCTGACGTAGTGAGGACTCGAACCTGAAACCTCTTTCATATTAGTTATATATGTGCGTGACACACGTCAATAGATTGACAAATGACACTAAGATCTTCTTCCATTATAATATTAGAGATTAAAGATTGGTCAATGGTACGGAGGACTTCAGAGGTATCAATTTTGTTGTTATTTATTTCTAATGAAAATTTTGTTTATTTTTTTGGTATATAAGAGTTAAAAGGCCAATAACTTTGGGCCGAAAAGAACAATTTATTAGTGTTGGATTGGGCTGAATTTGTTAAGTCAAATATCAAAATATTACGAGGCCTCTAGCTTTTGTATGATAGTAAGGGGGTGGTTTGTTTGAGTGAATCTCCACTATTGGTAGTTGGTGATTCTGAAGGGGTATGGTCCCTACACTCTAACTTGGGCAAATATGAGTCAGATAAACTTAAGATCTTTTACTTTCAGTATATTTTGTTGTTTGCGGACCCATTTGATTTTGCACCTTTGAGTCTATGGCCATACAAACATTTATCTTGAATTACAGCCCAAATAAACTGCATATTTATATTATTTTTTCTTTGTATTTTTTTGTTTGATCTCTGTTACATCTATTTTATTATGCAAACATGCTCATTGTTAGATATTGTATTATATATTTAGTCCCATATCGGATAATGTATTAGTTTAGTATTTGGTTTCCTCTTATATATGGAAGACATTGTACTCAGTTATAATCAATCCAATAATCCAATAATCTTTTCTCAATCTCTCTGTTAACCTTAACATGGTATCAGAGCGGTAATACATAACCCTAGTCTCTCTTTCCATCCCTAATCCCTAACCCTAATTACTCTATCTCTTCTTCATCAGCAATAGTACCAACAACAACATATATCGGCAACAACAACCAACAACAACTGCTTCTTCAACATCATCACCGGCATCGATCGAAAACCCAATCTCAATTCCAATTTGCCTTCAGCAACAACAACATCCTCCGAAATTCGGCAATCATATTTTATCCAATTTCACTGTCTTCCTCCTCGACTACCGATTCACCAACATCCTGATACCCAAAAAATCCAACATCGTCTTCCTCCTCGACTCCCGCTACCCCAAAAATCACGAGACCCCAAAATCCCAACATCATCGTCCTCCTCCTCGACTCCCGATACCTCAAAATCCCCCTCCCCTCCCCTGTGGATGTTAGTTTTCTCGGTTCCCCAGCTATTAGGTCTATTTCCCCGGCCATACCTTCATGCTAACTATATGGTCCAACTCATTTGGCTCCTTTTCCATCTCATACTGACGTTACACATATTGTTCCTCTTACAGAGACATCACCGGCATCCCCACAGCATCCTGCAACTTCACCACCTGCATCCCCACAACGGCATGCACCCACTCCACCTACCTCACCCCCACACACTGTCCATCCACCACCTGTCCATCAATCTACATGTTCTACCTCAAGCATCCCATCGGCACGTTACATACCTGATACCACTGGTCCTTCTGACCAGTTTGGCTTTGCCACCCTTGCATCATACTCACCACAGTTTCATGCATATCTCATTGCTATACACTCCACATGTGAGCCCTGAACCTATCAGGAATCTATTCACTTTCCCGAGTGGCAGTAAGCTATTTTAGAGGAGTTCCATGCTTTGATTTGACTGGCACTTGGGATGTTGTTCCACTGCAAGTGGATCTTCAATGTCAAATATTGACCTAATGGCTCCATTAAGGGCCACAAGGCTCGTCTAGTTGCCCAAGAATTTACTTAGGAGCATGTCATTGTTTATGATGAAACTTTTGCCCCAGTTGCATAGATGACGACAGTTCACACTCTTCTTGTCGTTGCCTTCATTCATCAGTGGTCATTATACCAAATGGACATGAATAATGCCTTTCTTCATTGTACCTTATCTAAGGCTGTTTACATGAATCCTCCTCCTGGCCTTACCACTCTTCCTTGTCATGTTTGCTGTTTGCGCCGAGCTATATATGGCCTGAAACAGGCCCCTCAATCCTGGTTTGAGTGTTTTTGCCATGTCATCACCCAAGCTGGTTCAAGTTAGAGTTCACAGGACCACTCTATGTTTATACGGTCATCACCGTAGGGGAGGGTACTTCTACTATTATATGTTGATGATATGATTATTATGTGAGATGACTTCACAGGCATTACATCCACTCAAAAATACCATCATCAGCAGTTTCATATGAAAGATCTTTGTAGACTATGCTACTTTCTGGGTCTAGAGATTGCCTATGGATCTTGGGGCATACTCATTTCTCAACAGAAATACACATCATATATTATTTTCACCGCATGTCTCTCTGATAGTCACTCAGCTAATACCCCCTTAGAGCTTCATGTGAAGCTTCGTCCCACAGATGGTGGGCTCCTTCCCGATCCCACTGGATATAGGTAGATTGTTGCACAGCTTGTCAACTTATACATGACCAGACCCGATATTGCTCATGCAGTCAGTATTGTTAATCAGTTTTTTCCGCTCCTACATCAGTTTACTATGGTGCGCTTCTTCGGATCCTCAGATATCTTCGAAGAACTATCACTCGCTCATTATTCTTTCCTTCTACATCCAAACTGGAGCACAATGCATATTCTAATTCAGGTTGGGCAGATGATCCTGCCACCAAACGGTCTACCACAGGTTTCTGTCCATTTCTTTGTGATTCACTGATTTCATGGCGAAGCAAGAAACAGAAAGTTGTTGCATGTTCTTCCACAGAAGTTGAGTACAAAGCAATGACTGCTACTAGAGAAATTATTCATGTTTGTTGGCAGTTATCATATATGAGTGTCACTCTTACATGAGCTACTTCTCTTCAATGTGATAACCAAAGTGCGTTGCACATTGCAAGCAACCCGATCTTCCATGAGTGAACGAAGCACATAGAGATTGATTGTCACTATGTTTGTGAGCATTTTGAAGCAGGGACCATTTCACTTCATTCTGTTACCTCTTCATAGCAGACAACATACTTCTTCACCAAATTCCACACTATTTAGTGGTTTCGTTATTTGGTGGGAAAACTCACACTATTCGACCCACTGTGAGTTTGAGAGGGGGTGTTGTTAGGTTTCGAAGACAATCATAGATTAAATACACATCGAAAAAATTACAAAATTATCGAAACGTAGCCATGGATCCATACGAAAACCATAAATCGTGTTTAAGAGTTATACCTTAAAGATGGATCTGCTGTCTCCACAGTATGCCGATCACAGTACTGCAATACTGCGGTGCCTTTACGGTATCCACACGAATGGAACGAAAAATGGTTCTCCCTCATACCGCGGTGTTAGCTATGGGAAGGGGATGTTCCTCCTCACAATCTCTTTCTTTTTCTCTCATTTTCTGTAATGGCTAGGGTTTTTCACTTATCATTTTTTCACAGATACATATCATATATATAGGTACAGAAAACCAACCCTAAGAGAGTAATGAGGTTGTTGGGCTCACAATCTGACCTGGGTCAGATTCCTGTATGAGCCTTTAAACTTTAGTCGGCCCATTTAATCTAATTAATTGTCCAACCAATGTATGGAGTCCAAGTCTAACTTGGATCCCTAATTAAATTCATCTTTTGAATTTAAATCCCAATTTAGATCCATTCTAAGTGTGTAACATGTAGGTTCCCATTACGTTGACAATAATACTATATTCAAGTATTACAAACAGTGAGCGATATCTAGTAATACATCACTGCTACTTAAGTAACGGGAATGTCAGTGATTTGACATAACCTATTCGTGACCAAAGTTACAATGTAGTCTAGTTCCTTTGTCCAGATATCTTAATTGACCACAAGGCATAAAGCGTGTCACCCTTGTATAGTTCAATCTTTGGTTTCTTGATATCTGAGTAGACTTACTAAAACAAATGAGATCAATATCTCATATTGACTTATTTGAGCACGACCATACATTTTGCAGTCTCACTCGATCAAGGGGTCCGTAGATATCACTCATGTTATGTAAGAGAGGCAAATCCTATCTAAGTCACTCACATTCCTCCGCATGATTTGTAGTATATTTAGTAGTCGACTTTATAATCCCCTTATTACAGGCAACGTTTAACGGTATTAAAACATATAACTTCTCATGTAGGAAAACGTAGTGACTTCAAGTCAAAGGACTATGTACCCCATGGTCACTGTGAGAATCGCTTATAACACTGACGTAACGATCCATGTAGCGTTCTCATGGTGGGTCAGTCCAGTACATTATTACTCTAATATGTACCCATGTGAAGACTTAATATCTTATATCTATGACCTGTGAGAATGGTCTTCAGTCTACGCACACACTAGTCTCTATGTATTATTGTTATCATAATTTACAAAAATACTTGACTAGGGACATTTAAGAACAATGTTGTGATTTCAGCCAATAGGATCTCACAATCAAGTCATGCACTTGATATCCCATGACATTGAACTTACTATTCTAAAGACTTCATTATGTTCATTTAATTCACATTAAATAACATAATCAATGAAATACATAAATATGAAATAAATGTCATGATACAATGTAAACTAGTAATGTTAATACACAACTGGCCTCTATGGCACACACCAACAGGTGTTAGATATTGTATTATATATTTAGTCTCATATCGGGTTATGTATCAGTTTAGTATTTGGTTTCCTCCTATATATAAGAGACATTGTACTCAGTTATAATCAATCGAATAATCCAATAATATTTTCTCAATCTCTCTATTGACCTTAACCAGAGTCGGCCCCACCCTTGAGGCCGGTGAAACGGTCGCCTCAAGCCCCCGGATAATTTATAATTTTAGGGGCCCCCAAATTTGTACACCCTTGTAAATATAGGCACATATTTTGTGCATTAAAAAAATATTGTTATTAGGGGCCTCTAAAATAAATATTTGAGTCTTTAGAATTTTGTTAAATTATTTGGGTTTGGACTTGATTGAATTTGAGGCTTTAAATTTAGGTGATTTAAAAATAAATCCACATTTAAATCAATAGAGGGTTTCGAAGAGAGCGGGACGATCTTCGAGAGCGGGAGAGAGACCGCGAGAAGATAAGAGCTGGGATTAGGGTTTGGATAGATAGAGAGCGGGAGAGAGGAGAGCGTGAGAAGATAAGAGATAGAGGGGAATTCGATTATACCCCTTTTACCCCTGATTCTATCTGAAGATAAGCGGCTGTCGATCTCAGCCGTCCGATCGCGATCAAGATCGATCGGATGGCTGAGATCTCCAGCTCCCGATAAGGATTCCAGCTTCCCAGCTCTTAATAGACTTACTATATCTCTACTATTATAATGGGAGAAGGGGTTAGTGTCATCTGTCATTGTTGTCATTTTGAAGCCAACACGTGCAGCGCACGTGTTGGCAAAATGACCCACTTTGGTAAATATTTTCGAAAGTGGACCAGTTTGGTAAATACTTTCGGTAGTGGATCAGTCTGGAAATTGTTTTCTTTTTATCCTCTTCATTAACTCTTCAGTTTGGAAATTATTTTCCTTTTTTGGTCTTTTTTCCTACTTCATCCGCGTGCACGTGCGAAAGTGGACCAGTTTGGTAAATACTTTCGATAGTGGATCAGTTTGGAAATTATTTTTCTTTTTTTTTTTTGTCTTTTTCCTTCTTCCCCCACGTGCCTCGCACGTGCATGATACTAGTATATATAAATAATAATATATATATATATATATATATATATATATATATATATATATATATATATATATATATACACACACATACCCTTCCATTACGAACGGGCATTGTGTGAACGGATATGTGAGTGGTTCTATGGGTCGCCCGATCAAAATTTTAATAACAATCAAGATCTGACGGTTGTGGTTCCTCCAGCTCCTCTCACTTATCTTTGAGGGTATTATGGTCATTTTGACTATACAACTACCCCTCTTCTCTCCTTCTCTCTCAGTTAATCTCCCCATCTTCTTTCTTTTTGAAGCTCTGGAAACCCTAGAACCCTAACTCCTCCAAATCGCTCCTCCTTCCTCCAAATCCTCTTCAAAGCTTCTGAAACCCTAGCTCCTTCTTCCAAATCGCCAAACTTCAAACCCCAACGAACCCGACAAAACCTAGCTCCCGTTCTCTCTCAGTTATTGTCCCCCATCTTCGACATCTCTTCGAAATCCCCTTCAAACCTCCTGAAACCCAAGCTCCTCCTTCCTCCACCTTCCTCCACCTCCAAAGTTCCTGATGCCTTTGACGACATTTACCCACTGCGGACTTCTCCACCCCAAATCTGTTTGTATCTTTGCACATCAGATACCCTAGATCCAACAGGTAATTTTATTTTTATTTTTTTTCTATTTGAATTAGTATGGTGTTATTTATTTGTTTGATTAACCTATGAGCATGATGTCTAGATCCGAACATAAAGAAAGATGAATATACATGCTGTTGTTTAATTCTTTAATTGTTTGAATTACCAGGAATATACATAGAGAAAAAGGATAGTTTTTTTTTAAAAATTCTTTTTGAATTAATTATGTGTATTTGATGAAGTGTTTGTGTATGGTGTTTAAAATTTCATTATTTCATTTTATAATTTCATTCCATGTGTAATTCAATCTAGAATTGTGGAGTATTTGGTTAGTTGTTTTATGTTTTGTTTGCTTTGATAATATGTATGGATATTGATGAAGGGAGGTATCTTGTCGGTGACAGTTTTTTGAATGTACAAGAAGGTGTATTTATCCCAGTAGTGGAAGAGCACCTAAAACCAAAGCAAGGTATGACATTTGGTACTCTAGAGCAAGTCAAAAAAATTATGTCAATTATGCTAGATGTGGGGGTTTCTAAAAGCGTACAGGTTCAAATGAATACAAGGAAACCGATGTAGCATATAAGTCATATGTTTGTAGCAAAGTCAGGGCGTCGAAGAGTAGGCCTAATGATGTTAGGCGGGGAACTACATCTAGATCCAATTGCAAAGCTTTCATTCGTGTGAAACTAAATGTAGAAAATAATTCATGGTTTTCATTTCATGAATTACACAATTATGTATTTACTTTACCCGGTAGAAGACATTTGTTGTCGTGAAACCGTAGTGTGTCAGAATCTGATAAAGTCATAATGGATCAACTTTCGCCAGCTAATATTCCTGCATGCAAACAAAAGATTTTCTATGAAAGCTCTAGTCGGGGTCATAATAGGGTTGGATTCACCAAAACCGATGCTAGAAATCATGAGAGAGACTTGCAGGAGGGTATGAAAGGTCACGATGTGCAAATGTTGATTGATTTATTCGAATGGCAAAAAAAGATCCTTTTTTTTATTGATTTCGAACAAGATAAGTTTGGTCGATTATCTCATTGTATTTGGATGGATGATATTGCTAGAATGAATTATGAAGACTTTGGTGATGTAGTTTCGGTTGATGCAACACATAGTACGAACTGCTATAGATTGATATTTTGTTGAAATCAGCCATCATTGGCAATCCGTTTTCCTAGGTTGTGGGTTCATTCCAAATGAAAATGCTTCCTCATTTGTGTGGTTAATTAAAAAATGGTTAGGAGTAATGAAACATTCTCCTTTTGGCATGGTGACGGATCAAGATCGTGGGATAGGTGTTGTAATCAAAGCTTTTTTCCTTGAAATTCACCATAGGTACTGCATTTGGCATATTTTAGATAAGATAACACCAGAGGTGCCTGAAATGAATCAAAATTTTGAGTTTATGAAAGCTTTTAAAAATAATATTTGGAATTCTAATGATTGTATTGCTTTTGAAGAAAAATGGAAATCATTGCTTTTGGAGTAGTAAGCGAAAAATAATAAATGGTCGAAATATATATTTGAAATTCATGAGAAATTGGCCCCGTCTATCATAGATCTCAATTTTGGGCTGGAATGTCAAGTAGCCAAAGGAGCGGGGGAATGAATGCTTTTTTAAAGAAAAATACACAAAATAAATACTCACTATATGAATTTGACATAATATTCGATAGAGTCATTGAAGACAAAAAAGAATAAGAACTTAAAGAAAATTATCATACACTAGATAAGAAACCAAAATTGAAGACCGATTGCAAGCGTCTTTTGTTATATCTTAAGTACACCGATCATAATGAAATACCCGAAGCATTATATTTTAAGAAGATTAAACCGATATGTAATACAAAGAATGGCATAATAATGGTTGGAACTAGTTGGCATGGCATAATAATGCAGCCCAAGTAACATCATATTTCTGCATTTCATATACTCATGCTTGATTCAATTGAAAATTTCATAAATCCTTGTTATGTACAAGTGTGTTCTGAACCTACAAGTACTTCAATTCATGACTTTGTTGTGCTAGTAGTGTTGAAATTTTGCAGAAAAACATACAAAGCATTGTTAAGCCCTATATTTTATTTTATTTTTTGTTTTGCTGTTTGTACACAACAACAGTGATGATCTTAGAGTGAATTATCAGTGGCTTAAGGTGTTTAGAAATGCCCAAAGATAGGATGCTAGCTTTAATCTTGTTGCTATTGCTTCTATGTGTGTGTTCTGTTTGTATATATTTTCCAGCACGTTGTGTATATTTTTTGAAGGATGTTGTGTATAAACTAGGTCTTTGAGTTCCCTTTACAGAGTTAGTTTGTGCAATGTAACATAAGTTAATTTCCACAATGCTGTGTAAGAGAAGCTAATATTTTATTGAGTTAGTTTACTGAGTTCTGTTTACTAAGTTTCCAGAAGTTAATATTGTGTTAGCTCTGATCTGTAGCATTCAAATTTTTTCATCTCTGTTTCCAGGATTTTTTTAGCACTATTTCCAGCATGTTTGAGCTCTATTTCCAGCATGTTTGAGCTCTATTTCCAGGTTGTTTTTTACATCTGTTTCCAACATTGTATTCAGATTGAACAAGATAAAGAAACTATAAAATCAATATTGAAAATGAATTCAAATGAATACACACTTAAATTGCATTAAAAACATAACATCATTTGAAAATTGCCAATACATTATTATCAAGCCATTACAACATTCCATTACAACTTAACTACACTATTCATTGCCCATAAGGCATTAGCTTCACTTGAAGAAAAAAGATCATGATCCTACAAAACACAATGCATATTGAAATGAGAACCACCACCACAAAAGGAACAAATTAAGCACAGGTTCTTTTTTCATGCATACGTAGAACATAAACCCTTGCTACACTGGAATTAACAAAATACAAACAAAATACAGCCAATTCCAGTATCATTTACATTTACAAAATACGAAACAGAATGCTAACAATTTCACCACCACCACTACTACTTCAACACAACAAGAACCAATAAGAGGCACAGCACCAACGCACAAAGAAACCCAACCACCCAACCGACAAACACTCCATCCCTCAAACCCTTTTTCCTCTCATGAGAACATTCATCTCTCCTACCCACTGCTTTAATAGTAAGCTCATCTTACAAATCTTGCACATTGTCAAACAATCCCTCTCGGTTAACTTCATTAGAAGCATCTACTCCCTCCCCTCCCCAATAATTATCGTACCACATGAAAAATTCACATCCTCTAGGAAATTTAGGACAGTTATAATAAGCTTTACCTTGGTTTTTCTCCGAAGTGGAGTATTTCACCCTTGTTGCCATTCTGCAAAAGCGTTTGGGAAGCTGATTTCTTTCTCTTGTAGTGCGAAGAGAATACCTAGAATTACTTCCTAAGTGATGGCGGTTGAGGTTGAATGAGTGGTTTAAGGCCATCCTACAATATCACAGTTATCAACTTAGAGCATCCACAGTCGTTTTCTAAAATTCCCATATTTTCAATTTATAGCAAACGATGCCAAAAAAGACGCTGCAGTCGTTTCTCAAATGTCCATATTATGGCAAACTTGCTATTTTCATTTCTCAAATATGAGAAACGATCTGAGCTTTCTCAAATTATAAAGGACGGGGTATGATACCCCGTCTCTTCTATATAATATTTTTTAAATCCTATCGGACGGACGATCATATACCGTCTCTCCTATTTTCTTAATTTTTTTTTAAAGGTCGGACGGGGAATGATACCCCGGACGGTGTATCAAACCCCGTCTCTCCCTTTTTTTATTTTTTTTTATTTTTTTTTTATTTTTTAATAAAACGAACGCTCAGGATTGAGCGATAGGAAATATATATATATATATATATATATATATATATATATATATATATATATATATATGGTGGGACGGGGACACATACCCCGTCCGGGGTATGATACCCCGTCCATGAAACATGCAAGCATTTAATGCTGTGCAGGCTCTTATTTAGGAGTAGTTAGTATATAAATTAGGTTTAGTTAGTATATTAATTAGGTTTAGTTATTTTTATATTATTTAATTTAGTTAATTAATATAGTTTAGTAGTTAATAAGTAATTAACTTATTTTAATTTATTTGAAACGATCGGACGGGGTATGATACCCCGTCTCTCTAAAAAATAGAAAAAATATAGCAAACGACGACTGCAGTGAACGATCGTATTTGCTATTACTGTAGCTGCCATATTATACCAAATGAGAAAAACGACTGTGGATGCTCTTAGGGACAAATCTTAAAATTAACCTAAAATCACAATATTTGTGAGGCTAACGTCTGAATTAAGAAATTTGATTCATTCCTAAAACCCATTTCAATCAAGTTAACTAACAATCTTCATCAACATTTCAACAATATTTTTTTCACACCAAAAAAATAGCAAAAAAAGGAACAAAATTATATCTGTTGATAAATTTTGTGAGATTTCGGGCAGATTTCGCAGCTAGGGTTGGGGGCGTCGGGAGGGGCATTGGGAACTTTGGAGAAGGTGGAGGAAGGAGGAGGAAGGTGGAGCTAGGGTTTCGGGAGCTTTGAAGGGGATTTCGAAGAGATGTCGAAGATGGGGAATGAGAGAGAAAGGGAGCTAGAGTTCGTCGGTTTCATCAATGTTTGAAGCTCAACGATTTGATAGAAAGAGGAGCTACGGTTTCGGGAGCTTGGAAGAGATTTGGAGGAAGGAGGACCGATTTGGAGGAGCTAGGGTTCTCGGGTTTCTAGAGCTTCGAAGAGAGAGAAGATGGGAGAGTAAGAAAGAGAGAAAGAGAGAAGAAGAGTAGTTGTGTGGTCAAATTGATTATAAGAGCATCCACAGTGGTGTTTTTTCATATTCTATTATATGACAGCTACAGTAATAGTATATAGGGGAGGATCGTGCAGTGTTGGTTTGTTAAATTTTTTTCATTTGCCTGTTACATATTAAAAGACCAAATTACCCCCTCCTTTGATATTCAAAGAATATGGATTGAATGGCAATTTGGGAAACAAAAAAACCCCAAAAAAAAATAAATTAATCCCTCTTTGGACGGGATAACATCTCCCGGACGGGAGATGTTTCCCCGTCTGAGGAGAATTAAAAAAAATAATAATTCCATTAAAGGGAAGGACGGGGTATGTTTCCCCGTCCGACCCTTTTTTTAAAAAAATAAAAAAATAAAAAATATTTAGACGGTATATGTTTTCCCGTCTCAATCGATTAAAAAATCTTAAAATCGGAGCGACGGTATATGATATCCAGTCCTTTATAATTTGAGAATTGGTATTTCGTTTCTCATATATGAGAAATGAGTATAGCAAATTTGCTATAAAATGGGAAAAATGAAAAACCATTGCAACGATCCGTTTCTTATAAAATGGCAATTTGCCATTTATAAAAAACCACAGTGGATGCTCTAATACCCTCAAAGTCTCAAAGATAAGTGAGAAGAGCGGGAGGAACAACAGCAGTCTGATCTTGATCGTGATTGAAGTTTTGATCTGACGGCCCGTGCACCCGTTCACACAACGCATGTTCGCAACGGAATGGTTCTCATCTATATAATAAAACACAAAGAAAGCTATCAAGCGACTCTCATTCAATAGGGTAAAAATTAATGGTCCAGATCTAACCTTAAAAAATATATTTTTCCACCCAATTTTTTTTTCCAAAAACTCAAATTTAAATCCTCTCAAAACAACTCCTTCATTTATTTAATTATTTCTCCCTCTCTCTCTCATTCTCAATTTACTCATAAATTTATATTTTCAAATTTCATGTTTATAAATTTTCAGTTTTTTTTAATATTTTTTATTACTCGTGTTACATTGAAAATAGCAAATATCTCATAAACAATTAAATTTCATTATTTTCCACGCTCAAAGTTTTAAGAAGTTGGATTTTACACTCCATTTATAATTATTTTTCAACATATATTAATGGAAACATGGACTTTTATTTACAACTAATTATTGTTTTACTATTCGAACTTGAGCTGCATAATTGTTGTTTTACTGTTTACAAGACTTTTATATGTTGTATCGTTCTGAGGGCGTGCCGTAGGCACGTGCCCACGGGCAAATCTAGTATATTTATATAGGATACAAACAATATAGGTTGTGTAAGCCTGTAAGGGAAAGGAGTTAATTAAGTATGATGGTAAGTAGAGTTACATAGGATTATTTCATGTAACAAGATCATAACCACACACTTTCTCACACTTTGATAAAGGGAATTGGTGGAAATGAGACTTGAATGCCCCCACTTCTTGCTCGCCTGCTAAGAGACTAGGTATTACTAGACCATAGCCAGTTGCACTTGCAATAAGTTGGCACTGAACACTTTAGGTAAATATATCAATAGGTTTGGTTGTTTGGCTTCGACTACCAAGTAGCATTAACTTTATTTATGGTAATGATCGTATTTCATTGACCTTTTAAAGGTTCTGCCTAACATTGGTGCACCACTTGCGCTTTTAATTTTCATCAACGAGCTCTTCAATTTTGCCTTATTAATCATATCGATTTATGAATTTCAACCACATAGTCTAAAGTTGAAGTAATATCAACCGCCCACTTAAATGTATTACACACACTTAACCATATATCATAAAGTCCATTCCCTGCAATAGCTTGAAAAATAAAGGGGAAGTAAAGTTTTGTTTTGTATTGTTCTCTTGGTTTGGTTGGGTGTAAAGTAAATCAAATAAGTGCAGAATACTATTAGGAAAATAATTCTTTAAAAGTAAATTGTTAAAGTAATTTGGTTGGATGTATAAGAGTATTTTGCGGAAAGTGATTCAAATCACTTGTTAGCTTTGTTTCATATGAAATTTATGGATATGGTTACCATTTCACAACTAGGTGAAGTTACCCCTACTTTTGCCCAACAATATAAACTTGATGAAATAATCTCAAAGTAGTATTCACTATAAACATACTATCTGTGAGCATAAAGTTGCAAGCAAGATTAAAATCAAGAAAGTGTTCAGGCTATGCACACATTCAGTTTAATTTGAATATAGATAACATCATGTAAAATATTCACAATTAACTTAAATTAGAGATTAAACTGGATTGATAGGAACACAAAATAAAATTCTGAGCATTAACTATTGAGTTTATATGTCTTGCATACTTATTAGATGAGAAGATAAGACAAGAAAGCGACGAGAGGGATCGACGCGAATGATGGAGGAAGAAGAGTAGCAACCAAGCAGCAAGCAAAGATAATTGATTATCACGTGGACAGTCAACTGCTCCAAGTCTCTGTTTGGGATCAAGCAAAAGTAGTCGACTGCTATATGTGGCAATCTGACCGACATATGTAGCGAGCAGGAAATAGGGTATCAGGTCTTGTAGATTTGATTGAAGTCCGATTTCTTCTCTAGGTTTGATCATAAGGCTTTTATTATATGATTATCTCTTCAGTATACATAGGATGGTTATTGTATACAGAATATCAAAGTAGGGTTTCTCTAGATCTTTATATAATTAATGTAACGACTCAAAAGAACGAGATAATTCAATTGAGTGCCAATACAAGAGAGAGTACTTCTTCTGAGAGGTAAGTGAATTCTCTATTGTAAACAGCAAGCATTTTTAGTTAGGCTTGAGAGAGAATCGTGGTGAGAGTTGTAACTCTTGTATTTTCTCTAGTTGAATAATATGATTTCTCCCCCGGATTAGAGTTTGCCCAAATCAGGATAAATATTGTGTGTTTTATGTGTTTGGTGTGATCTACTATTTTCTTAGTGGTTTGTATTGATCGTGTCGAAGACTCAACAAGATGCGGCGCATAATTCCTAACAATTGGTATCAAATCATCAGGTCAGAAACCTTCTGCAGGTTCATGGGTTTGTTTAAGTTTCATGGAGACGATGGCAGATCAGAGCACAAAGATTAAGCAGTTAACTGTAAGATCAACTTTAATCTCTGAAAGGTAGATATGTATGACACATTGGTTCAAAAGGGCTTGCATATTGCCCTAGATGGTGATAAAGAAAAACCAACCAAAATGAAGCAGGAGAAGTTGGATGAGATTTGTTTAAAAGACCTTGAGTTTAATCGGGTTACAATTGGTGGACTAAGTCAAGTGGGATTTCCTTGATGAGATAAGCGCGACGAGACTCAAAACTGACTACTTGGGATCGTCGTTGTTGGATCGGATGTACTGGAAAATAAACTTATTTTATTTCTCAATGAAGGATTGTATCCATCTTCAAGATCACATTGTGAAGTTCAATAAGGTAATATATGAACTGAAGGCGATAAACACAGATGATCTGAGTAAAGAGGATAAAGCTTTCAACTTGATATATCAACTGTCAGTTTCGTATGATCACTTGAAAATTATCATGCTATATGGAAAATCTACCAAGAAGACACTTACAGTAGCCAAGGTGATCAAGGGTTTGGACTCGTATTTTGTTCGTACACAATCAACGAAGAAGATGAACTTAGAAAAGAGACTCATAAAGTGGTGTCTATTTCTTCAAGTTGATTGGCGACAGATGGTGATACTTCAATTGAAAGGGATAGGGTACACTAGGGTAAGATCTGTTGCCACCATTGCAGAGAGATTGGGTATTACAAGAAGGATTGTCACAAGTGGCTGAATCAGAGGGGTGCATAGTTGTTGCTGCTGATTTTGGTGTGAGAGAAAACAGATAAATTTGTGGATTCTTTAGGAAACGAATAAGGAAAACCTGTTGACTTTCATCGGCGTTTAACTAATTCCTTACCGTTGCCGTTAACCAGCAAAAAGTTCGATACACCGAGATGGATCCCGGCGACAAACCCTCCAACGCTCAAGTCAGTAATCAGGAAGATTATGAAAGAGTGTTTATGTGGAAAAATATTCATTACCCCTTTATGGTGGGGGAAGAAGGGTATTTATAGTCGTCTTAAGAGACAGTTTAGAGATAATCCCTTATCTCTATGTCCTGGTGTTTTTGGATAAGATGTGGAGTTTAAACTTGTTTCATGATAAGAAAAGTAGTTTAAACCGCCTCTTAGAGATAACCATAAATTTTAATTACTCCTTAAATATTTGAATTGGTTTGTGACAGGTTTCTACCCATACCAAATAGGACAGATCCGTTTTTGGGTTATTGGGCATTGAAAAAAGACTCGTTTTACCCCTAAGAGCTTTAAGATTCGATCCTAATTTGAAAGGTCTATATTTAATCCCATTTTTAGCCATATCATAAGCCCCCCACTCCCATGGACTGAGTTTAACATCCTTTCGAAGTAGGTTTTTTTTTTAATGGCGTATGGAATTTTATCGGAGTTCTTTGGGAGCTTTAGAATTTCCCATGAGGCTTAACAGTGTTCAGTGGAGCCTGCCTCCTATTCAAACATGTTGGTGGTATCTTCAGGATTTTTCATTGATTTTTTCAAAAATTTTAATTATTTTTCGAATCATTAATTCAATTTTGCGAAACAACAATTTATTTTCAAAGAGCATTAATTACCCGTTCTAATTAATAATTATTTATCCAGGAGTTTAAAAATATTTTCCCCAAATTTATAATTATTTTTTAGAATTTTTAATTAATTTTTTTTGAATTCTTAATTATTTTTCGCATTTTTTAAATAATTAATTTGAATTAATAATAAAAATAAAAGAATTAATCAATGAAATAATGACGTGGTGCAATCTGAAGCGCCGATCATGTCGCTGGCACGACTTTCTGAACGATAAAACAGTTAATCTGTCGTCAGTTGATGTGGCTCGATCTGAGCGCTCTGATTGTGGGCGCGCATCGGGAGGCAAACGTTTTTCCCTCACGCGGGGGTCGGTGGCAAGAGCGCTCGGCGCAAGTTGCCGAACCCCCTAGGTATCTCGACAGGCTGACACGTGTCGTGGTGGTGGTCGAAGTCGAGGAGGGTCAACGAGAGCTGCCGAAGTTCATTGGGACTACGAGGAAGCGACACATGGCATCATTGACCGTTGACCAGCCAATGCCATTTCTCGCATTTTGAAGTCGGTGGCAAGAGTGCTCGGCACATGTTGCCAAAGTCTAGGAGGACTTCGTGACGGCGACACGTGGTATCGTTGACTGTTGGCCGTTGACCAGTCAATGCCATCTCTCGTGTTTTGAGGTCATGGCAAAAATGCTCGGCACATGTTGCCGACATCTAGAAGGACTTCGAGAGGGCAACACGTGGAGTTGTTGACTGTTGAACGTTGACCAACGAATGCCATTTCTTGCAATTTGACGTCGGTGGCAAGAGTGCTCGGCACATGTTGCCGAAGTCTAGGAAGACTTCGAGAGGGCGACATGTGGCGTCATTGACCGTTGACCGTTGACCAGTTAACGCCATTTCTGGTGTTTTGACATCGGTGGCAAGAGTGCTCGGCACCTATTGCCGAAGTCTAGGAAGACATTGAAAGGGCGACACGTGGAGTTGTTGACCGTTGACCATTGACCAGTCAATGCCATTTCTCGCATTTTAACGTCGGTGGTAAGAGTGTTCGACACATATTGCTGAAGTCTAGGAGGACTTCGAGGCGGTAACACGTGGAGTTGTTGACTGTTGACCGTTGACCAGTCAATGCCATTTCTCGTATTTTGACATCGGTGGCAAGAGTGCTCGGCAAATGTTGCCGAAGTCTAGAAAGACTTCGAGAGGGCTACACATGGCGTCATTGACTGTTGACCAGTCAATGCCATTTCTCACATTTTGACGTCGGTGGCAAGAGTGCTCGGCACATGTTACCGAAGTCTATGAAGACTTCGAGAGGGCAACACGTGGAGTCGTTGACTGTTGACCGTTGACCAGTCAATGCCATTTCTCGCATTTTGACGTCAGTGGCAAGAGTGCTTGGCACATATTGCCAAAGTCTTGGACGACATCGAGAGGGCGACACATGGAGTTGTTGACTGTTGACCGTTGACCAGTCAACGCATTTTCTCGTGTTTTGACGTCGGTGGCAAGAGTGCTCGGCACATGTTGCCGAAGTCTAGGAAGACTTTGAGAGGGCAACACGTGGAGTTGTTGACTGTTGACTAGTCAATGCCATTTCTCGCATTTTGACATCAGTGGCAATAGTGCTTGGCACATGTTGCTGAAGTATAGGAAGACTTCGAAAGGGCGACACGTGGAGTTGTTGATTGTTGACCGTTGACCAGTCAATGCCATTTCTCGTGTTTTGACGTTGGTGGCAAGAGTGCTCGGCACATGTTGCCGAAGTCTAGGAAGACTTCGAGAGGGTGACACGTGGAGTTGGTTGCTGTTGATCGTTGACCAGTCAATGCCATTTCTCGCATTTTGACGTCAGTGGCAAGAGTGCTCGGCACATGTTGCCGAAGTCTATGAGGACTTCGAGACGTCGACACATGGTATCATTGACTGTTGACCGTTGACCAGTCAAGTAACTTGGTTTGCCTTGTTCATCTTATCGTCATGCGGTAAATGAGCCTGGCTTTTGCGCTAATGGGGGCCCTTTAACCTTGGTGAATGTGCCAATGACATTTCTCTATAAATCTCCACCCCCACTCCTCATTTGCTCATTCTCTAAATTTTTACACAGCAGATTTTTACTGTCTAACGGGGGCTTCCGGCGGAATATTCTGTCTCCGGTAATCTTTTCCGGCCGTTGCCGTCAAATCAAGGTAATTTTAACTAACTTATCTTACTTTTTAGAGACTGTCTATTATCCCCTCGAGGCAGGAGACTCTCCTATTGTCGACCTCGAGATGACCTCTAGTCAAGTCCCCACAATCGACAAGGGTAAGGCTGTGGTAGGGTCCGCTTTGGCGGTAGTGGAGACTATTGTCGAGACGGAGCGAAGATTAGGAGAGTTCAGTAGGTTGCCCAGGCCCCTTACTGGACTCCATAGAGTTAGGGATCTTCCAGATGACATGGCAGAGCATATAATGTACAGTCTAGGACGGAGCTTCGAGGAGAACGAGTCTTGAGAGACTTCGGAGGGCGATGACACCATCTCTATTCTCTCCGAAATGGACCTTATAATGATCCGGGACTGCTTTCAGATTTCGAGTGAATTCCACTTGATGTTGCCAGGACCTGGTGTGAGGGCCAACTCCTCGATGCTAGTAGACATGTGTTTTTGGCCTATTGACGCCTTCTTAGCCGGTGTTCGATTGCCTCTTCATCCCTTTATCATTGAAGTCTTGCGATGGTACAGGATCAACCCGGTTCAGTATATTCCGAACGTGTGGAGGCTAATGAATGGGTTCATCCTTCACTGCCAAGCCGCGGGTTTTGAGCCTCGGTTGAGTGTGCTGCGAACTGTCTATCGGGTTCACAGCAGCACAAGTCGGAGTTTATGTTCTACTTGGCCCCGAGGCATGGTGCAAAGCTCGTCAGTTGTCCCGACTCAATGAAAAATTAGAGGAATAAGTACTTCTTTATCCGAAGTCGAGAACCTTGGGTCATCCCAACGGCTTTGGTCGAGGAAGTTTTGAAGAGGGTGAAGGAGAGTCCAGTCCTTAGCCCCGAGGAAGATGAGATGGTCCAAACGTTTCTCGATCGACCGAAGTTTGATTGGAAGGACTTGACTGAGGAGGCGCTCTTCGAGGGGGGGGGGGGGTGTCACGCTCCGCTTCCCAAAAATACAGAATACGGGCACGTAACACAAGCCCAACGAATGAATATAATCATCCTTAAGCTGTTTCAGCAATCTTTACAATATATATCACAGGCAGTATATCAGAGTCAACATATATCAGAGTCAATATAGATATCACAGTCGGAAGCAAAGAGTGGAACCAACATGCATCATTGAGATAATTTTACCAACAGGAATTAATTGAAACCAAATATCTTGTTCTCAAATAAAAACAGAGTCTAGAACAAATATTCTAGGTCACATCGCCCAAATACAAATAATACTCAAGTCTCAAGTACAGGAATAATCAAGTTCACGAATACAGAATAAAGTTCTAACAGAAATAATAATCAGCAACTAATACTGCGAACCACCAGTACCTTCTTGAATCTGTCCACCGTAATCTGCAATCATCGAATGCAGGAAAAAGGAAAAGAAGAAAACACAGTACCCGTCAATGGCAAGTCCGGTCACAAATAGAATAGGATACAAGCACATGGACACTATCTAATCACAGGATATACTAATAGGTATAGGTAAACATAGGTCAACAGTTAAACAGGTAACATGTATAAGTATCAGGTATTCAGGTAATTAGGTAAATCTGTATCAAGTATTAGGTAACAGGATAACAGGATATATATCAGGTACAGGTAACAGGTAATCATGTATTAATATCTTGTATTATTACTATCCATGTAACACTTCATGTGCCATCTTTTTATCACATGGTTGTTACAGTCAATGCAGTTTCGTTTCAGATTTCATAGTGGACCCTAGAGGGCAGTATACTCAGGTACAGGAAAACAGGTAACAGGTTCATGAATCAGAACAGGTACACGAATCATTCGATTCATGCATCAACAGGTTCATGAATCAACAAGTACACGACCAACAGGTACGTGCATCAACAGGTAACAGGTACACGACCAACAGGTACGTGCATCAACAGGTAACAGGTACATGAACCAAAGGTCCATGCAGCAAAATGGGAAACACGGGCCCCCTTCCGAGTACACGTTTCTGAATTATCCACTATTCAATCTTTCCCTTGAACCCCGCCTTGGTTACTTTTATTATTAAGATCATCAACAGGCATGAGAGTGTACTAAATAATTTCAAACTAACAGGTCATAATCAGGTTTAGACTCAGGGAATTAAATCAACAAGTATAGGTACCAAACATTCACAAATACGAGCAAAATGGTATATGCTTATAAACAGGACAGCAAGACCAGTCTGTACAAAAACAGTGATCCAAAGATCTACAGGCATGCAAATCATAATCCGTCAAAGGATCTGGAAATTAGACTTCCACACGCTTCTAACGGATATAATAAATTCATATGCTATTTCACAACATCTCGACTCAAAACACAATTCAACACAGTTTTCATGTACAGCCAGAAAACAGGGGAATAACTTAAACCACATAAAAACAGCATACAAAGTCATTAATTAAATCCACGAAAATTCTGGGATAATCCCCTATAAGTATAGTCTGAAAATATAGCTTTTCATATTTTTCCAGAAAGTATAGATATGTTTTCAAAAATAGAAGGTAACACATAACACAGTTTTGATGGATCTGGAATTCTTTAACACCGTTGTACAAAATCATGCATATCATGCACACAGCGCATCAAAATCCACTTCCGCCAAAACGGGATGAAAGTATACACAATTACCCAACTTTCATATCTCACATGAAATATTCATACAGTAATTAGAAATAAGGTGAACACGACATTCAACATACAATCACACGCAGTTTACAGCAAAAGCGATCTATAGAAAAGGATGTAAGGCATCACTCAAAACTCATCTTTTAATTACCACAAAAATCAGAGAACTACCTAACATCATGGTGAAACACTGGACAAAATCTTGTGGCATGAAATTATGTCTAACTTAGATCTTGAAAATAAATTGGTGATAAAATCTATCCCGAAATGAATCTGGGAACTACCGGCATACAGTTACTAAAATAATCATAACTACTCCATATGAACTCCAAACAGGGTGAAATCAGTGGGGTTAGAAATTAGATTCAATTCTCTACAAATTACTCAGAAATAGCCATGTTGATATTTGGACTCTAATTCAGTGTAAAACAGCAATCAATCCAGTTAAAATCCAGATTTCCAGATTTCTCAACTAAACTTCAAAACGTCATAACTTCCTCAAAATCGTCCAAACTCTTCCAAATTCAAAACGCTGTCTAACCATGGTCCAAATGTCATAATGGAGGGTATCTAACATGTCAAAAATCTAGTATTCCTCATATGGGTGTTCAACATACATCGGGTACACAATATGTCGCATACGCGATCAAATCGCGTTTGGGTGAATCTTAAGGCACAAACCTATCAAACTTCATGTCCTAAGTCATCTATGGCCTGTTTTGAACAATAGAGACGAAAACCACAATTAAAAACATGATCCTTGTCCGTCTCTAGTCTCAACCTATCCTATGTGTGAACTTTCTACTTGTATCAACCTAAGAAATTTAAGTACAAGTTACTTGCTTTTTTGTGATGACGAACGCGACGAATCCAAGCCTTTCAAAGAAAACCCACGAGCAAGACGCCTTCCACGCGATTTCGAGCGAGACCCACGAACAAAACGCGCCAACGGTTGATCTCTTTGACACACGAACCAAAGTGGGAGATGCCCACTTGCCAAATCAGCGAAGAGAGGTGTAAAGGTGCTGTTTTGTGGAGGGTGGTGCTGGTTTGGTGCTTGCCGGCCACAAGAAGAAGGAGAGACGAGGTAGAATCGAGGCGAAGTAGTATAGAAAGATGGAGAGGGAAGGTATGGGTGATCGGCCAAGGCAAGAGAGATCAAGGGGATGTCGGCCTAGGGTTGAAGAAGGCAGGCCGGGATGGATTCAAGTGGAGGCCGGTTTGGAATAGGAGAGGGAGAGAGAAAAATATTAGGGTTAGGGATTAATTAGTATTAGGAGTATATATAGGGGATCAAATGTGGGTTAATGGGTAGTGGATATCAATAGGAAATAATAGGTATACAATTGGGTAATGGATATTGGGTAGATTTCAAATGGAGATACAAAATACAATGAATCCTATAGCTCCTAAAAATCTCCTTAAGGCCAAAAAAAAAATCTCAAATTGGTCAAAACTCTCCTAAAAATCCACCATGACCCTAAAATAATATTTATACAGGAACGGGATCAAGAAATTGAGAAAAAGAGCTCAAAATATCGAAAAACGGCCAAACGGCGCACAATCAACAAAAGGAGGTCAAAACTGCCAGAAAAATATTATAGAATAAAGATAATAAATTTTATTGTTCCGAAAAATACAATAGAAAATAATAATTCACAAAAAATGAAAAATACCCTCAAAATACCAAAAGTGAAAAACAGGGGTTACAATCCTACCCCCTACAAGAAAATTTCGTCATCGAAATTAAAAAGAAAGGTACATAGGATAACCCCAAGCAAAACCAAACAGCCAAAAGCAAAACAAACAACTACTCAAACAAGTGAGGAAACTTCTGCTGAATTTCCTCCTCCAACTCCCATGTCGACTCACCAGGCGAGTGAGGATTGCAAGCAACACGAACCAGCTTAATGACCTTGTTCTTAAGCACTTTCTCCCGCCGATCCACAATAGCAACTGGCGGAATCTCACAAGTAAAATCCGGCCTAACGGTCAACTCTGAATAGTCGATCACGTGGCTATCATCTCGGATATATCTCCTGAGTTGTGAGACATGAAAAACATCGTGCACTCCTGATAAAGCTGGCGGCAATGCGAGACGATAGGCCACCTTGCCTACTCGCTCCAAAATCTCGAACGGTCCAATAAACCTCGGGCTAAGCTTGCCCCCGCCACCGAACCGAATGACACCGCGCCACGGTGATACCTTGAGAAAAACATGGTCACCAACTGCAAACTCCAACGCCCTGCGATGAACATCAGCCCACTGCCTCTGCCTGTCCTGAGCTGCCTGCAAGTGCTTCCTAATCTGAACCACTGCATCAACTGTCTTGGTGATCAACTCTGGACCCAACAACTTTCTCTCGCCAACATCATTCCAGCACACTGGCGATCTACACTTCCGCCCAGAGAGTGCCTCGAACGGAGCAGCTTTAATACTAGCTTGAAAGCTGTTATTGTAAGAGAACTCTACCAGATGCAAATGATCTTCCCAAGACCCACCAAACTGAAGCATGCAGGATCTCAACATGTCCTCAAGAATTTGAATAGTCCTCTCTGACTGTCCATCAGTCTGGGGATGAAAAGCTGTACTGTACTTTAATTTGCTCCCCAAACTGCTCTGAAGACTCTCCCAAAACCGAGACCTGAATCTCATATCCTTGTCGGATACAATACTAACTAGAACCCCATGAAGTCTGACAATCTCTTGCATATACCTCTCAGCAAGGCTCTCAGTAGACTGACCGACACGAAATGGAATGAAGTGAGCACTCTTCGTCAAACGGTCAACAATCACCCAAATAGCATTATGACCCTTAGGACTCCTCGGCAAAGCAGTCACAAAATCCATGGTGATATGTTCCCACTTCCACTCTGGAATAGGAAGCGGTTGAAGAAGTCCTGCGGTTCTCTGATGCTCCGCTTTAACCTGCTGACAGATCAAACACTGCGAAACAAACTGCGCGACAGTCCTTTTCATACCATGCCACCAGAAATGAAGCCTCAAATTCCGATACATCTTAGTACCGTCGGGATGAATAGAATACGAAGAATGATGAGCTTCTTCAAGCAACCTCTGACGAACTTCTCCTTTAGGGACACACAACCGGGAACCAAAACGAAGAGAACCATCTGCATGAATAACCATGTCCGCCCTGGACCCAGACTCAATCTCAGCACGAAACTTCTGCAATTGCGCATCGCTAGCCTGCGCCTCTTTAATCTGCTCCACAAGAGACGACTGCAGCTGGAGTGCCAAACAACTCCGACCAGAACTCGGCAACACAACATCAAGCTCTAACCTTCTCATCTGCTCAATGAGATCTTTCTGCTGAGTAAGAAATGAAACCGCTGGTCTCCTGCTCAAAGCATCAGGCACCAAGTTTACTTTACCAGGATGGTATTGCAAACTGATGTCATACTCGGCCAGAAGTTCCAACCAACGCCTTTGCCTCATGTTCAACTCCTTCTGGGTGAAGACGTACTTGAGACTTTTGTGGTCTGTAAAGATCTCCACTCGGTCTCCAATCAAATAATGCCTCCACAGCTTCAAAGCAAAAATCACTGCCGCTAACTCCAAGTCATGAGTAGGATAGTTCTTCTCATGCGGCCTCAACTGCCTTGATGCATACGCAACAACACGACCCTTCTGCATAAGAACTGCTCCAAGACCCTTACCAGAAGCATCACAGTGAACTACAAATCCGCCTGAACCATCTGGAATAGTCAACACAGGCGCTGACGTCAGTCTGCTCTTCAACTCAACAAAAGCCACATTGCACTTATCAGACCAACAAAACTTCTGATCCTTCCCAGTCAATTTAGTCTAAGGTCCTGCTATCTTCGAAAAATCCTGGACGAACTTCCGATAATAGCCAGCCAAACCAAGAAAACTCCTGACTTCTGAAACTGACTTGGGAATAGGCCAATCCTTCACAGCCTCAATCTTGGCAGGATCCACCAAAATACCATCGCCAGAAACAATATGCCCCAAGAAAGAAATCCTGTCGAGCCAAAACTCGCACTTGCTCAGTTTTTCATAGAGTTGATGCTCTCTCATAGTCTGCAGAACCACTCTAAGATGCTCAGCATGATCTTCCCGATTCTTAGAATACACATGAATATCATCAATGAAGACCACCACAAACTTATCCAGATACTGCGAGAACACCCGATTCATAAGACTCATGAATACAGCCGGCGCATTCGTGACTCCGAACGGCATCACAAGATACTCATAGTGCCCATACCTAGTCCTGGAAGCAGTCTTCGGTATGTCTGCAGCCTTCACCTTAACTTGGTGATATCCAGAACGAAGATCCAACTTCGAGAAAACAGAAGCCCCACTTAACTGATCAAACAAATCATCAATCCTGTGCAACGGATACCGATTCTTCACCGTAACTCTGTTCAGCTCTCGGTAATCCATGCATATCCGACGACTTCCATCCTTCTTATCAACAAAAAGGACAGGAGCACCCCAAGGCGAAACACTGGGTCTGATGAAACCCAAATCAAGCAACTGCTGAATCTGCACCTTAAGCTCTGCCAGCTCAACCGGTGCCATCCTGTAGGGAGCCTTCGATATCGGTTCTGTTCCAGGCTGAACATCAATACCAAACTCCACTTCCCTATCGGGGGGTAAGCCAGGCAATTCATCTGGGAAAACATCCAAGAAATCTCGAACCACTAGAGGCGCAGCCTCACAGCCTGATTGCAATTCCATTGCACAATCCACCTGCTCAACTGCAGTCTTTGTTCGACCAAGAGAAGATTCTCTGGCATGGAACTCAAATTCTGCCCGATTTGGAATTCTGAAGACAACTTTCTTGGCACGACAATCAATAAAGGTATAGGCTTCTCCCAACCAATCCATACCAAGAATGACATCGAATCCTGAACTTCCAATTATAATCAGGTTGGCTTTGAAATCTGCATCCCCAATAGCAACGGAACATTGCCTGCACTCACGGGAACAACTGACAATTCCTCCACCCGTCACGATGTTTCAAGCCTCTGACATGTTGCTGCATTCTAACTGATGGCGAGCGACAAATCGAGAGGAGACAAATGAATGGGTTGCCCCAGAATCAAAGAGAACATATGCAGGAAAAGAGCAAACAAGGATGATACCTAGCAGAAATCAAATCAAGGAAGAGCATAGAAGGCCAAGGGTGAGGGGAGAACAACAATGCAGGGAAACAAAGCAAAGAAGCAAAGCAATGCTAAGGGAACAACTAAAAGGAACAAAACATCAAGCAATAAAACAAAAATAAATATACCTGCCACAACTCAAAACCCTGTCACAACTCCTTCAGCAGTCTCAGCATCTGCGGCAGTCAAGTTGAAAGCTTGACCTCTCCTCGGAACAGCGGTCCCTTGACCGACAATCTGGCGTTGAGGAGGAAGTGGTGGCCTAATTGGACCACGAGCTGGACCTGCCTGCTGATTAGGACCCCTGGCTGGAAGAGCCATCGGTTGAAATGCTTGGGGACAATCTCACACTCCATGCTCAGTAGAACCACACCTAAAGCATCGGCGATTGACGCGCCTACATTCCTTGCGATCATGCCCAGGCAAACGACAGAAGTCACAGTAAGCCTTCCTTTGAGAACCAGCAGCAGAGTAAGGAGTTGCCCTGACTGGATGGGCAGAAACAGGCCTTCGGATATGACCACCAGACCTAGCAGTAGAATGCGGTACAGTCCGCTGAGAAAGGGACGAATCACCACAAGCCTGCTCCTGAGCTCGAGCTGCTTCAAGGGCCTCAGCATAAGTATGCAGACGAAGAGAGACCAGATGCCTCTTGATATCCTGCTCAAGACCATTAGTGAACCTGCGAGCCCTATCCTCTTCAGTTGCCACAAGAACGGCAGCGAAGCGGCTAAGCCTCGTAAACTCAGCATCGTACTCATCCACTGTCCTGGAACCCTGTTTTAAGAAGTCCATGTTACAACATTCATAATTATCCATGCAATATTGTAGCAAATCCAGAATTGAACAACGACTTAACCTGTTTTAGGGCCAGGAATTGCTGTTCCATCTCAACCCGAGTACTGTTGGGGAAGAACTTCTCCAAAAATCCCCGAGTAAAGGTAGCCCAAGCAATAGGCTTCACCAGGCGCTCAGACTCAGCCATCCACCAAATATGCGCTAAATCCTCCAGCTGGATGGAAACAACGTCCACCCGATCAGCCTCTGCAACACGAGCGGCGGCCAACAAACGCTCCGTCTGGATCAGCCACTGTTCAGCCTCCAAAGGCATCTCAGTGCCGAAAAAATGATTGGGATGCAGCCTCATAAAGTCCGTAACTGTCCCTGGGCGAGGTGGAAGAGTTGCCTGCACAGGCGCAACAGGAGGCGGAACCCGAGCAGCTTCAAGTGCAGCCATAACCAGATCACTGTGGTTTTGCTGCTGATTAATCAACTGCTCAAGCACAGCAGTGATAGCCTCAACCGGATCAGCTTGAGATTCAGAGGTAGAACCTTTACGAGCCACAGTCTGCATAAACCGAAAACAGTTAGCATCCAGATTCTGTGTTGGTGTCATATTTCAATTTTGCATGCATGGTTGGTGATATATTGCACAGATTCCAGTTCGAGCCAAGCTTGTCTAATATATTAGGCAACTAATACATTAGTCAAACCTGGTGCTCTGATACCACTCAAAACCCTGTCACGCCCCGCTTCCCAAAAATACAGAATACGGGCACGTAACACAAGCCCAGCGAATGAATATAATCATCCTTAAGCTGTTTCAGAAATCTTTACAATATATATCACAGGCAGTATATCAGAGTCAACATATATCAGAGTCAATATAGATATCACAGTCGGAAGCAAAGAGTGGAACCAACATGAATCATTGAGATAATTTTACCAACAGGAATTAATTGAAACCAAATATCTTGTTCTCAAATAAAAACAGAGTCTGGAACAAATATTCTGGGTCACATCGCCCAAATAAAAATAATACTCAAGTCTCAAGTACAGGAATAATCAAGTTCACGAATACAGAATAAAGTTCTAACAGAAATAATAATCAGCAACTAATACTGCGAACCACCAGTACCTTCTTGAATCTGTCCACCGTAATCTGCAATCATCGAATGCAGGAAAAAGGAAAAGAAGAAAACACAGTACCCGTCAATGGCAAGTCCGGGTCACAAATAGAATAGGATACAAGCACATGGACACTATCTAATCACATGATATACTAACAGGTATAGGTAAACATAGGTCAACAGTTAAACAGGTAACATGTATAAGTATCAGGTATTCAGGTAATCAGGTAAATCTGTATCAAGTATTAGGTAACAGGATAACAGGATATATATCAGGTACAGGTAACAAGTATACAGGTAACAGGTAATCATGTATTAATATCTTGTATTATTACTATCTAGGTAACACTTCATGTGCCATCTTTTTATCACATGGTTGTTACAGTCAATGCAGTTTCGTTTCAGATTTCATAGTGGACCCTAGAGGGCAGTATACTCATGTACAGGAAAACAGGTAACAGGTTCATGAATCAGAACAGGTACACGAATCATCCGATTCATGCATCAACAGGTTCATGAATCAACAGGTACACGACCAACAGGTACGTGCATCAACAGGTAACAGGTACACGACCAACAGGTACGTGCATCAACAGGTAACAGGTACATGAACCAAAGGTCCATGCAGCAAAATGGGAAACACGGGCCCCCTTCCGAGTACACGTTTCTGAATTATCCACTATTCAATCTTTCCCTTGAACCCCGCCTTGGTTACTTTTATTATTAAGATCATCAACAGGCATGAGAGTGTACTAAATAATGTCAAACTAACAGGTCATAATCAGGTTTAGACTCAGGGAATTAAATCAACAAGTATAGGTACCAAACATTCACAAATACGAGCAAAATGGTATATGCTTATAAACAGGACAGCAAGACCAGTCTGTACAAAAACAGTGATCCAAAGATCTACAGGCATGCAAATCATAATCCGTCAAAGGATCTAGAAACTAGACTTCCACACGCTTCTAACGGATATAATAAATTCATATGCAATTTCACAACATCTCGACTCAAAACACAATTCAACACAGTTTTCATGTACAGCCAGAAAACAGGGGAATAACTTAAACCACATGAAAACAGCATACAAAGTCATTAATTAAATCCACGAAAATTCTGGGGTAATCCCCTATAAGTATAGTCTGAAAATATAGATTTTCATATTTTTCCAAAAAGTATAGATATGTTTTCAAAAATAGAAGGTAACACATAACACAGTTTTGATGGATCTGGAATTCTTTAACACCGCTGTACAAAATCATGCATATCTTGCACACAGCGCATCAAAATCCACTTCTGCCAAAACGGGATGAAAGTATACACAATTACCCAACTTTCATATCTCACATGAAATATTCATACAGTAATTAGAAATAAGGTGAACACGGCATTCAATATACAATCACACGCAGCTTACAGCAAAAGCGATCTATAGAAAAGGATGTAAGGCATCACTCAAAACTCATCTTTTAATTACCACAAAAATCAGAGAACTACCTAACATCATGGTGAAACACTGGACAAAATCTTGTGGCATGAAATTATGTCTAACTTAGATCTTGAAAATAAATTGGTGATAAAATCTATCCCGAAATGAATCTGGGAACTACCGGCATATAGTTACTAAAATAATCATAACTACTCCATAAGAACTCTAAACAGGGTGAAATCAGTGGGGTTAGAAATGAGATTCAATTCTCTACAAATTACTAAGAAATAGCCATGTTGAGATTCGGACTCTAATCCAGTGTAAAACAGCAATCAATCCAGTTAAAATCCAAATTTTCAGATTTCTCAGCTAAACTTCAAAACGTCATAACTTCCTCAAAATCGTCCAAACTCTTCCAAATTCAAAACGCTGTCTAACCATGGTCCAAATGTCATAATGGAGGGTATCTAACATGTCAAAAATCTAGTATTCCTCATATGGGTGTTCAACATACATCGGGTACACAATATGTCGCATACGCGATCAAATCGCGTTTGGGTGAATCCTAAGGCACAAACCTATCAAACTTCATGTCCTAAGTCGTCTATGGCCTGTTTTGAACAATAGAGACGAAACCCACAATTAAAAACATGATCCTTGTCCGTCTCTAGTCTCAACCTATCCTATGTGTGAACTTTCTACTTGTATCAACCTAAGAAATTTAAGTACAAGTTACTTGCCTTTTTGTGATGACGAACGCGACGAATTCAAGCCTTTCAAAGAAAACCCACGAGCAAGACGCCTTCCACGCGATTTCGAGCGAGACCCACGAACAAAATGCGCCAACGGTTGATCTCTTTGACACACGAACCAAAGTGGGAGATGCCCACTTGCCAAATCAGCGAAGAGATGTGTAAAGGTGCTGTTTTGTGGAGGGTGGTGCTGGTTTGGTGCTTGCCGGCCACAAGAAGAAGGAGAGACGAGGTAGAATCGAGGCGAAGTAGTATAGAAAGATGGAGAGGGAAGGTATGGGTGATCGGCCAAGGCAAGAGAGATCAAGGGGATGTCGGCCTAGGGTTGAAGAAGGCAGGCCGGGATGGATTCAAGTGGAGGCCGGTTTGGAATAGGAGAGGGAGAGAGAAAAATATTAGGGTTAGGGATTAATTAGTATTAGGGGTATATATAGGGGATCAAATGTGGGTTAATGGGTAGTGGATATCAATAGGAAACAATAGGTATACAATTGGGTAATGGATATTGGGTAGATTTCAAATGGAGTTACAAAATACAATGAATCCTATAGCTCCTAAAAATCTCCTTAAGGCCAAAAATAATCTCAAATTAGTCAAAACTCTCCTAAAAATCCACCATGACCCTAAAATAATATTTATACAGGAACGGGATCAAGAAATTGAGAAAAAGAGCTCAAAATGTCGAAAAACGGCCAAACGGCGCACAATCAACAAAAGGAGGTCAAAACTGCTAGAAAAATATTATAGAATAAAGATAATAAATTTTATTGTTCCGAAAAATACAATAGAAAATAATAATTCACAAAAATGATAAATATCCTCAAAATACCAAAAGAGAAAAACAGGGGTTACAGGGGGGGAGGAGGGAGGCGCTCAGCCATATAAATCCCAGTATGCTTTTTATCATTTTAGCTCAGTGTAACTCATATATGTATATATATATATATATATATATATATATATTTTAACTGTCGAATTTTATTCCCCTCAACCTCGGCAATTTTCTCCATTGTAGAATCGATGGATTTCTAAGAGCTGCTTGCGGGGCACGACGTTCTGGGTAGCAAGGCCCCTAAGAAGAGGAAGAGAGGGGCTAGCAAGGTTTCTTCGCCGAAACCGAAGCCTTTTGTCGTTGCCGTGGAGCAGTCCTCGAAGGCGATTGCGGTGGTTCAGCAGCGAGAGGCTTCGGTGGGACCGTCGGTTTCTGCTAACACGAGGGCTTTCCCTATTTCAGCAGCTTTGGGCTTGGAGGTGCCTCCCCTAACTGTTGAGGCCGAGGAACTCCTGACCGAGGAACATAAGAAAATATTCGTCTCCGACTGGCAAGTCAGGAAGCTAGATGAATTCCTCGTCAATTCATCCTCCTGTATGCAAGCGGTTCATCATCTTGCTACGCCGAAGGACAAGGCCACCCTGGAGGCAGGGACTGCTGGCGATGATGCGCTCGAGATTGCTCGAGCTGCTATGTCGATTAGTCCCGTAACTTGTGGAATCTTCCTCCTTTTCTTTTTTTTTACTTGACACAATTGAGTTCCTCTTTTTATGCAGATTACTTGCCACTTTGGGCATCTGATGGAGAAGATGAACGAACTGGAGAAGTTGTTAAAGCTCGAGACCAAGAAGGCCTGGTCCGACAGAGCTAGGATGGCGAAGGACCTCGAGCAATCGAGGATTCAGGCCGGGCTGAAAACCTCAAGGGTGGAGTACCTCGAAGCCACTATCGCCAAGTTAGAGGTGGACAAAACTCAGTTGTTGAAGGAGCAAGAGCACGTCGCAAAGGACAAGGAGGAGGCTGTCGCCTCTGCGAGGATAGCGGCGGCAAAGGAGGCTGAAGAGCAAGCGATGGAGAAGGCCAAAGGGTTCCTTTATGAGAACATGGCGAAGGCCTACGCCTGCACTATTGACGAAGTTCGGAAGAAATTCCCTGACATCGACTGCTCCGGATGGCGTCTATTCCAAGACCCTGTCCCGGGTTTTGACGATGTCTCTGAGGAAGGCGAACAAGACGAGGAGGCAGAGGAGGTCGAGGTCGCGGCCGAAGAGATAGAGGCAGACTCATGCCCAGGGGTTATGCCCCTCGCGACTGTTACCGAGGCACGAGGTGCCGAACATCTTGCGATTGAGGATCGTTCGAAAGAGGCCGACCTCTGACTCAGTTGTACTTTCATTTCCTCTTTAGTCTAGGTTCTTCGTATTGAAGCCTAATAGCGGACTGGCCACCGTTTTTTGTATTTTCATTGGGGTAAATGAAAAGAGACTTTTGTGGCAACTGATGAGACTTCCTGTATCCCTACTTTCGAATCACCTTGGAGTAACTTCATATAGTCGTAGAACCATCTAATAGTCCTTTTTAGACCTAGTGATTTATGCTTCTCTTTGGATGACTTTTCCAGGGTAACGAGGTATCATATCTCCGCTCTAAGCTAGGCGTTACCAAGTTAGGGCTTGCTCGGTCTTGGGAGATGCTTTTTAAAGCGGAGCAGGAGTTGGGTCATTTGAGGCTGACTCTAGCTCGCCGAGATATTGAGATGAGGCATCTCGAAGAGCAGATTCGTGAAGTGCCCCCTGAAGGTGAGGAAACCTGCCCTTCGATGGCTGTCGGCCAAGGCTTGAGGATCAAGTTCCTTCGCCACTCTTTATTCGAAGCGAGATCCGAGAGGGACGAATTAAAAAACGTGGTGCTGGAGAAGAGTCTTGAAGTGGCTCATCTTCGGAGGTCTATCTCCGATGTCATGCAGGGGGTTGGTTCGGGTCGAGTGCCTTGCTTGAAGCTCAGAGTGACGAATGACTCTCTCAAGGAGCCGGTTCGTTGAGATAGAGGCGGAGAATCTTCGCCTGCTACGACTTTCTGAGGGGAGGAATGTTAGAAGCACTACTTGCCCTCGAAATGAGTACTCCCCAGGGAGATCATTTCATGAGTTAGTGCTTCGGTCGGCTTCTTTTTTGTGAAATCCTAGGGATGCTCAAAGCAGAGTGGCCGGTTTGTCGAGCGGAGCATCTATTGGTGCGGCGCCTAGGTCTTTGGTCCCTGATAGCACCACCTGACTCGCAGGCTTGGATATCTCTTCGGAGGCCACGAGGGAGCGACATGGTGCATGTCGTCCTCGTGTATCCCTTAATAGAAGTGTACTACTTCCTAGGAGGGGTTAGAGCGATGCTTTGGAGTTTTGTAGAAGTCTATGGTCTTGAATAAGACTTGTATCTCCATCTTCGGTGGAACAAAATGTTTGTAGCAGTCTTTGAATAGGACTTGTATCTTGACTTTTAATGGAATAAAATTATTTGCGGTGTTCTTTCACCTAATAACATTTTGTTAAGGAGGTTTCAACAATTGTGGGAGCAATTTCGAATGGTGAGCCACTTCGTACTTGCTTGTTCGCAAGTAGCTAAAGTAGCGAACCAAGTGTTGGACTCTGAACTTGTTGTTAAGTGAGTTTCAACAGTTGTGGGAGCAATTTCGAATGGCGAGCTACTTTGTACTTGCTTATTCGCAAGTATCTAAAGTGGCATCGAACTAAGTGTTGGACTCTGAACTTGTTGTTTAGAGAGTTTTCAACAATTGTGGGATCAATTACGAATGGTGAGCAACTTCATACTCGCTTGTTCGTAAGTAGATAAAGTAGCATCGAACCAAGTGTTGGACTCCGAACTTGTTGTTAAGAGAGTTTCAATAGTTATGGGAGCAATTTCGGGCTACTTTGTACTTGCTTGTTCGCAAGTATCTAAAGTGGCATCGAACCAAGTATTGGACTCCAAACTTGTTGTTTAGAGAGTTTTACATTTAGAGTGTACACTTTGGGGTGAAACAAACAGAATATTTAGACAACAGGTTTTCTAAGAAGTAAACTGCTTTTATTGAAGATGACTATGTGGCTGCTTCTGAGTTGTAAGCCGTTATTACATGAAAAGATCGACAAAATAAGAAGAAATACAAACTTAGAAATGCTCTAGGATTAGAAGTTGCTTGGAGCGGTGTTCAAACACCCTTTAGGTACTTCAATAAGTGTTCCGCATTCCATGTTCTTAGTACCCTCTTGCCCCCCAGGTTTTCAAGTTGATAAGCGCCAGGGCGGACAACTTTGGAGATCCTATACGGCCCTTCCCAATTAGGTGATAGCTTGTCTTTCTTGCTCGGGAAAGAAATCGATAGCTTTCTAAGCACCAAATCTCCTTCTTTGAGATTAGTAGGGCGGACCTTCTTATTGTAGGACTACTCAATCCTACATCGATAAATCTCCTGATGGATGGAGGATTTTTCTCGAATCTCATAGATGAGGTCCAAGTTGTCTCAAAGCTGGTTCGAATTTTGCTTTTCATTAATGTAACCCCTGTTTTCGTAAATACGTATTTGCTGTGTATTTTCTGTATTTAAAAATTTTCGTAAATTATTTTTTCCCGCTTTCAAATTCTTTTGTCAAAATGTATTGTTGGATTTTCTATTAAAATCTATTTTCGATCAGTAAATTTATTTGTAGCTATTTTTCGATGATTTTTATATTGTAATACAATCTCATTCTTCTGTTATTATTGTTATTATTATTATCATTAAATATATATGGTTTATTAAAAAAAATTTGGAAAACTTATAGATCGTGATTATATTTTATTATTTTTTTTAGTACGGATTTTATGTATACTATTTGATTCATTGTACTATTGTATTTGTTATAATTGATTTAATTATTTACTTTTAATCTAAACCCTAATACTTAATCTCCTATATATATTACCCTTCTGTTCACCCTACCAAAGCCAGCCGCCTGTTCACCTTCTTCACCCCTACCCCCGAACCTCCCGCTCATCTCTCTCATCCCCTACTTGTGCTCGTCCCTTTCCTCCTTTGCCCTGTTTCCTCCTCCCATCGCGTCGACAGCCAGCAATGTCAGCCTCCTCGCCATCCAGGCCACCTCCCCCGTCTCCTCTTCTCCTCCTTGCATCCCTCCAGCGCCCCTCTGCCGCAGCAACCCCCTCTCCTCTCCCGTTCTCTCCCGATCTCCTTCAACCTCCTGTTCTGCTTCACCCCGACCACCTCCAGCACCTCCTTCCTCCTGTGTCGTGCCCCAGCAGCGACCATGTCCTCCTGCACCCTACTCGACCTCTCTTCCTCTTCGTCCCTGTCCCCTACCTAACTTTGCGACCTCCCGTCGCTTCACCTCAGTCAGCCGCAACGACCCATAACCAGCGACCCCCCGGTGCTCCCTGCCTCTTTCCCTTCTCCTCTCCCGAAGCCAGTCGCACCAGCCACCCTCGCGACTCCCCTGGTTGTGCCGCCCTGGTGCATTGTGTCTCCTCCCGACGACAGCACGACACTGCGCCGCCCTTCTGTGTCGCCAGCTAGCCAGACAGCCCCGACGCCTACCCCCCCTGTGTACTGCTTCTCCCTCGAAAACAACAGTGCCGCAGCAGACCCCTGTCGATCACCGTCCCTGGCGCCACTCGACGCCCTGTCGGTCGCCTGCCCTCGTCGCCTGGGTCCCGCCATCTAGACAAGCCCACAGTTGCTGCCAAGTCCCCTGTTTGTGCCACTGTGAATCTTGGTCGTCGATTACCGTGGTTATCTTGATCATCATGATCATCATATCCATCATCTGATATGGACCATCCGATTAATTTTGATCATCATCAACATTAGGATCAATTTGAACCGTCTAATCGTCGATCGATCTTGATCATCATCATCATCATCTTCATCATCAAGTAGTTTCTAACCGTCCGATCTGATCTGATCTTGATCTCTTGGATCTAGCCGTTGGATCTCTTGATCTTCATCATCTTGATCATCCTCTTGATCATCGAGATCTGTGCCCGATTGATATCATCTTATCATATTCACTTTGTTCGTGTTCGTGTTTGTGCCCAGAAATTCGTTCCCTTTATGCTTGCTTTTGCTTCGTTTTTATCGTCGTCTCTCAGGCAAGTACTTGTATTCTTTCCTTTGTGTAATACAAATACTAAATACCGCCTGTAGTGTAGTTGTATTTTAGAGACAATTCTTGTGTGAAACTCCTCTCTCTATTGTGTTGACCCGCCCGTAGTTGCCTCATTACACACATGACATGAAATAACTTAGGGATGACCACTTCTTGTTGTATACATGTATGTTGTTCATATGATATCGTGTGCTTGGTTGTGTTTGTTGTGGTATAACTTGTTGTAGACTTTCTAAATACCATATACCATGTTGCTTGGACACCTAGTACACTATATTTCATGTTTGGTTATGTTTTGGATGAGTTTCATATGAACTAGTTGATTTTTTGCATGAAGGATATTTTCTGTTTTGTCAATTTCCCGTTTTTGATCAGTATTTTAGACCCTATTAAGGTCACTATATGAAAATTATTTGTGAATATGAATTTTAGAATATTTTGTCTACTTTTCAGATTTTCTGACATATCTCAGTTTCGATTTATGAGTTGCGAGTTATGACTATTTTACTACAGATGTGTTTAAAATTCCAGATCCAGTTTTATATGAATTCTGTATAGTAACTATTTTTCTACTGATGTTAAAGATAATTTTTTGATCCAATTAATGCTGGTTACAACTAGACTTGATTGGGATTAACCCATAATTTTTACGGATTTAATTGATGACTTTTACAAACTATTCTATGCTTGCAAACAACTACCATACCTGCAAAATTTTCATGCTGTTCAGTAAAGAACCTTAATTTCGACCTGATTCTATTTGCTGTTTATAAAAACTTTGTGAATATGAATTGTAGCTTACTGTATCTATTTTATCACCCTTTTGGCAGATCTGGATTTCGATTTATATTTTGTAATCTATTGCTGTTTTAGTACTGCAGTGTTTATGATTTCAGATTTACAAAACAACTGTATCTTGCTGCTTTCTGATTTTACTAGACTATTCTATCTATGTTGGAAAATTATGAAACTTTATTTTTTGTTACTAAACATACTAGGGAATACTTCAGATTTTTCGTGGATTTAATTATTAAGTTTTTATGCTGTTTTCTTGTTTATGAATACAACTTCTGATTTCTGGCTGAACACGTTTTCTGGATACAAATCTATTTTGAGTCATATTTTTGTGAAATACCATATAACTTATATATATTTTCTGGATTCGGCCAGAAGTCTATTTTTCATATTTTTTGACGGATCCAGATTTGCATATCTGTGGCAACGGGAATTCCAGATTTGGTGCAGTACTGTCTTAGTGTCCTGAACTAGAATTTTCGTTGTCCCAATCTTTTATGAGTTGTTCTTGACCCGTACATGTTTGTCTTTCAACCTGAACCTGTAACTTGTTCATACCATACTATTCTTGTCATATTTTATGCAAATACATGCATTTTGATAATAATAATAAATAACCATGCCGGGATTAAGGGAAAGATCTAGTAGTGGACAATATAGAAAAGTGTACTCGAAAGGAGGCCCATGTTTCCCTCATTTGGTTACATGATATGATTTGGATTACATTTGGATAATTTGGAATTCGGTATATGGTTTGGTTAATATGATTTGGATTACTTGATACTTGAGTATACGGCCCCATAGAATTTCTTACGAAATCTAAACGTAACTTATTTGAATGTAGCAACCATGTGGTAAATCGATGGGACGCATGAAGTGCTACCTAGATAGTAATAATATAAGACTTGGTATAACATGATTACCTATTTACCTGTTTACTTGCTTGCATGATACTTGATATCTGTTACGTGTTACCTATACCTTGTTAGTATACTACATTACTTGATGTTGTTCATGATTCATGCTAGTTACTTATACTTGTTTACCCTTTTCTTTACTTGTGCCTGCACTACAAGCAGCCCGTAACTTGCATTAATGGACGTTTTATTTTCTTTTCCTCTTCCTGCAGTTTATTAAATTGTATATTTTGGAGATCAACTACCAGATGGAGTAGGTGATATGAGAATCTAGATTCTGGAGTTTGCTATTATTATTTCCTGTTGCTTATTTTAATAATTGTATCTGTTATTTGGATTATTTTGTATTGGGCAGTGTGACCCAGGATTTTTGACTTGTTCAGATCTAGTTTATTTGCGATTATTAAATTTGGTTTCAAGTAAATTCCTGTTGGTATATTGATTTATTTATGCATGCGTGGTTGACTTCTCTTGCTTTCTATTCTGATTATTCCTGTGAAATGTTGTAAAGCTCCCGACAGCTTATGAATGATGAAAATCATTCGCTGGATTTAGTCACGTATCTGTATTCCGTATTCACTTTTTGAGGATTCCATCTTTGAGGAATTCGAGCAAGGGCCTCATCCAATTTTCCCGGAGTGCTAGGGACAGGGACTCCATCAGCTCAGGACCATCTTCCTCGATACTAGGTTTCAAGAGGACTTCTATCAAGACGGTTTGTTCTAGCCCCTGTAGGGAAGAGGAGGCCAGCTTCGAGAGGGCATCTGCCTGCGCATTCTCCTCTCAGGGGATCCGTTGGAGTTGTGCATCTTTGAAAGTGTCCAGCAGCTCTTTGACCTTGGCCAAATATTTGACCATGTGATCATCTCTTGCCTCATACTCCCCCGATACCTAGTTCGCTACCAGCTATGAGTCACTGAATATTTTGACGCATTGGGCCTCGATCTTGGGCCATACACAGACCGGCTATGAGGGCCTCATATTCAGCCTCGTTGTTTGATGCCCAAAAATTAATACGGAGTGAGTACTAAAGAACGAAGTCATCGGGGCCAGTTAGGATGACCCCAGCCCCGCTCCCGTCAGCGCACATGGACCCATCAACATACACGATCCAGAATGAGGGTTCTTCTATTGCCTTGTTGGGGTCAGGGATAGTGCTTTCTACTATAAATTCTGCGACGGCATGTGCCTTGATAGCAGTTCGGGGCTGATAGTTGATATCATGTTGACTCAGCTCTATAAATCACTTCATAAGGTGCCCCAAAGTTTCAGGCTTGTAAATAACTTACTTGAGTAGCTAGTCGGTAAGAACGACCACCGAGTGGGACTGAAAGTAGGGGCGGAGCTTTCGGGCTGCCATGACCAACGCATAGGCCATCTTTTCTACCTTTGGATAACGAAGTTTGGCATCTTTAAGGACCTTACTCATGTAGTAGATTGGCTTTTACATCTTATCTTCTTCTCTTACCAGGACGGCACTGAGAGTCTATTCTGAGGGAGCAAGTATATATAGAGGACTTCCCCGGGCTTTGGCTTGCTCAAGAATGGGGGGGTTGAAAAGATAGGCTTTGAGTTGATCGAAGGACTCCTGCTGCTATTGCCCCCACTCAAAACCTTTCGCCCCTCTAAGGGCCCTGAAGAACGAGAGACATTTTTCTCCTGACTTGGAAAGAAAATGCCCTATGACCGCGAGGCGTCCTATGAGTCTCTGTACGTCTTTGACACTGGAAGGGGGAGCCATGTTGAGTATGGCCTGAATCTTTTCCGGGTTGGCTTCTATGCCTCTTTGGCTAACCATGAACCCAAAAAATTTGCCGGATGAGAATCCGAAGGCACACTTGTTCGAGTTTAGTCTCATGTTGTGTCTCCTCAACACATCAAAGGATTCATGAAGATCGGAGGCATGATCCAATTTGCTGACGCTTTTTACCAACATGTCATCTACATAATCCTCCATATTCCGGCCGATCTGTTCTCTAAAGACCTTGTTAACATGGCATTGATAAGTTGCACCGGCGTTCTTTAGCCCGAAAGGCATGACCCGGTAGTAGTATAGGCCCTGGTTGGTTACGAACGAAGTCTTCGGAATATCGGGAGGGAACATCCTGATCTGGTTGTACCCAGAAAAGGCATCCATGAAACTCAATAGTTGGTGTTTGGAGGTTGCATCAATCAGAGCATCAATGCTCGAGAGCGGGAATGGATCTTTCAGACAAGCTTTGTTCAGATCCGTGAAATCAATGCAAATTCTCCAGCTCTCGTTGGCCTTTTTGACCATCACAACGTTGGACAGCCATTTGGGATAGTTGACCACCTGTATGAACTGGGCATTCAAAAGTTTTTCTACTTCTTCTTTGATTGCCGCACTCGGGAGCAAACTTGCATCGCTTTTGCTGGACAAGTTTGGCCCCAGGGGCAACACTAAGGTGATGCATGAGAAGTTTTTCGGAGATTCCAGGCATGTCGGTCACGGTCTAAGTGAATAGATCGCGATTTCTGCTTATACATTTGATAATGTCGGTTTTGACGGGAGGGGGAAGGACCTTACTAACTTGGAATGTCCTGGTCGGATCTCCTTCTGAGAAGGCTATTTCTTCCAACTCGTCGACCAGGCTCTGAGATGGCTTGGCTACTCCCTTGTGGAAGCTCGAGGGCTTCAAGGGAGAGGACCGGCCCTCCTACTGAAGTCATGTAATATTTGCGAGTCATATCCTAACTCCCTCTGACTTCTCCCACCCCTGCTATGGTGGGGAATTCCATCTTCATAGGGTAGGCTGAGGGTACGTGTCACGCCCCGCTTCCCAAAAATACGGAATACGAGCACGTAACATTGGTCCAGCAAATAACTAACGTCACCCATAAGCTGTTTATTCGATTAACTCAACAGTATAATCAATACAGAACAAATGCACAGGCAATAATAATAATCTCATGAACAATAGTACTTGGAATGAAGCAATAAAATATCCAAATACAATAATAATAATCCAACGTCTGGAAACAATAATAAAATTCAGTACATAAGCCCAAAACAATAATAATCCAATCCAAAATAATAACAAGTCTCAATAAATTAAGTTTATTAAAGCAATAAGCAATTAGAAAGCAGTAGTCTTCAGAATGTTTGTTCTCCAATTCCAGCAGGCAATTCTCCTTCATTATTTGTATACACTTCATCTAAAAAGATGAGAAAAATTGTTCTTAGAGCAAGTCATGGATAGCAAGTAGAGAAAACAGAGAACAATGGAATAACGGTATAACAATGAATCAATGGATCAATAGGAATCAATAACAAGACACGATAGTAATAATTAATAACATGGTAATCAATGCAACGGTGTAACAATGATTCAATATTCGGTAACAGTAATCAACGGTTAATATCAATAACACTTAGACAATATTGGATACAAATAGAAACAATGATGAACAATATGCAATGTTGATCTGTCAATCCTTATGTCTATTAATCATTTAAATCCTAACTAATGCATGTACTACTGCATCTCATACTACAGGTTCGATGCATACAATCAATTTTGTTTAGACTCAAGTGGTGCACTCGATAGATCATGTACTTGGCAACGGTAACAGTAAACATTATTCACCTTTCGGTGTACGATACGATCATCGGCAACGATACAGTACACGATAGATTTCGTTACTGCCATAACCACAATCCTACGATAAAACGGTAGCCCGAACGGTAATTAGGGAAACAAGGTCCACTCCTCCAAGTACAGTCACTACTTTGTTCAATACTCAAATCTCCCTTTAACCCCGGCTTATTAATTATTTATTAATGCAACAATACAATATGCAATTAATGGACATTCGGTGAACGATGGTATCAATAGGGAACAATAGGTTGATAACATGGAAGGATGGTTAGAATAGTGACAATAATCCATTGGGAACATACAATGCAACATACATTCATTAATTCATGCACTAGTACGATATAAGAATAATTAATCTATTAAAAAGTTGAATCTAAAATTCTGGACAGCAAGTGTAGTCTGTATAAAAATACAGTTTTCAACTGATTCAGAAATCAAAAGTTGAATCCGTCAGAAATTCTAGAAACTAGACTTCCACACGGTTCCAACGCATATTTAAAGTTCAAATTCCAACAATAGTAGCTAGGTCAAACACATGGTTCTTTACAGGTTTTATATTTAGGCTGAATATTGACATCATATTATTTTAATTTTAGAATCAGCAAAAACTCATTATTAAATTCATTAAAAATACTTATTAGGTTCCCAAACATGTAAATTAATAATCTGGAAATTTTTCGAGCAAAATTCTATCATTTGATCAACATTTTTACTGTTTACGCATGAAAGGTACGAGAATCTGAAAAATCTGAAAGTAAAAACACAGCTGTAGTAAAACGGGAATAACTTTTACCACAGAACTCGGAATTTGAAAGTTCAAGATGTTATGGAAACTAGAAAGATAATTCTACAATTCATATTCAGAAAGTATTTTATTTTAAGATCGTTTACTGATTCTAAAATAGCAGTTAGCATTCAGGTCAGCAAACATATACAGGATTTTGGGTAGTTTTCTTGAAAATAAATTAATTAGACTATATGGATATCGATTCTTTAGTCAATAAATTGTGTAATCAAAATGATGGGTGTCAAAACATGATAAATAAAACTAGAACATGCTTACACATCAATTTATCATCAATCAATCATTAATCAAACAACATACAACCTATCAATTGTTTCTACAATAATTTATTTGTGTGACGATTATATGAACAACCCTATTATTAATTCTATATGCACTCATGAAAGATCCAAACTTTAGAGTCAAAAGTTGGATGTTGTCAAGTGATGAACACAAGAATATTCACATTTAGAAGCAATAATCTTATTATAAATGCACATGTAAAAGCTCTATATGTGGTATTTAACTCTTATTCTCTCTTTTCAATAGGAAATAACCAAAAGCAGCAAAACGAAGCAGATTCCAGACGAATGCAGACTGAGAAATAATATACAGGGAACTGCAGAAGCAACAGTCGACTGGCTCTTCAGCAGTCGACCAGACAGAGAGTTTGCTAAGCCTCGGCACAGTCGACTTCCCCAAACACCAGTCGACTTGACCGAGAAATCGTGAAGCCACAGATGTCTCAGACACCAGTCGACTTATATCCAAGGCAGTCGACTGGTACGCGGCGGAGTAAACAGATAAGATATTCGAAGATTCATCCAAATCTAATTTCAAATCTATCTGAATCCAGATTTATGCAAATCAAATCTAGAGACTGGGGATTTCCAAGAGCACGTGGTTAACAGATAAGGAAGGAAAGAAGAAAAGAGAAAGAAATAAATCATCAAATAAAACAAAGAAGGAGTTTCCTAAAAAAGTGCAAAACCCTAATTCTCAGTCGTGTTCTATAAATATCAGAAAAGAAGCATCAACAGGGCTCTCTCTCGGTTGGCACTCTTCCAGGTTCCAAAACGACTGAATCACAAGAGTTTCTGAGCGTTCAAGTCATCAACAGGGGCATCATTCTATCAGCATCGAGGAAGGAGAGAGGAGATCCAGTATTCGAAGGCAGTCGACTGTGTGACAGCCAGTCGACCTCATTGCCGGACTTCATTAGTTTATTTCTTCTCCTTCTATTCTTTTATGTTGATCATGTATTCAAACTTGTTGATTAATAAAAGTATTATTATGTGGAACTAATTTCATAGTTGGGTAGATTGAAGCCGTAGTTATGTAGTGCTATATTCTTCTGAGCTCTTCTATTTTACTTATTGATTGAATCCGTTTGCATTGGTATAGATTGATGGTAATCAAAACTAGTTCTTGAAGTCTGAGAGCAGTCGACTGAGGTGAGAGCCAGTCGACTGACGTACAGAGCTTGAGAAATCCAAGTTTGCATTACCATATATCTGAATCTGTTAGATGAGCATATTGAGACGACCCGTATCTCGTGCCCATAACTTGTAACAAGGGAATCTCTAGGAGTTCCTGGTTCAATCAACTTAAGGGATCTAGATCTGATACCAATTTCTAGAACCTTGAGTGTTTGTTCGTTTCCACTGATCTTATGTTTTCTTTAAGCACAACTTAGTAGATACCATGCTAAACACTTAATGAAAGAAACGAATTAGAGTAGATACCATGCCTAATTCTTGGCTTAGGGAAACAGTACTTTAAGGAGTAGATACCATGCCTTTGAAGGGAACAAACATGAGTAATAAGAAGAAGTTCAGAAGGTGACTTAGCATTACTAACTATTGGTGGAGATCTAAACCCAACTACTTCATAAATATTTGTGATTCAACATTTCTTAATTTAGTTTAAATCTTTTTATTTCTTTTAGACTTTCAAAACAACTCTTTATGATTTTTATTCTTTTTATTGATTAGTAAGTTAAAGTCTACAATCTCTGTGGGATCGACCCTTGCTATTGCTACGCTTTTCTAACGATTCGTGCACTTGCGAGGTTTATAATTTGTGTCTAGTTTTATCTATTTATTTAGGTATCTAGAAACCAACAACATCAAGAATATTAGGGTTAGCTCGTGTAAACCCTCAATAGACCCAACGAAGAGATGAACAAAGAATAATATGATAACAAAGAGATCTACTTGCAAGAGTTTCAACAAAACTTGAATTTGATACAATTAACAATTCAAGAGGACGATGACTTGCTTTATAAATAGTGAAAACGAATACCAAGAATAACGGGATGAGGATTCCGAAGCAACGAACCCACGAACCAACACAATTAACACGTGCACAATGCGTGTACAAAGAGAACCCAAAGCAACACAACACAAAGAGACTCCAGCAACTGAACAGCAAAATAGGGCAATGGCTGGCTGACGTCGGCGGTCGCAGGCAACGGCATGGGAGGCATCGCAGGCGGTGGCATCGAGCAGAACCAGGGCAAGGGCGGCACGAGGTGTGCAGGCGATCGGGAAAGGGAGCACGGGTTGGGGATTTGGCTGCTGTTGGCTAAAATAGGTGGTCGGGGTGGGGTTTTGGTGCTGGGCATCGACAAGGGTCGTTGACAAGGAGGACGATGCTCAGGAGTTTGCTGGAGGTGAAGGGGATGGCCGGAGAAGATGGGGAAGACAGTGAACAGTAGTGGGTTCCTGTGTTGGGCGAAATTGAACGGGGAGAGAGAGAGAACGGGAGGAGAGGTGAGAGAGAATAAGCAGCTAGGGTTTCAAAAATTGTGCAATTTTTAGGGTTTTCATTAGGGTTGTATTTATAGGGTACAATTAGGGTACTGGGTTAGTGAATTATGGTCCAATAACAGCAGGTTAGGGTTAAGAACAAATGAAATTGGGTTTTAGGGTTCAATAAGAGGTAGATCCAAATCAATAGGGTTTGAATAAAAATATCCACAATTAAATAAGGGAACAATAGGATCAACAAGAATAGCCTGATCAAAGGAACGACGAATTTCATGAACAAGATCTAATTAAAATAATCAAGAGCCAAAAATATAGTATTTTATTCAATATCAAATAAAATATTAAAAAAGGGGAAAACTGAAAAATAGCGGGAACGGTAGTTACAGTACGGCCTGAAGAGCAGCTAGGCCGAGTCGGCCCAGAATGACATTGTAAGCAGCCTTCACGTCTACCACCATGAAATCCATCGGCTCGGTTTGGGTGATTGGGGTTTTTTCAGTGGTTACGTCGAGAGTTATCACTCCCTCGATCGTCACTGGCATCCCAAAAACCCTGTGGAGGGTGTAGTCGGCGGGTTTGAGTCGATCCCTAGACAACTTGAGAACCTGGAAGGCTTCTAGAAAAAGGATGTTAACCGAACTGCCGTTGTCGACCAGGACTCGGCTTACTTCGAAGTTGGACATATGGAAGTTTATCACAAGAGCATCACAATGAAGCGTTAGAAGCCTTCCAAATTCCTGTCAGAAAAGGTACCAGGAACTCCAAGACCCTTGGAGGGAGGATGGTTCTGTACTGAGTTCACCTCTCGGACAAAGGCTTTTCGGGAGGAGTTCGAATCTCCCCCATTGGGCCTCCGTGCATGAGGTGTAGGACAGCTTCAGCCTCGGAATCTGGGGTCTCGATAGGTCGCTCAGTTCACTTATTAGCTCCTCTGGGAGGCGGAGGAGGATCTACCCTATCCTTCCTTATGAACCTAGAAAGTTGCCCCCTTTGAATGAGGGCTTCAATCTCGTCTTTGAGGGTCCGACAATCATCCGTGTCGTGGCCGTGATCCCTATGGAAGCGACACCATTTGTCCCTGTTTCTCTTCTTGCCTAGTGTATTCATCTTCAGAGGTGGTGGGAGCAGACCTTCTTTCCCGACCTCCATCAGGATGGCTAAAACACTAGCATTATGTGGAGTAAACTTCTCAAAATGGGGAGGAGGGCGGTGCTGACCACCATTGTCTTTCTGAAGCTTCTTAGCCCATTTTTCTGAAGCTTCTTAGCCCCTTCTTCTTCAGAGCCCTTCCATTTGTTCCCGAACAGGGGCATCAAGTGGGAGGAGGGCCTCATCTTCCCTAAATATTTCTCGCTCCTCAGCAGGAGTTCCGAGAAGTCTCGAGGCGGTTTTTTAGCGAGAGATGTCTACAGGTCGGCATGGTTGATGTTGTGCTGGAAAGCAGCAGAGGCTACCAACTGGTCTAGGGAGGCGATTGCCGGGAATCGGTGGTGAAACGCTTGACACAATCCCTTAACCGCTCGCCCTTCCTTTGGCTGAGTGCCAGCAAAGATGTGCTTGTCTTTTCGGCATCACGACTACTCACAAAATGGGTAAGGAAGAGCTCCTCAAACTGATCGAAGGAGCAGATGGAGGCCGGGGCGAGTCGGAAATACCATTCTCTCGCAGGCCCCTTCAGCGTGGCCAGGAAGGTTTTGCAAAGAAGTGCATCCGAAACCTGGTGGATCATCATAAGAGTTTTAAAACTCTCGATGTGGTCAGCGGGGTCTGACTCCCTGTTATATGACTCAAAGTGAGGGGGTTTGAAGTTTTTCGGGACCGGGGCTTCCATGATGGTTTTGGAGAACGGAGGCCTGCTTGGGCGAAAATTCCTCGTCCGTTGTTCCTCTTCTCTGTCAAGTCTGTCAAGGTGCCTCTCCATCTCGTGGAGATGGTAGTAGACCGAGTCCTCCCTCCAGTCAAATCTCGCTGATCCCCGGGACTTATCCTCATGCGGAAGGGGACTGGGAGTGCGATAGTGATGGCTTGGGGCAGGTTGAGGACTAGGCGCTCGTTGATCGTGGTTAGGAGCAACATTGAGGGCCCGTAGAATGGCTTCCTGAAAATCCTAGAACTCCATCCTTGTGACAGGTGCATCCTGATCTCGGTGGTCTCTAGGGATGGATCGACCGGTCGGGGTGCGGCTCCTCCTCTGCCGGCGCGGGGGTGACTCCCTCTACCTCCTGGGAGAGTTCGATCTTCTGCGATCTGGCCTATGGGGGGATCGTGCCCTAAGGGACCGAATTGCAGGACCCCTTTGATGTTCATGGCGAGGGATTCCATCATGGTTCCTCCTCTCATTCAAACGGGTCCAAAGATCTATCCCATGTTGCCGATTGACGATAACGTGTTGGAGATCCTTTGGCGTTGGAGGACTGTGAGAGGCCATAGAGTCGGATGAGAGGTTATGTACTGAGATATGGTCGTGAAGAGGAGGTTGCCTTTGACGACTTCGACGGGAACCCTCCGGGGCTGCCCTTTGAGGCCCTTGAGGGGCCTGCTGGGGGTGAAGTTGTTGAGGAAGAGGCTGTCCAAGCTACGGTTGCTGGACAGGTTGAGGGAGAGGTTGTCCAAGCTGCGGTTGCTGGACTTGCTGGACGGGTTGAGGGAGGACATTATGAAGGGGAGGAGAAGAAGGAATGAGAGTGGCTCTGCGGTTAGAGACCGGTGCATTCCCCTTCTTCGGAGGCATAGCTTGGGAAACAACTTCATTGGTGCAGTAAGGCCGAATCGCTTTTTGTTTCCCACAGATGGCGCCAATCTGTTGCTGCTGATTTTGGTGTGGGAGCAAACAGATAAATTTGTGGATTCTTTAGGAAACGAATAAAGCAAACCTATTGACTTTCACCGGCGTTTGACTAATTCCTTGCCGCTGCCGTTCTGCAAAAAGTTCGATACACCGGGATGGATCCCTGCGACGAACCCTCCGACACTCAAGTTAATAATCAGGAAGATTATGAAAGAGCGTTTATGTGGAAAAATATTCATTACCCCTTTATGGTGGGGGGAGAGGGGTATTTATAGTGGCCTTAAGAGACAGTTTAGAGATAATCCTTTATCTCGATGTCCCAGTGATTTTGGATAAGATGTAGAGTTTAAACTCGTTTCAGGTTAAGAGAAGTAGTCTAAACCACCTCTTAGAGATAATCATGAATTTGAATTTCTCTTTAAATATCTGAATTGGTTTGTAACGGATTTCTACCCATACCCAATAGGACAATTCCATTTTTGGGTTATTGGGCTTTGAAGAAAGACCCAGTTCCCAATCCAGACCTGTTTGTGGTGAAAATTACTATTTTACCCCTGAGAGCTTTAAGATTTGTTCCCAATTTGAACGGTCTCGATTTAATCCATTTTTAGCCATATCAATAGTCAGCACTACTGAATCAGGTGATAACTTCGATTGTCTTATTGTTTCAAGTTCTTTATATGTGAATTCGGGTTGTTTTCTTTATTCAGATAGTTCTTTTCATATTTGCTCTGAGAGGGAGATGTTTTCTACTTATAAGTCTACAACAGGTCGTTGTGTGAGAATGGTAACTGGTGAGATTTGTAAAGTAGTGGGTGAGGGAACAGTTGAGTTGGAGACACCAGATGGTAGAGAGTTCACACTAACAGAGGTCATGCATATTCATTTGATGAAACAAAATTGATATCCTTGGGGACTTTAGATTATTGGGTTTGCAAGTATACAACTCGATATGGAGTTTTGACAGTTTGGGAAAGTAGCTGTAAGGTGATGAAGGTAAGAGGGGGACTAAGCAAAATCAGCACAATCTCTACCAACTTAGGGGGAACAGAAAAACTCGATTGAGTGTTTGGAATCTCATTGTTCCTAAAGAATTATCTAGTTTGTCATCACTATAATTACCGAAGTGAGACTGCGACATTTGAATACAGTCGTGAGGTGGAGAGAGCCTTGGGGTAGGTTGAGTTCGTGTGGAAGTTGACACCACCACGATAACATCTACTGGGGTATGTCCTTGAAGGAGGCATACAATTGGAGAAAAACAGGTGGAAGTAGATCCAACTAGCAAAATAAGGCATTAAACCGAGTTGTTTACAAGAGGATTTGAAAAGCGTCTAAAAGAGTTTAAATAACTGTAACCCCTGTTTTTTGTTTTGTGTATTTTGAGTGTATTTTTTCTCGTTTTGGTGTATTTCTCTCTTTGTATCTGTTTTTGGACCGTATTTTGGATCTTCTATTTTCAATATAATCATTTATCATTTTTGCCATCTTTTTATTTTGAGTTCTTGATTCTGTTGTATCATTATCTGGATCACTATTTATTTTTTTTGTCGCCCTGATTTATTTTAAATCCCAACCCATTTTAGTCCTATTCTTTAATACCCTATTTTATACCCAATTACCCTATTAAATATCCACCTAAACTACCCAAAACCCAAATCTGTGCACTTAAAACCATTTATATATATATTCATTAACCATGTACACAATCCTATACCTATTACCCACTAAACCCATGCAGACCCACTCCCCTGTGTGTGCCCAAACCCGAACCCGCTATTCTCCCCTACCTGTTAGCCGTCAGCACCCTTTAAACCCTAATAAACCCTATATTTCCCTTCCCCATATTTAAACCCCATTGTGAACCCATGCAGCCGTCATCTCTCCCTGTGCTTTCCCTCTCCCCCATCTAGCCCTCCTCGTCAGCCTACCTCTGCTCCGCCTACGCACCCCCGTACCTCCCTCCGACACCATAAACCCCTCCGCTCTTGCTGTGTTTCCTCGGCAACCCGGCAGCCAGCTCGACCCTGTTTCCCGACCTGCCTCCTCTCCACAGCAACAGCAGCCCGTAGCAACAGCGACAACCACTCATTGTGCTGCTGCCATGCGTGTTGTTCGAGGTGCGTGCTTGGTTCGTAGTCGTGTTTGTGGGTTTTATTTTTCGTTGAGTTCGTGGGTTCCGTTCGTGGTTCGATGTGTTCGTTGCTTCGGGAATCTGTTCCCGTTATTCTTGATTTTCATCGTTTTCATCGTCGGTTATAAGGCAAGTAACTTGTATTCTTTTCTTTGTGTAATACAAGTACTAAATACCTCCTGTGGTGTAGTTGGGTTCTAGAGACAATTTGTGTGTGAAACCCCTTGTTTATATTGTCTCTATAGTGATGATTTGACCAATAGTTTCCTTACGACATACATGACATGATATAACCTAGGATTGACCATATCTTGTTGCATATATGCGTATTGTTCATGTGATATCTTGTGCTCGTTCATGTTATTCGTGATAGACTTGTCGAATACTTGTGAAATACCATATACCATGTTGCTTGGACATCTAGTACACTATATTTCATGTTTGGGATGATTTGGATGAGTTTCGTATGATCTATGTTGTTTTGTGTGTGGAGAACAAATCTTTATTTTTCTATTTTCCTGATGGTGTTCAGTAATTTAGACCCTATTATGGTCAGTATTTGAAATTATTTTGTGAACATGATTTATAGAGAATTCTGTCTATTTTCCAACCCTTTTGATGGATCTCAGTTTCGATTTAAGGTTTGTGAGTTATGCCTATTTTACTGCTGAGGTGTAGAAAGATTTCCAGATTTTGTTTTCTATGAATTCTAAAGAGTAATATATTTTTATTCTGGTACTAAAATTATTATTTTGATCAGAAATTTTGCTCAGTACTCCTCAAGTTGATTGGGATTAACCCAGAATTTTGATGGATTTATTTGAAGAGTTTTACAAACCTTTTCAAGCTTGCAAGTAAAGATTTTACATGTAGAATTTTACTACTGTTCAGTAAAGAACCTGATTTTCGACCTAATTCTACTTGCTGTTTTTAAAATCATTTCGAATATGAAAGTTATCATACTGTATCTATTTTATTACCCTTTTGGCGGATTTGGATTTCGATTTCGATTTATGGTTTGTGAGATATTGCTGTTTTTCGTACTGCAGTGTTTACAATTTCAGATTTACAAAACTGTCGTGTCTTGTTATTTTCTGATTTTACTTGACTCCTCTATTTATATTGGAAAATTCTGATAATTTATATTCTGATGCTAAACATATAGGGGAATACCCCAGATTTTTTGTGGATTTAATTAATTAGTTTTCATGCTCTTTTCCTGACTGTGAATACAACCTTCTGATTTCTGACTGAACGTGTTTTCTGATTCAAACCTGTTATGAGTTATGATTTTGTGAAATACTATATGACTTATGTATGTTTTTTGGATTCGGAAGAGAGTCTATTTTCCAGATCCTTCGACGGATTCAGATTTGCAATTTTGTAGCAATGGAAATTCTTGTTTTAGTGCAGTAATGTCTTGCTGTCCTGAACTGGAGTTTTCGTTGTACTATTCTTTTATTTGTTATCCTTAGCCTGTATATGTTTATCTGTCATCCTGAACCTGTTACATATTTAAACCATGCTATTATCACTCTGTTTTCTGCACGTACATGTCTGTCTGATAATAATAACAAAATGACCAAGCCGAAGTTGTGGGAAAGATCTAGTAGTGGAAAATATAGAAATGTGTACTGAGAAGAGGGCCCGTGTTCCCTATCTGTTACGTGTTCCTAACTACATGATTCAAGACTCTGTTTATCTGAATCCTGACTACATTACTTCCCTATAGGAAGGTATACTCAGAAGAGAACCCATAGGTTATATCTGTCTGTCTGATATGATTATCTGATATCAGACTGATCCCTGAGTACACTGCCCTATGGACTCCACTACAAAATCTAAACGAAGCCTGTTTGAATGTAAGAACCATGTGATAAAAAGTTGGGGCACATGAAGTACTACCTAGATAGTAATCACACAAGACTTATAAGAACATGAGATCTGTTATCTGTTTATCTGTATCTTTTTATCTGACATCTGTTATCTGATTATCTGCTATCTATCTGACTATCATCTGACACTACCATCTGTATATCTGTCTGCATACCATCTGACACTTGACACTTGACACATGTTATCTGTATCTGTTAGTATACCATGCTATCTGATTTGTTTTCCTGATTCATGTTAGATATTATATTTCTGTTAACATGTTTATACCATGTTATGTTTGTTCTGTTGTTATTTTGTATTTTTTATTTATTCCATGTACTTGTATCCTGTACTACAAGCGGCCCGTAATTTGCATTGACAAGAGTTTGTTTTCTTTTTCCTATCTCTGCAATTGTTAAATTGCAGATTTTAGAGAACAGGTATCAGATGGAGTTGGTGATATGAAATATTAATGCTGGGGTTTTGCATTTATTATTATTATGATTTCTATTGCTTATTTGAATAATTGTATTTGATACTTGGATTTATTTGTATTTGGACAATGTAACCCAGGATATTATTGACTTATTCAGATCTAATTTATTTGGAATTATACTATATTTTGGTTTTAAGTAAATTTCTGTTGGTATATTTGATTCGATTATGCATACTTTGTTGATTCCTTTGCTTCCGACTCTGATTATTTCTGTGAGATATTGTAAAGATTCTGAACAACTTATGGATGATGAAAATCATTCGCTGTGCTTAGTCCTATATCCGTATTCCATATTCTCTTTTTGGGAAGCGAGGAGTGCCAAGGTTTTTAGTGGTATCAGAGCCCAGAATTGGCTAATGTATTAGTTGCCTAATATATTAGACAAGCTTGGCTCGAACTGAGATCGGCTCAACATTTCACCAACCATGCATGCATAAATAAATTATTTATTATCAATTTTGATCTGGATGCTAATTGTTTTGGTTTTGTGCAGACTATGGCTCGTAGAGGGTCTTCTTCCCGTCCCCAGGATGATCAGCCTGGGATTGAGGTCGTCACCGCTGTGCTTGAGCACTTGATCAATATGCAGTAGAACCACAGTAATTTGTTGATGGCTACTTTGGAAGCCGCTCGAGTTCTGCTGCCCGCTGTGCCTATGCAAGAAGCTCTTCCTCCCCGTTCAGGTACAGTCACGGACTTCATGAGGCTGCATCCCGATAGGTTTTCAGGCACTGAGATGCCTTTGGAGGCTAAACAGTGATTGATTCGGACAGAGCAACTGCTTTTTGGCAGCTAGAGTTGCAGATGCAGATCGAGTGGATGTGGTTGCCATCCAGCTGGTGGACTTGGCTCATATTTGGTGGAGGTCCGAGTCTGAAAGGCTCAAAAGACCGATCACTTGGGCTACTTTCACTAGGGACTTCTTGGAGAAGTTCTTTCCTAGCAGCACTAGAGTGGAGATGGAACAACAATTCTTAGCCCTAAAATAGGTTGGTCATTATTTCTAGTAATGAAATTTTGTTACATATTGTCCATGCAATGTTGTAACATGAGACTTTCTTGAAATAGGGCTCCAGGTCTATGGATGAGTACGTAGCTGAATTTACTAGACTCAGTTGCTTCGCAGCCGTTCTTGTGGCGAACAAAGAAGACAGGGCTCGTAGATTCATTTTGGGGCTTGAGCATGAGATTAGGGTGCAGCTTGTCTCCCTTCTCCTGCGCACTTATGCAGAAGCTCTTGAGGCAGCCCGTGCTCGGGAACAGGCTCGTGGTAGTTTGGCTCTTTCTCAGCGGACTGTTCCGCACTCCTCTGCTGTTGTTAGGCCTTCTGGTGGTCCTGTTCGGAGGCCTGATCCTGCCCGTCCTATTAGGGCAGCTCCGTACCCTTCTGCTGGTTTTCCAAGGGGTGGTTTTTGCGACTTCTGCCAGGTGTCTGGGCATGAGCGCAAGAACTATTTTCGTGCCAGCCGTCGATGCTTTAGGTGTGGCTTTGCTGATCATTCAGTTCGGGATTGTCCACAGCCGCAACAGCAGTTGGCACTTCCAGCCAGGAGTCTCGTTCAACCGGTTGCCCCAGCTCATGGTCCTGTTAGGCCATTGCTTCCTCCTCGGCATCAGATTGTCGGTCAGAGGACCGCTGTTCCGAGGATAGGTCAGGCTTTCAACCTGACTGCTGCAGATGCGGAGCCAGCTGAAGGTGTTGTTGCAGGTAGGCATATTTTGCTTTTATTGTTTTGTTGTTTTATTGTCTTTCTTTTGCTTCTTTTCTTTCCTCTTGCATTTGTTTCTTTCATGTTATCTTTTTGCATTTGTTTTTCTTATCCCTGTTCAACCATTCCTTGTTTCCTTGTCTTTTGATTCTATCTTAGGTATCATCCTTGTTTGCTCTTTTCCTGCTCATGTTCTTTTTGGTTCCGGTGCAACTCATTCTTTTGTCTCCTCTCAATTTATGGCTCGCCATCAGTTGGAGTGCAGCACCATGTCAGAGGCTTGGAACATTGTGACAGGTGGTGGAGTTGTTATTTGTTCCCGGGAGTGCAGGCAGTATCCCGTAATTATTGGTAGTGCATAATTCAAAGCCAATTTGATTGTAATTGGGAATTCAGGATTCGACGTTATTCTGGGTATGGATTGGTTGGGTGAAACCCACACCATTTTTGATTTTCATGCCAAGAAAGTTGTGTTCCGAATTTCAGATCGCGCAGAGTTTGAGTTCAATGCCGAAGAGTCTTCCCTTGGCTGAGCTGTAGTTGATCAGGAGGTTTGTGCGATGGAATTGCATTTAGACTGTGAGGCTGTGCCTCTAGTTGTTCGGGATTTCAGAGGAGTTGCATGGCTTACCCCCTGATAGGGATGTAGAGTTCGGTATTGAAGTTCAGCCGGGTACGGTGCCTATATCAAAGAGTCCCTACAGGATAGCACCGGTTGAGTTAGCTGAACTTAAGGTGCAGTTCCAGGAGTTACTTGATTTTGGGTTCTTCAGACCCAGTGTTTTGCCTTGGGGTGCTCCAGTCCTTTTTTTCAACAAGGATGGTAGTCGTCGACTGTGTGTGGATTATCGGGAACTAAACAATGTTACTGTGAAGAACCAGTATCCTTTGTCTAGGATCGATGATTTCTTTGATCAGTTGAATGGGGCAGCTATTTTCTCGAAGTTGGATCTTCGTTCTGGGTATCATCAAGTCAAGGTGAAGGCGACTGATGTACAGAAGACTGCATTCAGGACCAGATATGGGCACTATGAGTATCTTGTGATGCCGTTCGGGGTCACGAACGTGCCTGCTGTATTCATGAGTCTTATGAACCGGGTCTTTTCCCAGTTCTTGGATAGATTTGTGGTGGTCTTTATTGATGATATTTTGGTGTATTCTCAGAATCGGGAAGATCATGCTGAGCATCTTAGAGTGGTTCAGCAGACTTTGAGAGAGAATCAACTCTATTGAAACTCAGCAAGTGCGAGTTCTGGCTCGACAGGATTTCTTTCTTGGGGCACATTATCTCTGGCGATGGTATTTCTGTGGATCCGGCCAAGGTTGAGGCTATGAAGGATTGGCCTGTTCCCAAGTCAGTTTCAGTGGTCAGGAGTTTTCTTGGTTTGGCTAGCTATTATCGGAAATTCATCCAAGATTTTTCGAAGATAGCAGGACCGTTGACTAAGCTGACTGGGAAGGATCAGAAGTTTTGTTGGTCTGATGATTGTGGTAAGGCTTTTGTTGAGTTTAAGAACAGATTGACGTCAGCGCCTGTGTTGACTATTCTAGATCAGGCGGATTTGTAATTCACTATGATGTTTCTGGTAAGGGTCTTGGAGCAGTTCTGATGCAGAAGGGTCGAGTCGTTGGGTATGCATCGAGGCAGTTGAGGCCGCATGAGAAGAACTATCGACTCATGATTTGGAGTTAGCGATAGTGATCTATGCTTTGAAGCTGTAGGAGACATTATTTACTGGGAGACCGAGTGGAGATCTTTACAGACCACAAAAGTCTCAAGTACGTCTTCACCCAGAAGGAGTTAAACATGAGGCAAAGACGTTGGTGGGAACTTATGGCCGATTATGACATCAGTTTGCTATACCATCTTGGTAAAGTAAACTTGGTGCTAGATGCTTTGAGCAGGAGACCAACAGTTATGTTCTTGACTCAGCAGAGGGATCTGATTGAGCAGATGCAGAGGTTGGAGTTGGATGTTGTGTTGCTGAGTTCTAGTCGGGGTTGTTTGGCGCTCCAGCTTCAGTCGTCTCTTGTTGATCAGACAAAGTGGCTCTAGCTGGTGATGCGCAGTTGCAGGGCTTTCGAACTGAGGTTGAGTCTGGGTCCAGAATGGACATGGTTATTCATGCTGATGGATCGCTTCGTTTTGGGTCCAGGTTATGTGTCCCGAAAGGTGAAGTTCGTCAGAGGTTGCTTGAGGAAGCTCCCCAGTCTTTGTATTCTATCCATCTTAGCGGTACTAAGATGTATCGGGATTTGCAGCTTCATTTCTTGTGGCGTGGTATGAAGAGGGTTGTGGCTCGGTTTGTTGCTCAGTGTTTGATCTGCCAGCAGGTTAAGGCAGATCATCAGAGGATTGCTGGACTTCTTCAATAGCTTTTTATTCCAGAGTGGAAGTGGGAACATATCACCATGGATTTTGTGACCGCTTTGCCGAGGAGTCCTAACGGTCATAATGCCATTTGGGTGATTGTCGACCGTTTGACGAAGAGTGCTTACTTCAGTCCTTTTCATGTCGGACATTCTACTGAGAGCATTGCTGAGAGGTACATGCAAGAGATTGTTAGATATCATGGGGTTCCAGTTAGTGTTGTATCCGACAGGGATACGAGATTCAAATCTCAGTTTTGGGAGAGTCTTCAGAACAGTTTGGGGAGTAAACAAAAGTATAGTACAGCTTTCCATCCCCAGATTGATGGACAGACAGAGAGGACCAACCAGATTCTTGAGGACATGTTGAGGTCCTGTATGCTTCAGTTCGGTGGATCATGGGAGGACCATTTGCATATCGTAGAGTTCTCGTACGATAACAGCTTTTAGGCCAGTCTTAAAGCTGCACCGTTCGAGGCACTCTATGGGCGGAAGTGCAGATCACCAGTGTACTAGGATGACATTGGTGAGAGGAAGTTGTTGGGTCCAGATTTGATTACCAGGACAGTTGATGCGGTGGTTTAGATCAGGAAGCATTTGTAGGCAGCTCAGGATAGGCAGAGGCGATAGGCTGATGTCCATCAGAGAGCTTTGGAGTTTGATGTTGGTGACCATGTTTTCCTAAAGATTTCGCCGTGGCGCGGTGTCATTCGGTTTGGTGGTGGGGGCAAGCTTAGCCCTACGTTTATTGGACCATTTGATATTGTGGAGCGAGTAGGCATGGTAGCCTATTGTCTTGCATTGCCGCCAGCCTTATCAGAAGTGCACGATGTTTTCTATGTCACACAACTCAGGAGATACATCCGAGATGAGATCCACGTGATCGACTATTCTGAGTTGACCGTTCGGCCGATTTTAACTTGTGAGATTCCGCCAGTTGCTATTGTTGATCGGCGGGAGAAAGTGCTTAAGAACAAGGTCATCAAGTTGGTTCGTATTGCTTGGAATCCTCACTCGCCAGGTGAGTCGACTTGTTAGCTAGAGGAGGAGATTCAGCAGAAGTTTCCTCATTTGTTTGAGTAGTTTTTATTTTGTTCTTTTTTTGTTTGTTTTTGGGGTTACCCTATGTACCTCTAGTTTGAATTTGGAGGACGAAATTCTTTCTGTTAGGTTGGTAGGATTTGTAACCCCTGTTTTTCGTTTTGTGAATTTTGAGTGTATTTTTTTTCGTTTTGGTGTATTTCTCTCTTTGTATCTGTTTTTGGACCATATTTTGGATCTTCTATTTTCTATATTCATTTATCATTTTTGCCATCTTTTTATTTTGAGTTCTTGATTCTGTTGTCTCATTATTTGGATGACTATTTTTTTCTGTCGCCCTGATTTATTTTAAATCCCAACCCATTTTAGTCCTATTCTTTAATACCCTATTTTATACCCAATTACCCTATTAAATATCCACCTAAACTACCCAAAACCCAAATCTGTGCACTTAAAATCATATATATATATATATATATATCCATTAACCATGTACACAATCCTATACCTGTTATCCACTAAACCCATGCAGACCCACTCCCCTGTGTGTGCCCAAACCCGAACCCGCTGTACTCCCCTACCCGTTAGCCGTCAGCACCCCTTCAACCTTAATAAACCCCTATATTTCCCTTCCCCATATTTAAACCCCATTGTGAACCCATGCAGCCGTCATCTCTCCCTTTGCACTCCCTCTCCCCCGTCTAGCCCTCCTCGTCAGCCTACCCCTGCTCCGCCCTCGCACCCCCGTACCTCTCTCCAACCCCTAAACCCCTCCACTCTTGCTGTGTTTCCTCGGCAGCCCGACAGCCAGCTTGACCCTGTTTCCCGACTTGCCTCCTCCTAAAAGCAGCAGCCCGCAGCAACAGCAACAACCACTCGCTGTGCCGCTGCCGTGCGTGTTGTTCGAGGTGCGTGCTTGGTTCGTAGTCGTGTTCGTGGGTTTTGTTTGTCATTGAGTTCGTGGGTTCCGTTCGTGGTTCGTTGTGTTCGTTGCTCTGGGAATCTGTTCCCGTTATTCTTGATTTTCGTAGTTTTCATCGTCGGTTATAAGGCAAGTAACTTGTATTTTTTTTCTTTGTGTAATACAAGTACTAAATACCTCCTGTAGTGTAGTTGGGTTCTAGAGACAATTTGTGTGTGAAACCCCTTGTTTATATTGTCTCTATAGTGATGATTTGACCAATAGTTACCTCACGACATATATGACATGATATAACCTAGGATTGACCATATCTTGTTGCATATATGCATGTTGTTCATGTGATATCTTGTGCTCGTTCGTGTTATTCGTGATAGACTTGTCGAATACTTATGAAATACCCTATACCATGTTGTTTGGACATCTAGTACACTATATTTCATGTTTGGGATGATTTGGATGAGTTTAGTATGATCTATGTTGTTTTGTGTGTGGAGAACAAATCTGTATTTTTCTGTTTCCCTGATGTTGTTCAGTAATTTAGACCCTATTAAGGTCAGTATTTGAAATTATTTTGTGAACATGATTTGTAGAGAATTCTGTCTATTTTCCAAACCATTTGACAGATCTCAGTTTCGATTTACGGTTTGTGAGTTATGCCTAATTTACTACTGAGGTGTAGAAAGATTTCCAGATTTTGTTTTCTATGAATTCTGAAGAGTAATATATTTTTATTCTGATATTAAAATTATTATTTTGATCTAAAATTTTGCTCAGTACTTCTCAACTTGATTGGGATTAACCCAGAATTTTGACGGATTTATTTGAAGACTTTTACAAATCTTTTCATGCTTGCAAATAAAGATTTTACAAGCAGAATTTTACTACTGTTCAGTAAAGAACCTGATTTTCGACCTAATTCTACTTGCTTTTTCTAAAATCATTCTGAATATGAAAGTTAGCCTACTGTATCTATTTTATTAACCTTTTGGCGGATTTGGATTTTGGCTTATGGTTTGTGAGATATTGCTATTTTTGAACTGCAGTGTTTACAATTTCAGATTTACAAAACTGTCGTGTCTTTTTGTTTTCTGATTTTACTTGACTACTCTATTTATATTGGAAAATTATGAAACTTTATATTCTGGTGCTAAACATATAGGGGAATACCCCAGATTTTTCGTGGATTTAATTAATGAGTTTTCATGCTGTTTTTCTAACTGTGAATACAACCTTCTGATTTCTGACTGAACGTGTTTTCTGGATTCAAACCTGTTTTGAGTTATGATTTTGTGAAATACTATATGACTTATATATGTTTGTTGGATTTGGAAGAGAGTCTATTTTCCAGATCCTTTGACGGATTCAGATTTACAATTTTTAGCAACGGGAATCCCTGTTTTAGTACAACACTGTCTTGCTTTCCTGAACTGGAGTTTTCGTTGTACTATTCTTTTATGTGTTATCCTTAGCATGTATATATTTATCTGTCACCCTGAACCTGTTACATGTTTAAACCATGCTATTATCACTCTGTTTTCTGTACGCACATGTCTTTCTGATAATAATAACAAAATGACCAAGCCGAGGTTGTGGGAAAGATCTAGTAGTGAAAAATATAGAAATATGTACTGAGAAGAGGGCACATGTTCCCTATCTGTTACGTGTTCATGACTACATGATTCACAACTCTGTTTATCTGAACCCTGACTACATTACTTCCTTATAGGAAGGTTTACTCAGAAGAGAACCCATAGGTTCAATCTATCTGTCTGATCTGATTATCTGATATCTGTTTGTCTGATCCCAGAGTACACTACCCTATGGACTCCACTACAAAATCTAAACGAAACTTATTTGAATATAGAAACCATATGATAAAAAGTTGGGGCACATGAAGTGCTACCTAGATAGTAATCACACAAGACTTATAAGAACATGAGATCTGTTATGTGTTTATCTGTATCTGTTTATCTGACATTTGTTATCTGATTATCTGTTATCTATCTGACTATCATCTGACACTACCATCTGTATATCGGTCTGCATTCCATCTGATACTTGACACTTGACACGTGTTATCTGTATCTGTTAGTATACCATGCTATCTGATTTGTTTTCCTGATTCATGTTAGATATTATATTTCTGTTGACATGCTTATACCATGCTATGTTTGTTCTGTTGTTATTTTGTATTTGTTATTTATTCCATGTACTTGTATCCTGCACTATAAGCGGCCCGTAACTTGCATTGATGGAAGTTTATTTTCTTTTTCCTATTCCTGTAATTGTTAAATTGTATACTTTGAAGAACAGGTACCAGATGGAGTTGGTAATATGAAATATCAGTGCTGGAGTTTTGCATTTATTATTATGATGATTTCTGTTGCTTATTTGAACAATTGTACTTGATACTTGAATTTATTTGTATTTGGGCAATGTGACCCAGGATATTATTGACTTATTCAGATCTGATTTATTTGGAATTATATTATATTTTGGTTTCAAGTAAATTTCTGTTGGTATATTTGATTCGATTATGCATAATTGGTTGATTCCTTTGCTTCCGACTCTTATTATTTCTATGAGATGTTGTAAAGATTCTGAACAGCTTATGGATGATGAAAATCATTCGCCGGGCTTAGTCACGTATCCGTATTCCATATTCTCTTTTGGGAAGCGGGGCATGACAATAACACAGGTGTGGATTCATGTGTATGCAATCCAAGATGGAGATTGTTGGGTTTATATGTCTTGCATACTTATTCGATGAGAAAAGAAAACGAGGAAGCGGCGAGAGGTTCAACGCAAATGATGGACGAAGAAGATCAGCAGCTAAGCAACAAGCAAAGACAGTCGATTGTCACATGGACAGTCGGCTATTGTAAGTCTTTATTTGGGATCAAGCGAAAGCAGTTGACTGTTGTATGTGGCAGTCGACCAACATATGCAACGATCAATCCTTTTGCCCCTCATTCTTCGAGAATCAGAAAGATCCTTTTCGAGTTTGAATTATTCATTTGGAATCTAGGTTCTTCTATTTTCTACTTTTTTTTTGTTTTCTTCTTTTCTTTAATTTAAATTTCATTTCGATGTACTTTCACTCTGTTTTCTTTTTATTCTCTTCCATCATTCCCTAAGTCTCATAGGTTTGTTAATCCGGTAGAATCTAACACATTTTTCTCATCGAGCGAGGGAAAGAAATTAGATTGATTTTTCGATCAGAAGTACTGTGTGAAATCTTCGATTTTTACCTCTTCCTCTATCCCTATCCTATAGGTACAATGTTTAAATCAATAGAGAACCTTTTCTTCCGTATGAATCGATATTATTACATTCCAATTCCTTCCCGATACCTTCCAAGAAAAAAACCGAATTTGATTCAAAATTGACGGGTTAGTGTGAGCTTATCCATGCGATTATGCACTCTTCAAATAGGACAATGGAGCCATAGATAGTTAAGTGAAATCCAATCCATAAAATAGTTTGATCTATGGACAACATCTTGTGGTAAAGGTCGTAATGCCAGAGGAATCATTACCGCAAAACATAGAGGAGGAGGTCATAAGCGTATATGCCGTAAAATCGATTTTCAACAAAATGAAAAAGACATATCTGGTTGAATCTTAAACATAGAATATGACCCGAATCGAAATGCATACATTTGTCTCATACACTGGGGATGGTGAGAAGAGATATATTTTACACCCCAATGGGGCTATACTTGGAGATACCGTTGTTTCTGGTACAAAAGTTCATATATCAATGGGAAATGCCCTACCTTTGAGTACGGTTTGAATTATTGATTTACGTAATTTGAAGTAACCAATTAGGTTTACGACGAAACCTAGAAATCAATCACTGATCCAATTTGAGTACCTCTATAGGATAGACCTCAACAGAATACTGTTGAGTAACGGCAGCAAGTGCTTGAGTTCAATAGTTCCACATAGAAAATTATTGACTCTAGAGATATGTTGTTTTTGTTTCTGTAATCTTCATTTATCTACTGGGTTAATCTGGTTGGTTCTTTGCGCCCAGTTTTTTGTGTAGTACCTATATTTCGATTCATCCTCGTCTTCCAAGGGTTTCATAATTGGGCATTGAACCCATTTCATATGATGGGAGTTGCCGGAGTATTTGGCGCTGCTCTGCTATGTTCCATACATGGTGCTACTATCGAAAATACTTTATTCGAAGATGGTTATTGTATCAATAATAGCAAACTAGGCTTGATCTCTATATAATCAATGTAACGGTTGAAAAGAACGAGATAATTCTATTAAGTGCAAAATAGAAGAGATAGATAGTACTTCATCTGAGAGGTGAGGGAATTCTCCATTGTAAACATCAAGTATTTCTGTTAGACTTGAGAGAGAGTCGTGGTGAGAGTTGTAACTCTTGTATCTTCTCTAGTTGAATAATATATCAGTTTTTCTCCTCCGGATTAGGGCTTTCCTAAACCGGGACAAATACTATGTGCTTTGTGTGTTTTGTGTGATCTACTATTTTCTTGGTGGTTTGTATTGATCGTCTCCAAGATTCAACAAGATCCGGCACATAGCACTAACATCTTCAGAAGTTTAGAAATTTATATCCACTGAATAAATTTAAAACACTCGATCCACTGCAAAGATTTACAGAAGTTCAGCAATTAGAATATGTACATGAAGTTGTCAAACCAAGTGCTCCAAATATCATCTCCCCTCATTATATTACTCCAAAATCCATGTATTAAGCAATCAACCTGATGAAATTTCATCATATCCTACATACCAAGCTATACCTAGAAGGCTAAAGGCTGCAACATTAGAAGTGATGACGGATGCCTCACTTTTGTAGCTTTTCCTATAAACATGCAATGAAATAAACGACAAGAATTCAATTAAAATAGGCACATAAATATATATTAAAAGCTGATATCGAGCACATTCATTATACATAGAAACTCATACAAAGCGTACCATAGCAGCATATGTATACTACAACCATGCTTGAAGCTAAGACAAACAGACAATAAAAAATAATTACACAGATATAGTAAGCAAGCAGAGGTATAGAAGATGCTAATTAGAGAAAGAGCAGCCATATAGTAGTGCCAGGCAGCAAAGTGTTGCCACAAAAATAGGACCCTCCAGGCTAGTACACAATCAAAGCATTGAAGGCTGAGACAATGCTTCCGAAGAAGTGAGTAGCATCAGACCCTAAAAATTGTTGTTTCAAATTAAAGGACCAGTTAGAATATACTGCAACGAGCACTCAAGGCTCTGATAAAATGCTGTCATCATACCGAAGAACCTCTTAAGTTGTAGAGAAGGAGATCCTGCAAACAAAATTGAAGCAAAGAGAACCTGTAAAGAAGAAGATCCCACAATAGTTCTTATAAACATAAAAAAAAAGTTCCATATAATGACCAAAGTAGAGTTAAATCAAGATAAAAGGAGATTATAACTAAGTACAAAATGCTAATTATCCATAGAGCTAGCTTTGAGATTCATTCAGTGAAGAAGCTACAAAAACTACATATTGGTCACTTAAAATCAAAATGAGACCTACAAAAAGAAATTCCATTGTGAGAATTAGAAATAGCTGAGTAGCATAAATTCATACAAGCAAAAAGTATAGACAGTAAGATTGAATGTTTAATACTTTCAGAACTACCTTGGTGGGACGTTGCTTAATTAACCAATCTTAAGTTCAAAGTAAATAAAAACTTGCTAGAACCATTCAGTCATTCTACTTGTTATCGGACTAAATCTCTCAAGTAACAACTAATTTGTCTTTCACTCTCCGTGTCAAGTGAATACACAAAACGACAACCATATATACTGTTGGAAATATTTTTGGCATATTTTCCGGGCCGGATTCCGGTGGGCTCCGGCTACCGGCAGTGCCGGAAAGTGATTGGATTACGTTCCTCTCGCCGAGCACTGTTCCGTAATGTACTCATTTGCCAAAAACGGTTTCCGTATGAATGCGAAATGTAAGTCCAAAGTTGGGTACTCGAAATATACTAACTTGAAAATTTAGAGAAAATAGATAGTCCCACATCGGAAGATGGGAAAGATTTCTCTAGTATATAAGCTAAAGAAATGGACTAAAGGGCGTAGTCCTGGGGTTACCACTAATGTGTAGTGGAGAGAGGACCCAGCCAAAATTACAAACACACACGCGCGCGCCCGGTCTCGGCTTGGTTTGGTTTAATATTTTTTGCCCCGCTCCAATTTTTCCACTGAATCTAGTTTTTTAGGTGTTTGAAATTATGTAACTGGTAATGGATCCATGATCCATCCGTTACGCCCTCATCACCTATAAGACCCTGCAATTTTGTCTGCCAGAGACACAGTTTTTTGCACTTCATAACCTTCTTCTTCTTCTCCCTCTGAGTCTGAGAGTACAACACAGCTACTGGTTCGCTGATATCTCTAAAGCTAGGGTTCTGCTCTTCAGGGAAAGGTAATATTCAGTTGTATCGTAGGAGGCAATTCGTCAACTACCGTCACACTGCGGGACAAATTTTGCTTTAAGGACAGAGATCTTAATCTCGACTCTGTATTAAAATGTCTTGTTTGTTCTTTCATTCGTGTAATTGTAGTTCTTCACAAACATTGTTAGGAATTTCCTGTTTTATGATATTCGAGTTCTAACAATCTTAAAGCAAATTTTTTCCTCTATTCTAACAGTTTCTGTGAAGATTCTTGATAGGTACTGTTATCATTTCGGAAAAACCAAAAACTAATAGTTGAATTTTAACTATTTCAGAAAAAATGGAAACCACACAAAATGAGAATGTCAGTGGAGTGCTCAGTGCTCAAACACCAGTGGCCCAGAATGTGACTGCACAATCGATTGCAGCACAAACAGTCGTTCTGTCTACACATATAACTGTGGGAGAAAAACCAGAAAAGTTCAATGAAACTGGATTGAAGAAGTGGCAAGGGAAGATGCAGTTCTACCTGACCACCTTGAAGCTGGACAGGTTTCTCACTGAAACTGCCCCTATGCTGGCCCCTACGGATGCGCACTCCGTTTCTACGGTTGATGCATGGACTCAGGGTGATTATCTATGCAGAAATTACATTCTGAACGGCTTGATAGACTCGCTATACAATGTCTACTGTGTCTCAAGACTTCCAAACTTCTGTGGGGGTCTTTGGAGAAGAAGTACAAAACAGAAGATGCCGGCTCCAAGAAGTTTGTAGTTGGCAAATTTCTGGACTACAAGATGGTTGACTCTAAGACTGTTGTGAATCAAATTCAGAAACTACAGGTGATAATGCACGAAATTTTTGTAGAGAACATGACGCTGTGTGAACCATTCCAGGTTGCAGTGTTCATTGAGAAGCTTCCACCTGGATGGAAGGACTTCAAGAACTACCTTAAGCACAAGCGAAAGAAGATGTCTCTTGAGGACTTGATTGTCAGGTTGCGGATTGAAGAGGAGAATCGCAAGGCTGACAAGTCCTATGGAAATCAGTCAATAGAAAAGGCCAACATAGTGGAGCACAAACAGAAGGACAAAAAGAGGAAGTTCTTGCCACAGGCCCCAAACAAAAAACCTATTGTAAAGAGGTTTGCTGGAAAATGCCACAAGTGTGGTAAGCCTTGAGCATAAAATCTTTGACTGCCGCAACAAGGATAACAACTGTGCTGGAACTGGACAGGCAAAAGGGAATGACAAATCCTATGCGCACATTGCTGAGAACCTGTCCACTGATCTCTCTGACTTGGACCTCTGTGCTGTCGTATCGAAGGTCAATCTGGTGGGGAGCAATCCGCGTGAGTGGTGGTATGATACAGGGGCCACCAAGCACATCTGCTCGGACAAGGATATGTTCACTTCATGCCAGAAGTGCAACAAGAATGAATAGTTATTCATGGGAAATTCTTCCACCTCCAAGATTGAAGGAACAGAGAAGATAGTGCTGAAGATGACTTCCGGCAAGGAACTAACACTAACCAACATGTTGCACGTTTCGGATATTCGAAAGAACCTGGTCTCGGAATCTTTACTAAGCAAGAATGGATTTAGGGTCGTTCTTGCATCTGATAATTTTGTACTTTCAAAGAATGGGGTGTACTTGGGAAAAGGGTATGTTAAGGATGGACTGTTCAAATTCAATGTAATGACAGTTATCCCAAAATCTATTGTTCCTGTTGTTCCCAAAATTAATGAAATTAATCATGTTGCTTATGTTGTTGAGTCTTCTTCTATTTGGCATGAAAGACTAGGCCATGTTAATTTCAATTCTCTGCGTCGATTAATTAACTTGAATTTACTACCAAAATTTAAGGTAGACAACTGCGACAAATTTGAAGTTTGCACAGAGGTCAAACTCACTAAAACTCCATCCCGTTCTGTAGAAAGAAATACTGAACCTCTAGGTCTTATTCACACGGATCTGTGTGATTTAAAATATGTGCAGACCTGAGGCGGTAAAAATTATTTTGTGACGTTCATAGATGATTGCACAAAATATTGCTATGTATACTTATTACATAACAAAAATGAGGCATTGGATAAATTCAAGGAATATAAGCTTGAGGTTAAGAATCAACTTGACAAAATAATTAAAATCGTTAGGAGTGATAGAGGAGGGGAATATGATGCACCGTTTAATATGTTCTGTTCTGAACATGGAATAGTTCATCAGACCACTACTTCTTACTTGCCTAAATCAAACGGTACTTGCCGAGCGCAAGAACCGAACTCTAAAGGAGATAATGAATGCCTTGTTGTTGAATTCTGGGTTAACCCAGAACATGTGGGGGGAAGCGTTGTTGACCACCAACTATATTCTCAATAAAATACCTCACAAGAAAACTGGCAAGACATCATACGAACTGTAGAAAGGTAATGTACCTTCGTACAAATACCTCAAAGTGTGGGGGTGTCTAGCAAAGGTAGCAATACCTAATCCCAAACATGTCACAATAGGACCTAAAATCATTGATTGCATATTTATGGACTATGCACATAATAGCAGTGCATACCGGTTTATGGTATATAAATCGGATATACCAGGCATCCATGTGAATACAATAATGGAATCAAGGAATGCCTCCTTCTTTGAACACGTGTTTCCGTGCAAGGATGCTATATATCCCAAATTTACATGTCAGCAAGGGAGTGCAAGTACCTTGGTTGATGAACCAGAAGATGATAATGATGAACCTAGACGAAGTAAATAGGGTAGAACATCAAAGTCATTTGGTCTTGACTTTGTAACTGCCTTTCTGTTAGAGAATGAGTCCAGAACATTCAAGGAAGCTATGTCTACGCATGATGATCCTATGTGGAAGGAAGCAATCAAAAATGAAATAGACTCCATTATGCTAAATCATATATGGGAGTTGGTCGATTTGCCTTCTGCGTGTAAAGCTCTAGGATGCAAATGGATTTTCAAACAAAAATTGAAACTAGATGGTTCAATAGAGAAACATAAGGTGAGACTTGTGGTACAAGGATTTAGGCAAAAGGAAGGCCTAGACTTCTTAGATACATATTCCCCAGTCACAAGAATAACTTTCATAAGAATGCTGATAGCTATTGCAGCTCTACGTAACCTCGAAATACATCAAATGGATATCAAAACTGCATTTCTAAATGGGGATTTGGAAGAAAAAATATACATGAAACAACCTGAGGGTTACGTAGTTCCTGAACAGGAAAACAAAGTGTACAGGCTTGTAAAATCCTTGTACGGACTGAAATAAGCTCCAAAGCAGTGGCATGCAAAATTTGACAATGTTATGATGTCAAATGGTTTCAAAATAAATGAATGTGATAAGTGTATCTACATCAAAAATGCTCCAAATGGATACATTCTGGTGTGCCTGTATGTAGATGACATGCTCATTATTGGTAGCAATAATGACATTATCAAACAAACTAAGAACATGCTTAATGGTAAGTTTGATATGAAAGATTTGGGAGTTGCAGATGTCATACTAGGAATCAAAGTTTCTAGGACGTCTGAGGGAATTACTTTGTCTCAAGCTCATTACGCTGAGAAAGTACTTGAAATATTCAAGAATTACTTCAATGGGACTGCCAAAAGTTCTGTGAATTCTAGTCTTCACTTATTCAAAAATACGGGTAACAGCATATCACAATTGGAATATGCACATGTAATCGGTAGTCTGATGTACTTAATAAATTGTACAAACCGGACTTGGTACATTCAGTAAATGTACTGAGCCGCTACACAAGTAATCCATGACGAAGTCACTGGAAAGGAATAACTAGAGTCTCTACTTGTGACATACTCAGAGTTATGGGCTGCATTACACCAGATATCCAGCAGTACTAGAAGGCTACAGTGATGCCAACTGGATATCGGACTCCAAGAACTCGAAATCCACAAGTGGATATGTCTTCACTCTTGGTGGTGCAGCTGTGTCATGAAAATTTTCTAAACAAACGTTACTAGCCAGATCCACCATGGAATCTGAGTTTATTGCTTTAGACAAAGCGGCAGAGGAAGTAGAGTGGCTTCGAAACTTTTTTGAGGATATTCCCATGAGGGAAAAACTAGTGCCTGCTATATGTGTACAATGTGACAGCCAATCGGCTATAGCAAGAGCACTGAGTTGTATGTATAATGGTAAGTCTCATCATATCAGAAGGCGACACAAAACCATTAGACAATTGCTCTCAAATGGAATAATCTCTATAGAGTATATAAAATCGGCCGACAACCTAGCGGATCCATTTACTAAAGGCTTGTCACGAGAGCAAGTTATAAGATCATCAAGAGGAATAGGTTTAAAGCCTATGACGAAAGAGGATACTTGATAGAAATCCTACCTAGAAATTGGAGATCCCAAGATCTAGGTTCAAGGGGACCACTAAATCTTGTTGAATCGACATGAGCACTGGGATTAAAATCTCGTACCCACTCTTAGGATGATAAAACAATACCACAAGCAAAGAGTTAGGATAAGCTTGGCTTTTAATGATTCCCATAGTTTTGAAATAAAAGTGTGGTATGGCAGGATACTCTTTATGGGCAATCACATTGTGAGTGTGAAATAGAGCCGTTTCTAGGAGAATGAAGAGAAACTACATTCTCGAAGTTCACTTATGATTAACCAGGGTTGTTCAAGGCCAAAATGAACACAACAAGAGAACCTAGTTTCGTGAGGAGATAAAACTGTGTGATAGTTATTGTCTAGGTTCACATCAAAGCCTGAGTAGTTCAAGACATCATGTTCACTACCTAGTCAAGTGAATCTGATGGCTACTCACTAATGATGGTGCAAAGTTGAAAAATTACTACCATTCCTGATGCAGTGATTTTCCGATTGCACTCTCAGAGTTTTTTCTGTCATGTCTTTTTCTGTCATATATTTTTCTTTCGTGTCTAGATTGCATAATCTGGTGAATTCCATTCATGTGGGGGATTGTTGAAAATATTTTTGGCATATTTTCTGGGCCGGAGGTGGGATCCGACCACCGGCGGCACCGGAAAGTGATTGGATTATGTTCTTCTCGTCGAGCACTATTCCGTAATGTACTCATTTGCCAAAATTGGTTTCCGTATGAATGAGAAATGTAGGTCCAAAGTTGGGTACTCAAAATGTACTAACTTGGGAATTTGGAGAAAATAGATAGTCCCAAATCGGAAGATGGGAAAGATTTCTCTAGTATATAAGCTAAAGAAATGGAGTAAACGACATAGCCCTGGGGTTACCACTAACATGTAGTGGAGAGAGGACCAAGCCAAAATTACAAACACACACACGCATCCGGCCTTACTCCGGCCCCGGCCTCGGCCTCGGCCTTGGCTTCGGCTTGGCTTGGTTTAGTTTGGTTTGGCTTGGCCTGGTCTGGCCTTGCCTGGCTTGGCCTGCTTGGCTTGGCTCTGGCCTACATTAATTTTTTGCGCCGCTCCAATTTTTCCGCTGGATCTAGTTTTGTAGGCATTTGAAATTATGTAACTGGTGCTATTATTCTGTAACAGCAGAATAATTGATCCATCGGTTATGTTTTTTGAGCCATTACTCTACTGTTACAGAGTAATGGACCATTACTCTGCTCTGCTGTTACAGAGTAATGGATCCATGATCCATCAGTTACGCCCTCATCACCTATAAGACCCTGCAATTTTGTCTGCCAGAGACACAGTTTTTTGCACTTCATAACCTTCTTCTTCTCCCTTTGAGTCTGAGAGTACAACACAGCTACTGGTTCACTGATATCTCTGAAGCTAGGGTGCTGCTCTTCAGGAAAAGGTAATATACAGTTGTATTCTGAGAGGCAATTCATCAACTACCGTCACACTGCAGGGCGAATTTTTCTTTAAGGCCAGAGATCTTGATCTCGACTCTATATTAAAGTGTATGGTTTGTTATTTCATTCCTGTAATTGTAGTTCTTCACAAACATTGTAAGGAATTTACTATTTTATGATATTCGAGTTCTAACATATACATCTTGCACTACATTTATATTCTACCCAAAGATACAAAATAATATAAGAACTTATATTAATTCTAACATGTAATGAGAAGTGTGCAACCCTCATGTATCCAACCAGAGATTAAAGAATCCAACCCATCCCAACTCATGTTCGGGAAAAAAAAGGATCAATTAAAAAGAGGAATAAGGGACATGTCTAACTAGTATATATATTGGATCACGATTAAGAACCTCATAAAAAAGTAAGCATGCATAGTTTAAATCTTTAGCATGAAAATCTAGTGGCTCAAAAAATTATGGATTTACAGCAATCAGAGCCCCCAAGAGCAGTGAACATGAGTGTTAAGGTCAAGGTCGGGGGCCCAAGGCGAACTCGTGAATTGGGCCCCCCATACATTTATATATAAAAATAAATAATTAAAAAAAACAAAAAAAATATGTATACAAAAAATTTGCACATTGTTCAAAGCAAAATATGCAAAATATATATCATCGAATAACTGAGAAGAAAGAGCCAAAAAGGGTTTGTTTTAAATGTGGGTTAAGGGTTGAGGGTAAGGGTTTCGGATTTGAATTTGAATGTGGGTTACGGATTTGATAATCCCTATCTCTTCTCTTCTCACGCTCTCACTCCCGATCTCCACCTCTCTTCGAAACCCTAATCCACCTCTCTTCGAAACCCTAATCGAAGAGAGAACGAAGTGGAGCTCTTTCTCCCGCTCTCTTTCTTCGTCACCTGTGTAAACCCAACTCCACGATCAATGAAATCTCCAGCCGCTTATCTTCAGATCTGTCGAGGGGTAAAAGGGGTATAATCAATCAGCCCCTATCTCCCTTGTCGTCTCAGCACCAAAGAAGAGCTCTCACAAGTTCGTTCTCTCTCTCCGACGGAAAACCCAAGCCGCGATAAGGGTTTCGATTTCTCGGCTCATTGGGTTCTGCCTCTCTCAGATTCCGGAGGGAAGTGTTTGACTCTCATAAATGCTTTTATGATTTCTGTTTAATTTCTTGCATTTTCATTCGATTTTGTGTATAGGCAATGATGAGATTGATTTTGATATAAGTTGGTTACAAAATTTTTGGGCATTGAAATTATTCTTTTCAAGGGTATTTGGTTGTGTGCTATGATAATTATTCAAAGTTGAATAGAGATTGGGGTATGAGCGGGAGAGTAGATGGTGAAGAAATGAAATAAAGGTGTTTGAATGTCCAATGCCCTCAACACTTACCTTACATTTATGTGATTTGAGACTAGCTCAATTCATCAAATTTTTGGGCACCGATGACACACAATGATTGATAGTATCAGTATAATTTTTGTAACTGACGTTGGATACGTATGTGTTGGATACTCATTTAAGCCTTTTGGTATTTGATTCTCTCCTTCGGTGTGTTGGTTTAGGCAGTGATGCAAAACACTTTATAATCTGAATAATTATTTCAATCTTGTTTTAAGTATTCTTGATTATATATCTATCATATCCTAGTTGGCGCGGCACTCCAATGCAGCCCTACTTATGAATAGTGTGTTCTGAGCCTACTGGTTTTTTAGTCTATATATATTCATGAGTAAGTCTATTATGTGTGCTTGGTCGATTGATTGTGAGAAGATAAGAGATAGGGGTTTTTAATTTTACCCCTTTTACCCCCAAACATTCTGAAGATAAGCGGTATCGAATATGAGTCGTTCCATCGCGATCAATCGCGAACGAATGGCTAAAAATCCCCACTCTGGATAAGGATTTCAGCTCCCAAGCTCTTAATAGACTTACTATATATATATATATATAAGACAGTTGATGATAAGCTCCAAACAACACAAACAGAACATGAAGTATCAAATTTTGTCAGCTCAGAACAAACAAAAACTATATTGACACTATACAAAAAATTATATATTAGGCAGTGATGGTGTGTTGGTGTAGGCAGTGATGCAAAACACTTTATGATCTGAATAATTATTTCAATTTGTTGTATTTATTCTTGATTATATATCTATCATATCCTAGTTGGCACGACACCCAATGCAGCCCTAGTTATGAATAGTGTGTTCTGAGCCTACTGGTTTTTTTTAGTCTATATATATTCATGAGTAAGTTTATTGTGAGAGGAGGTCGATTGATCGTGAGTAAGAAAGAGAGATAGGGGTTTTTGATTTTACCCCTTTTACCCCGAAACATTCTCAAGATAAGCGGGATCGAAGATGAGTTGTTCGATCGCAATCAGTCGCGAACGAATGGTTAAAAACCCCGGCTCAAGATAAGGATTTCAGCTCCCAAACTCTTAATAGACTTACTCTATTTATATAAGACAGTTGATGATAAGCTCAAAATAGCAGAAACAGAGCATGAAGTATCAAAGTTTGTAAGCTCCAAACAACAGAAAACTAGATTTTATAGTAACTGATGTTGGATGCGTATGTGTTGGGAACTCATCTAAGCCTTTTGGTGTTTGATTCTCTCCAACTGTTTGTTGGTGTAGGCCGTGATGCAAAACCCTTTATGATCTGAATAATTATTTCAAGCTTGTTGTATTTATTCTTGATTATATATCTGTCATATCCTAGTTGGCGCGGCACCCCAATGCAGCCCTAGTTATGAATAGTGTGTTCTGAGCCTACTGGTTTTTTTTAAACCACATGTTCAGTGTCTGTTGTTCTGAGCTTACAAAATTTGAAACTTCATGCCCAGCTTCTGTTTGTCTTTGAGCAAACACAATTTGATACTTCATGTCCAGTTTCGAAGAGTTCATTTTCTATTTGTTCTGAGTTAACAAAATTTGATACTTCATGATGTGTTTCTGTTTGTTCTGGGTTTACCAAATTTGATACTACATGCTCTGTTTGTGTTTGTTATGAGCTTACAAAATTTGATACTTCAGACTCTGTCTGTGTTATTTATGAGCTTACAAAATTACACACTTCATGCTCTGTTTCTGTTTGTTCTGAGCTAACAAAATTTGACACTACATGCTCTGTTTGTGTTTGTACTGAGCTTACAAAATTTCATACTTCATGATCTGTTTGTGTTAGTTCTGAGCTTACAAGCTTTGACACTTCATGCTCTGTCTCTGTTTGTTATGAGCTTACAAACATTTGATACTTCATTATTTGTTTCTGTTTGTTCTGAGCTACTTGTTTCTCAGTTTCTGGTTTTTCTGAGCTAACAAATTTTGAACTTCATGTTCAGCCTCTGTTTTTCTGAGCCTACTATATTTGCTGAATGATTTTTTGTGTTCTGAGCCGACTATATTTTGTAATTATTTTGTCTTTTCCAGGTTAAATGAGCTATGTTTAATTTTGATTTCAGGTTGATTTCAGCATGAAGTGCTTCTTGGAGCTATTGAATACTGGACTACGCGAAAAGTTGATATTTGGAGCAAAAAAAAATTGTGTATTTGTTGACACTATACAAAACAAAGTATATATTAGGAGCGACAATAAGTTGTATACTTTCAGTATTTGTAAAGTTTTTCATATACCTGTGCGTTATTGAACATTGTATTACGTTGTAAAGTTTTTGTTAAGTTTCAGTTTTTTGTAAAGTGTCAGATGTCAAGAGTAAAGTTTTTGTAAAGTATTACCTTACAATTCTATGAAGATCGAAATTCTTCCACATATTTAGTACATTATTGTTTTGGTGTCATGATCGAAATTCTGTGATTGTTTTGGTGTATTACGCAGCATGAAGTATCAAATTTTGTAAGCTCAGAACTAACAAAAACAGAGCATGAAGTATCAAAATTTTGTAAGCTTAGAACTAACACAAACAGAGCATGAAGTATCAAATTTTGTAAGCTCAGAACTAACACAAACAGATCATGAAGTATCAAATTTTGTAAGCTCAGAACCAACACAAATAGAGCATGAAGTATGAAAAATGTGTAAGCTCAGAACTAACACAAACAGATCATGAAGTATCAAATTTTGTAAGCTCAGAACTAACACAAACAGATCATGAAGTATCAAATTTTTGTAAGCTCAGAATTAACACAAACAGAGCATGAAGTATCGAAATTTTGTAAGCTCAGAACTAACACAAACAGAGCATGAAGTATCAAAATTTTGTAAGCTCAGAACCAACACAAACAGATCATGAAGTATCAAATTTTGTAAGCTCAGAACTAACACAAACAGATCATGAAGTATCAAATTTTGTATGCTCAGAACCAACACAAACAGAGCATGAAGTATGAAAAATTTGTAAGCTCAGAATTAACACAAACAGATCATGAAGTATCAAATTTTGTAAGCTCAGAACTAACACAAACAGATCATGAAGTATCAAATTTTGTAAACTCAGAACTAACACAGACAGAGCATGAAGTATCAAAATTTTGTAAGCTCAGAACTAACACAAACAGAGCATGAAGTATCAAATTTTGTAAGCTCAGAACTAACACAAACAGAGCATGAAGTATCAAATTTTGTAAGCTCAGAACTAACACGAACAGAGCATGAAGTATCAAAATTTTGTAAGCTCAGAACTAACACAAACAGAGCATGAAGTATCAAATTTTGTTAGCTCAGAACAAACAAGAAACAGGGCATGAAGTATCAAATTTTGTAAGCTTAGAACAATCAGAGACAGAGCATGGAGTAACAAATTTTGTAAGCTCAAAACTAACACAAACAGAGCATGAAGTATCAAATTTTGTATTCTCAGAACAAACAGAAGCACATCATGAAGTATCCAATTTTGTTAGCTCAGAACAAACAAGAAACATAGCATGAAGTATCATATTTTGTAAGCTCAGAATAATCAGAGACATAGCATGAAGTATCAAATTTTGTATTCTCAGAACAAACAGAAACACATCATGAAGTATCCAATTTTGTTAGCTCAGAAAAAACATGATACAAACAGAGACAGAGCATGAAACATCAAATTTTGTTTCAACTATTTTCATTACAGTCCATACATTGGTTACACAATAAAGAATTCCATTTGTCGGAGACTGTTCTGAAGGTATCTCCGGTTCTTCGCTAACGACCTTCTTGTTCTTCCTCTTGAATTCCTACAAAAAATGATTCATCAAATAGAAAAAATGCAAGTACGTATGTGGTATGTTCCTGGAGAGTGTATGTTGAACATGGTTAAAACTTGCAGGCTCAGAACAAGTGCAACAAAAAACAGAAAATTGTAGACTCAGATGCAAAAATCATGCTGGCTCAGAATAACACCACCATGAACCTCAAAATTTGTAAAATCAGTACAAATGCATTTCAAAATGAAGTTAAAATGGGTAAGCTCAGAACAACTTTTATTGAACAAAAGGGTGAAGTGTCAAATAATTTCAGCTTCCCAGCTCAAAACAAACCCAAATTGATCATGAAGTTGAACACCATCCAATAATCATGAATAAAAAAAATCATGCATAATCTTTTCATCACTGCCGCATAATAAATCAAGTATAAGTGAGTCAAATGTGGAATTTTGAATTTGTCACTAGGGTTGCTTTATTAAGCCACACCGACTAGCGTCCAAAAAAAAATTCAAGCTGCATAAACTTTTCATCATTGCCTACTAACTTGGAATTATAAACTCTAAACCAAATATTTTTACCAACTTTTCGGGTATAAATTTCTTATCGAGCATCTATTTTATTTCCATCATTATTTTACCTGCACACAAAGAAGACATAACGGTTAATTTAATAAATGTGCTATAATGCATTAAAGAACAATAATGGCAGATATGGGTCAGAAATTATTTTAAATCATGTATGACACATACCTTGCAAAATTCACAGAAATAAACCAACAAAGTTCATGCAATATTTGGAGCCTCCTCTGTTATGGGTTCCATTGTTGAAAAAGTACTAGAAGCTTGTGACTCATTTATAGTAGAGCTACACGATTAATATTCACAAAATGAAAATAACATTATATAATATATAACAAAAATAAACTATAAAGTTTGTATTTAATTACTAACCTTTCCTTTAAAGGAAAGTGCGATTGTTATGATTAACAAGTTTCTTGCACAAATGACACTTTCTTAGTGGTTTCGCAGCCTTCTCCAATGCTTTCTCCTTACCCCCTTTAATTCGCTTCCCATTATCTTTGGTCTTTGCAATATCCGGTACATGAATATGGACTGTTTTAGGTAGTGAAGTACTTGTTGCTTGTTGTAAATCTTGGGGCATATCTTGTTGCAATTCTGCAACAACACCAACTAGTAATGTTTTAGCCTTCTGGTGCATCTTCTTTGATGAGTGAGCAATCCTCATCACTTTGTTGATTTCATTTGACAACTTTACCATATCCAGATCTTGTCGACTACCGTAGCTACTAATGATTTCTTCACCAACATCATCATATACAATCTCAGTAGTTACCGAAGCGGTCCACCTTTTTAAAATATAAGATTGAGGCAGGAAATCAACAAACTCATTCCTCAATACCACAAGGATGTGTCTACAAGGAATTCCATCCACTTCAAATTTACTACAAGTGCAAGACCCAGCATTGTCCATTCCCTTATAGAACACATCTCTTGTTTTATCAGATTTTACTGACTTTTCCATTCTCCTCACAATATAGTGTCGCACACTACCATCGTCAAATTTCATTAAAGAGATGTAATTCAAGCTTTCAACTAATTCAGCTTGAAATACATAAAATTTCGCTCTAGTGTACAGCTCAGACATTTGTGTCTCAATTTCAAAATCTGTTTGCAGCTTTGGTTTTGTATGAAGAGTGGTGTAGTCAGCTGCTAACAGATTTTGTCTTTGTTTTCTTATTGCCCTTTCAAACCTCGTGATAAATTCATGTAAAGAATTGTTGCTATTAACATACTTATCCACAAAAGCATTCATACTTTTTGATCTCTGAGTTGTGCGAATTCCAGCAGTAAAAATATGCTTAGCATAAGCTGGTACCCACTTCTCACGAAGCTCATAAATGTCAGAAAGCCAAGGATTACCTGTTATTGTAATATGTATCAAGTACTAATACTACTAAAAAATGGTCAAACATAGCTATAATTTATTGAAACAAGTAATACCTGCAATTTGCACATTAGCGTTCATTACGTCATTCCATCTCATCTCAAACTCTTTCGAGGTCTCTGATTCCCAAATGCAACTATGGAATGGAATGCTAGAATCACTATTCAGGCCCGGACCACCAAGCTTATCGGGAAGCTTTTTAAGAATGTGTCACATGCAAAGCCTGTGGCTCGAACCAGGAAAACACATGCAGATTGCATTCTCCATTGCAGGATCTTGATCTGTAATGATAACTTTTGGTGGAGACCCACCCATTGTTTTACCCCATTTTTCAAACAACCAAACAAAAGAGTCGGTGGTCTCTTTATTTATGAAAGCCACACCAAAATTGACAGATTGACCATGGTGATTAACTCCAGTAAATGGAGCAAAAACCAACTTGTATTCATTGGTATCATATGTGGTATCAAAAATTAGCACTTCACCAAAATGCTTGTAAGCCTTCCTGGCAATAGCATTAACCCAAAACACATGAGTTAATTTGTTGTCTTCATCAACCTTGTAATAAAAACAGAAAGAAGGATTCATCTCTTTTTCCTCTTGCAAGTGCTCCAGCAATATATCAACATCATAAGCTCTCATCCCATCCCTCTCTCTTTGCAACGAATTCCTAATGTCTTTTTCAGTACAATTAATATTACTGAAACCTTCATTTTCTATTTCCATAAAGGACATAAACTCTGAAGTTCTTATGTTAGCCTCTTTGAAAGAACTAAGTAAACTTTTTTGTGCTTCGGAAACAGTTCTATTACATCTTAAAAATTGTTGCTTTCTAGGTGTAACACAAAGATGGGTGTGCTCTTCAACAAACCTTCGGATTGACCATCTCCCGTCATCGTCCTTTTGCATTCGTATTTGAGCCATACACCCTTCTTTCGTCACAGCCCTTCTCCTTCTCCTGATCAAATTTGAAGAAGACGATTCTTCAATATTGGCAACATTCACACCAGCTGTATCTACCGGCTTACCTTGCTTTGAGCATACAAATTGTTGTGAATACCTCTCCTTCGTAGTAGTGTCAACCATTGTTGCAAACTTGCGTACTGAAAAACCAACTAATTTTACATATCTTTTATAAAATTCATATCCTTCGTCTAATGTTGCAAATACTAAACCAACAAATGGTTTAGAAGCATCATCAACGTCCCTCCAACCGGACTGAACATCTTGGCTAAGTAATTCTTCATTTTCAACCTTCATTCTTCATAGGAGAATGAGACAACAAACATTAAAAAAAAGCTACAACTTTAAATTAACACAAAGCAAAAAGTCTAACAGACTACATTCTGAAGCTACAAGTAATAAAGTCTTCATACTGAGGCGATTTGAAACTTAGTGTTTGAAAAATTTAAGTATGTACAGATTTTGGACAGTTAAATATTTTTCTTTTTTGGGAGAAACATCCATAGTTAAATGGTAAACAACCCCCAGCTTCTTCCTCTAAAGTATTAGTACACGTACACAACACGCAAAGGATTTGACTTCCCAATTTTGATTTTATGGAATCGACAGGCATAAAAAAAATCCCTCATTAACAAAACTATTAGCAGTGATTGAAGCAAATCTCAAAAGAAACAAAAACTAGGCTACATATTACATGCATTTTGTGTGCTTATATGCATGTGTCATGTCCACATCTCAAAATTCCATATACTAGTACGAATGTTATTTGTTATTCTAAATGTACTAGTACGAATACTAGTACGAAAAATGATCAAAGCATAATTTAAGGGCTAAAAATAGAACAAAAAACTAGAAGCATTTGTAAAGAAAATAAAATTTCAAAATGAGCAGAGAAATCGAAACCCTTATCGCGGTTTGGGTTTCCGTCGGAGAGAGAGAACAAACTTGTGAGAGCTCTTCTTTGGTCGTGAGACGACAAGAGAGATAGGGGTTGATCGATTATACCCCTTTTATCACTTAACAGATCTGAAGATAAGTGGCTAGAGATTTCGTTGATCGTGGAGTTGGGTTTACACCGGTGATGAAGAAAGAGAGCGGGAGAGAGAGCTCCACTTCGCTCTCTTCGATTAGGGTTTCGAAGAGAGGTGGAGATCGGGAGTGAGAGCGTGAGAAGAGAAGAGATAGGGATTAGGGTTTCGAAGAGAGCGGGACGATCTTCGAGAGCAGGAGAGAGAGCGCGAGAAGATAAGAGCTGGGATTAGGGTTTGGATAGATAGAGAGCGGGAGAGAGGAGAGCGTGAGAAGATAAGAGATAGAGGGGAATTCGATTATATCCCTTTTACCCCTGATTCTATCTGAAGATAAGCGGTTGTCGATCTCAGCCGTCCGATCGCGATCATGATCGATCGGATGGTTGAGATCTCCAGCTCCCGATAAGGATTCTAGCTTCCCAGCTCTTAATAGACTTACTCTCTCTCTCTCTCTCTCTCTCTCTCTCTCTCTCTCTCTCTCTATATATATATATATATATATATATATAGGAATTTCTTTCATTGCAAACGCAAATGTTGTGCAAACGCGTGTGTTGCCGCTGAATTTGGTGTGGGGGCAAACAGATAGTATTTGTGGATTCTTAGAGAAACTGAATAGTGAACCTGTATACCTGTTCCGTGGGGGATGATCGTCGCTCCCGCCGTACACCTGCAAAAAGTGCGAGACACCGGGGTTGTTCCTGGCGATGCACCCTCCGATGCTCAAGTCAGTAATCAGAGAGATTATGAAAGAGTGCAAAAACTGGAGAAAGATTGATTACCTCTTAATGGAGATGGATGGGGGGTATTTATAGGCGTCTTAGGGAACAGATTAGGAATGTGATCCCCGTGATCTGATAAGGAATATTCTCCTTGTAAACAGATTAGGAATGTAATCCCTAATCCCCAGTGAAAGGATAGATATGAATCGGGGCCGTTGATTAATATTAATCAGAAACCCTAATTCTATCTCGCTGGACCGGGTTTATTGCGGGTTGAAACCCGCACCCAGTTGAGGTGGATCCGTTCGCGGGTTAACGGTTCTTTGGGGAGGAGAACCAGTACCCGCTTCAGACCCGTTAGAAAGTAAAATTACTGTTTTACCCCTAGGCTTCAAGATTCGTGCCTGATTTGGACGGTCCCGATTAAACCGCATTTCTAGCCATATCAGCGTGCATACCACTTAACCCGTCATTGGCAATGACGGGTTAAGACTTAAGGCAGAAATTTATATTTTGCCTTAACCCGTCATTGTCAATGACGGGTTAAGTAGTTTGCACAAACATTCACATTTGCAATGGAAAAAACCTCACTTTGGCAATGAGGGGTTAAGGCTTAATTTTTGCCTTAAGCCTCAACCCGTCAATGACAGGTTGTGGTCTGCACGCATTTGCACAACATTTGTATTTGCAATAGAAGAAATCCCTATATATATATATATATATATATATATATATATATATATATAGGCTGATCAGGTGAGAACGAGGGCCGTTCGATCTCTTGATCTATCAAGATGGGCATCAGATGGATGAAAATACCCCCCCGCTCGAGTTAGGGGTATTTTAGTCATCCCCCTACCAAATATCTCCCCCAATCCAGCTCTCTTCCTTTTCTTCTCCTCCCTTTCCGCCTTCGAAATCCCCCCTCCCGATCTGCAAATCCCCTTCGAACCCCCCTTAGAATATACCCCCATCCAGCTTATCCTCCTTCGAAATCTGTCAGGTGTGGGATTGCGATTTGGTCTGGATCTGGCCATGGAAGTCTGTGAAGAAGGATTAGGTCTTTAGAGAAGGAGAATTTGGGGAAGAGGAAGTAGATTTTTATTTTATGCCCAAACTATTACAACCAATACATCTTATATAGGAGGATTGGGCGGTTTTGCTAGACGACAAATTACAATTTGACACGCTTGGAGCGCCCCATCCAGTTCCTGCCAATTCTCCTTTAAAAAGAAAAGTGCGCTATGCGCGTAGAAAAAACAGAGTATAAGCAACAACAGAAACAACTGATACAATGGAGAAAAACAACACTTGATATCTGCCGATGGCCACTGCCATGAACTCCGACGCTGTTGGGGATCACTCCGGCATCCCTGACAACTCGTCCCCCCTTAAAAATGAACTTGCCCCAAGTTCAAAATGGGGAAATTTAGAACACAATTCATCCACATCCACCCATGATGCACAGTCTATTCCCAAATTTTTCCACTTGATCAGTAACTGAATTCCCACTCGATTTTGCTTCTTAAACACTCTGCGGTCCAAGACGACCTCTGGTTCATTTCTCGATGAGTTCTCAACCCACCAGTGAGGAAGATCAGTGGAGATATTGGGAAGATGACTTCCATGACACCTTTTTAGCTTTGACACGTGAAAAACGGGATGAATAACTGCTTCAGAAGGTAACTCAAGTCGATAGGCGACAGCTCCAACTCTCTCTAATACTCGATAGGGCCCAAAAAACTTTGGAGACAATTTTTGAGGGGTGTGATTTTTCACTGAAACTTGCCTATACGGTTGGAGTTTGAGGAAAACTAAATCACCAACCTGGAAGACTCTTTCCACCCTTTTCTTATCCGCGAACACTTTCATACGGTTCTGCGCCAACACAATGTTATCTTTGAGCAATTTCAGTATAGCATCACGCGTCAGTAGTTGCTCTTCTACCGCAGGCATGTTGGAGGTTCCCTGAGTGTAGTGAAGGAGAGTGGGAGGAGGTCTGCCGTAAACTCCTTCAAATGGAGTTATCCCCGTCGATACATGCCAGCTTGTGTTGTACCAGTACTCAGCCCAAGCTAGCCATTTACTCCATTCTGATGGTTTTTGCCCACAGAAACACCTTAGATACATCTCCAGAGCTTTATTAACAGCTTCTGTTTGTCCGTCACTTTGAGGGTGGTACGCCGTCGAACAGTTGAGCTTACAATCTTGTAGATTGAAGAACTCTTGCCAGAATTTGCTGATGAAAATTGGATCGCGATCGCTGACAATGCTCTTTGGCATTCCATGGAGTTTGTATATATTCTCTGCAAAAACTTGTGCTATGGAGCTTGCAGTATATGGGTGTGACACAACGATGAAGTGTGCAAATTTGGTGAGACGGTCTACCACAACCATCACCACGCTCTTTCCCCCACTTCTAGGAAGGCCTTCTATAAAATCCATAGAGATGTCTTCCCATATGCGATCCGGAATTGGCAGTGGTTGTAACAACCCCGCAGGCATCATTGTTTCGTGCTTGTTTTGCTGACAGATGAGACATTCCTTGATCATCTTCGTGACGTCTTTACTCATCCCTTCCCATACAAAAGCACGTTTAATTCTCTGCAATGTCTTGTGGAACCCCGAATGTCCTCCTTCGCTAGCTAAATGGTGATCGTAGAAGATCAGTCTTCTCACAGCGACAGTAGAGCTGATCATTATTTTCCCTTTACAGTACCATATGCCATTCACTTCCTTGTATTTGCTGGTGTCGAGAACTCCAGCCTGCAGCTTTTCTTGTAAGGAGAGGAAGTAAGGATCCTCTCTCACCATTTGCTTAATCTCTTCTATCCACTGAGGTACCATGAATGTGACTTCACAACAAGCACCTTGCACATTCCTTAACCTGGATAACCCATCGGCAGCTTTATTATCTACTCCCTTTTTGTACTCAACAGTAAAAGAGAAGCCCAACAGCTTCCATAACCATTTTTCTTGTATCTCAGTGTGTATGCGTTGATCTAGGATGTATTTAATACTCCTATGATCAGTCTTGATAACGAATGGATTACCCCAAAGGTATTGCTTCCATTGTTTAATAGCTTGCAGAATCGCAAGTACTTCCTTCTCGTAGGTTGATAACACAAGAGCCTTACCTTTTAATCCTTTACTCATGTATGCTATAGGATGCGATTCCTGCATCAGAACAGCTCCGACTCCTTCTTGCGATGCATCTGTCTCCACCACGAACGGTTTGGAAAAATCAGGGGGTTTAAGTACTGGTGTTGTAGTCATGGCTCTCTTAAGTGCTTCAAATGTGGAAGTAGCTTGAGCTGTCCACTGGAAGGCATTCTTCTTGAGAAGTTGTGTGAGAGGAGAAGCTATCCCTCCAGAATTCTTAACAAATCTCCGATAATATCCTGTCAAGCCTAAGAACCCCTTAACTCCTTCACAGACTGGGGTGTTGGCCAGCTTTCTACTGCCACAATCTTGCCTTGATCAACAGAAATGCCCTGTGCACTAATGATATGGCAAGATACCCCACCGTTTGCTTGCCAAAGCTGCACTTGCCCTTGTTAGCTACTAGTTGATTGGAGCTCAGTAGTGCCAAAGTTACCTTCAAGTGTTGTAAATGGTCCTTCCTGGTGGGACTATAGATGAGTATGTCATCGAAAAAGACTAGTACAAACTTCCTCAAATGCTCCTTAAACACCTCATTCATCAGACTTTGGAAGGTCGCAGGGGCGTTGGTGAGACCAAATGGCATCACTAAGAACTCGAAGTGGCCATGGTGAGTTCTAAAAGCTGTTTTTGGAATATCACTCTCCTTTACTCTGATCTGATGGTAACCTGCCTTTAAATCTATCTTGGTGAAGTAACTTGCTCCATGCAACTCATCTAACAACTCATCTATCACTGGGATTGGGAACTTTGCCTTGATTGTTTGGTTATTAAGAGCCCTATAGTCTACACACATTCGCCACCCCCATCAGACTTTTTAACGAGTATAACTGGCGAAGCATAAGGGCTACTGCTTGGCCTGATGTATCCAGAGGAGAGCATCTCTCTAACTTGCTTTTCAATTTCATTTTTGTGGTAGTAGGGATGTTTATAGGGTCTCACACAAACTGGTTTTTGGCCATCGATGAGGGGGATTTGGTGATCTACTTCACGGTGTGGAGATAAGTTAGCTCTCTCAGTAAACACCTCAGGGAAGTTAAGTAGGATTTCTTGTACTTCATCAGCTAGAGGAGTGCCCTTTGTGGAGTATGCAGATGCTTCCTCACTGTTAACGAGACCCACCACTTGAATCATATAAGCTTGACACACTTCCTTACCAATGCAGGATAATTCTTCAGCTTCGACTAATTGCAGCTGTGGGTTGACAATGCCTTGCAACTTCCTTATCTCTCCATCTATTTTAAACTCCATTGTCATTGAATTGAAATCCATTGTCACTGGGCCTAAAGAGCGCAACCAGTGTGCCCCCAACACCATTTGCGCAGGTCCCAAAGGCAAGAGCAACAAGTCTGCCTGTAGAGAAACTCCTTGAACCTTGAAGTTAACTTGATCAATCTTTCCTTCAATGTACATAATCTCTCCATTAGCAACTGTAACTTTGTAGCATGGTTCACTCAGTATTTGCAGATTAGCCATTACCGCAGTCTGAGGATCCAAATAGTTGTGCGTAGACCCCGTATCAATGAGGATACTGACCTCCTTTCCCTTTATACTCCCTTTTACTTTCATAGTCTAGGGGTATACCTGTGTACTAACAAGTGCATGGAAGGAGATTTCTGGTTGAAGATTGGAATGGACAGTTGTTGCAGGTTGTAGGTGTGTCTGTGGAGTGGGACATTGGGGCTCTTCAGCTTGCACAGCTTCATAGGAAGCTTCTTCAATTATTTCTTCCTCTAATCCTTCCAGATAATAGAACTTTTGAGATTTGCAAAGGTGTCCTTGTGTGTACTTCTCCTCACAATTAAAACATAACCCCTTAGCTCTTATTTCCTTTATCTCTTGTAGATTCAAACGCCTGGGAAAAGAATTGGATGATGTCTGGGAGGCAGGTTGGGAAACATTTGAGGGAGTATAGGAGCTTTGTGTCTTCGCAGGTGCTGCAGTACCCATAGGGGAGGTTTTAGGTGTGAAGGGAGGCTTATAAGTTCTTCTCAGACAGGTTATCTTCTCCTCATATCCACGCGCTAACCCAATTGCTTCGTTTACATTCTTGGGTCTCTGAGATTTGACATCCCAACAAATCTCATCTCTAAGGCCGCTGATAAATGTACTCAGATAATGCGCTTCCGTCCAATCATCCACGAAATTAGAGAGTCTATCGAACTCTTGGATATACAGCTGAAGATCTCCCTTCTGTTGGAGCTTAGACAATACACCATCATAGTCTTGAAACTCTGTGGGTCCAAATCTAGTGAGTATTTCCCCCAAGAAGTCCGACCAAGAGACATCAGGAAGTCTTGGCTTCAAATGTCGTCGGAACCACTGAGCGGCCCTACCTCTCAGATTAAGCACCGCGTACTTCAACTTCTGAGACTCAGGGACTTCATAGAACTCAAGGAATTGCTCCACGCCACAGATCCACTCCGTTGGGTCTCCTTCTTGGAATATTGGAAATTCCACTTTGAATGGGTGTCTAAACAAATTTCCATGATCACTGCCTCCTGCAAAGCTAACTGAGTTGGAGTTTGGGGGTATTACCTCCTGATTGAGAGTCTGTCGATGAGGGTTTGGCAGCAGGGGAGAATTTGGTGGACGTGATTGGGACTGTTGCATCATCTTCATCATCGCTTCCATCCTGGCTTCAATCGACGAGAACCTCTCCCCAATGCTGGTTGCAATGGATTCTACTCTTTTAGCAAGGAACCCATTCTGAAGTTGAGTCTCAGCCATTTGGCTTTGCAAATTTTCCACCACACCCTCCATGGAGGTGCTGCCCTCGTCGTGACTATCATCGTCGAAATTGCCTGGCTCTGATACCAGGTTGTCAGGTGTGGGATTGCGATTTGGTCTGGATCTGGCCATGGAAGTCTGTGAAGAAGGATTAGGTCTTTAGAGAAGGAGAATTTGGAGAAGAGGAAGTAGATTTTTATTTTATGCTGAAAATATTACAACCAATACATCTTATATAGGAGGATTGGGCGGTTTTGCTAGACGAAAAATTACAATTTGGCACGCTTGGAGCGCCCCATCCAATTCCCGCCAATTCTCCTTTAAAAAGAAAAGTGCGCTATGCGCGTAGAAAAAACAGAGTATAAGCAACAACAGAAACAACTGATACAATGGAGAAAAACAACACTTGATCTCTGCCGATGGCCACTGCCATGAACTCCGACGCTGTTGGGGATCACTCCGGCATCCCTGACAAAATCCCCTCGACGCCTCTCTCTCCAACTCTCCCGACCTTCGAAACCCTAACCCTCGCTCCCTCGCTCCACCTTGGCTGTGCCCGACGCTCCGGATGCTCCTCCATCTTACCCTCTTACTATCAGGTATATATGCTCAAAAGTTGTACTATGAATTTTTACCTCGATTGTGATATTAGGGAAATGATTGTGATCAGGACTAGGAACTAGTGTTGCATTAATTTGTGGCGCTGATTTCTTTTTATTCTAGTCCATGTGTCTCCTTAAAAACTCCCTACCAAGAAATTATTTTTTCCACTGGTTATAATCAAAGCCTGGAAGAGATGAGAGACTAACCCATGTACTGTAAATTTCCTAATATCAGAAGTGAGATGTCTGATAATTAATCATTTCCGTTTAGATTATATAGGTTAGAAGTAGTTCCATCTATTATATGGCACCAGCTAAATTTTATCTTTTAACAGTGAAACAATTTGTCTAGGTATTTACTTTATTAAGTAGGCTATTGCTATTCGTTATGTGAAATTAATGTATGTTTACAACTTGTCTAGGTATTTACTGCACCTCAGAAGGGGTATAAAACATAATTACAACTTTTTAACAGAAACATGATACTAAATTTGATGAAATAAATATATGTTTTGTTGAAATTTCAGTATGAAATTAATGAATAAATCCCCTTCTTAATTTTTAAGTGGAGATACAAGTTTAAAAGATAGCTTCGATCATAGTAGCGAACTCAGCCAAGAAGAAGAAGAACGCTCTCGAAAATGTGTCAACTTGTTGTCTCATTATGTTCTCAACTTGGTATATGTTCATTTTGTCTTTTTAGTATTCTTGTCATCTTTTTTGTCAAGTTGATAACAAAATGTTGTATTATAGGTGGAGAGTAAATTTGATGATATGGTGAAGATATCACTTCAAAAAAATTTATAAGACTAGAGCTGACAAGACATTTGAATTTGGTTCTTTACTTTTTGTTGTTATTGTAGGTTAATGACATCAACCTGGAAGCTGATGCAGAGAAGGTATTGTCGGAGGTGATGGCAAGATTTCCAGAAATTGAAAAGCAATTTGCAGAACTAAATAAACAAGAAGTGGAAGAACTAGAAGACTTGATATGAAGAAGGTTATGAAAATGGAGGAGAGATATAGGTGGGATCTAAAGATGTAATCCTCATGTGTGTATTGAGAAATGTGAATGGGTTATTATGTTTTGAATGTGTTTTGAGTCACCATAACTGATGTAGTGGACATATGATGGTTATGTTGTCTAACTTATGTAGGAGAAAACTTTCGGAGAATGGATGATGTGTATTGTATCTATCTATCTATCGATCTATCTTTCATGCTGATTTTGATGAGTTGTTTGTGCCTAATCATCTTATTCTTTTACTTGGTTGGATGTTAATATAATGGCTGCGAATTGGAATGAGATGTGCTGAGATGAAGAAATGGTGGCGGCTCAGGTGTCTACAGGAATGCACAGATGTGGATGCAATCTTCTTTAAAATCTTGCAAATATTTCAAATGGTAAATCAAGTGCGGTGGCTAGTAAATCAATTTCTTCAGGTGATATTTGACTGATTGTGTTTTTGAGGTTAAAGTAGAATCATCCAAAAGTTGCTGAATCAAACTGCAGGAACCAAAATTTGATGTATATATGGATTGAAAATTTTGTGCCTGTCCCAAGCGGCCACCTTATATATATTGAATGCTCTCAAGAAGTAGTACCAACATGTACCAATCGATCATCATGAATAGATATAACCTATAGCTGCTCTCCCCATATCATCTAGCGATTTATCAGGGTTGAGCTTCAACCAACCAATTGGTTGCACATCCCTCTTCGCTATATGGAAATACAGTCCTCCCTGAGCAACAATTCATCACTTCATTCCTAGTTTAACACACGACAGTGCTTTGCTATAAAGTCAAAATTGCGGGCATCATGTACGGCCACCATGAGCAGAAAATGTTAGGTTGATGGACAAATTTTTTTTCTCTCACTTCTTACGGGCCACCGCAATAGCAATTTCACCAACCAAAAGATATGTATACATTCTGACATAGTAATTCACATATGTAAAATACATACAAAACCCAACCAAAGCTTAAAAGCCAGCTTAAAACAGATACAAAAACCTCCAAACCTAATGAGTTTAGATAAGAAACACATGTAAAACCACTAAGCAAAGCTACAAGTTCAGATCAAAACACTATAGTCATTCCCACAAGACTTCGACCTCCAGAAAAGAAGGCAGGGTAGGTATAGCTTGAGTCTCCAATGCTGTTGTTGCCGCATCATTTGAAGATCCTGGAACTTGAATATCGAATTGAGAAATAGAATTTTGATGAGTATAGCTTGAGTCTCCAGTTGCAATAGAATTTTGAAGAAGAACAAAGCTTACATTTAGCCTTTTCTTATCGGTAGAGTTGTCCTGACAAAAAACAAAGTAAATAAACAAAATTTTCAATTAGATTAAAACAATGTTTATGTTAATCAATTGGTCGTATATAAAAGAATAACTTGTTTCATATTCCAAGTAGTTTGGTGTGTTTGATACTGGATATAAGAGTAACAAATATTTCAGTAAAGAAATTCATTCCTATAGCATGAGGACCGTCTATAAGTTATGTACATGGATTATAGAGGCTACCTACATTAACATAGTTGTTTGATATAAAGGTGAAATGTGATAAACTAAAATGCACAAATTATGCTAAAAGTTTTGTTCACCAATTTTGTTTCAGGAAAAAACACTAGTCTTTTGCGGAAGCTATAGATTTATAAAATAAATATGCTACTAATGCACCAATTATTTATTCCACAAATCTCGTTATTAATCAAAATGTTCTCACACAAACATATAAGCAACTAATGAAAAAAAAAACATATAACATGCTTAAGGTTTTAGAAAGCAATCTGCATACCTATCATTTTTAGATTAAAAACTGACATTTTGAGTCAAAATTAATTAAATCAACTAAATCCAACAATAAAATTAATTAAATCAATAGCAAGATTGAGGTACCTTAAAATACCTGCTATTTGAAGAATGGAGGTTAGGTTCGAAGGTGGAGCTTTGGAGAGTGGAGGTTAGGGTTTCAAAGGTGGAGCTTTGGAGTAAGGCTACGGAGGTTGCGCGCCGGGGGGGGGGGGGGTTGAGGTGGAGTTGATTGGTGACGGCGATGGTGAGATGGAGATCGAGCGGTGCTGGGTGGAGATGGAAAGTGGAGGGCTAGGATTTCAAAGGTTGGGGGAGAATGAGAAAGGGGTGTCAGGGTAGAGCTGAGGCAGAGAGGCGAAGAGGCGGAGAGGTGGAGCTGAGGAGCTAGGGTTTCGAGCGAGAATTGGAGCAGAGAGGGTTTGGGGGTCTGGAATGACAGACAAAGAGATGATTGAGAGAGAGAGAGAGAGAGAAGAAATTACTAAAACACCCTTAAGAACTGAACATAACCTCGCGCCGTCAGATCTTGATCGCGCGATCGAACAGCTCGTGGACAAGTTTGCTCCTGATTAGGTGCGAACCAGTTTGTACCTAATCAACAAATATATATATATATATATATATATATATATATATATATATATATATATATATATATATATATATACACATATACATATTCTAGTGCTACCCTATGCAAATTCATAACTTAAAATTGTTTTTAGTGTCTCATAAAATTATAAAGAACTTCAAAAAAGCGTTAGAGAATTGTGAGAAACTTATGAATATCATTCCTACCATAATTACCGAAATATTTATTATCATCCTCATATAAGCAGATGGTTTAGAGAATCACTGCAAAACCATAATGTTATCCAATTGAACATTATTAAAGCTAATAATTGCATGCTATGAAAAGATGTCACAAATTCAACAAATTTATGTTAACTATGGTATATATTATAAACTATGTATTATAGCATATGTTAGGGTAAAGATGATAAACTAAGAAAATCATATAAAAATAATTTGATGAATTGAGTTTGCTTAAAAATCTAATTCTATGTTAGGGAATGGGGTGGGTTTGGTAAGAGACGTGAGATTTTGTGAGATTGACAAAGTGGGAGGGGAAAAGACTATGTTTGAGGGATTGAGTCTTTTATTTTGTTTTGGATTTTAATAAAATCGTGCATAGTGCATGTTTTAGTTAAATAGGAATCGCTACTTTTCCTTTCCTTTCTCTATTTCAAAATAGAGAAATTAGGGTGGGGTAGACTCTCTCTCCTATTAGCATAAAATATAGACTAGTGTTACCCTGTGCAAATTGCATAGTCTAAAATAATTTTGAGAGACTCACAATATATAGAACTCAAAAATCAGTGTGAGAGAATTGGAAGAAACTTATAAATATCATCCCTACCGTAATTACTGAAATCTTCATTATCATCCTCGCATAAGCAGATGGTTTACCAAACATAATGTTATCCAACTGGATATTACTAAAACTGCTACGGGCGGGAGCGACGTAGGTAGGGCATCGAGGGGGGTGGGGGGGGGTGGGAAGTGGCAGGGTTCGAGGTAGGGGGCGGCGAGGGGTGCGGGAGTAAGGGTGGGGGTGGGTTTGGGAAGAGCCTTGAGTTTTTTGTGAGATTGAGAAACTGGGAAGAAAAGAGACTATGTTTTAGGGATTGAAGCTTTTATTTTATCTTAATTTTTTTATAAAATTGTGTGTAGAGCACGTGTTAGTTAAATATTAATCCCTACTTTTCATCTCCTTTCTCTATTTCAAAATAGAGAAAGAAGAGGAGTAGACTCTCTCTCCTATTAGTGTAAGATATAGATATATAATCATAAGGCAATTTGAAAAAAAGCTATCAAGTGGCTCTCATTCAATTGAAATTGTAACTCCCATTTCCGTCCATACATATTTTCTGTGTATTTTTGGTATTTTGATTCCTTATAAATTATTTTCCGCTCTAAAATTCTTTTTGTTTTAGAATTTATTGTTGGATATTCTATTAAAGTCCTTTTTAATCATAAACTGTGTTTGTAGTCATTTTCAAATGATTATATATTTTAACACAAATCTTATTCTATTATATAAGTTTACTTATTTTTTTATTTGATTAATTATTTATATTTTAGCCCAAATCAAGTCTAATCTTATTATTTGATTAATTATTAAGTGTGAAACCATATATGCTATTTTGTTTTATTTAATTATTTGAAGTTTACTACTAGTCATTTAAATAATGTACAAGCCCAACTTAACTCATTCTATAAATTTTATTATTGGATTATTAGTAATATATGTGTTAAACTCAAATCCTATTTTGTTATATAATAATAATAATAATAATAATAATAATAATAATAATAATATTATTATTATTATTATTATTATTATTCTTTCTTTGATTGTTTATTAACTTGTGAAAGCCCATAAATCTTAATCTATCTTTTATTATCATTATTATTATTATTTATTAATATGGAGCCCATTAATTTAACCCAAAGCTCAAACCTATTAAACTAAACCCTAACCACTACTCCTGCAAATGTGCTTAACCAACCCCCACTACCCCCCTAATACTGCCACATATTTAATTCCCTATATAATCCCCTAATTATATTAATTAACCCTAATTAACTAATCCACTCCTTAATTAGCTGCCTCCCCCCTTAATCTTCTTCTCCTTCAAAAACCCACTGTCTATTTCTTGAACTTATCACCAGAGCTCATTCACACCACCTCCTCGTTGATAGCTCATGCTATTGCCGACCACCTAGCCTCCCTCTGCCACTGCATCCTGCTGCATCACTAGCGGCCCAACCACCCTGCTTTGCTATCCCCTCGACTGCCCCAAATTCTTCTTCCCCTTTGTCTCCTCCAACCGAATCTCCTCGAGCTCCAACAGCCAACATCGCCACCTCCCTGGAACCCATTGCTGCCATATTCCCCTCACCACCGCTATCAAAATCGACACGCTACCGCCTTAATGCTTATGCCCCTCACTGTCACAGTCACCTTGTTGTTACTCGCCATCCCCACTGCTTGCTACCGCACTCTCGAACGACCACACCCTCGGCAAATAGCACCTACAGCCCCTCGCTGCACTCGTCCCACCGACCGAACCCCGAGCATCCCTGCCACGTCCTTACTGCCACCACCGACCATAGTCAGCTTCACCTCGACCCCGCGACCCGCTGCCTCCGTTGCTAAAGCCTTACCCACAACCAGCCCGACCCCTTTGCTGGCACTGTTGCTATATGCTACCAATCTTATTGTTGCTGTCGCTATTACTGTTGTTGTTGCCCGTGAGCCGTCGCCGCTCTTTTCTTCATCGTTTAGTCGTAATCGTCACAAAAGGTAGGTTTTTCTTGAACCGACTTATTGTTCTCGCTCAAGAAATTTTTTTGATCTCCGCAAGTAGCTCTTTACTTCGTTTATCGTATCTCAACTGATTGTTACCTTTCCAAAGAAGTTGTTACAGATTTATCGGCGAAACCAAGTAATAGCTTTCTTTTCGTGTCACATCTTTGAATCGAACCCTAAACCATGTTATTTCATCGTCATATACCATCTTATTCATTTTCTTCATATCCATAACACTTACTTTATTGCATGCACCGCACGAACTTGTGTAGGGATATATACTAGTCTATTTCTGATTGTATGGATTGTGATAGTATGATTATTAATAGTAAACTTTAAATCGTAGGAGTGATAATTTTTCTTCATGATAATAGTAAGAATATGCCGAACTACTAAATATAAATTCCTCTTAAATTTTTTCATAAGGTTATATGCTTTGTGTATCTCGATTGTTGCAAATAATAATATTAAGCTGCTGGCCTGCTGTTTATCCCATCTTGTAGTGAGTTTATGACCCAATTGCTCATACAATAAACTAGAACTTTGTAAATAAAAATTGTACCCCATTGAATCTAGTTTTCAGAACATTTGTCAGATTTGAATCTGATTTGTAGAGTGTAAGATATTCTAATTATAGTTGTAACAACCCAGATTTTCATATGAATATATGTATGATTTGTTAAGCACTAAAATACTATATTTATTTATTTATTTTTCTTTTTGAAACTATTAGCATGGAATTATTTCTTAAGCTTCAACTAGACTTACCATGAGCTAGACATGGACTCAAACCATGTTCTTTTGACCTATGAGCCATGAACACACACTTGTAGTGTAACATGACTTATACAGAAATAAAAAATGAATTGAGCCCAGATAGGCCAGCCAAGATTGGGAGGGAAAATGAGGGAAAGAGAACTAGGGTTAGGGCTTTTTTTGAACTCAAATTGTCTCATGATGAGTTCTTCTCCACTTTTACATTCCACCTCCCTCAAGAGCCAATCCAAAAATTGATTCTCCCATGCCCAAATCCGGCCAACCCTTCCTCTACCCTCCCCTCATTTTGTTTAAAAACCCCTCTCATCCCTACTTCTCATTTTCATTTCCTACAATTTTCACCACTCAAGAGAGAAGGAAAAAAAGAGAGTAGGAGGGAACTTGCTACTGATTTGGAGTAAGGAGAAGAAGACAAGCCAAGGAAGAGGAGCCAAGGAGCCAAGGAGCCAAGAAGGCAAGGAGCTAGGAGTAAGAAGGCCAATCTTGAAGCTAGAAGCTTGTAGGATCTTTTTTCCATCAAAATTCATAAAGGTGGGTGTTTCTAACCTCCTTGTTTGTTTTTGCTTGTTAGATGGTGATTGTAGTGACTGAAAAATGATATGCATGCTCTAAAATGAATCTTAATAACTCGTTTTTGTGTTAAGAAATCCAAAACAGAAAATCCTGTTAAAAGGCTGAAATTTTGTTGTTAGTCCGTAGCTCATAACTTGAACACTACTGGTTGGATTAACTTAAAATTTTTATATGATGTTCATTCATGTGTCTTGTACCTTCAATAATTTTTCTAGATTTTTATGATTTTTTCTGCTATTAAAATAAAATACAAACTTGCATGCTGGTTAGAAGAAAAAGAAATAGTTTTCATTGTTACTTTTGTGAGAAAAGTGACTTGTATCTTACTGCACACTTATGGGAATGTTCTGAAATTTTAGTATGTCAATGTTGAATGTATCTAAGACCAATATTTCAAATTTCATGAGTTTTGGACCACAGTAGCTATGATAATTAAATCATGCAAACTCAGCTAGTTATTTTAATAAACAGAATTGCTGTTGTTATTGCTTTATTTTTTATGACATTCAAAGAGACATAATTAAAAATCTACTTGGTAAAATCACTTGATTTTTGGAGGTGTTGTAACATCATGTGTCAGGAGGTAGACTCTAAAATTTCATGAAGTTCTGACACCATTTACTATTTTAAATTGATTTTATCCCATGACTGTGTTAAAATGATGTGTTGTTCTGGAGATCTGTATGATTGTTAAAGATGGGACCATAAGAGCATGTAAACGATCTTATCTGAGGAAACTTGAAACTAGAAAGTTGTAGTAGACACACAGAACTTTCTGGAATATCTAAGAAATCATGATTTGGATGTTTACAAGTTTATATGATTTTTGCAAGTGACGACAGAAACACAGTGAATCATAGAGCTTACTGTTTTGCACCATGTTCATGGAAATGAGTTTGAACTTATATAATATTAGCTTAGACTTACTGTTTGAGGTCACAAATCATGTTATAGATTTGGATATGAGTTATTACTTAAATTATCTAAAGTTCCTTGCTAAGAGTAGCTCATAATTGCTTGTAGACCCCAATGTAGACAATGTTGTTCACTGTTTTGAAGTGAAAATTGTAATGGACGTTGGGGTGTTGTTGTTGACCACTTTGGGATGAAATTTATGCCCAATTTGTGCTTATACTTGCTTTCTATCTTGAGTAGAAGCATGGGAGCGCCCGATCGCGATTCTTCAAAGAAATGGCACCGGGAATGACTCCGTATTGGCATAAACACCAAACGGATGCTTGCTGTTTGGAATTATAAGTTGTCATTTTTAGAGCTTCTAGCACCCCCTTTTGTGTATTCATGGGTTAGGACTTACTCCTAGTGTAGTGTATCTTGTTGGGACACCTCAGTTGAGTATTAAGACTCTAGGATTAAGTCTTATTGAAAAATCTAGATAGGTAGAATAGGACCCGTGTTACATCGAACGTGTTGAAGGAGATGACTCGTGCGCCGACGCACTCGTCGTGCATGAATGGATTCCATGGTTGTATTTGAAATTACCACTTGTTGAGGACCATGGAGTGTGAAGGTTAGCGGGAGCTATGTGTTGGTCGGGTCGAGGTTGCGATCGAACTCCAAGCGTAGATGGCAGTTGCGGTGATCGACGGAGTCGGTTCGTCGTTGGTTCGTACCAAGTGTGGGCCGAGGCGGGTCAAATCTTGGGCTGGACTTGAAGGCTAGTTGAGTCCTAGTGTGGGTAGGGTTAAGATCCATTAATGATAAATGTAACTAACTAGAAAGAGTCTACAAGTAGAACTTAGCTAGTTGTTCATAGCGAGCAAAGTTGATTACCAAGTTAGGGATTGAAAATGGTAGGTAGATCGCCTAACTAGGGGAATAGGTAATATGAAATAGTTCTAGGCTCACCTAGGGATTCATACTTCTAATAAGAAAATGATAGAGAATTAGAGTTTTTCTAGACTGATGGATTTTAGTAATCGGTTGATAAAACAAATGTTAGTAATCATGTGATTAATCTTATCCTTAATCTTGGAGTGGGGTAGCATTGGTGCTTTGGTAGAACTAGATCGAGTCTTGGCTGATTGTAAGGACATGCACTAGCGGTTGGTGTTCGCCGGTTAGGGGGATGCATGGCGTCATCATGCCTGGCCAAATCATAGGTTCGTTTAATGCGGACAGGGACCCCGAGCTGCCCTGGGGAGTGAAACTCTGTGGGGGCTCCGCTGTCTTCGGCATGAATGCCTTTATGTCCGTAACAACCTTTGAGGAGGTTTGGAGTGTTAACGTCATCTCGACTGCAAGTTCTGTTCTAGTGTAAGGACAAGGGTAGCGGAGTTGGGGAAACCCTATATCCGTCAGGTCCTTTGTTGATCAATGTGGGCAGGAGGCTTAGAGAAAGGCCCGATGAGCGAGACTATATGAGAAAGGCTCTATGTCCTTCGGCCATGAGCCCTGGTGTCCGTATATCACCTTTTGGTGAGTTCCAAGTAGATTTAGATATAGCAACATACCATGGGTCCAGTCGTGACGGAGTAAGCCTGAGGCTGAGATCTCGGGCATAGTGGGTAAAACACCAAGTAATGGACACCACTATTGACAGCAACGACTGGAGTAAGCCGGACGACTGCAGCCTCACCTTCACTGGAATCAGAGACAGGAGAGAGGAAAAGAGTAGGATGCATAGCGGGGGATCGAGCCCCATCAACTGAAGAACGTCGTTTGGTTAGGGAATGTGTAGTATGCGATGCATATCTTTCAAACAAGTGTGCATTAGCTTTAGGAGCATGTGTACATAGTGTGTGCATTAGATTAGACCATGACATACACCGACACTTGTTTGACATCATCTTTTTCTTCGCATCAAATATTTGTGGTTGTTGAGGTTGAAATCGTTATATTATGGCATAGAGAGGATAGCCGAATATAGCATTTCGTCAGTTGTATTCAACTGACGTGCCTACAGTTATCAGTGCAGAATTGCCGACTTGGGAGCGAGGGAAAACTCTAGTAGGGGAAAGCATCCAAGTGAAAGTTACTGTCCAAATTTTATTGTACATTCATGTTGTACCAATTAATTGTAATTGATATAATCATTGGACATTGTAATAACAATTTGATGTAATAAAAGTTTTAATTTCCTGTGATTTTTGTTGTGTTGTGACTCATTTGAAGAAAGATCCTAGAGTGTGTCACGAGTTCCTATGTTAGGAATTCGGAGGCTAGAGCTTGATGTTTTGTTGCCGAGTTCTGGTCGGAGTTGTTTGGCGCTCCAGCTACAGTCGTCTCTTATTGAGCAGATTAAAGAGGTGCAAGCTGGCGATGCGCAGTTGCAGAAATTTCGAGCTGAGATTGAGTCTGGGTCCAGGACGGACATGGTTATTCATTCAGATGGTTCTCTTCATTTTGGTTCCCGGTTATGTGTCCTTAAAGGTGAAGTTCGTCGGAGGTTACTTGAAGAAGCTCATCAGTCTTCGTATTCTATCCATCCTGGCGGTACTAAGATGTATCGGGATGTGAAGCTTCATTTCTGGTGGCATGGTATGAAAAGGGCTATTGCTCGGTTTGTTTCGCAGTGTTTGATCTGCCAGCAGGTTAAGGCAGAACATCAGAGAACCGCGGGACTTCTTCAACCGCTTCCTATTCCAGAGTGGAAGTGGGAACATATCACCATGGATTTTGTGACTGCTTTGCCGAGGAGTCCTAAGGGTCATAATGCTATTTGGGTGATTGTTGACCGTTTGATGAAGAGTGCCCACTTCATTCCTTTTCGTGTCGGTCAGTTTACTGAGAGCCTTGCTGAGAGGTATATGCAAGAGATTGTTAGACTTCATGGGGTTCCAGTTAGTATTGTATTCGACATGGATACGAGATTCAGGTCTCAGTTTTGGGAGAGTCTTCAGAGCAGTTTGGAGAGCAAATTAAAGTACAGTACAACTTTTCATCCCCAGACTGATGGGCAGTCAGAGCGGACTATTCAGCTCCTCGAGGACATGTTGAGGTCCTGCATGCTTCAGTTTGGTGGGTCTTGGGAGGATCATTTGCATCTGGTGGAATTCTCTTACAATAACAGCTTTCAAGCCAGCATTAAAGCTGCTCCGTTCGAGGCACTCTATGGGCGGAAGTGTAGGTCACCAGTGTGCTGGGATGACATTGGTGAGAGGAAGTTGTTGGGTCCAGAGATGATCACCAAGACAGTGGATGCAGTGGTTCAGATCAGGAAGCACTTGCAGGCAGCTCAGGACAGGCCGAGGCGGTGGGCTGATGTTCATCGCAGGGCATTGGAGTTTGCAGTTGGTGATCATGTCTTTCTCAAGGTATTGCCATGGCGCGGAGTCATTCGGTTCGGTGGCGGGGGCAAGCTTAGCCCGAGATTTATTGGGCCATTTGAGATTTTGGAGCGAGTGGGCAGGGTGGCCTATCGTCTCGCATTGTCGCCAGCTTTATCAGGGGTGCATGATGTTTTCCATGTCTCACAACTCAGGAGGTATATTCGAGATGAGAGCCACGTGATTGACTATTCAGAGTTGACCGTTAGGCCAGATTTGACTTGTGAGATTCCACCAATTGCTATTGTGGATCGGCGGGAGAAAGTGCTTAAGAACAAAGTCATTAAGCTGGTTCGTGTTGCTTGGAATCCTCACTCGCCTAGTGAGTTGACATGGGAGTTGGAGGAAATTCAGCAGAAGTTTCCTCACTTGTTTGAGTAGCTTGTTTTGGTTTGGTTTGGTTGTTTCTTTTTTCATTCTCTTGGGGTTACCCTATGTATCTTTCTTTTGAATTTCGAGGACGAAATTTTTCTGTTAGGTGGGTAGGATTGTAACCCCTGTTTTTTCGATTTGGTATTTTGAGGGTATTTTTTGTTTTTGTGTATTATTATATTCCTTGTATTTTTTCTGGACCGTATATTGAATTATTTTCATTATATATTGTTTTCTTGCATTTTTTGACCTCCTTGTGTCGATTGTGCGTCGTTTTTTCGTTTTCGCCATTTTGAGATCTCTTCTCATTTTCTTGGTTCCGTTCATATTTAATAATTATTTTTGGGCCATGATGAATTTTTAGAAGAGTTTTGACCAATTTGAGATTTTTGACCCTTAAGGAGATTTTTAGGAGCCTATAAGATTCATTGCATTTTGTATTCTCATTTGAAATCTACCCAATACCCATTACCCAATTGTATACCTATTGTTTTCTATTGATATCCACTACCCATTAACCCACTTTGATCTCCTATATATATCCCTAATACTAAATAATCCCTAACCCTAATATTATTCTCTTGCCCTCTCCTACTTGCACCCGGCCTCCACCCTAGTACCCCCGGCCTGCCTTCAAAAACCCCAGGCCGACCATCCCTTGCTCTCTCCTTGCATAGCCGACCACCCCTTGCTCTCTCCTTGCATAGCCGACCACCCACAACCCTTCCATCCATTATTCAATACTACTTCGCACCATTATTACCTCGTCTCTCCACCTTCTTGTGGCCGGCAAGCACCAAGGCAGCACCCAACCATCCCAAAACAGCACCTAAACATCTCCCCTCGCTGTTTGAGTTGTGGGCATCTCCCACTTTGGTTCGTGTGTCAAAGAGATCCATCGTTGGCGCGTTTTGTTCGTGGGTTTCGCTCGAAATCGCGTTAGAAGGCATCTTGCTCGTGGGTTTTCTTTGCTAGGCTTGGATTTGTCATGATCGTCGTCACAAAAAGGCAAGTAACTTGTACATAATTTTCTTAGGTTGATACAATTCGAAAGTACACCTAATAGGGTAGTTGAGACTAGAGGCGGCCAAAGATCATGTTTTTATTTGTGGATTTCGTCTCTATCATTCGAAACAGGCCATAGATGACTTAGGACATGAAGGTTGATAGGTTTATGCCTTAGGATTCACCCAAACGCGATTTTGATCGCGTATGTGACATATTGTATACCATGTGTTTGTTTGATTACCCATATGAGAATTATTAGGTATTGGCATGTTAGTTACCCCCCATAAAGATATTTAGATAATGGGTAGGCTGTGTTTTGAATTTGGTTAAGTTTGGTTAATTTTTGTAGAAGTTATGACGATTCTAAGATGATGTGAGAAATCTGAAAATTCGGGTTGTACTGGATTGTTTTCTGTTTTCACCTAGGTTAGAGTCCGAATCTCAACTTGGATATTTCACAGTAAATTGTGGAGGACTAAATCTATTTTCTAACCCCACTGGTTTCACTGCGTTTGGAATTCGTATGAATTAGATATGATAATTTTGGTTCATGTATGTCGGTAGTTTCTAGGTTCAGTTTGGGGTAGATTTTGTGAACTATTTATTTTCAAGATCTAGGTTATACATAATATCATGCCATAATATTTTACTCAGTGTTTCATCATGATGTTAGGGTGTTCCCAGATTTTTTTCATATTTTAAAGATGAGTATGGCATGATGTTTCATATCATTTTCTATAACCTACTTTTGCTATAAACTGCGTGTTGTTCTGTGTTGAATGCCATTTTTACCCTAATTATATTTACTGTATGAAAATTTTATGTGAGATATGAAAGATGGAGAATTTTATCTAATTTTACCCCGTTTTGGCAGAACTGGATTTTGATGCGCTGTTTACGAGATATGTTTGTTTTCGTACAGCAGTGTTGAGAAATTCCAGATTCATCAAAACCAGATTTTGTGTTGCTTTTCATTTTTGATGACTTAACTATACTTTCTGGAATATTCTGAAAATTATTATTTTGAGTCTACATATATAGGGGATTACCCCAGATTTTTTCGTAGAATTATTTGATGAGTTTACATGCTGTTTTTATGTGTTTGAAGTCATTCCCCTGTTTTCTGACTGTGCATGAAATCTGTGTTGAAATGAGTTTTAAGCTGAGATGTTGTGAACTAGTATATATCTTTATTATAATTGTTAGGAGCGTGTGGATGTCTAGTTTCCAGATCCTTCGACGGATCGTGATTTGCATACCTGTAGCTCTCTGAATACCTGTTTTAGTACAGATTGGTCTTGCTGACCTGATTGTAAACATAGGCCATTTTGCTCGTTTGTGTGACTCTGTAGTACCTATACTTGCTGAGTTGCTGATGTGATTCCCTAAACCTAAACCTGATCATATGATGTTAGTTTGACACCTTTAACTCACATTCATGTCTGATAAATAACCATAACAAAAGTAATCAAGCCGAGGTATGGGAAAGATCTAGTAGTGGGAAAGCATAGAAATGTGTACTTAGAAGGGGGCCCGTGATTCCCATATGATTATCTGTATTCTGATCCTGTTTACATTGGTTCTTATGTAAGAATGTGTAGAGTAGAAGAGAACCACTAGGTTCTATCTGTCTGTTTCTGACCCTGTCTACATTACTTCTTATAGGAAGGTGTAGAGGAGAAGAGAACCACTAGGTTCTATCTGTCTATTCTGATATCAGTCTGACCCTGAGTACACGGCTCTATAATATCCCCTACGAAATCTACAAACGAAATTGTTTTGAATGTAGCAACCATGTGATAAAAGTATGGCGCATGAAGTGCTACCTAGATAGTAATCACACAAGACTTACATTAATCTGAAATCTGAGATCTAAATATATTTCTGAAGTCTGAATCTGAATCTGATATATGAAAGTCTGAATCGGAATCTGAATACCTGTAATATGAAATCTGTTATCTGATTACCTGACATATCTGTTTATCTGATTACCTGACATATCTGTTTAGCTAACACTTGACACTTAACATCTGAGACATATGCTAGGATACCATATTAGGTCTGTTCTGATGATTAGTTAGATCTGTTTAGTTTTCATGTGCTTGTATCCTACTCTATTTTGTGATCCGGACTTGCCATTGACGGGTACTTGTGTTTTCTCTTTTCCTTTTTCCTGCATTCTATGAATTGCAGATTGTGGCGGACAAGTTCAGGATGGTGTTGGAGACTTGCAGTATTAGTTGCTTTTGATTATTTTGATTATTTCTGTTTCGTGCTAGAACAATAATTGTATTCTTGAGACTTGGATTATAATTGTATTTGAGACTTGAATATTATTTGTATTTGGGCGATGTGACCCAGAATATTTGTTTTCCAGGCTCTGTTTTATTTGAGAACATAATATTTGATTTCAAGTAATTTCTGTGGATAAAATTGTTTCAATGTTGCATGTTGGTTCCACTTTTTGCTTCCGACTCTGATATATTGCCTGTGATGTGTTGCAAAGATTTCTGAAACAGCTTAAGGATGATAATAATCATTCGCTGGGCTTTTGTTACGTGCTCGTATTCCGCATTTTTGAAAAGCGGGGCGTGACAGCCGTGCTCCCCCTTCCCGCCATCGTGCCCCCTCCCCGCTGCCGTGCCGCCCCTAACCACATCTCAAACCCTACCTTGATCTTTCTATATCTCTTTCTCGATCTCGAATCATCGACCCGTTCTTGTAATACCCCGCAAAATTAGAAATGACAATTTTACCCTCGTGTGTTATGCACGTGTATTTGGTAACGTACTTCAATATGTATTTTAGATTCCGACTATTTATGCATTTCTCGTCATCTCAAATTTATTTTTATCCTATTTGAGTCAACTCAAATAATAAATTCTAATCTCTGTGTTTTACGTGCTTTATACGTATTATCGATGCACGTATCGTTTACGTATTTTTCACCGCGATGTGTGATATTTTCTATGTGTATCGATTATTTATTTAATGACTAGATTTGCCCATGGCCACGTGCCTACGGCATATCTTCAGAACAATACAACATATGAAACAGTAAATCAACAATTATGTAGCTGAAGTTTGAACAGTATGACAATAATTAGTTGTAAACAAAAATCCATCTTTCCATTAGTATATGGTGAAAAATAATTATAAATTGGGGTATAAAAGTCCATGTTTCCATCTATATCTATATCTATATATATATCTAGAGAGAGAGAGAGAGAGAGAGAGAGAGAGAGAGAGAGAGAGAAATAATTAAATAAATAAATGAGTTGTTTTGGGGGGGGGGATTTGAATTTGAATTTTGGGAGAAATTTTTTGGGGAGAAAATGTGTTTTGTGAGTTTGGATCTGGACCCTTGATTTTCTTTTTTTTGGGAGGGGGGGGGGGGGGGGGGGGGGGGGTTGAAGGAGAGTCACTTGATAGCTTTCTTTATGTTTTATTATATATATATAGGAAAAAAGGTGTATGAGCAACTTGCTCATTTAGTAAATAAGAAATTGATGATGTGGTATACATGTGATTGGAAAATCCTTAAAAGGGTTAGAGAGAGAGAGAGAGAGAGAGAGAGAGAGAGAGAGAGAGAGAGAAAGAGAGATAATTAAATAATTAAATGAGTTGTTTTGGGTAGGAATTTGAATTTGAATTTTGGGGAAAAACTTTTGGGGGGGGGGGGGGGGGAATGTGTTTTGTGAGGTTAGATATGGACCTTTGATTTTGGGGGGATTGAAGGAGAGCCACTTGATAGCTTTCTCTGTGTTTTATTATATAGATGTATTCGAATTCCTTTTTAGAAATTCATTTTTCTTTTATTTTAATTAAAATACTTTTATACGTGCGGTGCACGTGTATTCTATGCACGTAGTGATTACGTTAAATTAATAAATATATTTTTCTCATGTTGTATTTTTATTACCTTTAAATATTTTCTGTTGATAAAGTCGATTTCGTATTTTAATATTTTACGTGCGACGCACGTATTTGCAATGCATGTGTTAATTGCATTATTTTTCAAAATGAATTTCATGAAGTATGTGTGTGTCTATTTTATTCACGCACGAAAGCTATAATTTTTAATTAAACAAAATTTTATATTATATAAATATGTTTTAAAAATAAAAATAATTAATTTTTTTGTGAAGTGTACACAAAGCACGTGCACGTGCACACGTGCAATGTGCACACTCAAAAATGATGGGCCAGCTATTTTGAGGATGGAGGGAAGAATATTTTTTGAATTTTGCCTGTGTGGATTAGTGGGTTGTAGTATTGGAGGTGGTTTAATAACTATCTCCTAATCTCCTTATATAATGACCCCTAATTCTTCACACTCTTCTCCTCTCCCTTCCTTCTTTCTCTGTAAATATCCGAAAACTCCCCTCTTTCTTTTCCTTGCTCTGCCAAAATCAAATCCATCATTCTTTTATTTTAATTAAAATACTTTTATACGTGTGGTGCATGTGTTTTCTATGTACGTAGTGATTACATTGTGGAGTATATAAAAATTAATAAATATATTTTTCTCATGTTGTATTTCGATTACCTTTAAATATTTTTCGTTGATAAAGTCAATTTCGTATTTTAATATTTTATGTGCAGCGCACTTGTTTGCAATGCACGTGTTAGTTGCATTATCTTTCAAAATGAATTTCATGAAGTATGTGTGTGTCTATTTTATTCATGCATGAAAACTATAATTTTTAATTAAACTAATTTTTATATTATAAACATATGTTTTAAAAATAAAAATAATTAATTTTTTTGTGAAGTGTACACAAAGCACGTGCATGTGCACACACGCAATGTGCACACTCAAAAATGATGGGCCGGATATTTTATTAAGGCCAAGGAAACCAATCCGCTTCCATCACTCCTATGTCAATTTGGCTGAGATCTTGCTACCTTTCCCTCTCCTGCACCTGGGACTCTATTTACTGCGCTTTGATCTGCCGATGATGATTTAGCAAAGTACTTTGCTGCCACTTCTGAAGCTAGGGACCTAACCTCTTCCTTGAAGACCCTGTATTGCTTGTCTTTGTTGGCGGTGTACACTACTTGACTGAAAGCGAACAGTGCGCTACGCACCTTCGACTCGGGCATGGCTTAACTTCTCTTTGCTATCAGATTCCATGAGGATGGAGGGAAGGACATTTTTTGAATTTTGCATGTGTGGATTAGTGGGTTGTAGTAGTGGAGGTGGATTAATAACTATCTCCTAATCTCCTTATATAATGACCCCTAAATCTTCACACTCTTCTCCTCTCCCTTCCTTCTATCTCTGTAAATATCCGAAAACTCCCCCCTTCTTTTCCTTGCTCTGCCGAAATCAAATTCAGCATTCTTTTATTTTAATTAAAATACTTTTATACGTGCGGTGCACGTGTTTTCTATGTATACGCAGTGATTACGTTGTGTAGTATATAAAAATTAATAAATATATTTTTCTCATGTTGTATTTCGATTACCTTTAAATATTTTCCGTTGATAAAGTTGATTTCGTATTTTAATATTTTACGTGCGACGCACGTGTTTGCAATGCACGTGTTAGTTGCATTATCTTTCAAAATGAATTTCATGAAGTATGTGTGTATCTATTTTATTCATGTACAAAAAACTGTAATTTTTAATTAAACTAATTTTTATATTATAAACATATGTTTTAAAAATAAAAATAATTAATTTTTGTGTGAAGTGTACACAAAGCACGTGCACGTGCACACTCAAAAATGATGGGCCGGCTATTTTGAGGATGGAGGTAAGAACATTTTTTGAATTTTGCATGTGTGGATTAGTGGGTTGTAGTAGTGGAGGTGGTTTAATAACTATCTCCTAATCTCCTTATATAATGACCCCTAAATCTTCACACTCTTCTCCTCTCCCTTCCTTCTTTCTCTGTAAATATCCGAAAACTCTCCTCCTTCTTTTCCTTGCTCTGCCGAAATCAAATCCAGCATTCATGTGCTTCCTCCACTCACACACCTAATACATACATACATACATACATACATACATACATACATACATACATACATACATACATACATACATACATATATATATATATATATATATATACCTATAATTTTCCCCATTCAAATTATATATATATATATGTATATATATATATATATATATATATATATATATATATATATATATATATATATATATATATATATATATATATATGTAGATATATAGGTATATGAGATGAGATGGTGCTTCACTGTTGCATGTCGAAAATGAGTTGAGTGCTCTTCTCTGTTTACTGCCGAATGGAAGTTTGGAGATTTCTCTTTGTGCAAGGATTTCGAGGAGGCAAAGTGGAGTTTCTCTTGGAGCCTTTGAAGGAATTTTGCTAGTAGGAGCTATTCATTCTAGGAGTTCAATTACTAAGGAATCATATTTCTTGGGTGGGTATTTCTTAAATCCTTTCTAATTTTAGGAGTAGATTGCATGCTAGATAATATATAATTTGATTGTTAATTTTTGTTTGGTATGTTAATTGTAGATTGCATAATGTTGATCTAATTGTGTTATGATGAGTTGAAATAATATTGTGATTCATATAGATTGCTAGACCTCTTGTTGAATTAGAAAGAGAAATATTTATTGTTGAAATGAGAATTTATGCATGGTAGAATGTTTTTACAGTAGTCTAAATAATGCAACATGTATGAAAAAGAATTTTTTTTTTATGCTACTGTGGTAAAGAAATGTGGAATTAATCTCACTAGTATGTGTTTATGAGTATAAGAAATTTTTATAAAGAAAAGGAGAGACAACATGTTAATTGAAAATTTGTAATATGAGTTCCTTGATGCATTTTTGGAAGAAACATTTTATTATACTGCGAAAAATGAGAAATTTATGAATTTAAAAATATGTACGATACTGTAATTTTAGAAAGAAAATATTCTGGAAAAGAATTAAATTTTTGAATGGTACAAATTAGTTGAGTAATCGAGTTTATTAAAGGAAAAATTAATTACAGTACGGTCTCTACAAAAAGTAACTAATCGATCTTATATCGGTTAGTCATTCAAGACCAATTGGTCTTCTGGTGCACTTTGGGTCCGTTAATGTAGCAGAGCGGTGGCTTTGGTCTCGGGATCAAGTCTTGAAGGGGCTCTGTTTTATTGAATTTTTGATTTTAATCAAATCACCAAAAGTATAAATATATCTCTAATTCGAGTCCACTTTATTTCAGTTAGTCACTCTGGTCTTTCTGGTCGTTGGGTGCGCTTTGGGTCGGTTACTGTTCACAGGCGGGGTTATTGGTTTGGGTTCGAATCCGGCCCTGGCCTTTGTTTGTAGTTTTTGATTATTTTTTTTTAAATTTTGGAGTTTTTAAGTAAAATAAAAATTGAGAAAAATTCTATTATTCTTCTAAAGTTGTTTAGATTTTATAAAAATTATTTCTACAATATTTTGATATATTTTGTGAGAAATGAAAGGAGATTTTACGTTAAAGAACTCAAATTTATCGATTAAAGGAATTATAAGTGATTTTATATTGAAAATGTGACTCTTGTATAATTAAAGAAAAATGGAAATTTGGAATGCAATTAGATTTCTTCTCGATGAGATTTTATGGTTATTAATACTTGATTAAGATTATTTGAATTGCACACGATATTATAAGTGATTAAATCGATAAAAGAAGTTGAATTGAATTATTTGATGTTATGAGATTATGAAAAAAAGTTTCTCTTTGAGAAAAGGATTGTGACTAAAGAAGTTGAATTATTATTTTGAGATTGAATGTAAAATATTGTTGATCTCTAGAATGAGATAGTTGTTGGAATCTAGAGGCTAGGCGAGACCCTAGTAACCTATAGTATTTATTAATGAATTTGAGAGCTAACCAAGGTGGGTTGAGCATCTCTTGAGAAGTAGCCAGTTGGGACTGACTGTCTCTTTTGTTTGGTTTAAGTTCGGTAGGGTAAGCTAGCTCTAGGTTGTGATGATTTTCATCTAAAACAAACTAAAAATATGAAGACTACACTATAGTGGAGATGTGATGAAAGTAAGAAAAAAACACAAGTATGAGGGCCTCAGATTCATGGTATAAGAATTTTCACAGGCTGTCTACATGATGCGTCATGTCATGACGTAAATCTATCTCTGAAATTATCAGAATCATAGCGATACTTGTGGGGTGCTTGGTGACTACATATTGCCATTGTCCGATGATGGAGGCGAATTGTCCATAGGCTGTCTACATGATGCGTCATGTCATGACCTAGGATTCTCCTCCAGGCTGTCTGGACATGGGCACGTAACTCATAAAACATTTAGGATACTTACCGTAGTTACCATAGTAGTTAAACTCATAACGAGGGATTCAACCCTACAAGATGAAGAACGGTTAAGGGCTTGCCCTCGGATTTATGTAGAATGGGATGCATAAGTTCGAACAAGTGTGCATTAGTGTCATTTAATATAAATAACTGCATTAAGGATTAAGTGCACAGCACCCACGACATCAATATGATTGTTCCTCTTTAGCTTTGTTTATGATCAAGTTTGTATTTGTCAAAGTATTTAAGAATCATTATAGTTTTGGCATAGAAGGGAGGATGGCCGTGTATAATATTTTGTTGGTTGTAAGCAACTGACGTGCCCACAGTTTCATATGCAGGACTTGAAATTTACAAGAAGATATGAAGAAGAATTCGATGCTGATGATTACTTAAATGCTAAAGTTGTTATAATTGTATATTTATCATTATTGTAATTCATTTATTTTCCGCTGCGTGTTGTTGTAAAAAACATTGTTATAATAAAAGTTTTAAATTCCTTGTAAAATTGTATGAAGTAAAGTGTAAAGATCCTGCGGAACTTCGAATTCAGACTTTTTTGGAATTCGAGGTGTTACAGTTCTCCAGCGAGCCACCACCGTGAGCCCCTCTCCAGTCATCGCCACTCCCATCGAGACCCTCCCCCCTTTTCCCTACTCCCGTCGACGCCCAACGCCAGTAGCCCCAATCGAAACCCCCTCTGCTGCTCCCCAATCCCATCGACGAGCAGCAGCCACGACGCCTCCTGAGCGCCGCCCCACCTTCCCTAGGCACCCAGGCACCTGCCACCCCCAGCCCCGACCTCCCTTTCCTTGTTCCTCGTTGGCAACAACCAAACTCGATCTCCCCTTGCTCCTCCATCCCGTCGTCCAGCACTATAGCGCCACCCCCACCCTCATGTTTCCGTCGTGCTGCCCAAAAAGTCTCCCAAAACTGATTGGTGAAAATGTTTGTTTGTATTTGTACTTTTCATTTTTAGTTGTAAGTTTCTTGATAGTAGATACCATAGTTCCCATAGGTGGGTTGTTATTCTTTGATTTGCAATTGAAGATATTCCTGTAGTCTTCCCAATTTCTACGGATCATTACATTTTATTAAACTCAACTTCCTGGTCCTAACTATCACTGTCGAGAGGTAACAGTCTTTATAAACAGTTTTTTCAATGAACTCATTATTTGTATATAGCTCTTCCTATTTTAAGAACACACTTGTTGATATCCTTCCATTTCAGGCCTCTAAGTTTGCAACTTTGCCTCCCCCAAACAACATATTCAAAGTGCTTCTCTTAAATTGTAAGGATCATTATGTAGATCTCACTTGTGAGGTGCATTGTTTAAAAATGCTTTAAAATGTTGAATGCTCATTTAGGTTGTTTTGTTTGCAGTTCATAGAGAAATCCTATATGGCTGTGGTGATCTGATATTTTCATCCAACATGATATTCACTCTTGTCTTTGTGCGTACTTACCTTAAATATGTTTCCAAGAGGTAACCTTTATTTCAAAAAAGATTTAACCAAATTAATCATGTTTGGATCTGCTTCTCTGACATTATTTACAAATCTAGCATTTGGTTCTTCTCAGTATCGTAAGCACTAAAAAATGTGCAGGTTCGTTAAGGCTCTTGCTTGGCTGATGGCTCTTATTCAGAGTTTGCTTATAGTTGCTTCTTGCAAGCATTATACAGTGGATGTTGTTGTTGCATGGTAGTTTAATTTAAATAATCTTATAAATAATATAATCTAATTTGGATGGGCTGTTAATTTTGAGGGCTGTTGATTTTAATCACTTGCCTTGTTCTCCAATTCAGGTACACTGTAAATTAGGTGGTATGATTTGATGACAGAAAACTACTAGGTTTGTGCACTTAGTTTCTTATATTTTGCTTATGTCTTCATTTTTCAACTTTGAAGTCATATAACAGTTTTATATGTGGTTTGCTCTCTAATCTTAGAGATGTATCCTTCCAAACAATACATGAATTGCCTAGAAGAAGATTTTGTTTGTTCTTGCACTGATTATGGTGAGGTGATACTGGTCAACTAGGAAGAAGTAATTCTAGTTCTCCGTTATTAACTAGAATATACAAAAGTGCATAGGTTTTGGGAGCTTTAGTATAACAACGAAATGGATTAGACTACAGACATGTGGAAACATCTTTTTCTCAAGTTTTCATATTCCGTCTCTTTCTTAAATTTCTTACAGAAATGCCGAATCGGACTAGTAGTGTCGTTCCATTGTTGCCCTGAGTAGCAAAGAAAAGATAGAAAGAAAGCTAATGAACGGGAATTCCGGTGATCCTGTTGATTGGGTTGATAACTGAAATTTATACATTTTCTCATCAGTTCATTGTTGTTTAGTAGAGGGTTTGGCTTTCAGATTACCACTGAACTTGATCTTTACATTTATTTCTTTCCACAGATGGAAAAACTAACTTATTTCAATTGTATGTCTTCAATTTAAATTCAGAGACAGAGAACACTTTATACTCATTTTATTTATGTGCAATATCCTGTAAGCAAATTGTATCTCAATCACTGGCAACTGGCTTCAATCTTGGGAAAGATCGTTGGATACTTGGATGATAAGCGGTATTTTTGTTTCTTCCTGAAAGTTGATTTCAGTCAGTTCCATTTGGTTGCATATAATTATGAATTGAGGTTTTCAGTTTTTGGTTAGGTCAGAAGAATACTTAGTATTAACTAATTCTTACTAAAATTGTCAATATTTCTTATGTTGAGTTATGCTATTATTCATTTGTTCTTTTTGTTACTTGCAGGTGAAGATTAGAAACTAATTTTCTCTTGATGGAGCAAACTTAGAAATTAAGTGCATGAGATTGTTATAAGACTTTATATACTTATTATATGTCAGTATGGTACTCTTAGGTTGACATTTTAACAATTTTGTAATTTGACATTCTTGTAATACTTCATTAATTTTTAATATCATTGAAGTTTAATTTTATTTAATTTTATTTAATATGGTTGAAGTTTAATTTTATTTAATACTTTCAAAGCAACGGAATAAACACGGTGGGTATATATTCAAAAATTTGGATGTGAAAACTATCACTAAAACCTATAGCAATGCAGTTTCAACCATGGGTATGGGAAAGTAAGAGATGTCGTTAAAACCTATACCAACGGATACGAAACCATGGGTATAACACAAAGGTTTTGTCCAACGGGTAAAAAAACCGTCGCAGTGACGGCATTCTGCCATGGGTATAGCGAATTATTGACTACGGAAAACTATGTCCGTCGGTATAGGTTTTACGGACTATACCTACGGTTTTCCGCCTTTGACCCACGGATTTTTGCTGATCACTATATGTCAAATTCCTTGTAGTGGGAAGATTTAAATGGATCTCTCTCTCTCTCTCTCTCTCTCTCTCTCTCTCTCGCTCTATACCCAGAAATTTAGATTTTCAGATTTTAGGTTTGTAAATTTTCTATTTTTTCAGATATTTTATGCTTCTTTTGATTGCTCATGTAGAAAATTTCATTGAGTTCCTTGATTGATTTCAAATACAATAGAAGATTTAAATGAATATTCACTTCGGTACCTAAAGTTACAATGAAAGTAGCAAATATATCCTCAAAAGTTAAATTTTATCATTTTGCACCCTCTAAAATCTAAAAAATTGGATTTTACATCCCATTTATAGTTATTTTTCAACATATGTTGATGAAAATATGGACTTTTATTTATAACTAATTGTTGTCTTACTACTCAAACTTGAGCTATGTAAACTCCATGATGGAAGTTTTAGATTCATGCATCCGAAATGCTAGAAAGTAAATGTATCCCCTACTCTTTAAAATTGTCAAGAATTATATTGTATATTTTTTATATGGCTTTTCATATACTTTATAATTTCGAAGACGTGCCGTAGGCACTTGCCTAAGAAAAAACCTAGTATATAAAATAAATCACAAGTCATTTTGAAAAAAAAAAGCTATCAAGTGGTTCTTCTTCAATTGAAACAAAATCAATGACCCAGATTCACCTTCCCAAAAGACATTCCCATCAAAGTATAATTCCTCATTACTTTATTACTATCTCTCTCCCCCCCTTCACTTTTTCAGTTCTCTCTCTCTCTCTCTCTCTCTCTCTCTCTCTCTCTCTCTCTCTCTCTCTCTCTCTCTCTCTCTCTCTCTATATATATATATATATATATATATATATATATATATATATATATATATATATATATATATATATCCCTCTCTTTCATATCTCTTTAATTTTTCAGATATGTATATACTCTCTTTCATATCTCTTTACTTCTTCAGATATATATATCTGAAAAAGTAAAGAGATATGAAAGAGAGGGATATATATATATATATATATATATATATATATATATATATATATATATATATATATATATATCCCTCTCTTTCATATCTCTTTACTTTTTCAGATATGTATATACTCTCTTTCATATCTCTTTACTTCTTCAGATATATATATCTGAAAAAGTAAAGAGATATGAAAGAGAGGGTTATATATATATATATATATATATATATATATATATATATATATATATATATATATATATATATATATCCCTCTCTTTCATATCTCTTTACTTTTTCAGACATCTCTCTCTCACTTTCCAACTCCCCCTCCTCCTCCGGCGATCGTTGGAAAACTCCTTCCCCAATCTCCACCCCCTCCCACCCCTCTCGCTTCCTCCGTGCCTGCATCTCTGGCCACCACCGCCCCCTAGTCCGCCACCTCACCGGCCAAGAGTGCGAGAGAAAGTTCCAGAACAACCGGATCGTCACGCTGTTGGTGGTTCCCCCTTCCTCCCCTGCCGAAAATCCTCGGTGGGCCCTCCGCTCCACGTGGCAGTTCGCCTCCCTCCTCAATTTCTTGCATGTAAGCAACTAGGGTTCAGTTTAGTTCACAATTACAATTTTGGAGGCAAAATATTTTGATCTTGGATGATAAAGTTTTGATATTTTTAAATTTTGTAGGTGTTTCGGCCATTGTTGAATATTGGGGTTGAGTTCTCGGCTGAGGAGCTGGAGACGATGCTGATTTTGGTGATTTCTACGTTGGATGATGTGCTTATTCCGCTGTTAAAGGTTGGTTCCTTTTGTTGGTTTTGTTGATAAAGTTTGAGTCTTTGGGTTTTTTGTTGTGAATATGGTTAGTTTTGGAACAATTGGAGTTGGTTTTCGTGGTATTTTGAAATTGAAATGTGTATTGCGAGTGTTTTTTCTGGTGAGAGGGTGGAAAGTTTAAGTCTTTGGAGGTTTCAGTGTGAATGTGGTTTCGTTTGTGAGGAAATGGAGTGAGTTTTGGGGGTAGTTTAAGTTTGAAAAGTTTGTATTAGTCTTTTTGTTTCGGGGTTGGGGAATTAGCTGATGTTTGAGCGGCATTGCCGGTTTACGCTATCAACTTAAGTAGGAATTGTCTAATGTTTGAATGAGAATAGCCCCTACTAAATTTGCTTGGTAGGTTGTGTACTTTTTAGTTGATGAGGAATTGAATGAAGTTGAATAAGGTCTGAAGCATATTATGAATTGGTACAGATGACTATCACTTAATCCTCCTATATATTTGAATCTTTGGAGGTTTCGCTGTCAATGTGGTTTGTTTCTACTTTCTAGAGCAATTGAAGTTTATTTCGGTGCTAGGTTAAGTTCACGAAGACGTACTTAAATTAATATATTCCGTAAAAAGTAAGCGGTTTTCCGACAAAAGAAATCATTTACAATAATTCATTTTCACATTTTTAGGTCCATAATGTTGATGTTAGTTCTATATAGATGTGTTGGCTGGATCATTGATCGCTCTGTATGATATAATAAAAGAATTTAAAGATACCTATGTGATTGTTTTACGACATTCTACTTGTTTTTTATAACTTATCGTGAAATTTATAGTCCGGTGGTATTGCATATAAATTTTGAAATCTATGTGATTAGTTATTCAAACATAATTACATATATTTTACTATTTAGAAGATTTTTTATATACTGTATCGTTCAGAAAACGTGTGGTAAATACGTGCCCACAGGTAAACCTAGTATCTATATACTTTAACTGCTCACATGCATAATATCTGTAACTATACTAAACTCTCGTACGCTCCAAATCTTTAGCTAGCTAAGTTACTAATGCTAGCACTCTCCTAGGAGAAAAAAAGATCATATTCGCGGTTGTTTATAGCAAATGCAAGCACTTCTACACCTTAATATACATCCTTCAATAATTGAGTGTGTTAATTATGTTCCCATCCGTACGTACACAATAATTTTTACAAAGGCAGAAAGCATCACGCATGCATTAGGGTTTGTAGCTTCCTCCCATATGATTAGGGTTGGCACTCATAATAACTATGAGTAATGCTACATCCACTACTAATTTCACTACATTTATATTTATTATCTTGGGTGGCACACTTCAATAGGTAGGAAAAAATAGGATAGGCGGGACCGCAGAAGAACTCTCCAATAAAAGTATGCCATCTAAGATAGTGAAGAAAAATATAGTGAAATTAGTAGTGGCTAAAGCATTACTCTTCACTGAGCCCAGCTGGTTCTTTAGTCTTATATGGGAGTATGAGTCTATGACAGGATCAGTACTTAATTTATCATACAACGTATGACTTGTCACTAATTCTGTCATTCAGATGTATTATGTGCTAATATTGAGTAGTCCATACTAAAGGATTCAAATATAGTTCATACAAAATAATAGTAAAACTTGCATTATCCATCAAGTATATAGAAAACAGGAAAAGTATCTAAGGTCTAAGGCAGTGGCGTAGCCAGGATTTCCATCTAGGGAGCGCGACACTTACTATTAAAATTTTTTATAATAAACACATTTGCAAGTCTCAAAATATCATATATTACTATCAAATGTCACAAACTATTACAATCACTAAATATTATTTTTCTTTAGCAATAAAACCCTTCGAGATTTCATATTCTGAAAATATTGAATGATATCTTCATTGTCAGTGGCATCCAATACATCCTTTTCAATATATGCAACCAAACAATCATTCATCATCTCATCTCCCAATCGGTTTCGTAATGAAGTCTTGATGATTTTCATTGCAGAAAAGACTCTCTTTACTGTTGCAGTTGCAACGGGTAATAGCAATGCCATTAAAATAAACTATTTGTTAAACCTTCTCTATTTCCAACTTCAATCATCAGTCTACCTCAAAGTAATTAAGTGCATCAAGTATTAGATGTTCATCTCATAAGTATATGCATAGAAAGAGTAAAAACTAATGGTTAGAATTAGTTACCCACTTTGTGTTTGTTGTTTGATCTATTTCTTACTCCTCTCGAACTCCTCTCAGGTATCCTTTGAATTTGCAATGAGATTTGTAAGTTGAATTCAAAAGAGGAAAATAGAAAGAGAATGAAGGTGAATCATAATAGTATATATTTGTACAAATAACCAGATTGGGCATTGAACAATGTGAAGTACAAATTTAATGTAGCGCTTTGAACCTAGGTTTTCTCCAAATATCATGAAAATTTGTGGAAATATTGCTCACATATATAAGATACGAATATAACAAATTCAACTCTAAACTCCATGTGTTTAAATATAAAAAATTTCGAAAATTAGCTCAAAATTGGGACAGAAATTAACACTATAATCTGTACCCATTTGGGTTCCATACTAATTCAGTCAATTCTCAAACAAATTAGTAACATTGAAACAGAAATTAGTAATCTAATTATCCTATCATATATGAATTCACGAAATTTCAGAATATGAACCCTAATTATCGAAACGTACAAATTTTTTACTTACAATAGGTTTGGAATCGATCTACTCCTCACTCTCTCTCTTTTCTTACCTCCTCTACAAACCCAACTAATCACTTGTAGATTTTAATCCCTCTTACAAATTCATTATGAAGTGGGTTTGGGTTCAGTAGAGTGGAAACAAAAGAGTGGAAAAAGAAAGAGTAAAGTAAATCGGTAAATGACTAAATGGGTTGGAAATTTTACACATAAACCCTTATTAAATTTCCTTTTGCTAAATATATATATATTTTTAAATTTTTTTAAAATCCCAGGGGGCGCAGCTGCACCTGCTGGGCATAGGACAGCTACGCCCCTGGTCTAAGGTACAACTTTTAAAAACTATAAATATAGATTTTGAGGTTCCAGGGAAGTAACATGCAATGAAAAATTATAGCAGAATAAAATCATATGTAGTAGTTGAAGTTCAAATTTTGAGTATTTGATATATTTAATAATAGAAATTTTGAGTTGAAGTTGTAGTCGTTTGAATCCAAAATTTGAGTATTTAATTCAAAAAGTAACAGACGGTAGATGATATATTGTTTCTTGAACCTCAGCCATTGATCCCTTGTTTTGATTATTTTAAAATAAAAAAAAATTGCACGGCTTTTGGTATCATTTGTAAAAAAAATTTGTATGTTGCTGCACACATAGCAATTCATATATGCCCATTCAATCTCACCCCTTGATTGACAAATTCACACAAATCTCAAAGCTAATACATATGCATAACAATTCCTATAAGCCTAATTCCATGGAAACACCCTTCAAATTTTTGGGAGAAAAATGCATCTGATGCATGATCATGTTGCGTCTGATCATTTTTTTTAAAAATAATTTCGGACGACATTTTTATTTATTTATAAATTTGATCAAATGTAAGATCATGTTGCGTCTGACAAATTTAAATAAAAAAAAATTGAGTGGACACAAGATCATCTTGCGTCCAAGGAAAAAAAAAAACGATTAAATTTTTAGACGGACGTAAGATCATCTTTCGATTGCTATAATTTGGAAATTCCTATACCTCTTCTCCTGTTCCTCATAACTCAAAATTAATTCCTACCTTTTACCGGTTAAAAAAACATAACTCAAAATTAAAAAATATTTTGAACCACTGTAGCACTATTTTTTCTAAAATTTAAAAATATAGGTTCTGACTACAAATGCTATAAGTTACTACATTTGAAATAATAATGTTGTCGTATTGCACCTGGGCCTTATTTTGTAACCACAAATTTTCAAGAGGGCAAGTTGCAATACTCATAGTTGCAGCGGGTGGCAGGTACCCAGTTTAAATTTTATATGTAACTGGTTTTCGTGTGAAAGAAAGGCGCTATTATACACAAAGTTAAGGTCGACCTAAAGTTCGTTTCCTACAATTATATCTATGAAAAAGAAAAAATTATTTAAAAAATATAATTAAAATCTTATAAATAGAAACTGTCTGGTAATTGCACCCCTATTTTTGATTAGTTATCATCATCTGTGTGTCTGTGGATTGTGGTCGGCCGGTCCTAAAATTTTTAAGGCCTTATGCAAAAAAATAAATTAGGCCTTCTTTACATATTTCAATACTAATTTCAGTATTAAATTGGTTTCGATGTCATATATATATACTTATATATATTATATGAATTCAATTGAAAAATATAAGTAGTGTCCATTTTATATCAATCATAATTTTATATAAATTCATTTAAAATTACCTTTCAAGTTGCAAAACTATCTTAAAAAATCTCTGGTCTCTCTAAAACTCTAGTATTTTGTAGGAGTTCTATAAGAAAACCTTAATAAACAAAACAACAAAAAATCAAATTTAGTAGTTTATATACAAATCAGTAGAAGAAAAACATAACGTATCATTTAAAAAATGATCGTCTCACATGTTTAGATGCAAAATCATTAATTATGATACTCATATCAATTTTTTCTAAAAAAACCAGTTTCAATAGATATTAAAGCTAGTTCATTTAGTTTTTCTTGTGACATTGTCGATCTGAGATAAGATTTCAGATCCTTCTTATCAGTAACTAGCAATTAGCAAAAGAAAGAAAATGGTCCAACTACTTATTGTCCAATAAACTGTAAAACATATGATTCCATGTATAACGTTTCTCAAATGGCTACAAACTATTTATACTAATATTCACTGAATCACTCTGCATCACTGCTATTGAACTATCAGGTTATTTCCATCTGTGCCAACTACAAGTACCACATGACCTGGTATTAGCTCAACTGCCTTTTTGTAATTATCTACTGAGTATAAAATATGAGACAGAGAATGTGCATAAACATGTGAAGAAAGTAAGACAAACTTATTATTAAAATCAATAAAACTTGCAATTCATCTCTCCTACATCTCTCGGCCTTCTGAGATCCAAATTTCCACCATCTCCTCTGAAATCCCCAAATTTCTTTGGATCTGGTGACTACAAATTTGTCAAAAGAGGACAAAGAACTAACATGGAATTGAGATATCTGTGTATAATAACAAACAGGGAAAATATGCATGATTCAGTCTGTGAGATCTTTTGATGGCACGTTTTTTTAGAAGTCAATTTCTTCCTTGTTTCTAGAAGCCATACTACAAGCAGAATACTTTAGTTAATAAAAGTCTGTATCAAGTACATTCTCCAATCAAAACCACTCCTTTTCTATATTTCATAGATGGGTTGTAGTACAAGGTTACAAATTCAAAACCCCTAGAAAGAGAAAGATCAATTATGGGTTAGATGGGCACGAAATTTAAAGAAGAGGGAAGTTGTTTACCTTCTGAATCTGCTCGATGGTGACTGTGGTGAGCGATTGCTGTAGTTGCTGTTGTTGCTGCTGCATCCTCTCGCTCTCCCTGTCTCTCAAAATAAACAGATCAAAAGATTTTTAGGAAGATGAAAAGGTTATCTAGGAAGATGAAAAGGTTTTTCTGAGTTAAAACAAAATTTTGGGCCTTCATTATAACTAAGTCTTTATTATAATTGGGCAATTTTTTCAGATAGAAAGAATGGAAATTTAAAAAAAATTGGGCCTTCATTTTAACTGGGCCCTGTGCAACCTTGCACAAGCCCAGGGCCGGCCCTGGTCCTCCATATGTAAATTAGGTAAATGGAAATGAAAATGTTGCAGTTCTATGTTGCTGTTTTGGGATTAACAATTGGAATTTTATTTAATTTTAAATTTTTTTTTATAAGAGTTGGAATTTTATATATGGTTCATTTACGACATATGGTTGAACTATGATGGATTATCTTGCTTTGTTGGTGTTTATTTTGGTGTGAGAGTAAACAAATAGTGAGTTAATATTTGCTAGAAACTACTAAAAATATGACATTTGATCGTTGCCGTGAAAAATGGTTAGAGCTTCTGAGATTGAATGTAACACCTGTTTTTTATTTTATGTATTTTGGAGGGTATTTTTTTTCATTTTTGTGTATTTTTATCGCTATTGTATTTTTCGGAACCGTATATTGGATTTATTTTCAATATATATTCTTTTTCTTTTCATTTGAGCTCCTTGTATTGTTTGTTCGTCGTTTTGGTTCGTTTTCGCCATTTTTAATTCCTTTCTTTATTTTTGGCCTCATTATCTTCATTAAAATTTTCCATGGTAATGTGATGGATTTTTAGGTGGTGATTTGCCAAAACTATGATTTTTTTGACCCTTAATGAAATTTTTAGGAGCCATAGAGTTCACTATAAATTGTATCCCTATTTGAAATCTACCCAATACCCATTACTCATTTGTATACCTATTACTACATATTCATACTCACAATCCATTAGCCCACAATTAAGCCCATATATATAATCACTAATCCCCTTAAACCCTAACCCTAATCTTTATTTTCCCTCTCCTTCTCCAAACACATCCGGCCTCCCCTATTTTCTGTGCTTCCGGCCTGCCCCTCCCTCCATACAACCAAGCCCTCCCCTCATCCACTAAAGCCGACCACCACTACTTCAAACATCCTCGTACAAACCCTACAACCTCCCATCTCCACACTTCAACCCTACAACCATCTCCCTTTGATTGCCGGCCACCACAAAGAAGACCACCATCCACCACAAAATCATCACAAAACCCTTCTCTTTGTGTTCCTTGAAGTGGGTATTCTCCCCTTCGTTCGTTGCATCAAGGAGATCGTTCGTGAGGGCATTTTTGTTCGTGGGTTCGCTTGGATTCGCGTTTGGAGAAGATTCGTTCGTGGGTTTTGTTCCTAAGCCTATTTGCATCGTATTCTACTCCATCCAAGATAAGTAACTTGTACTACAATTCCTTAGGTTGATACAAGTCCAAAAGTTCACATATAGTGTAGTTGGGTCTAGAGACAACCAAAAATTGTATTTTTTTTGATGGGTTTTGTCTCTATTGTGATAATTTGGCCATAGAGGACTTATGACACCAAGTTTGATAGGATAATAACATAGGTTATGCCCAAAACTTGATTTTGATGTGTGTATGTGATTATTGCATGAGTTGTGTTTGATTGAATACCCATGTGAAAATAACAGGTGTGGACATGTTAGAAACCCTAAAACATGATGTTTAGATGTTTGGTAGGTTGTATTTCAAGTTTGGTTGAGTTTGGATCAATATTCATGAAGTTATGATGTTCTAGGTTAGAGGTGTGAAATCTGTATTTGCGACTTGTTCTGTTTCATTTTCTGTTTTCGTCCATGCTACAGTCTGAATCTTAATTTCAAAATAAAGATGAATTTTAGATACTTGTGTCTATTTTCAAACCGCACTGGTTTTACTTGATTTGGAGTTCGTATGACTGAGTTAGGATGGTTTTGGTACATACGTGTCGATAGATTCCAGATTCTGTTTTGAGTCAATGTTGTTAACAAATTATTTTCAAGAACTACCCTATACATAATATCATGGTATAATATTTTGCTCAGTGTTTTCTTATGATGTTAGGGACTACCCAGATTTTTGATGAATTTTAAAGATAAGTTTTATATGGTGTTTTATATTCTTTTCTAAAATCTCCTTATGCTGTAATTCGCGCACTGTTCAGTAAAGAACTCTGTTTTCACTATAATTCCTTATACTGTATGAAAATTTTTTGTGAAATATGAAAGTTTTAAAATCTATCTATTTTCATGTCGTTTTGGCGGAATTGGATTTCGATTCACTGATTGCGAGATATCCTAGTTTTCGTACAGCAAAGTTGAGAAATTCCAGATTCGTCAAGCTATGTTTTCGTGTTGCTTCTTATTTTTGATGGCTAATCTATAATTATTGGAATATTATGAAACTTGTTATTTTGAGTCTATACCTATAGGGAAATACCCCAGATTTTTTGTGGAATTATTTGATGTGTTTTCATGCTGTTTTCATGCTTTTGAAGTTGTTCCCCTGTTTTCTGGCTGAACATAAATTCTATATTCAAATCAGTTTTGAGCTGAGTTGTTGTGAACTAGTATATGACTTATTTATATGCGTTGAAATCTTGTGGATGTCTAGTTTCCAGATCATTCGACGGATCTAGGTTTGCATTTCTGTAGAGTTCAAAATCTCTGTTTGAGTACTGATTGGTCTTGCTGTCCTGATTATGAACATACACTTTTGTGCTCGTATATGTGACTATATATTATCTATACATACTGATTTGTTTCCCTGAACCTAAACCTGATTATACCAGGTTAGTTTGACATTATTTCGTACCCACTCATACCTGTTGATGACCGTAATAGTAAAAGTAACTAAGCCGGGGTATGGGAAGGATCTAGTAGTGGGAAAGCATAGAAATGTGTACTTAGAAGGGGGCCCGTATTTTCCATATGATTATCTGTTTCTAACCCTGTCTACATTGCTTCTTACGTAAGAAGGTGTAAAGTAGAAGAGAACCACTAGGTTCTATTTGTCTGTTATCTGACCCTGTTTACATTACTTCTTATAGGAAGATGTAGAGAAGAAGAGAACCACTAGGTTCTATCTATCTATTATCTGTCTGATCCTGAGTACACGGCCCTATATGATCCCCTACGAAATCTACAAACGAAACTGTTTTGAATGTAGCAATCATGTGATAAAAGAATAGTACATGAAGTGCTACCTAGATAGTAATCACACTAAACTTACATAAATCTAAATTTGAATCTGTTTCTGAAATCTGAATCTGAATCTGTTATATGGAAATCTAAATCTGAATCTGAATATCTGACTATTTGAAATCTGTTAACTGATTACCCGACATATCTGCTATCTGACACTTGACACTTAACACTTGAGATATATGCTAGGATACCATGCTAGTTGATTTTGCCATACCATGCTAGGTCTGTTTCTGTTAGTAATTAAATATGTTAGTTTTCCCTCATGTGCTTGTATCCTATATTATTTGTGACCCGCGACTTGCAATTGACAGGTACTTGTTTTCTTCTTTTCTCCTTTTCCTGCTAATTTACTATTGCAGATCAGGTTGCTCAGCTGCAAGATGGTAATGGCGAAAGGATGTATTAAGTTAGAAATTTATGATTTCTGATTATTATTAGTTGTGCTTGAACAATGAATAAGTTGTATTTGGTTTATTTGGATATTATTTGTATTTAGGCGATGCGACCTAGGATATTTATTTTCTCCAGACTCTGATTTATTTGAGAATATTGTATTTGGTTTCAAGTAAATTGATGTTGGCAATTTGTTTCAAGTATTCATGAATGGTTGTGCCTTTTTGCTTCCGACTCTGATGATATCTGTGATGTGTTGCAAAGATTCTGAAACAGCTTATGGATGATGAAAATCATTCGCTGGGCTTTTGTTACGTACTCAAATTTCGTATTTTTAGGAAGCGGGGCGTGACAGGATTTTTAGTGGTATCAGAGCATCAGGTTTGGCTAATGTATTAGGCAACTAATATATTAGACAAGCTTGGCTCGAACTGGGATCTGTACAACACTTCACCAACCATGCATGCATAAATGAAACATAATACCAAGTCAGATTCTGGATGCTAATTGTTTTTGGAGCTAGAAGACTCCATCTCAACACTAGAGGCGCAGCTGAGCATCTTGGTGATACTCTAGTAGTTTGGGATTTCTTGGATGTTTTTCCAGATGAGTTTCCTAGCTTACTCCCTGATAGGAAAGTGGAATTCGGTATTGATGTTCAGCCTGGAACAGAACCGATATCGAAGAGTCCCTACAGGATGGCACCGGTTGAGCTGGCAGAGCCTAAGGTGCAGATTCAGCAGTTGCTTGATTTGGGTTTCATCAGACCTAGTATTTCGCCTTGGGGTGCTCCGGTCCTTTTTGTTGATAAGAAGGATGGTAGTCGTCGAATGTGCATGGATTATCGAGAGCTAAACAGAGTCACTGTGAAGAATCGGTATCCGTTGCCCAGGATTGATGATTTGTTTGATCAGCTGAGTGGGGCTGCTATTTTCTCGAAGTTGGATCTTCGTTCTGGATATCAGCAAGTCAAGGTGAAGGCTGCAGATATACCGAAGACTGCTTTTAGGACTAGATACGGGCACTATGAGTATCTTGTGATGCCGTTCGGGGTCACGAACGTCCCGACTGTATTCATGAGTCTTATGAACTGGGTGTTCTCTCAGTACTTGGATAAGTTCGTGGTGGTCTTCATTGATGATATTTTGGTGTACTCTAGAAATCGGGAACATCTGCAGACTATGAGAGAGCATCAGCTCTATGGGAAACTTAGCAAGTGCAAGTTTTGGCTTGATAGGATTTCTTTCTTGGGGCATATTGTTTTTGGTGATGGTATTTCTGTGGATCCTTCCAACATTGAGGCTGTGAAGAATTGGCCTATTCCCAAGTCAGTTTTAGAAGTCAGGAGTTTTCTTGGTTTGGCTAGCTATTATCGAAAGTTCGTCCAGGATTTTTCAGAGATAGCGGGACCGTTGACTAAATTGACTGGAAAGGATCAGAGATTTTGTTGGTCTGATGAGTGCAATGTGGCTTTTGTTGAGTTAAAGGACAGATTGACGCCAGCGCCTGTGTTGACTATTCCAGATGGTTCATGCGGATTTGTGGTTCACTGTGATGCTTTTGGTAAGGGTCTTAGAGCAGTTCTTATGTAGAAGGGCCTTGTTGTTGCGTATGCATCGAGGCAGTTAAGGCCGCATGAGAAGAACTATCCTACTCATGACTTGGAGTTAGCGGCAGTGTTTTTGCTTTGAAACTGTGGAGGCATTATTTACTTGGAGACCGAGTGGAGATCTTTACAGACCACAAAAGTCTCAAGTACGTCTTCACCCAGAATGAGTTAAATATGAGGCAAAGGCGTTGGTTGGAACTTATGGCCGACTATAACATCAGTTTGCAATACCATCCTGGTAAAGTAAACTTGGTGCCTGATGCTTTGAGCAGGAGACCGGCGGCTATGTTTCTTACTTAGCAGAGAGATCTCATTGAGTAGATGAGAAGATTGGAGCTTGATGTTGTGTTGCCGAGTTCTGGTCGGAATTGTTTGGCTCTCTAGTTGCAGTCGTCTCTTGTTGAGCAGATTAAAAAGGTGCAGGCTGGTGATGCGTAGTTGCAAAAATTTCAATCTGAGATAGAGTCTGGGTCCAGGATGGATATGGTTATTCATGCAGATGGTTCTCTTCGTTTTGGTTCCCGATTATGTGTCCCTAAGGGTGAAGTTCATCAGAGGTTGCTTGAAGAAGCTCATCAGTCTTCGTATTCTATCCATCCCGGCGGTACTAAGATGTATCAGGATTTGAAGCTTCATTTTTGGTGGCATGGTATGAAGAGGGCTGTTGCTCGGTTTGTTTCACAGTGTTTAATCTGCCAACAGGTTAAGGCAGAGCATCAGAGAACCGCTGGACTTCTTCAACCGCTTCCTATTCCAGAGTGGAAGTGGGAACATATCACCATGGATTTTGTGACCGCTTTGCCAAGGAGTCCTAAGGGTTATAATGCTATTTGGGTGATTGTTGACCGTTTGACTAAGAGTGCTCACTTCATTCCTTTTCGTATCGGTCAGTCTACTGAGAGCCTTGCTGAGAGGTACATGTAAGAGATTTTTAGACTTCATGGGGTTCCAGTCAGTATTGTATCCGACAGGGATACGAGATTCAGATCTCAGTTTTGGGAGAGTGTTCAGAGCAGTTTGGGGAGTAAATTAATGGACAACACAGCTTTTCATCCCCAGACTGATGGACAGTCAGAGCGGACTATTCAGATTCTTGAGGACATGTTGAGGTCCTGCATGCTTCAGTTTGGTGGGTTTTGGGAGGATCATTTGCATCTTGTGTAGTTCTCGTACAATAACAGCTTTCAAGCCAGTATTAAAGCTGCTCCGTTTGAGGCACTCTATGGGCGGAAGTGCAGGTCACTAGTGTGCTGGGATGACATTGGTGAGAGAAAGTTGTTGGGTCCAGAGATGATCACCAAGACAGTGGATGCAGTGGTTCAGATCAGGAAGCACTTGCAGGCAGCTCAGGACAGGCAGAGGCGGTGGGCTGATGTTCATCGCAGGGCATTGGAGTTTGCTGTTGGTGACCATGTTTTTCTCAAGGTATCGCCATGGCACGGTGTCATTCGGTTCGGTGGCGGGGGCAAGCTTAGCCCGAGGTTTATTGGGCCGTTTGAGATTTTGGAGCGAGTAAGCAAGGTGGCCTATCGTCTCGTATTGCCGCCAGCTTTATCAGGAGTGCACGATGTTTTCCATGTCTCACAACTCAGGAGGTATTTCCGAGATGAGAGCCACGTGGTCGACTATTCTGAGTTGACCATTAGGCCGGATTTGACTTGTGAGATTCCGCGAGTTGCTATTGTGGATCGGCGGGAGAAAGTGCTTAAGAACAAGGTCATCAAGCTGGTTCGGGTGGCTTGGAATTCTCACTCGCCTGGTGAGTCGACATGGGAGTTGGAGGAGAAAATTCAGCAGAAGTTTTCTCACTTGTTTGGGTAGTTGCTTTGGTTTTGCTTTGTTTTTTTTTTCTTTTTGTTTTGGGGTTACCCTATGTATCTTTTTTTTGAATTTCGAGGATGAAAATTTTCTGTTATGTGGGTAGGATTGTAACCTCTGTTTTTATTTTATTTATTTTGGTGGGTATTTTTTTCCTTTTTGTGTATTTTTATCTCTATTGTATTTTTCGGAACCGTATATTGGATTTATTTTCAATATATATTCTTTTTCTTTTCATTGGAGCTCCTTGTGTTGTTTGTTCGTCGTTTTGGTTCGTTTTCGCCATTTTTGATTCCTTTCTTTATTTTTGGCCTCATTATCTTCATTAAAGTTTTTCATGGTGATGTGATGGATTTTTGGGTGGTGATTTGCCAAAACTATGATTTTTTTGACCCCTAATGAGATTTTTAGGAGCCATGGAGTTCACTACAAATTGTATCCCTATTTGAAATCTACCCAATACCCATTATCCATTTGTATACCTATTACTACATATTCATACCCACACCCATTAGCCCACAATTAAACCCATATATATAATCACTAATCCCCGTAAACCCTAACCCTAATCTTTATTTTCCCTCTCCCTCTCCAAACACAACCGGGCTCCCTTATTTTCTGTTCTTCCGGCCTGCCCCTCCCTCCATACAACCGAGCCCTCCCCTCATCCACCAAAGGCGACCACCACTACTTCAAACATCCCCCTACAAACCCTACAACCTCCTATCTCCACACTTCAACCCTACAACCATCTCCCTTGGATTGCCGGCCACCACAAAGAAGACCACCATCCACCACAAAATCATCACAAAACCCTTCTCTTTGTGTTCCTTGAAGTGGGTATCCTCCCCTTCGTTCGTTGCATCAAGGAGATCGTTCGTGAGGGCGTTTTTGTTCGTGGGTTCGCTTGGATTCGCGTTTGGAGAAGATTCGTTCGTGGGTTTTGTTCCTAGGCCAATTTGCATCGTATTCTACTCCATCCAAGGCAAGTAACTTGTACTACAATTTCTTAGGTTGATACAAGTCCAAAAGTTCACATATAGTGTAGTTGGGTCTAGAGACAACCAAAAATTGTATTTTTCTTGATGGATTTTGTATCTATTGTGATAATTTGGCCTTAGATGACTTATGACACCAAGTTTGATAGGAAAATAATATAGGTTATGCCCAAAACTTGATTTTGATGCGTGTATGTGATTATTGCATGAGTTGTGTTTGATTGAATGCCCATGTGAAAATAATAGGTGTGGACATGTTAGAAACCTTAAAACATGATGTTTAGATATTTGGTAGGTTTTATTTCAAGTTTGGTTGATTTTGGATCAATATTCATGAAGTTATGATGTTCTAGGTTAGAGGTGTGAAATCTGTATTTGCGACTTGTTCTGTTTCATTTGCTGTTTTCGTCCATGCTACAGTCTGAATCTTAATTTCAAAATAAAAGACGAATTTTAGATAATTGTGTCTATTTTCAAACCCCACTAGTTTTACTTGATTTGGAGTTCGTATGACTGAGTTATGATGGTTTTGGTATAGACGTGTCGATAGATTCCAGATTCTGTTTCGAGTCAATGTTGTTAACAAATTACTTTCAAGAACTACCCTATACATAATATCTTGGTATAATATTTTGCTTAGTATTTCCTTATGATGTTAGGGACTACCCAGATTTTTGATAAATTTTAAAGATAAGTTTTATATGGTGTTTCATATTCTTTTCTAAAATCTCCTTATTCTGTAATTCGCGCACTGTTCAGTAAAGAACTCTGTTTTCACTATAATTCCTTATACTGTATGAAAATTTTTTGTGAAATATGAAAGTTATTAAAATCTATCTATTTTCATGTCGTTTTGGCAGAATTGGATTTCGTTTCACTGATTGCGAGATATCCTAGTTTTTGTACAGCAGTGCTGAGAAATTCCAGATTTGTCAAACTATGTTTTCTCAGCTGCTTCTTATTTTTGACGGCTGATCTATAATTACTGGAATATTATGGAACTTGTTATTTTGGGTCTATATCTATAGGGGAATACCCCAGACTTTTCGTGGAACTATTTGATGTGTTTTCATGCTGTTTTCATGCTTTTGAAGTTGTTCCCCTGTTTTCTGGCTGAACATAAATTCTATATTCAAATCAATTTTGAGCTGAGTTGTTATGAAATAGTATATGACTTATTTATATGCGTTGAAATCGTGTGGATGTCTAGTTTCTAGATCCTTCGACGGATCTAGGTTTGCATTTCTGTAGAGTTCAGAATCTTTGTTTGAGTACTAATTGGTCTTGCTGTCCTGATTATGAACATACACTTTTGTGCTCGTATATGTAACTCTATATTATCTATACATGCTGATTTGTTTTCCTGAACCTAAACCTGATTATACCATGTTAGTTTGACATTATTTCATACCCACTCATACTTGTTGATGACCATAATAATAAAAGTAACTAAGCCAGGGTATGGGAAGGATCTAGTAGTGGGAAAGCATAGATTTGTTTACTTAGAAGGGTACCCGTGTTTCCCATATGATTATCTGTTTCTGACCCTATTTACATTGCTTCTTATGTAAGAATGCGTAGAGTAGAAGAGAACCACTAGGTTCTATGTGTCTGTTATTTGACCCTGTCTACATTACTTCTTATAGGAAGGTGTAGAGAAGAAGAGAACCATTAGGTTCTATCTGTCTATTATCTGTCTGACCCTGAGTACACGGCCCTATATAATCCCCTATGAAATCTACAAACGAAACTGTTTTGAATGTAGCAACCATGTAATAAAAGTATGGCGCATGAAGTGCTAGCTAGATAGTAATCACACAAGACTTACATAAATCTGAATCTGAATCTGTTATATAGAAATCTGAATCTGAATCTGAATATCTGACTATTTTAAATCTGTTAACTGATCACCCGACATATCTGCTGTCTGACACTTGATACTTAACACTTGAGACATATGCTAGGATACCATGCTAGTTGATTCTTCCATACCATGCTAGGTCTGTTTCTGTTAGTAATTAAATATGTTTGTTTTCCCCCATGTGCTTGTATTCTACATTATTTGTGACCCGCGACTTGCAATTGACGGGTACTTGTTTTCTTCTTTTCTCCTTTTCCTGCAAATTTACTATTGCAGATCAGGTTGCTCAGCTGCAAGATGGTAATGGCGAAAGGATGTATTAAGTTGGAAATTTCTGCTTTCTGATTATTATTAGTTGTGCTTGAACAATGAATAAGTTGTATTTGGTTTATTTGGATATTATTTGTATTTGGGCGATGCGACCCAGGATATTTGTTTTCTCCAGACTCTGATTTATGTGAGAATATTATATTTGGTTTCAAGTAAATTTATGTTGGCAATTTGTTTCAAGTATTCATGAATGGTTGTGCCTTTTTGCTTCCGACTCTGATGATATATGTGATGTGTTGCAAAGATTTTGAAACAGCTTATGGATGATAAAAATCATTCGCTGGGCTTTTGTTACGTACTCGTATTCTGTATTTTTGGAAAGCGGGGCGTGACATTGAATCTGAATCATTAATTGAACACCATGATCCGAATCCGACGATTGTTGATACGGCCGATGGACCTGCAAAAATCCTGAAACACCGGGGTGGCCCCCGCGACAGACCATACGATGCTCAAGTTAGAACTAGAGAGAGAAAAGAGTTCGAGAGAGAATTTGCCAATTATTGATTACATTCTTACTAAGGAGGGGGGAGGGTATTTACAAACCTAATTCGAATATCCCCCTAAAGAGATAAGACACTCTTGTATCGGGATAACAGATTTGACCTACAGCCCTTATGGGCTGGGTGTGTCTCTCTTAGAGCATCTGTAGTTGTTGCTACTCAAATTTTGGGTATTTGGCATATAGAAATAGAAAATATGAGTTTCAGCTGTAGTCGTTCTAACCCAAAATTTGGGTTTTCATCCACAGTCAAAAAATCTTGTTGCGTCTCAAAAAAAATCATTTTTTATGCTGAAAATTCTCGAAAGAAAAATCGACAACATTCGTTGGATTTTAAAAAAAATATCATTAAATGGATGGGTAATGATATCCTGTCCGTCAATTTATTTATTTTTTTAAAAATAAAATGAACGGACGGGAAATCATTTCCCGTGATTTCCCGTTCGAAGCTATTTAAAAAAAAATTAAATTCATGGATGGGGAATCATCCCTCATCCGGTCGATCATTTAAATTGAGGGACGGTGAATCATTTACTGTCCCGAATTTTTTTTAAAAAGCAAATGTTCGGACGGAAAATGATTTCTCGTCCGATCGTTTGTTTTAAATTTTTTTGTTTCGGACGGTAAATTATTACCCATTCGATCATTTTATTTAAAAAAATGTTTGCGAAGAAAAATGTTCTTTCGTCCGATTAACTTTCGTCTCCTATTTTTTCCATATTCTTATATCGTCTGCCAAATATAGTAGACCAATGTTCACCAAATACCCAAATTTTTGGTATATAGCAAACAACTACAACACCCATTTTTCCTATTTTTTCCAAATTTTGGTAAAAAGTCAATGACTACAGATGCTCTTAGTGGGCCCAATCTGTCACTTTTAATGGGCTTAAAAGTGGCCCATGTCTTGTAGAGGAGCTTGAAAGTGGGCAGATGCACCCGTCCGATCGTTTTTTTTAAATTTTTTTGTTTCGGACGGTAAATGATTACCTATTCAATCATTTTATTTAAAAAAAATGTCTGTGACGAAAATTGTTCTTTCGTCCGATTAACTTTTGTCTCCTATTTTTTCCATATTCCTACATCGCCTGCCAAATATAGCAGACCAATGTTCACCAAATACCCAAATTATTGGTATATAGAAAACGACTACAACACCCATTTTCCCTATTTTTTCCAAATTTTGTGTAAAATGTCAATGACTACAGATGCTCTTAGTGGGCCTAATCTGTCACTTTTAATGGGCTTGAAAGTGGCCCATGTCTTGTAGAGGAGCTTGAAGAAGGCTCAGACCTGTTAAAGAGGTTCCTTATGACTAACCTGCCTGTAGAAGCTTTTAGATATGTGCTGAAATTGTACGGCCCTGATTTGCCATGATTTTTACCATTATCATAAGCCCTCACTCCCAGGAGACAATTTTCTTGACTTTCGGGAAATAGTTCACATTATTTTTAGATTCTGGAATAAAATCTTAGTTTTCAAGGTGTAATAGGGATACATGGAACTGATCAGAAGATTCTGACGGCGGAAAATATTTTTTTGTTGATTTTCCCATATTTTTCAGATTTTTTTCGAATTTTTCTGGATTTGTAATTAAACATTTCCAATTTTAAAATTACTTTTTCAAAATTTTTAATCAATTATTGTTCAAAAAAATTAATTAGTTTTTCCAATTAAATAATTCTTTTAGGTTTATTTAATTAACTTTCCGAATTTAAAATGAGTTTCAGGGGATTTTTCATGAATTATCAACCCATAACGAGTTTTAAAGAGATCGGGAGCATTCATTAGCTCCAGGCTTGCCTGCTGATGTGTTTAGGTGGATGAGAAAAGAGCGGAAGGGAGAGGGGTGATATGGAGCGTGGATCTTGCTCGAGCGTGCAATTTGGAGATATCCCGAGGCTGTGAATTAAGTGGAGCATTTAGGGAAGAATGGGCGACGAGGATGAATCATGTGCGTCCATCTTGAGCTCGCACAACCTTCTTGGAGATCTGACGATCTGCGACTGCTACGAGCGCCCCCTAGCTTGCCCGATAGTTTCGCCGAGCTATGGTAACTTTTTCTTGGATTTTTGAGCTTTGCCGACCAATATCTTGGTCCAGCTATAAATTTTGGGTGAGCTACAACTTCTAAGACCACTGCTTTGGGCGAGTTAGCTTCCTTGTGCTCATTTTCTTCGTCGATCTGTTGCTGGCTATTTTAGGCAAGCTATCGAGCTACTGCTTGATGTTTTTGGGTGAGCTACCGAGCTATGCTTTGTGTTTTTGGGCGAGCTATTGAGATATGCTTTGTTCGAGACTCCGAAGCTTGGAGCTTGAAGCTTGAAGCTGGGACATCATTTCGGAGCTTGGAGTTGTTGTTTGGTCGAGCTAGATCTTTGTTACGCCCCGCTTCCCAATATATAGGAATACGAGCCCGTGACGAATGCCCAGCGAATAATATTAATATCATCCATAAGCTGTACCATTCTTAACTCAACAACATGAACAGAATAATCATAACCACGCAGGAAAAGCATAATCACATAATAAAGATACTATGATAAGACATGCAATAGTCCAAAGTAATAACCAACAACTGGAAATAAACTTCTTTGGGTCAACAAAGCCCGGAATGCAAGGTTCAACAAGGTAAAAATACGAATATAAAAATTATCATGGAAGAAATAGTTTATTGCAAGGCAAGCTCCTGCTCCAATCCTAGAAGAACTGGTCACTGATACCTTATGGCAATTCTCCTTGTGCACTTGTAGTTTGATCAACTACAGTTGGGGGAAAATATCCATTAAATCAAGTATGGACAGCAAGTAGTGAAAACAAAGAGTAAAGGAACATGGTATATCAAGGAATATGAGGAAAGAACAGAATAAAAGCAATAACAATATCGATAAACGATTTTCAATAACTATATTTGATAAACAATTTCGATGTCAATAGTCATGATCAAGTGTGCAAGTATCAACTTAGGTTTATTAGCATTTTATTATCCTATCTAATGCACGTACTACTGTGTCCCATACCACAGGTTCGGTGCATGCAAATAGTGTTTGTTTTAGACCATAGTGGTGGGATCTACAGAGCGTGTACTCGGCATAACAAGATAATATGATAACAAGATAACGTGATAACATGATAACAAGATAACAAGCATTTCTCCACCTTCTATGTCAATAGTACATGTAAATAAGAAGGGCCATACTGAGTACAGTTTTCGAGATTATCCGCTACTAAGTCAACCCTTACTGTCCCGGCTTGTTAATATTTTATTATGTCAATCATGATCATGAAAATGTGTATAAGAGTGTCAAGGGAATGATAAAGATGCAGTAAAATGATGTGGTGCATGATATAAATTGGATTCTGATTCATCAGATGCATGGTTAACACATTTACATGCGATACTACAAAAGTGCACATTGTGGACAGCAAGACTTTGCTGTACAAAAATGAACTTTTCCACTGCTACAAGAAAGTAAATTAGGTTCTGTTAGGGATTCTAGAAGCTAGACTCCTTGCCGGTTCCAATGCATATACACACAATATATTAAACAGCAACAACTGGGTTCAATTACTCATTATTTATAGATTTTGTGTTCAGCCAGAATTCTGGAATATATTTACATGCATGAATCAGGTCTGAAAGCTCATCAAATAAATCTACGAAAATTAAGGGTGATTCCCTAGCATGTCTAGTCTTAGCAAGATAAATTTCATCTTATTATATTACTGATAGCATGTTCAAATTAAATTGCAAGGTAGGGTGATACAGTGAGATTGTGAATCTGGAAATCCTAGACCCAGCAGTACTAAAACAACAATATCTCACAGGTTATAACTCGGAATTTGATTCCGTCGAATGTTCTGGAAACAAGACACATGGGGATACAATTCATATTCATCAAGTTTCAATTGATTCTGATTATAGCTAGGTCGATTACCCTATTCTTTTTAGATTAAAGGTTCTGGCAGTAGTCTAGAGTCAAATCTCTACGTATAGAATCGAGGTATAAATTCAATACAAAAATATATAAAAATTAGAAAATGAACCCTAAGCATGTATATTCATTTTCTGGAGAATTTTATATCATTATTCTACTGTTAGTACTGTGTTTCTATTAGAAGTTGTAAGATCCTGATATTTTTTTTTCAAATAATCAATATGAAGTTTTCTTTTATTTTCATGTGTTTTGCACATGCAAATTAATATGTGTATTTATCTTTAAAATTATTCTTATATCATGAACACATATTTTCATTTTTCTTAAAAGCCTATTTTAATCTTTAGGCCGAATAGTCTAATTCTAGCCCACTTAAATTAATTAATTAATTTAATTAGAGAGCCCATGGTTTTTAGCCCACCTATTTAGCCAACTAGTTAATTTTATTTATAATTAATACAACTTGTAGTGTAGACTTGATCAAGTAACAAACAAATCAACATTTTAATGTACAAACTAATTTGTAGTATGCATAGTGTGACCCGTGCATTGCACAAGCGCGTGGATTGAGTGAGAAGAGGACTTGGCCGGCCTTGTTCATGAGTGGGAGGGATGGAGAGAGTGGTGAGGTGGTTATGTGATGGTGGATAGTTCTTCTAACTCCAAAATGCATCCTAGCCTTTCATCTAAACTAATCTCAACCCTCCATTTAAGCTTGAGTTGTGTATAAATACCCCTCCATTGTCTTCTTCATTACTTACATTAGAAATATTTCAAAGAGAAGAGAAAAGAAAAGAAGCAATTGTGAGGAAAAGAAAGAGTTGTGTGAGTAAAACATTGAGTACTGTGTGTTGTGTGCTCTTGCAACTTAGAGGCCGACCAAAACATCAAGAGGAGGAGGAAGCTCGGTGGCACATCAAGGGGAGGCTCGGGTTCACACTAGCAAGGAGGAGGAGCTCGAAATTCGCACCAATCTAGGAGGAGAAGGGAGACATTCGTGCGTTCATGGAGTTTCTTAGGAGTTTTCTTTTGTTCTTCATTAAGGTGGGTGATTTCTCAAACTTCTAACATAGATGTCATGCTAGGTTTTTAAATTGTGAATATATTAGAAACTAGTAGGAAAAGTTGTTTTATACTTGTTTGAAGAGACTAATAAGAGAGGAAACTCTAGTTTATCTACATGAAAAGTTAGTCAAATGAATTGGAATGTGTTAATTAAGATTTGTATGATGCTTGTTAATATATTTGCATGCTAGAAATCATATGAATTGATGAATCATGATTATATGAAAATTGTGCTTATGAATGAATTGTAGAATGCAATATATGAAGAATTGTACTTATGAATGAATTGTAGAATGCAAGATAATATCCATGGATTATGAAATAAATTGATTAGTTGTAAAAAGTGGATTTTAATTGAATTATATGAGTAATATTATATTCACTAGATTATCATCCATGTTGTCTCTTTGAAACATAAGAAAATGATTAGTTTCGTAAACATAAGACTAATTTAAGAGCTTTTGTTAAAGATTAAAAATTGTATGAACACATTGCGAATAAAAGGAGAATTTGTTGATAAAATATTCATCTAAAAAGGAAAATATTCTATGTCGAAAATGTATTCATGTTCCACATTTTCAAAGAACTAAAGAGAAATAGTCTACCATGTGTTTAAAAAATGAGATTTTGACAATCTAAGGAAATATAAGTTACTGTTTTCCAAAGAAATATATTCTGGAGAAGATATAGATTTCTTATAAGTACAAATTAATTGAGAAAAATCGAGATGACTAAAAGAAGAACTAGATACAGTACAATCTAATACAGAAGTATTTTAAGCTCTCCCTATATCGGATAGTCACTCAGGCCTTTCTGGTTGAAGGGTGCGCTTTGGGTCTGTTACTGTAGCTGAGCGGAGCTATTGGTCTTGGGTTTGAGTCTTGTAAGAGACTCTGTTTTTCTGAAAATTCGATTTTAATTCAAAACCGAAAACCAGAAAATGTACCTCGAGCCTATTCTATATCGGTTAGTCACTCTGGCCTTTCTGGTCGACGGGTGCGATTTGGGTCGGTAACTGTTCACAGGCGGGGGTTCGGCTCTGGGTTCGAATCCGGCCTTTGGCCTTTTATTGCAAGTTTTGATTTTTTTAACTTATTCTTTTTTTTTTGAGTATTCTTAAGTGTTTAAAAAAATTGAGAAAAAATACTAGAATTCTTCTAAAAATACCTAGACTTCATGAAAATTATTTTTACAATATTTGACTTATTATAATGGGAATTAGAAGTAATTTTGAGACAAAGAACTTGATAAATTTCTTAGAATATGATCTTGATTAATTAAAGAAAGGGAATATTTTTTAATATAAAGAATTTTTCGTAAGAGATCAAAAATGAGATTTTCGACATGAAAAAATTGAGTAAGATTAAATATGAGATTGTTGTTTAAAACTATGTAAATGTGCATGGAAAATGAAGTAAAAGAAACATGATGAAAAATGGAATTTGTGAATATGAACTCTCATTTTGATGAACATGAAACGAGTTTGACACTAGAGTTTAGCTAAGTCCTTACATCGGCATGAATGAAATCTTGAAAGAGAAATGTGATAATAAAAGGCCAAGATTGGGTCATGGTTAATAAACGACCGATGTAGAGGTAAAGCTAAATCTAGAGTATTAATTTTATTCATGATTCAATTATCTAAGGATTAGACACATAGTGGAGATGTGATGAAAGTAAGAGAAAAACACAAGTATGAGGGCATCAGATCTACGGTGTGAGAGTATTCACAGGCTGCCTACATGATGCGACAAGTCATAGGGTGGATACATCTCAGGAATTATTCGGATCGTCGCTTGTGGGGTGTTCGGTGAATACGTAGTGCCATCGTTCCATGATGGAGGCGAATTGTCCATAGGTTGTTTACATGATGCGTCATGTCATGATGTGGGATTCCCCTCCAGGCTGTTTGGGCATGGGCTCGTAACTCATAGGACATCTAGGATACTTGCCGTAGTTACCGTAGTAGTTTAACTCATGGCGAGGGAATCAACCATACAAGATGAAGAACGATTAAGGGCTTGCCCTTGAACCTATATAGTATGGGATGCATAGAATCCGAACAAGTGCGCATTAGTATCATTAAACATAAATAACTGCATTAAGGACTAAGTACACATTCACACACGACATCAATAAGATAGTCCCCTTAGCTTTGTTTGTGACAAGTGTGTGCTTTCTAAGTAAGAGAAATTGATGTATTATATCCTAGCGTCAGTTGTATGCAACTGACGTGCCCATAGTTTCTATGCAGGATAAAGTGAATGAAAAAACTAAAGAATGAATGCTGCTTAAAGAAATGTTCAAGTTGTTATTAAATTCATGTATCATGTTGTAATTTATAATTCCGCTACGTTGATGTAGAACATTGTTGTATAAAAAGTTGTTAATTTCTTGTAAAATTGTACGAAGTGAAGTGTAAAGATCCCAAGGAACTTCGAATTCGAACTTATTTGGAATTCGGGGTGTTACAGAAGTTGTGTCGATGTTCCACTACACTGCAAATCTGGAAATACCGACCAGCAGTGACAAAAGTGTTATATCTAACAACTCACATATTGGAATCTAGATCCGTAAGATGTTCTAGGAACTAGATTCTTTATATAGTTCCAGTTTATTTTAATAGTAACATGGTCAAAATCTCAGTCCAAAACAGGACAAGCAGCAGAATAAGATGAAATGCAATCATATACATTCGTCAAAATGAACAATCTACTTGCTCCTATATCATGGTATGCACTAACATTAATACGCAGCAATTAAGATGAATTTTTACAGTACACAAAGCCAAATTATCATGTTACAATTCAAGTCTTAAGATCACAATCGTTCATCACACATTCAAATCACCATACATTTCTTATATGCAAGTTTCTAGTCAAATTATTCATGTTGTGTGTGCATGTAAGTTTGGGTTTGAATCAACGGATATTGGCACGAAGTCGAGGATACTTCGGGTTAGCTCGTGTAAACCATCGATATTCTCAACGGAAGGTATACAATATAACAATTTGATAATCGAAAGAGGACTACTTGCAGAGATTAATAATCTTGAACTAGAATAACAAACGAGTTCAAGTAGGCTTGCCTTTGAATGACGATAAAACCAAATAAATAACGGGATTACTTGCAGAGATTAATAATCTTGAACTAGAATAACAAACGAGTTCAAGTAGGCTTGCCTTTGAATGACGATAAAACCGAATAAATAACAGGATTAAGATCCCGGGGTGGCACGTGCGCTTTACATGCACCGACACAACAGCAACAAATAGCGAGGTGGAAACCAACAGCAAGACGACGATAGTGAGCGGGAGGTAATGGCAGTGAGGGGGGGGGGGGTTAGCGATGTCGGTTCTGAGTGCAGCAAGTGGAGCGGCAAGAACGGTGACAGCAACGGCAGCGGGGGAAGGCACTGGTGTTCGGCGATAGACTGCGGGGTGGTCAACGAGACGTGGACGACGAGGTTCAAGACGATGGGGGTAGACGAGGGTGCTTTGGTGGTTGGAGTGACGAAATGATGAGGAGGAAGGATGTCGACAGTTGTGGAGGCGGCAACGGCGAGATGGTGGAGGATGGGTGCGGCCAAGGAGATGGAGGGCAACGAGGATGAGTGCGAAGGTCAAGGATGGTGGGTGTGGTCAACGGGTGAAGACAGACGGACGAGGAAGATGAGGAGTCTCGGGGTGCTTGGGTTTGAACAGAAGAGAAAGAGAGAAGGGAGATGAAGGGTTTTGGCTGTATTGAATAGGAGAGAGGAAGAGTTATTTAATGATAAAGTAATAGGAGTGAAATGTGGGTAGTTAGGAGATACGGTAGGTTACGAGGAGAAAATATGGGGATTAGGGAGAAATTGGGTTTGTGGGTTTGGGTTAATGGGTAGAGTAGGATCCAATAAGAGAAAATGCTTGGGTTGGGCTAGGATAACAGTATGGGCTTGGAGTTGAATTTGGCTGGCAATATAAAATAACAAGGATAATAATAATAATAATAATACAAGAATAATAAATTGCAATAGAAGGCCCACAACAAGCCCAGGATTAAAAAATACATTAAAATAGAAAGAGTAGCACAAAATACAAGAAAATCTGTACAATCGGAAACAAGGGTTACAAATCCTACCCACCTTACAGAAGAATCTCGTCCTTGAAATTCACATCGGTGGACCGTAGGAAACCCCGAAAGAAAAAGAAAAGACAAAACCAAGCAACCTACTCTAAGAGATGAGGGAACTTCTTCTGGACTTCCTCCTCCAGTTCCCAAGTCGACTCAGTGGGCGAGTGAGGATTCCATGAGACACGAACAAGTTTGATGACTTTATTCTTCAACATTTTCTCACGTCTGTCCAAAATAGCAACTGGCTGAACTTCGCAAGATAAGTCTAGTCTCATGGATAACTCTAAGTAGTCAATCACATGGTTGTCATCCCTAACGTACTTTCTAAGCTGGGAGACGTGGAATACGTCATGGACTCCAGACAAAGTCGGCGGTAGAGTGAGTCTGTAGGCTACTTTGCCCACACGTTCCACGATATCAAATCGAGTATTCAGCTTACCCCCACCACCAAACCGGATGGCACCCTTCCATGGTGATACCTTCAGGAATACATGATCGCCTGCCTCATACTCTAAAGACCGTCATTGACAGTCAGCCCATTTCCTATGCCTATCCTGGGTAGCTTGCAAGTGCTTCCTGATCTGAGCTACCGCGTCAACCATCCTTGTGATCAACTCTGGCCCTAAAGTTTCCTCTCGCCAATGTCGTCCTAACAGACTGGTGACCTACATTTGCGACCATAAAGTGCCTTGAACGGAGTTGCATTGAGACTCGTCTGGTTGTACGAGAATGCAACCAGGTGTAGATGATCCTCCCAAGAACCTCCAAATTGTAAAACACATGATCTCAACATGTCCACCAGTGTCTGAATGGTCCATTCGGACTGCCCATCTGTCTGGGGGTGAAATGCAGAGCTGTAGTTCAACTTGCTCCCCAAACTCCTCTGAAGGCTCTCCCAGAACTGGGACTTGAATCTCATATCCCTGTCAGATACGATGCTGATGGGAACACCATATAGTCTCACCACTTCCTGAATATACCGTGTAGCCAGACTCTTTATAGATTGACCCACTCTAAATGGAATGAAGTGGGCACTTTTCGTCAACCAGTCCACAATCACCAAGATGGCATTGTGACCCTTGGGACTCCTTAGGAACACGAAATCCATAGTGATATTCTCCCATTTACACTTCGGGATCGGAAGTGGTTGCAAAAGTCCAGCGGTTCTCTGATGCTCTGCCTTCACTTGTTTACAGATCAGACACTATGACAAACCTTGCCACAACTCTCTTCATACCATGCCACCAAAAATGCTGCTTCAAATTCCTATACATCTTGGTACCTCCTGGGTGTATAGAATAGGGAGACCGATGAGCTTCATCAGGTAGATTCTGTCTGACTTCTCCTTTAGGTACACACAACCTAGAGCCGAAACAGAGAGACCCATCTGAATGAATGACCAAATCAGACCTCAAACCTGCTTCCACTTCACTACGAAATTTCTTCAACTGCTCATCATCTGCCTAAGCTGCCTTGATCTGTTCCACCAACAAAGACTGTAACTGCAACATCATGTACTGTTGCACTGTACCTGGAAGAATCACCTCTAATTCCAGCCTTCTCATATCCTCCAACATTTCTCTCTGTTTGGTTAGAAACATAGCAGCAGGTCTTCTGCTTAGAGCATTGGGTACCAAATTAACCTTGCCCGAGTGATACTGCAAATTGATGTCAAAATCCTCCATCAGTTGCAACCATCTTCTCTGCCTCATGTTCAACTCCTTCTGCGTGAACACATTCTTGAGGCTCTTGTGGTCTGTAAAGATCTCCACTCTATCCCCAAGAAGATAGTGCCTCCATAATTTCAGAGCAAAAATCACGGCTACAAGTTCTAGATCATGGGTGGGGTAGTTTTTCTCATGCTGCCTCAACTGCCTGGATGCATAAGCAACAACCTTACCTTTCTGCATCAGAACTGTGCCTAAACCTCTACCTGAAGTATCACAATGAATCACGAATCCTCCAGAACTATCTGGTATTGTTAGCAAAGGTTCTGATGTCAACCGTTTCTTCAATTCCATGAAGGCTTCCTCACAGACACTATCCCAGACAAATTTCTTCTCTTTCTTCATCAAATTGGTCAGGGGTCCTACAATCTTCGAGAAATCTTGGATGAATTTTCGATAATACCTTACCAATCTGAGGAAACTCTGCACCTCTGGAACTGACTTCAGCACCGGCCAATCCTTGACAGCAGAAATCTTCGATGAATCCACTGATACGCCTTCACCGGAGACAATGTAGCCCAAAAAAGCGATGTGGTTCAGCCAAAATTTGCACTTACTGAGCTTCTCGTACAAATAATTCTATCTCAGAGTCTGCAAGACAACTCTCAAGTGCTCGGCATGGTCTTCCCTGTTTTGCGAACACTAAGAAGTTGTTGATGAACACCACTACAAACTGATCCAAGAACGGTGAAAACACCATGTTCATCTGAATCATGAATACCGCCGGTGCATTGGTAACATCAAAAGGCATCACAAAGAATTCATAGTGCCCATATCTTGTGCGAAATGCTGTCTTCAGGATATCCTCAGTCTTTACCTTGACCTGATGATAGCCAGAATGAAGGTCCAACTTCGAGAACACGGATGCACCACCCAGTTGATCGAACAGATCAATCCTTGGCAGTAGATATCTGTTCTTCACCGTGACATTATTCAGCTCCTAGTAGTCGATACAGAGCTTGCGACTACTATCCTTCTTGTTGACAAAAAGATTTGGGGCTTCCCAAGGCGAAACACTTGGCCTGATAAAACCTCTGCCCAATAACTCCTGGACTAGCACTTTCAGTTCAGCCAACTCAACTGGTGCCATGCAGTATGGGCTCTTTGAGATCAGCATTGTACCCTACTGAACCTCAATACCGAACTCAGCGTTTTGATCCGGCAATAATCCGGGCAACTCTTCAGGAAAGACATCAAGAAAATTCCGCACAACTACGGGTGCAACTTCACCATCAGTGCACAATGATTCAAGTGCACCAGCCTTCGGGTGAACCGGGCTCTCGACACGTCCAGATGGTGTCTCACCTGCATGAAATTCAAACTCTAGTTGTCCAAGAAGTTTGAAACTCACCTTCTTCTTCTGGCAGTCAATCACCGCACGGGTAATCCCCAGCCAATCCATTCCCAAAATAACATCGAAGCTAGAGTTGTTAATAACAATTAGATCAGCCTCGAATTCCTTGCCACTTATCAGTAGAGGACTCTACTTGCACACCTTAGAATAGACAATGGTGCCTCCACCTGTGGTGATATTCCAAGCTGCTGGCATGACGTCGCTTGCCAACTGATGACGATCAAAGAAGCCGGAAGACATAAATGAATGGGTAGCACCAGAATTAAACAAGACTTGGGTAGGGAGAGAGTGCACAAATATGATGCCTAACAGAAAGATCCAATGAATAAGGATGAATGATGCATGCTGGGTGTACAAAAGATTAAGCAAGAAGGAAAGATAATATGCAGGAATTGAATACAAAGAACACAATTACTGCGACATACCTGCAACCACTCCAGTAGCCGTTTCATCTTCCGCTGTAGTCAGGTTAAAGGCCTGACCACAGCCTCCCATCTGAACTCCTCTAGGGGTCATCCTCCACTGATCGAAGGCATGCCTCTGCAGTGGAAGAGGTGGTCTTCCCTAAGTTCGGGCTGGTACTCCCATCTAAGCTGGGCCTCCAACCGGTGCAAGGGGCCCTTTCCTGGGGCAGTTGCGGATAATATGGTCATAACTCTCGCACGCGAGGCACAAACGGTTGGCTAGGCAGAAATACTTGTGCAAATGCCCAACCTTACGACAGAAGGTACAAGTCAGAACCGTCCTAGGAGCAATGAGCGGATACGGCAGTGCCCTCGCAGGGGGTCAGGACTGGCCTTCAAGTAGGCCCTCCAGCCGGTCGAGCGGCAGTGGGGTAGTGGCACTGCTCCTCCTATGAGCCTGTTCTTGAATCCTTGCAGCATCAAGAACGTCGGCATAGGTGCGGTGGCGGTGGGCCACCAACTGGTTCTAAATTTCAGAATGCAATCCCATCAAAAATCTGTGAGCCCGGTCTTCCTCATTTGCTACCATGGCGGTCGCAAAGCGGCTGAGCCGAGTAAACTCTGCGGCGTACTCGGCCACCGAACGATTCCCCTGGTTCAAGATAGTGTTTAATTTAATACTGTCACATATACAGTAGGCAACAATAAGCGACATTAAATAACATTATCCAACCTGAGTCAATGAAACGAACTGCTGCTCCATCTCGACCTTGGTGACACTGAGGAAAAATTTAGCCATGAAGCTCCCAGTAAGGTGGTCCACGCGATGGGTCTCTCCAACCTCTCAGTTTCTGCCTGCCACCAGATGTGGGCAAGGTCGATAAGATGGATGCTCACCACATCCACACGGTCCACATCAGAGACCCGTGCTGCTTACAGCAACTGCTCCGCACGAATCAGCCACTATTTGGCCTCCAGTGACGTCTTTATACCCGAGAATTTGTCCGGGTGCAACCTCATGAAATTCGTTGTCATTTCGAGCCTGGGTGGCAGTTGCTCTGGAGCGGGTCCCACAACAACCTGGTTCACAGCCTCCAAGGTGGTCCTCTTCAATTCGTTGTGTGTAACACCCTGTACTTAAGCGGGTATATATATTATATTATATATATATATATATATATATATATATATATATATATATAAGTGGAAGAAAGTGGTTGGTTGTTGGCCCACAAGGGATCCTATAGGGCTTGAATTAAAAAAAGGGATGGATGATGAAGCCTATAGGATGGTCCATGGGGCATATGTTAACATGTGCATTAAAAATAAAATGAGAAGAGTGCATGCATGCATTGGAGTGACGTGGCTTGCTTAGGCTTAAAGTCCCATATTGGTGAGTGAATGAGAAGTGTGTGTGTGTATATAGGATAATCCAAAAGATAAGGGTCACCTATAGGGTATACCCACCTTTTGATGGTGTCTGTGGTGGGCGTTGCTAGAGTTTTGTGTCCGTTCTTTCGTGTGCGTGCACATGTAGTCGTTTGCACAGCTGAGCCGGGCTCGGGGCGTTACATTGTACTCCTAATGCAGTGCCATCATTTACTGCAGCGCTTGAAGCACTATTGAGTTCTCTGACTGTTCCTCTCTCTTTCGAGAATTTGAAGGGCCTCTACGAGCCATAGTCTGCAACATAGCCAAATTGATAATTATCCAGATTGCATGTTGGTTATTAAATATAATGTGATTAACGTGTTGCACATATTGTTGAGTTAAAATTTGGCTCTGATACCACTAAAAACCTGTCACGCCCTGCTTCCCAAAATACGGGAATACGAGCCCATGACGAAGGCCCAGCGAATAATATTAACATCATCTATAAGCTGTACTAGTCTTAACTCAACAACATAAAAAGAATAATCACAACCACGCAGGAAAAGCATAATCACATAGAACAAAGATACTATGATAAAACATGCAATAGTCCAAAGTAATAACCAACAACTGGAATGAAACAACTTCAGGTCAACAAAGCCCGGAATATAAGGTTCAACGAGGTAACAATATGAATATAAAAATTAACATGGAAGAAATAGTTTATTGCAAGGCAAGCTCCTGCTCCAATCCTAGAAGAATTGCTCACCAATACCTTCTAGCAATTCTCCTTGTGCACCTGTAGTTTGATCTAGTAGATTTGGGGGAAATATCCGTTAGAGCAAGTACGGACAGCAAGTAGTAAAAACAAAGAGTAAAGGAACATGGTATATCAAGTAATATGAGGCAAGAACAAAATTAAAAGCAATAACAATGTCGATAAACGATTTTCAATAACAATAATCGATAAACAATGCTGATGTCAATAGTCATGATCAAGTGTACAAGTGTCAACTTAGGTTTATTAGCATTTTATTATCTTATCTAATGCACATACTACAGTGTCCCATACCACAGGTTCGGTGCATACAAACAGTGTTCGTTTTAGACCATAGTGGTGGGATCTACAAAGCGTGTACTCGGCATAACAAGATAATATGATAACAAGATAACGTGGTAACATGATAACAAGATAACAAGCATTTCTCCACCTTCCATGTCAATAGTCCATGTAAATAAGAAGGGCCCTACCGAGTTTAGTTTCCGAGATTATCCACTACTAAGTCAACCCTTACTACCCCGGCTTATTAATATTTTATTATGTCAATCATGATCATGCAAATGTGTATAAGAGTGTCAAGGCAATGATAAGGATGCAGCAAAATGATGTGGTGCATGATATAAATTTGATTCTCATTCATCAGATGCAAGGTTAACACATTTTCATGCGATACTACGAAAGTGCACGTTCTAGACAGCAAGATGTTGCTGTACAAAAGTGAACTTTTCCGTTGCTACAAAGAAGTAAATTAGGTTCCATCAGCGATTCTAGAAACCAGACTCCCTGCCGGTTCCAATGCATATACACACAATATATAGAAGCTACAGCAACTGGGTTCAATTACTCATTCTTTACAGATTTTGTGTTCAACCAGAATTCTTGAAGTTATGTTTATATGCATGAATCATGTCTGAAAGCTTAGCAAAAAAAGTTAGAAAAGTTAAGGGTGATTCCCTAGCATTTCTAGTCTCAGCAAGATAAATTTCATATTATTATATTACTGATAGTATGTTCATATTAAATTGCAAGGCAAAATGATACAGTGAGATTATGAAACTGGAAATCCTATACCCAGCAGTACTAAAATAGAAATATCTCACATGTTATAACTCGGAATTTGAATCTGTTGGATGTTCTGGAAACTAGAAACATGGGGCTACAATTCTTATTCAGCAAGTTTCAACTGATTCTGGTTATAGCTAAGTCGATTACCCTATTCTTTCTAGCTGAAAGGTTCTGGCAGCAGTCTAGAGTCAAATCTGTACGTGTAGAATTGAGGTGTAAATTCAATACAAAAATCTATAAAAATTAAAAAATGAACCCTAAGCATGTCTATTCATTTTCTGGAGAATTTTATATCATTATTATACTGTTAATACTGTGTTTCTATTAGAAGTTGTGTCGATGTTCCACTAAACTGCAAATCTGAAAATACCGACTAGTAGTGACAAAAAAGTGTAATATCTAACAACTCACATATTAGAATCTAGATCCGTAAGATGTTCTAGAAACTAGATTCATCAAGCTAAAATTTCTTTTTCTATATTTTTCAGTTTATTTTAATAGTAATAGGGTCGAAATCTCAGTACAAAATAGGATAGACAGTAGGATAAGATGAAATGCAATCATATACATTCGTCAAAATGAACAATCTACTTGCTCCTATGTCATGGTATGCACTAACATTAATATGAAGCAATTAAGATGAATTTTTACAGAGTACAAAGCCAAATTATCATGGTACGACTCAAGTCTTAAGATCACAATCGATCATCACGCATTCAAATCACCATACATTTCTTATATGCAAGTTTCTAGTCAAATTATTCATGTCGTGTGTAACACCCCATAATTTTCAAAGGGTATATATATATATATATATATATATATATATAGAGTCCCCTTCGGTTGCACACTACTTTTGGTGAGCACTCCGTGAGCACTCCCAAACTAGAGACCCTATGAAAAATCCGAACCGCTCATATTGTTCTATATGCCTTAGATAGTCTAACAATAAAAAATCAAGTAATTTGAAGTTCATTTGCCCATCCATCATGCTGTTAGAATTTTCAGCCATACAATTTTGTGATGATGTAAATCATGGGTAAATGAACTTCAAATTACTTGATTTTTTATTGTTAGGCTATCTAAGGCATATAGAACAATATGAGCGGTTCGGATTTTTCATAGGGTCTCTAGTTTGGGAGTGCTCACGGAGTGCTCACCAAAGTAGTGTACAACCGAAGATTTCTCTATGTATATATAGGAGAAGAGTGCCATGATTGTAATAAAGTGGAAAATGAATAATGGGAGGGCCCCACCGGAAAAAGAAGCAGTAGCAATGAGTTGTTGCTGTGTTTGCACAAGAGATGACGTCACTGAGGTGACGTGGCCAAAAGGTGGGGGCCCACCCATTGTGAAGCTGCCTCTGTTCTCTCTCTGGATGACGTGGCGCAAGGCCCACATTGTTGGCTCTATACATAGGGAAAGAAGTAGAGAATAGGTGAGTAAAATATAGTCCCATATCGGGAGTTAACAAGAATATAATAATAATAAATAATAATGCCTATGGAGTCACCAATTCGGTTAACCACCTTTTGAGAGGCAGCCTATGGTGGGAAGTTATACTACATAGTATCTAATTTGTCTTCTAAATTGTATAAATTGTCCGAGCTCGGGGTAGGGGTGTTACATCGTGTGTGCATGCAAGCTTGGGTTTGAATCAATGGATATTGGCACGAAGTCAAAGATACTTCGGGTTAGCTCGTGTAAATCCTCGATATCCTTAATGGAAGGTATACAATATAACAATGTGATAATCGAAAGAGGACTACTTGCGGAGATCAATAATCTTGAACTAGAATAAAAAACAATTTCAAGTAGACTTGCCTTTGAATGACGATAAACCCTAATAATCGAATAACAGGATTAGGATCCTGGGGTGGTACGTGCGCTCTACGTGCACCAGACACAACATCAACAAACAACGGGGTGATAAACAACAGCAAAATGACGATAGTAACGGGCAGCAACGACAGCGAGGGGAGTTAGCAGCGTCGGTTCTGAGTGCAACAAGAGGAGCGGCAAGAACAGTGACAGCAATGGCAGCTGGGGAAGGCACTGGCGTTCTGTGGTGGATGGTGTGGGGTGCTTAGTGTCGACGGCGGTCGACTGTGAGGTAGTCGTCGAGACAGGGACGACGGGGCTTGGGTCGTGCGGTTGAAAATGATGGGAGCAGACTAGGGTGCTTTGGTGGTTGGAGCAACAGAATGATGGGGTGGAAGGTTGTCGACGGTTATGAAGGCAGCAATGGCGAGATGGTGGAGGATGGGTGCAACAAAAGAGATGAAGGGCGGCGAGGATGAGAGCGAAGGTCGGGGACGGTGGGTGTGGTCGACGGGTGAAGGTAGGTGGATGAGGAAGATGAGGAGTCTTGGGGTGCTTGGGTTTCAACATAGGAGAAAGAGAGAAGGGAGATGAAGGGTTTTGGCTGTGTTGAATAGGAGAGAGAGAGAGGGAGAGAGAGAGAGAGAGAGAGAGATAGAGAGAGTTATTTGCTGATAAAGTGATGGGAGTGAAACGTGGGTAGTTAGGAGATACGGGGGATTACGAGGAGAAAATCTGGGGTTGGATGTTATGGAGAAATTAGGATTGTGGGTTTGGGTTAATGGGTAGACTAGGATCCAATAAGAGAAACAGCTTGGGTTGGGCTAGGATAACAGTATGGGCTTGGAGTTGAATTCGGCTTGCAATATAAAATAACATGGATAATAATAATAATAATAGCAATAATAATAATAATAATAATAATAATAATAATAATAATAATAATAATAATAATAATAATAATAATAATAATAACACAAGAATAATAAATTGCAACAGAATGCCCATAACAAGCCCAGGACTAAAAAATACATTAAAATAGAAAGAGCAACACAAATTACAAGAAAATCTGTACAACCGGAAATAAGGGTTACAATCTTGCTCGAGCTATAGGGCCTGCGATCGAGCTATGAGGGACGAGTTTCGACCGAGCTATTGTGGACCGGTGGGACACGTTTCGGTTGAGCTATTTCTCGAGCTATTGTGAGATTCGTCTAGTTTCGATTGTGGACCGGCGGGAGAAGATTTTGAAGAATAAGGTTATCAAGTTGGTTCATGTTGCTTGGAATCCTCACTCGTCGGGTGAGTCGACTTGGGAGTTTGAAAGTGTGATTCGGAAGAAGTTTCACTATCCTTTTGAGTAGTTCTTGTTCTTTTCTTTTCTTCGGGGTTACCCTACTACCACTTGCTTAAATTTCGAGGACAAAATTTTATTGTAAGGTGGGTAGGATTGTAACTACCGTTCCCTCTATATTCATTTTCCCCTTTTTGTAATATTTTATTTGAATAAAATACTCTATATTTTTGTTTCTGGATTATTTTAATTAAATCTTGTTCATGAAATTCTCCGTTCTTCTTATTGAGCTGTTCTTATTGATTCTATTTTTTTTCTACTAAATTGTGGGTATTTTTATTTGAACCATATTATTTTTTATCTATCTCTTATTGAACCATACAACCCAATTTCATTTGTTCTTGACCAAAAACAGCTATTATTGGATCCAAAATCATTAACCGAATACCCAAATTGTACCCTATAAATACAACTCTGCTGCAAATCCTAAAAATTGCACAATTCAAAACCCTAGCCGCTTATTCTCTCTCCTCCCGTGTCTCTCTCTCCCCGACTGTTTTCCCGCCCAATCTCCAAAAACCCACCACTGCACCTCCTTCCCCGGCCATCTTCGGTGACCCCCGTTGTCGCCATCCCCCATCGACCTCTCCCCAGAGCCGCCCTCCTCTTTCCTCGATGCCTAGTTGCCCAAAACGCCAACTCCGGCCTCCCTTCTCCTCTGTCCTCAACATTAGCAGCGACCAAATCCCCAACCCCAACTTCTTTTACTCTCTCCTCGGCGCCTCGTCATCGGCACCGTTGCGCCGCTCGATCTCGCCGTCGATGCCGCTTCCACTGGTCACTAGCACTACCACCGCCCCTTGGCCCTGGCCGCTGTTGTAGTTGATGTCTTGTGTTGCTGATTGGATTTTATTACACGTATATTGCACGTGTTAAATTGTGCTAGTTCGTGGGTTCGTTGCTTCGGGATCCTTATCCCGTTATTCTTGGTGTTCAATTTCGTCATTTATAAGGTAAGTCACCATCCTCTTGAATTGTTAATTGTAGCAAATTCAAGTTTTGTTGAAATTCTTGCAATAAGATTCCTTGTTTATCGTATTATACTTTGTTCATCTCTTTCGTTAGGTATATTGAGAGTTTACAGTAGCTAACACCAATTTACTTGACATCGTACCACTTTTGACTCCAAAAATTGAATCTTTCATGTGTGCATATAGAATTGATATTAGGATTGTTCATATAATTATCACACAAATAAATTATTGTAGAGAGGATTACTAGGTTGTATGTTGTTTGATCGATTGATGGTTGATTGATGATAAATTGATACATGTATGTGTTCTTAATCGCATTTACCATATTTTTATACCCTTCATACTGATTGAGAAGTTTATCGACTAGTAGAATTGATACCCATCATGTTTAATCAACTTATTTCACGAAAAACTATCCAAAATCCTGTATGTTGCTTGCTGGCTGTATGTTGACTGCTGTTTTTGACCTAGTAAATGATCTTAAAATGAATGACTTTCTGAATATGAATTATAGCCTTATCTTTCTAGTTTCCTGAACATCTTGAATTTCTAAATTTCGAGTTGTGTATCAAAAATTATGCCCGTTTTACTACAGCTGTGTTTTCACTTTCAGATTTTCAGATTCTTGTATTTTTCATGCCATAGGAAAAAGGCAGATCAAATGATAAAATTTTTACATTGAAAATTTTTAGATTGTTGCTTAACATGTTTAGGAGTGTAGAAAATATTTTTAATGAATTTATTATTGAGTTTTTTCTGATTCTAAAATTATAATAACATAATGTGAAAATTCTGTCTAAACATGAAATCTGTAAAAAATATTATGTTTGAGCTAGCTACAGTTTTCGGATTTTGAACTTTAATTATGCGTTGGAACCATGTGGAAGTCTAGTTTCTAGAATTTCAGACGGATTCAGTTTTCGAGTTCTGAAACAGTGAGAGACTGCATGTTTGTACAAACTACTCTTGCTGTCCAGAATTTCACTTTTCAGTTTTTAATGGCTTAATTATTCCTATATCGTAATATTGCATGAATTAATGTATGTATGATGCATTGCATGATTCCAATGAGTTATTTTCATCATTCTAATTGTCCTATTCATGTTACCATCCTATTGTTCTCCTATTGATACTATTGTTCATCTCATGTCCATTAATTGCATATTATATTGTTGCAATGATAAAATAAATAATAAGTTGGGGTTTAAGGAATTGACTAGAGTAGTTGATGATATAGAGACTGTATTCGGATGATGGCCCATGATTATTACCGTTATCGTCATCGTGTAAGAAATCACACAATAGCTCGTGATTATTACCGTTTTCGTCATCGTGTACGAAGTTACACCATGGCCCGTGTTATTACCGTTATCTTCATCTTACCTAGTACATGAACTATAAAATCTACCACTATGGTCTAAACGAAATTGATTATATGCATCGAACTTATGGTATGGAACGTATGGGACAGAATAGTACGTGCATTAGTTAGGATTTAAAATGATTAATAGACATATGGATTGACACATCACCGACATTGCATATTTGTCATCATTCTTCTATTGATATTGAATTTTGGCGAAGTGTTATTGTTACTGGTTATTGATTATTGTTACCGAATATTGAATCATTGTTTATAGCCATTGTATCGATTATCATGGTATTGATAATTGTTATTATCCCGCGGCATTGATTCCTATTGATCCTTTGATTCATTGTTATACCGTTATTCCATTGTTCTTTGCTTTCTCTACTTGCTGTCCATGACTTGCTCTAAGAACAAATTTTCTTATCTTTTTAGATGAAGTGTACAAAGGTAATGAAGGAAAATTGCGTGCTGGAATTGGAGAGCAAACTTTCTGAAGAACTACTGCTTTATAATTGAATGTTAGTTTTAATAATTTATTGTATTGAGACTTGTTACTATTGTGTTTGGAATTTATTATTGTATTGGGCTTATATCCCGGATTTTATTTTCTGTTCCAGATGTTGGATTATTATTGTATTTGAATTTTTTTATTGCTTCATTGGAAGTATTATTGTTCATGAGATTATTATTATTCCCTGCGCAATTGTTCTGTATTGATTATATTATTGAGTTGATCGGATAAACAGCTTATGGGTGATGTTAGTCATTGGTTGGGCCAATGTCATGTACTCGTATTCCATAATTTTGGGAAGTGGGACGTTACAAGATTTTCAGTTGTATCAGAGTCTGGATTTGAAATATATATCAGTCAAACATGACTAACGAAAGGAAGTTTGGCTTTGATTGATATATTAATCAGATTTGAGTTTTATCGGTTTGACTCAACAGTATGTGCAATATAGAAATCGCATGAACAATTGATATCCAACTTATAATCTAGAAACTAGTCTTATTTGTTTCCTTTTTGATCCCTTCCATTCATTAATTCCTTATTTGGTATGATTTTTTTCCTTTCTTACCCTTATTCTTTTGATTCCGGTGTCATCCGGTCTTCTTCTTCCTGTTTGGTCGTCGATCGATATCGCTTGATCTATAATGACATGTCTACAGCTTGGAGCTTCACCATCAGAGTAACACAGCAGAAGCGTGGTGGGCCCATAACCAACAGGTCCAAGGATTCTCATGTTGCTTCTCCTTCCTTGCATTGTTTGCTTCCTTTTTCCTTGCTATTTTAATATGCTATTCTATCGCTTATCACGCTAGCCTCTCATTTATGCCTATTTCTTGCATTTTGTTCTTGTTTTTGTATTCTCACTTTGACTTCTTGCTAGGCACTATCCTTGTCCATTCCTTTCCGGCTCATGCTCTTTTTGACTTTGGTTCTACTCATTCATTTGTTTCCTCCCGCTTCGTCGATCTGCATCTCTTGGCTAGCAGCACTATGCCAACAACTCGAAACATTACTACCAGTAGAGGTGTTGTCATGTGTTCTCAGATTTGTGAGCAGAGTCCCATGGTTATTGGTGGTGTTGATTTTGTTGCCGATCTGATTGTCATCAGCAATTCTGGATTTGATGTTATTTTGGGAATGGATTGGCTTGGTGTCACCCATGCTGTTATTGACTACTGCAAGAAGAATGTGGCATTAAAAATGCCAGAACGTCAGGAATTTAAATTCTGTGCTGGTGAAATGCCGCTTGCTTGTGTGGAGAAGTTGGCTAGTAGGAAGTTGGAGTTATGGAGGAAGTGTGAGCTGCTGATGTCATCACACCGTTGGTTGTGCGGGATTTTCTGGATGTATTTCCTGAGGAATTGCCGAGATTACCGCCAGATCGTGAATTTGTTAGGGTTATATACTGAAAGCATCACTTTTGTATTAACTTTATTTCCTTATTTTTTTGAATGAGAATCATATGGGCATATGTTTGCATATTGTGTTTATTATAATATTAATGCAAGTGTCTGATATTCTATAAGGTTGATAATATGGTGTGAGGTGACACACAGAAGATCATATTATCAGTTCCCTATGGAATATATAAATAGTTCACAACCTAGACGGACTTGGACAATCCATTGGAAAGGTTGTAGTGTAATCTGGTATTAGTCTGTCTTGACTATAGGTTTACACTAGTACACTTTGTGTGTATTGAACAGGACCACTTGAGGTTGTTCTCTTTGTACTGACTACAAAAGAGAACAAACACCTCTGTTATTATGGATGCTTATGCTCTTAATCCAGATATAATAACAGACATGTATATGCAGTGTGCATTACTTTGACTCATAAAAGAGTGAGATTCATTATGGATCAACAACCTCTATGAATTGGGTAATAGCATTGTATGTATGATGGGCTGTTGATTGTAAAAGGAATCCATGTCCCGATACGTTGGGTTGATGATGTCCCCTTAAGGAGCTCATAAGGTTTGTCATGTAAACCCTGCAGGTGGATTACATCCGACATGATAAATAAAGTTGAGTGGTACTACTTAAGGATATAAGATGTTGATCAATATAGTTGTCAGTAACTTAATTTGATCGACGGACATTCGATATCTTAACATGGGGAGTTGAACGAGCATATAATAAAAGGAGCCCATAAATATAATTTGGGATTAGGAAGGTAGTGCAACAATAGCTCCTTAGTGGACGGAGCTATTGTTAATGGGCCTGGGTTGTGTGTTCGGGCTGAACACGGGATACCCAGATCCGTTAGGAGACCTAACCCTAATTTCTCCTCATGGTCCCTGCCGTAGCCTTATATATGTCCTCTATTTCTCTGGCCGTAATTGACAATCTGAAATATAAGATTTTTTTCTCAAAACTCGTGATTCACGTAAGGAGAGAAAGAGAGGTCAGCCAAGGAGAAGAAAGGTTGGAAGATCGTCGCCCACACGACGTCCAACCCGAGGAAGGAATGCGTGCAGAAGATCTTGGGGTCGCTGTCGTCTTCTTCTCACCGCAGGTATAATTTGTGAACCCTAGATTCCGCTATATAGGGTTAGATCACATTTTTTAATCTGTTTATATTTAACGAACGATACGCACACCAATCCGTAGTCCTGGGAATCATCTCAGTTCCATCAGAATTGGTGTTCAGTATTGATGTTCAGCCAGGTACAGCTCCAATCTCTAAGAGTCTGTACAAAATGGCTCCTGTTATATTGGCTGAGTTGAATGTGCAGATTCAGGTTTTGTTGGATAGAGGTTTTATCAGGTCAAGTGTTTCACCTTAGGGAGCCCCTGTACTGTTCGTCAATAAGAAGGATGGTAGTCACAGGTTGTGTATTGACTACCGTGAGCTCAATAATGTCACAGTGAAGAACAAGTATCCGTTGCCAAGGATTGATGACCTATTTGATCAATTAGGAGGCACTTCTGTATTTTCGATGCTGGATCTTCGTTCTGGTTATCATCAGGTTAAGGTGAAAGCCGATGATGTGCAGAAGACTGCTTTTCGTCCTAGATATGGGCACTATGAATTCTTGGTGATGCCTTTTGGAGTTACTAATGCTCCAGCTGTGTTTATGAGCTCGATGAATCATTTTTTCTCTCCCTTCCTAGATAAATTTGTTGTGGTGTTCATTGATGATATTCTTGTCTATTCTCAAAATCAGGATGAACATGCTTAGCACTTGAAGGTTGTTTTGCAAACTGTGAGGGATCATCAGTTGTATGGAAAGCTTAGCAAGTTGGATTGTGTGGCGTTCTTGGGACATATTATTTCTGGTGATAGTGTTTCTGTCGATCCGTCCAAGATTTCTACAGTCAAGGATTGGCCGGCGCCGAAGTCTGTATCGGGTGTTCGGAATTTTCTTGTTCTAGCGGGTTACTACAGGAAGTTTGTTTGGGATTTCTCGAAGATTGTAGGGCCGTTGCCAAAGTTGACTAGGAAGGATCAGAAGTTTGTGTGGGATAAGTCCTGTGATGAAGCCCAATCTGAACTAAAGAATCGGTTGACATCAGCACTTGTGTTGACTATACGGGATGGATCAGGAGGTTTCGTAATTTGTTGTGATGCTTCAGGTAGAGGTTTGGGTGCTGTTTTGATGCAACGAGGCAAGGTTGTTGCATATGCATCTAGACAATTGAGGCCGCATGTGAAGAATTATCCTACACATGATTTTGAACTTGCTGCTGTGATCTTTGCCTTGAAGCTTTGGAGGCATTATTTACTTGGAGACCGAGTGGAGATCTTCACTGAACACAAATGTCTCAAGTATGTGTTCACTTAGAAGGAGCTGAATATAAGGCAAAGATGATGGTTGGAATTGATGGCAGATTATGATATCAGTTTGCAGTTTCACCCTGGCAAGATTAATTCAGTGCCTGATGCTTTGAGCAGAAGACCTGTTGCTAAGGTTCTTATTGAGCAGAAAGAGCTTGTGGAAATTATGAGGAGATTGGAATTGGATGTGGTATTACCTAATTCTGAGTAGAGTTGTATGGTGCTTCAATTGCAGTCGCCTTTGGCACATCAGATTATGGATGCACAGTCTGGTGATGTGCAATTGTAGCAATTTTGAGCTGAGGTTGAAGCTGGTTCTAGAACTGATATGGTGATTCATGAGGATGGATCTCTATGCTTTGGGACTCGTCTATGTGTTCCGAAGGGAGAAATCAGGCAGAAGTTACTTGAAGAAACTCATTGCTCGTCATACTCTATTCACCCCGGTGGTACGAAGATGTATCGGGATTTGAAGTTGTATTTCTGGTGGCATGGTATGAAGAGGGCTATTGCAAGATTTATTTCTCGGTGTCTGATCTGTCAGCAAGTGAAAGCAGAACATCAGAGGACTACTGGATTTCTTCAACCGCTTCCTATCCCCGAGTGGAATTGGGAGAATATCACTATGAATTTCGTAACTGCTTTTCCTAGAAGTCCCAAGGGTCACAAAGCCATCTGGGTGATTGTGGATCGCTTGACGAAGAGTGCTCATTTCATTCCTTTCAGAGTTGGTCAGTATACAGAGAGCCTGGTAGAAAGGTATATGTAGAAGATTATGAGATTGCATGGTGTTCCTATCAGTATTATATTAGACAGAGATACTTGATTCAGATCTCAATTTTGGGAGAGTCTTCAGACCAGTCTTGGGAGTAAGCTAAAGTTCAGTACTGCATTCCATCCACAGACAGATGGTCAATCTGGGGGATAATTCAGACCTTGGAGGATATGTTGAGGTCATGTGCTTCAGTTTGGAGCATCTTGGGAAGATCATCTACACTTGGTGGATTTTTCATACAATAATAGCTACCAAGCTAGTCTTTAGGCAACTTTGTATGAAGTCTTGTATGGTCAGAAGTGTAGATCACCAGTGTGCTGGGATGACATTGGTGAGAGAAAGCTTTTGAGGCCAGAATTGATCACGAGGACTGTTGATGTAGTGGCCCAGATCAGGAAGCATTTGCAAGCCACAAAGGACGGGCAGATGAAATGGGCAGACATGCACATGAGATCATTAGAGTTCGAAGTGGGTGATCATGTGTTCCCTAAGGTGTCTCCATTGAATGGTGTGATTCGTTTTGCTGGTGGGGGCAAGTTGAGCCGTAGATTCATTAGTCCGTTCGATGTGGTGGAGCGAGTAGGCAAGGTGGCCTATAGACTCGCATTGCCGCCAGCTCTTTTTGGAGTGCATAATGTCTTCCATGTTTCTCAACTCAGAAAGTATGTTCGGGATGATAATGTTATTGACTATTCGGAGTGGTCGGTTTTGATTGTGGACCGGCGGGAGAAGCTTTTGAAGAAGAAGGTTATCAAGTTGGTTCGTGTTGCTTGGAATCCTCACTCGTCTTGTAAGTCGATTTGGGAGCTTGAAAGCGTAATTCGGAAGAGGTTTCCCCATCCTTTTGAATATTTTTTGTTCTTTTCTTTTCTTCGGGGTTACCCTACTACCACTTGCTTAAATTTCGAGGACGAAATTCTATTGTAAGGTGGGTAGGATTGTAACTACCGTTCCTGCTATTTTCATTTCCCCCCCTTTTTTAATATTTTATTTGTAGTTGAATAAAATACTCTATATTTTTGTTTCTGGATTATTTTAATTAAATCTTGTTTATGAAATTCTCCGTTCTTCTTGTTGAGCTGTTCTTATTGATTCTAATTTCTTCTATTTAATTGTGGGTATTTTTATAAATATCTTATTATTTTAGATCTATCTTTTATTGAACCCTACAACCCAATTTCGTGAATTGGTGTTCAGTATTGATGTTCAGCCAGGTACAGCTCCAATCTCTAAGAGTCTGTACAAAATGGCTCCTGTTATATTGGCTGAGTTGAAGGTGCAGATTCAGGTTTTGTTGGATAGAGGTTTTATCAGGCCAAGTGTTTCACCTTAGGGAGCCCCTGTACTGTTCGTCAATAAAAAGGATGGTCGTCACAGGTTGTGTATTGACTACCGTGAGCTCAATAATGTCACAGTGAAGAACAAGTATCGGTTGCCAAGGTTTGATGACCTATTTGATCAATTAGGAGGCGCTTCTGTATTTTCGATGCTGGATCTTCGTTCTGGTTATCATCAGGTTAAGGTGAAAGCTGAGGATGTGCAGAAGACTGCTTTTCGTCCTAGATATGGGCACTATAAATTCTTAGTGATGCCTTTTGGAGTTACTAATGCTCCAGCTGTGTTTATGAGCTTGATGAATCGTGTTTTCTCTCCCTTCCTGGACAAGTTTTTGGTGGTGTTCATTGATGATATTCTTGTCTATTCCCGGAATCAGGATGAGCATGCTGAGCACTTGAAGGTTGTTTTGCAAACTTAGAGGGATCACCAGTTGTATGGGAAGCTTAGCAAGTTGGATTGTGTGGCGTTCTTGGGCCATATTATTTCTGGTGATAGTGTTTCTGTCGATCCGTCCACGATATAGAGTAGTTGATGATATAAAGAATGTACTCGGATGATGGCATGTTATTATTACCGTTATCGTCATCGTGTAAGAAATTACACAATGGCCCGTGATTATTACCGTTATCGTCATCTGGTAAGAACTTACACCATGACCCGTGTTATTACCGTTATCGTCATCTTACCTAGTACATGAACTATAAAATCTACCACTATGGTCTAAACGAAATTGATTGTATGCATCGAACCTGTGGTTTGGAACATATGGGATACAGTAGTACGTGCATTAGTTAGGATTTAAAATGATTAATAGACCTAAGGATTGACACGTCACCGATATTGCATATTATTCATCATTGTTCTATTGATATCGAACATTGGCTAAGTGTTATTGTTATTGATCATTGATTATTATTACCGAATAATGAATCATTGTTTATAGCCATTGTATCGATTATCATGATATTGATTATTGTTATTGTCCCACGTTATTTATTCCTATTAATCTATTGATTCATTGTTATACCGTTATTCTATTGTTCTTTGCATTCTCTACTTGCTGTCCATGACTTGCTCTAAGGACAATTTTTCTTCTAATTTTAGATGAAGTGTACACAGGTAATGAAGGATAATTGTCTGCTAGAATTGGAGAGCAAACTTTCTGAAGAACTACTGTTTATAATTGAATGTTATTTTTAATGAAGTTATTGTATTGAGATTTGTTATTATCGTGTTTGGGATTTATTATTGTATTGGGCTTATGTCCCGAATTTTATTATTTGTTCCAGATGTTGGATTATTATTGTATTTAGATATTTTTATTGCTTCAATCCAAGTATTATCGTTCATGAGATTATTATTATTGGCTGCGCAATTGTCCTGTATTGATTATTTTGTTGAGTTGATCAGATAAACAGCTTATGAGTGACGTTAGTCATTTGCTGGGCCAATGCCATGTACTTGTATTTCGTATTTTTGAGAAGCGGGGCGTGACAAGATTTTTAGTAGTATCAGAGCCCAGGTTTGAATAATATATCAGTCAAACATGACTAACGAAAAGAAGTTTGGCTTTGATTGATATATTAATCAGATTTGGGTTTTATCGGTTTGTCTTAACTGTATGTGCAATACAGAAATCGCATGAACAATTGATATCCAACTTATGATCTGGAAACTAGTCTTATTTGATTCCTTTTTGATCCCATCCATTTATTGATTCCTTATTGGGAATGATTTTGTTCCTTTCATACCCATATTCTTTTGATTCCAGTGTCATACGTTCTTCTTCTTCTTACTACTTTGTCCGTCGATCAGCATCGCTTGATCTACAACGACATGTCTACAGCTTGGAGCTTCACCATCAGAATAGCGCAGCGGAAGCATGGTGGGCCCATAACCCACGGGTCCCAGGATTCTCATGTTGCTTCTCCTTCCTTGCATTGTTTGCTTCCTTTTTCCTTGCTATTTTATTCTGCTATTCTGTCGCTTATTCATGCTAGCCTCTCATTTATGCCTATTTCTTCCATTTTGTTCTGCCTTTTGTATTCTCACTTTGATTCTTGCTAGGCATTATCCTTGTCCATTCCTTTCCTGCTCATGCATTTTTGACTCTGGTGCTACTCATTCATTTGTTTCCTCCTACGTCGATCTGCATCTTTTGGCTAGCAGCGCTATGCAGCAGCTTGGAACATTACTACAGGTGGAGGTATTATCGTGTGTTCTCAGATTTATGAGCAGAATTCCTTGGTTATTAGTGGGGTTGATTTTATTGCCGATCTGATTTTCATCTGCAATTCTGGATTTGATGTTATTCTGGGGATGGATTGGCTTGGTGCCACCCATGCTGTTATTGAATGCCGCAAGAAGAAGGTGGCGTTCCAAATGCCAGATTGTCAGGAATTTAAATTCTGTGCCGGTGAAACGCCACTTGCTTGTGTAGAGAAGTTGGCTAGTCAGGAAGTTGGAGTTATGGAGGAAGTGTGTGCTGCTGATGTTGTCGCACCGTTGGTTGTACGAGATTTTCTTGATGTTTTTCCTGAGGAATTGCCGGGATTACCGCCAGATCGTGAAGTGGTGTTCAGTATTGATGTTCAGCCAGGTACAACTCCAGTCTCTAAGAGTCCGTGCAGAATGGCTCCTGTTATATTGGCTGAGTTGAAGGAGCAGATTCAGTAGTTGTTGGGTAGAGGTTTTATCAGGCCAAGTGTTTCACCTTGGAGAGCCCTTGTACTGTTCGTCAATAAGAAGGATGGTTGTCACAGGTTATGTATTGACTACCGTGAGATCAATAATGTCACAGTGAAGAACATGTATCCGTTGCGAAGGATTGATGAACTATTTGGTCAAATGGGAGGCACTTCTGTATTTTTGAAGTTGGATCTTCGTTCTGGTTATAATCAGGTTAAGGTGAAAGCCAAGGATGTTCAGAAGACTGCTTTTTGTACTAGATATGGGCACTATGAATTCTTGGTGATGGAGATTGCCAAAGTATACTAGACTCTGAATGCTTTTATGGTAGCTAGTGAAACTTGGAATCAGGGAGCAAGGCCTGTACCTCTTAATGCAGATCCTATCAAGCAAGTGGAATCTTTCAAGCGGATGAAGCCACCAGTTTTCGATGGGCTATCTGATCCTAATGAGGCTGATGATTGGATAAGGCAGATTGAGGTTGTCTTCGAGGTTCTGGAAACCCCCGCAGCCAACAGTGAAATTGGCCACGATGTAACTAGAAAAAGATGCATGCGTCTGGTGGCAGTTGATAAAGAGGACTTTTGGTGAAGAGCAGGTGACTTGGGAGGCTTTCCTTGGTGAGTTCAGGGATCACTATTTCCCCCTGGACATTATGGAGAAGAAAGCAATGAAATTCTTGAACCTGCAGTAGGGCAATATGTCGGTGCATGAGTATGAGACTAAGTTCACGCAGTTGTCGAGGTATGCACCGGAGTAGGTTGTTGATGAAACAAAGAAGGCCGGGAAATTTGAGCAGGGCTTGAGGCCAAATTTGAGGTCCCGAATGATACAATTAAGGATCAGGAGGTTCGATAAACTTGTCAGGAGGGCAGCTATGACAGAGGAAGACATGGATCAATTTCAGAAGAAGTAGGAAACCTGGAACAAAAATAAAAGGTCAACAACAATAAATCAGAGCAGATAGAAGTTTCCAAAGAAGTAGGGCAGATTCAGTGGGCCTGATCAGAAAGTAGCAGCAGTTCAAGGTGTGACATGGTATAACTGTGGAGAAGCAGGTCACTACAGGGCAGAATGCACCAAACCAGCTAAGGGTCAGACTTGTTATTAGTGTGGGCGAGAGGGTCAAACCAAGCCGAATTGCCTGTAGCTTAAGACGGATGGTGCAAATGGGAGCAAATTTCAGAGGCAAGGGCGAGTGTTTGCATTGACTGAGGAGGATGCTGGTAACTCAGAAGATGTGATCCAGCGTATGCAAAATTTTTGATTTATTTATTAGATGTATTTAATAAGACTTTGTTAACAATAAATGAAGCTTTAGTATCATTCTTCATGTAACATGATATGTTTTGATTAATGGAATAAAAGCAAATGTTTTATTTGATATTGGTTCTTCGCATATATTTGTGTTGCCCAATTTTGCTAAAGTGTTAGGTTTGGAACCTAAGATTTTTCCAGGCAGTATCTTTTTAGTGGCAACACCATCAGGAGAGGAGCTGATTGCTGATCGGTATTATGAAGATTGTGATATCGAGGTCGGTGGGAGGATTTTTGGAATCATTCTCATCGAACTGTAGGTCTTGGGAGTGGATGTGATTGTGGGCAATGATTAGATGGAAATTTATGATGCTACAATTGAATGCAAGAATAAAGATGTTATAGTGAAGGCACCGGGAGGACCTGCAGTAACTTTTCAAGGGAAGAAGGGAAACTCGAAGGTGATTGTAGCTATATCGAAGTTGATGATTCCAAATGAGGCCAGAGTGATTCCAGTTGTCAGAGATTTTCCTACTTTGTTCTTGGAAGATCTACCGGGGTTATCGCCGCAGCGAGATGTTGAGTTCTGCATCAACGTTCAGCCATGAAGTGCTCCAATATCTAAGGCTCCATACCGGATGGCACCTGTAGAGCAAGATGAGGTAAAGAAGTAGATTGAGGAAATGCTGAGTAAAGGGTTCATCTGGCTGAGTACTTCGCCATGGAGTGCACCAGTATTGCTAGTAAAGAAGAAGGATGGGTCAATGAGGATGTGCATTGACTACCAGGAATTGAACAAGGTAACCATCTAGAACAAGTATCCACTTCTACTGATTGATGATCTGTTTGATAGGCGTCAGGGGGCGACAATATTTTCGAAGATTGATTTGTGGTCAGGATATCATCTGGTTCGAGTTAAGGAGGAGGATGTGAGCAAGACAGCCTTTAGAACTTGGCATGGACTTTTTGAGTTTTTGGTGATGCCATTCGGGCGCCGACAGTGTTTATGGATATGATGAATCGGATTTTGCGCCCCGTTCATTGATTCTTTCGTGGTGGTGTTCATTGATGACATACTGGTTTATTCGAATTCGGAGGAAGAGCAGGCTGAGCACTTAGCAGAGGTGTTGAAGAAGTTGCACGAACATGATTTGTATGCCAAGCTATCGAAGTGTGAATTTTGGAAGTTAGAGATGGCATTCCTTGGTCATATCATTTCTAAGGACGGAGTGGCCTCTGATCCTCAGAAAATTGAAGTAGTGAAGAGTTGGCTTAGACCGACAACTATGAAAAAGGTCAGGAGTTTCTTAGGATTGGCAGGGTACTACAGGTGGTTCATTCAAGGCTATGCACAGATTGCGGTTCCATTGACAGGGTTGACCAAGAAGAATGTGAATTTCACTTGGATTGATAAATGTGAGGTGAGTTTTTTGGAGTTGAAGGAGAAGTTGAAGACAACACCTATTCTAGCTTTACCGCAAAGGTGGGAAAGACTATGATATTTACAGTGATGCATTGCACAGAGGTTTGGGTTGCGTCTTAATGCAAGAAGGGAAGATTATTGCTTATGGATCGAGGTAGTGGCGTCCTCATGAGAAGAACTATCCGACACACGATCTGGAGCTTGCAACTATTATCTTTGCTTTGAAGCAGTGGAGGCACTATGTGTATGGAGAGAAGGTCAATATGTTTATTTGTCATAGGAGCTTGAAGTACATTTATCAGCAAAGAGATCTGAATCTTTGACAGAGAAGGTGGTTGGCAGTATTGGTGGATATTCGTCCTGAGATCAAGTATCATCCAGGAATGGCGAATGTAGTGGCTAATGGGCTCAGTCGGAATAGTAGTCTATCATGTTTGATCACGGATCAAAAGGAGTTGACTGCAGAGTTAAACCGAGCAGGTATCAAGGTGGTACTGCAGGGATTGGGAGCGTCATTGGCACATTTGAGGCTTCGGCCTTCATTGAGGGAACGAATTTTGGAGGGTCAGAAGTCAGATGCAGAAATTCAGAGAATGTTACATCAGATTTGCAATGGTAAGCTATCAGAATTTCGTGTCCAAGTGGGAGTTCTATGGATGAGCGAGAGATTGTGTGTGCCGGAGAGCGTAGAGTTGAAGAAGAGCATCCTACAGGAAACACACAATACCTTGTTATCGGTACATCCTACAACACTTTTGGTGGTCAGGAATGAAGAGGGATGTTGCAGACTTTCTGGCATGATGTTTGACTTGCCAGCAAATCAAAGTAGAGAATCAGAAGCCTGGAGACTTGTTTCAGTGCCTATACCAAAATGGAAGTGGGAGAATATTAGTATGGATTTTATCACTGGTTTGCCAAGGAGTCCAAAGGGCAACGACTCGATTTGGGTCATTGTGGATCGTTTGACGAAGTCGGCTCATTTCTTTCCTAGGAAGATTACATGGTCTTTGGAGAAGATGGCATAGTTGTACATCGAAGAGGTTGTGAGACTTCAAGGATTTCTCGTTTCTATTGTTTCCGACAAGGATGCGAGGTTCACATCAAGATTTTGGAGGAGTTTACAAACAGCCTTGGGTACCAGGACTGACTTCAGTACTGCTTTTCATTCACAGACCGATGGTCAAACTGAGAGGGTGAATCGAGTATTGGAAGATATGCTGAGATCTTGCGTCATGGATTTTGGTGGCAGTTGGGAGAGGTACTTGGCATTGGTTGAGTTTGCATACAATAACAGTTACCATGTAAGCATCGGTATGGCACCTTATGAAGCTTTGTACGGGAGGAAGTGCAGACCACCCGCCTATTGATACGAGGTTGGAGAGAGGCAGATGTTTGGGCTAGAGATTGTGTAGCAGACGTTAGAGAAGATCGAGCTAATTCGGATGAGATTAGTCGAAGCTCAAAGTCGGCGGAAGAGTTATGCAGATACTCGGCGTAGGGACTTAGAGTTTGAGGTTGGGGATACAGTTTTTCTCAAAGTATCTCCGACAAAGGGAGTAATCAGATTTGGGAAAGGAGGCAAGTTGGCACCGAGGTACATTGGGCCATTAAAAAATTTGATGCAAATCGGTAAGACGGCGTACAAGTAGCAATTTCTGAAAGAATTGGCACAGGTGCATGATGTGTTCCTTGTATCTATTGAGGAATTATGCTCCAGATCAGAGTCATAAGTTGACGGAAGTGCCCGATGGATTGCAGCTGAACTTGAGCAATAGAGCCTGTGGAGATTGGTGATCAGCAGGAGAAGGTGTTATGGAATAAATTCATACATATGGTCAAGGTATTGTACAGGAATCAGATGTTCGAGGAGGTCACTTGGGAGCCGGAGGACCGGATGAAGAATGTTTCCGGAACTCTTTGTGTAATTTTATTCTTTTACTTGAAGTTGTTTCTTTTCCCTATTAGCAGAAGTTTTGCCGATATAACTATTCTAAGGAGGGATTAATGTAACATCCCAGAAATTTTAAATATGTTTTTGGAATTAATAAATGATTTGTGATGAATTTTTGTGATTTATTTGGCATTTTTCTTAAATTTATCATTTTTGCACATGCAAAACACGTGCAAGTATTTTTTTGGGAAATAAAAAGTCAGAGAATTTATTTGAAAAATCTAATCTTTATTAGTAGATAATAATTCTAAATTTTCTGGTTTTTATGAATAATTTATGGCATATTTGCAAATATTTAAAAGTGAAGGACTTTTGTGTAAAATTGCCACTCGGAGGTAAATTTTTGAAAATTTAAGTTTTCTGGGTTGCACATGAGGACCAGCAAGATTAGAGGAGTTAGGGGATTAGATTTTGACTCTATCTGACTTGATTTTATTTAACTAATTAATTTGGCAAGAACTTTATATGTAAAGATTTATTTTTTTAAGGGATATTTTTGCAAGATCTTCAAAAATCCCTGAAAGCCAGACCCCGACCTATATTAGAACAGCAGCAGCCGTTCTTTTCCTCTGTTCACAATATATTATCTCATTTATTATTTTCTGGAGTTTTGGAGGCTTGGATCTTTCGAGTTTTCGCAAGGAGGAGGAGCTTTTCGTCCTTATCTCTACTACTATAATGGGAGAATGCCTTAGTGTAATTTGTCCATATCCCAACCCGTGGATTGTATGTGCAACTCAAACTCTCCCATTAATTACAACAAAAACTAACTAACAAACAAAATTTCACCTATTTAAAACGTGCAACGCATGTGCAAAATAAATTTTCAATATTTTTAACCCCAAATATACACATTTGTTGCACGTACAACTCAATTTTTTTTTATAAACATGTGCATTGCACGTACAAAATGTAGCCTTTTCTTCAAAATATTTTTTCCAATTACGTGCAAAGCATGCCCAACTCCAAAACTATTTCTTAATACATATATCGCACATGAAAATCCTCCAACTCTTAGCAGAACGTGCATCGCACGTGAAAAATACTAGTTATTATTATCCTTCAATTGGTCTTCTTTGAGGTGGGTGGTACTTTTTATCTCTTGATTTGTTATATACTTGTAGAACATCTTGATTGATCAAGTAGGACATATGTCAGGATTTTGTATGATTATAAAGCTTGATGTAGGTTTATTAAAGAATGAATCTCAATAAATGAGTAGTCAAAATAACATCTTTCATGAAAAAGAACATACATTGATGAGTGACCTTTCATGCATAGATGGTTGAAGACAGTGGCGGATCCAGGAATTTAGTTCAGTGGGGTCCTTATAGAGATGTGGGTTGCTAATTAATTTTGAGTGGGTTCCTTTCTTTTAGTTCACTGGGTTCTTATAATGCTTATATAAAAAAAAATTACACTGTAGTTTTTTTTCAGTGGGGTCCGTGCCCCCCCCTGATCTGTAGCTACATCCGCCCCTGGTTGAAGAATGTTAGAGATTGGTAATGCACAAAGATTTTTACTTTTACTATATTATGCTTGAGTAATCACATATGCACGAGAATGGGTATTTTCCCAGTTTCATGTCAGTCGGTAGAGTCGGTCGAGCACAACTTTTTGAACTTGGTGTAGCGGTCGCTGTCACGACTTAGTTTTCACCATCTGTTTTACTACATTTTGCGTGAATATTTTTCCTAATTTGTATGAGACTTGTATGAGTCGTTGTCTAAATTGGAAAAGATCTACACCTTGTTTTAGGAAAGTTGCTTGCTTTATTGCAATTATATCATGTGTGGACTAGGATATGATTAAGTAATGGGTTCACATCTGCACAAGAATGGGTAAAGAATTAGTGGTTATTGTTTTCCCGATATTGTACACTGTTTGATTTTGAATGAGAGGATTGATCTTCGACTTGGGGTTGGATTTAATAAATAATGGAAGAATTTGAGTTTAGTTAAGTTTTGAATTGGAATAGATTGACTAATGTATACCCATTGTATGATAGATTTTAGTATTGAGATATATATATACCCAATTCTTTGTATGTGAAAGAATCATAATTGCATTGTTAATATTCACAGTGTTCATATGAAGAGTTTTCCTTATAATCTCACTATTCAATATTATGACTTCGGGTTTCAATCTATATGTATATGCATGGATTTCTCAGTGTTTTGTCGAAGTAATACAGTGCACACATATATATGTATTTGCTTGGAGTTGTATCATTTACTTACAGTCGTGCACTAGTTGACTGGCTGCTGCAGACTACATATCAGTCGACCTGTAGTCGACTGCAAGTGTTGCACTGCTGGCCTGTCGGTCGACTGCAGCGACTGGTTGTCTACCATTTGACTGTATCGGTCGACCGCAACCTTTTGTACTTCTGCAGTCGGTCGACTGCAATGGTTGAGTTGTTCACTATCTATTTTACTATATTTTTCTTTTATTGTAACGAATGTTTCTTCGATTGTGTAATCGATGATTTTTAGTTTTCCAAAGTAACTAGTTTCAAGCCTTACTACTTTCTATTTTTAATAGAATTCAGCTCAGATTTTCGTGGTTTTAGAAAGTAAATATTATTGAATTCCAAGAATATCGTATTTCAGATTTTTCTTTCTACTCTTTCGAAGATATAAAATCCCAGATAATTGATGTTTAGTTTCAGTTTGTTAACTAATTATGTGGATATGGTATGTACATGGAGGTATTTTGGTTGACTATTGGTTTGAGGAAAATTCTCATTGTGAGTTAAGTTGATTTTGAATTTATGTGATTAAAAGAAATGATTGAGATGGTATCCTGAGTTGTGAGACTCTAGTGGCTGGGTGGGACCCTAGTGTGCTAGCAAATTGAGATTTTGAGGAAGTGGATCAGTGGGGCCTTCGTTCCTGGTTTTGTAGAGTTAAGTCCGGTTGGGTACATCAATTCTAGGGGGGACTGTGAAATAATAAACATAAGGACATGCACTAGTTGGAGTTGTGATGAAATAAGAGAAAACATGGGTAGGCGGCCTCATATGATTCACTGTGGGAGATGATCTTAAGAATGATCGGGGGTGTAATCACTTGCTTTGTGGGATGCATCTTTAGAATTATCGGAATCGAAGCGACGCTCATAGGATGTTCGTGTGATGAGGTACCATTTGGCTTGCGGTGTGCGTTTCAATTTCCAGAATTTTTGGGGTGTGAGGGAGTGTACCCACAATCACTTTTGGTGGGAAGTTAATTCTCAAGAATTATCGGGGCATGGAACTAGATACTCACATAATAATCTAAATCTTAAAGTAATTACCATAGTAGGCTAATTTCATAACGAGGGATTGAATCCTATAAAGTGGAGAATGATAAGGGCTTGCCCCGGACCTATTTAGAATGGGATGCATGAAATTCGATAATTACGCATTAGAAATCATCATATGCATTTGTGTTTCGTGATTTGTTTTATGCATGCTCGCTTTCTGTTTTCATCTCATACACTTGACACTTAGCCTAGTTATACTTGTTGTTCAATGTTCTATTTATTATTGTTTATGCATAATTTATTATTGTTTTATTAATATGCATTAAGTTTATGATTGTGAGACAACTTGTAGGGTAGACTTGTTTTTGTAACAAATAAATTAATAACACATGAATATTTAGTAACTAGGTGTGCATGGAGAGGCACGTGCATTGCACATGCACGTGCAATTTGTGCATGAAGGGGTGGCTGGATTGTTCAAGAGGAGATGGGGTGAGTGGAAAAGTGGTGAGGTGGTTGTGTGATCATGGGTAATTCTTCTAATTCCCTAGTACATCCTAGCCCTTCATCTAAATGCATCTCCACCCTTCATTTAGCCTTGAGTAGTGTATAAATAGCCCCCCCTTAGCCATTCATCTCTTTGCACCATTAGAAATTTGTAAAGAGTGAGAAGAAAAGAAAGAGTTGTAGAAATTGTGTGTGAGAAAAGATTGAGAGTTGTGCATTTGTGTGTTTCCCTTTCACCTTGGAGGTCGGCCAATACCACTAGAAGAGGAGGAAGCTCGGGTTTTCTTAGTTCAAGGAGGAGAAGGCTCACAACTAGGAGAGGATCGTGTGTTCAAAGAGTTTCTGTCACGCCCCGCTTCCCAAAATAGAATACGGAATACGGATACGTGACATAATCAGAGTCGGAAGCAAAAGGATCTTTACAACATCATCATGTCATGCCTAGCGAATGATTTTCATCATCCATAAGCTGTTCAAGAATCTTTATAACATTTCACAAGAATAATCAGAGTCGGAAGAAAAAGGATCAACCAATCATGCACATATGAACCAAAATACCAACAAGAATACTTGAAACCAAATATATTAATCTTAAATAGTCATGATCTGAATAAGTCAAAATCCTGGGTTACACTGCCCAAATACAAAATAAATACAAGTATCAAAATACAATTGTTCAAGAAAGCTACAAGAAATAATAATAATGAAATCTAGCACTAATATTTCATGTCACCAATACCATCTGGAACCTGTTCTCCAAAATATGCAATTTAACAATTGCATGAATAGGAAAAAGAAAATAAGTACCCATCAATTACAAGTTACGGGCCGCTTGTAATGTAGGATACAAGTACATGGGAAAAACTAACTAATAACATGGAATAGGCATGATATCAAGTATAACACTAGCATGGTAAGGTGAACAAGTACAAGTGGCATGTATCAAGTGTCAAGTGAACAAATATCATATAAACAAGTATCAAGTATTACGAAATCAAGTAACAAGTAACAAGTGTCAAGTGGCAAGTGTCAAGTGATCATGTTTAAGTATCAAGTCTCATGTATCATGTAATCAAGTATCAAGTAAGCATATATCATGTTCAAGTGTCATGTATTAAGTCTTGTAGTTATTACTATCTAGGTAGCACTTCATGCACCCATACCGCATGGTTGCTATAACAAACAGTTTCACTTTAGATTTCATAGTGGGCCATAGAGGGCAGTGTACTCAGGGACAAGCTCTCAAGTAATCAAGTATCAAGCTCCAAGTAACCAAATAAACAAGCTTCAAATAACCAGATAAACAAGCTCCACACAAGCTCCAAATACCTAAAATATCAAGCTCTGTGTCAAGTGTGCAAGTGCAAGTAATAACAGGTCAAGCTCCAAATAATCAAATATCAGGCTCCAAATATCACATAGGATCAATAGATCCCCTTCTGAGTACACGTTTCTGTATTATCCACAACTAGATCTTTCCCTTAAATCCCGATTTGGTTATTTATTATTAGTATCAAACAAGCATGTATGTGTCACGAAACAGTACCAGTATATCATTGTATAATCAAGTAACAAGTTCAGGTCGAAAGATAATCATGCACAGGTGAAAGGTAACACACAAAAGGATAAAATAACCAAATTCCTTGTTTAGGATAGCAAGACCATACTACAGTAAAACATAGATTCCCGTTGTTACAAATATGCAAATCTGAATCCATAAAAAGTTCTAAAAAAGTCTCCTTGCCGAATTCATCAAGTATATATGAGTAATATAGTGTTTCAGTAAAACAAGTCTCAAAACTGATTTGAATCCAGAAAATACGTTCAGCCAGAAATTAGAAAATCGTATTCAAAGTCAGGAAAATAGAATCAAATCACCTCAAATAAATCCAGGAAAAATCTGGAGCATTCCCATATATATCTAGTATCAGAATATAAAGTTTCATAATTTTTCAGTAAGATTATTTCAGCCAAAAAAAATCAGAAAACATCAACAAACGTTAGTTTGGCAAATCTGGAATTCCCAACACTGCTGTACAAAAACTATAATATCTCGCAAACCGTGAAACGAAATCCAAATCTGCCAAAGGGAGAAGAAAATAGACAAAATAGTCTAACTTTTATGTTTCATACAGGCAAAGGAATTAGGTTGTAAATACAAATCTTTACCGATTAGCGAGCAAAATCCAGCAAGTATAGTCTTTATAAACAAGCATGAAACGACATATAAAACTCATCAATAAAATCCACCAAAATTATGGGTAATTCCTAAATAGATATAGAAATACTGACCAAAATTTCAGATCAAAATAATATGTTTAACACTAGTATCAGAATAGAGTAGTCATCAAAATCATCAAGAAACAAAATTTGGAAATGAAATACTTCTCTGTAGTAAAACATCCATATCTCACACATACGAAAATGAAATCGATCAAGGTCAGAGATTTTGAAAGAAGATGGATTTCTCTAAAAATTATGTTTAATACTGACATTAAGATACTGACCTTAACATGGTCCAAAATAGCAATTAAAATTGATCATCGAAAAAATACAGATTTTCCTTTTAACAACAAATCAACATACAACATACGAAACTCGTTCCAAACACAACCAAACATGTTATAGAGTCTACTAAGTATCCAAACATCATGAAATAGGGTATATGGCATTTCCACAACAAGTATATCACATGGATCCAAACAACACACAAATTCTCATAATTATCTCATAAATATAATCACATCAAGAACTGTCAAAACCTAAGTTGTTTAATGTCAAATTTGTGTCGTGAGGTAACTATGGTCAATAGCACTATAGAAACAATACTCATAAAAAATACATCACACCCGAGTTGTCTCTGGAACCCAACTGCACTACAAGCGGTATTTATGACTTGTATCATACAAAGAAATTGAGTACAAGTTACTTGCCTGAGAGACAACGACGGAAATGGCACAAAAGCAAGAATAACTGGAACGGATTCCCGGGGCACCAACACAATGAACGGATCACGAACCAATCACGAACACACGATCACAAAATCAGACGGCTGAGATCGAAGATCAAGATCAAGATGATCCGATCAGATCGGACCGCCAGATCTCCCTGATGAAGATAATGATGAAGATCAAGATCGATCGATCGAATGGCTGCGATCAAAGGAAATTGATGATCATCATGACCGTGACGATCAAGAAGAGATCGGACGGTTAGGATCTAATCGGATGATCAAGAGGCAATCAACGGCCCACATCCAATCAAACATGATGATCAAGATCCAACAGACGGTCAACATCACCCCGATGATGATGATCAAGATCAAATCAATGGACATCTAGGAATCAATCAATCAAGATGAAGATCATAAGATCGGATGGCCCACAATCAAAACGATCATAACCCAATACAATAGCAACAATAAAGGCATGGGGAGTGCACTGGCTGACTGTTGCTCGGGAGGAGCACAACACCTGGGAGCGGTGCTGCAGCCGCACGACGCATCGCAGGGTTAGGCAGCACTGCTATTGTGCGTCGGAGGTGGGATAGGGCAGAGGACGACATAGGGACAACGGCTAGCACTACAGGGAGGAGGCAGCACAGAGGACGGTCGCGACTGGAGCTACTGTCGCGAGGTGGTTGCGACAAGGAGCTCGCGACTTGCTACGAGGTGCTGCTGCGGAGGTTGGGTCGGGGCTGCACTGGCTGTCGACGTGGTAGGAGGGCACGCAGTGTAGTGCTGGGCGATGCTGGTCTTGCAGAGCCACCCCAAGGAGATGGCGAGAGGGTGCAGTTGTGGCGAGGTGGCAAAATGGCGGTGTAGTGGCTGAATGCATCGATGCTACTACTGTTGGCCACACGATGGCGGAAGAGGGAGAGAGGGAGAGAACGAAAGCACAGGCGGTGCAAGGGGAAGGAGAGGGATGGAGAGGAGAGGGTGCATGGGGGTCATTGCTGGTGAGGTGGCTGACTTGGAGGTCAGGGAGAGATAGAGATGGGAAGAGGGAGAAGGCACATGGGAGATGAAGAGCCGACTAGGGGGGAAGATGAACAGTCGGTGCATGCAGTGGATGGGTTTAAATAGGGGTAAAAGTTAGGGTTTAGATGATAAGAGGGTGTGGGGGAGGTAATCGGGTTTGGGGGTTTAAGTGGGTATTGGGTAGTTGTTATAGGGTTTGGGTATTGGGTTTATTTAATTAGGATATAATGGGTTTAGGGTATATTGGGTTGTGGATATTAAATAGGGTAGTTGGGTTATTAAAAAGAAATCAAATAAAATAAAAATGGGTTTTTGGGTATTAGAAAAATACAATAACTAATAAAAATATAAAATTAGGATTTTATAGAAATATTAATAATAATAATAAAAACAATAACAATAATAATAATAATAATAATAATAGTATTAAAAATAATAATAGAAATTGAAGTGTTAATAACAATAATAAGATTTGCATTACAATATAAATCATAGAAAATAGTTACAATAAAATTATTGATCGAAAACAGATTTAGATAGGAGATCTAATAATACAATTTGACAGAAGAATTTGAAAACCAGAAAAATAATTTGCAAAAAATTTTAAATACAGAAAATACACAAAATACAATTTTGGTAAAACAGGGGTTACAGTTTCTCTAGGAGTTTTCTTTGTTTCTTCAATTAAGGTGGGTGATTTCTCTACTTCTAATGTAAATACCATGCTAGGAATTGATTTGATTAGTATGCTAAGAAAAAACTAGTTAAAATTGGCTTTATGATTGTTAAAAAGAGACTAATTAGAAATGAGAAGAATTCTTGATGAATTAGATGATAAATTGGTAGAATTGTGATTATTAAATTAGAAATTGTCGTTTTTCCATAGAATGTATATTTTATGAACCATGCTAGATTAAGGAAATGTGCTTGTGAATGACTAGTTGGTTAATTGAACTATTAATATGTGTTATTTTAATTAGTGCAACATTAATGTGATAAAAGGAAAAATGTTCTAGAATTCTTGTAGAAATAAAAGAAAGTAAGAAAACATCTTTTTGTGATAATTGTATTGCCAAATTGTGAAGAAATTATTGTTGCCTTTCAAAGTCGAAAATGTAGACTTAAAATATAAATTGGGAAGAGAATTCACTTTTAATGTCAAAATAATGATTTTTAAATTACTGTTATGTTGCAAATTTCTAAGATTGTTAATCTGAAATTTTTTATGATACAAAAATAGAAGAGAAGAAAATTAAAAGAGTTTTGGAATTATGAAAATTTATTAATAAACAGAGTTGAGTTAGTTCATATCGGTTAGTCACTCAGGCCTTTCTAGTCGAAGGGTGCGCTTTGGTTCTGTTACTGTAGCTGAGCGGAGCTACTGGCCTGGGGTTCGAGTCTCTCAAGAGACTCTGTTTTTCAAAATTTTGATTTTAACTCAAAACCGAGAGCCCAAACTTAAGAATAATTTAATTCCTCTTGGATTTACTGGTCCTCGGGTGCGAAACAGTGCGGTTATTGTTCACAGGCGGGGGTTTGTGCGTGGGTTCGAACCCGGCCTTGGCCACTTTTCTGGAAAATCTGATTTTTTTTTCTATTTTGATTTTTAAAATAGTTTTTTTGTGTATAAATAATTAAGGAAAAATTATTAGAAATCTTAGAAAAATACCTAGACTTCATGAAAATTTTCTACAATATTTTGACTAATTATAATGAGAATGAGAAGAAAATTTTAAGAAGAAAGAGATTAATAAGTTTCTTAAAATATGAATTTTTGGGTAATTAAAGACAACTAATATTTTGATTATAGAGAAGTTTTGTATAGAGTTTTAAAATGAGATTTCTTGATATGGAAAAATTGAGTAAAATTAAATATGAGATTTTCTGTTTAATTATGCAAATTGTGCATGGAAAATGAACTGAAAGAAACATATTGAAATATGGAATTTATGAATATGAACTCTCATTTTGATGAACGTGAAACGAGTTGGACACTAGAGTTTAACTAAGTCCTCACATCGGCATAAATGAAAATTTGAATGAGAAATGTGATGATAAAAGATCAAGATTGGGTCATGGTTAATGATTGATGTTTAAGACCGATGTAGAGGTGACGCTAATTCTAGAGTATTAATTTTATTCATGATTCTATTATCTAAGGATTAGACACATAGTGGAGATGTGATGAAAGTAAGAGAAAAACACAAGTATGATGGCCACGGATCTCCGGTGTGAGAGTATTCATAGGTTGCCTACTTGATGTGTCATGTCATGGCGTGGATACATCTCCGGAATTATCGGGACCGTGGCGACGCTTGTGGGGTGTTTGGTGACAACGTAGTGCCATCGTTCCATGACGGAGGCGAATTGTCCATAGCCTCTGCATGATGCGTCATGTCATGAGGTGAAAATCCCCTCCAGGCTGTCTGGGCATGGGCCCGTATCTCATAGAACATCTAGGATACTTGTTGTAGTTACCGTACTAGTTTAAGTCATAGCGAGGGATCCAACCCTACAAGATGAAGAACGATTAATGGCTTGCCCTCGGACCTATGTAGTATGGGATGCATAGAATTCGAACAAGTGCGCATTATTGTCATCTAATGTAAATAACTGCATTAAGGACTAAGTGCACATTCACACACGATATCAATAGGATAGTCCCCCTTAGTTTTGTTTGTGACAAGTGTGTGCTTTCTAAGTAAGAGAAATTGATGTATTAGATCCTAGCATCAGTTGTATGCAACTGACGTGCCCACAGTTTCTATGTAGGACAAAGTTGATGACAAGAGTAAAGATTTAATGCTGCTTAAAGAAATGTTCAAGTTGTTGTTTAATTCATGTATAATGTTGTAATTTATAATTCCACTGCGTTAATGTAATCATGGTTGTTGATAAAGTTTTTAAATACCTTGTAAAATTGTACGAATTGAAGTATAAAGATCCTGTGGAACTTCGAATTTAGTCTTATTTGGAATTCAGGGTGTTACAGAGCTATAGCTCTGGCTGTCGAGGTACTATGTGTTCACTTCGATGCTTTCGATCTCCGTTGAGCTCTGATCTTGGTCGAGCTACCAACTTTGTCGAGCTATGAGCCTCGTCGAGCTACCATCCTCGTCTAGATATGGAGTTGAGTTTTGTCGAGCTATGGGGAAGCTACTGTTTCATCGTGCTATGAGGTTGGGGTCGTCGAGCTATGATCTCGGTCGCGCTATGGAGCTGAGTTTTGTCGAGCTATGGGGAGGCCACTGTTCCTTCGTGCTATGAGGTTGGTGTCGTTGAGCTATGATCTTGGTCGAGCTATGGAGTTGGAGCTCGGCTATAACACCCTGTACTTAAGATGTGTACATATATAATATTATATAGAAATATATAATAATAATAATAATAATAATAATAATAATAATAATAATAATAATAATAATTATATATATATATATATATATATATATATATATATATATATATATATATATAAGTGAGTAGTGGTTGTTGGGCTATAGGAAGTTCTATAGGGATTATGGATTAATGGTTTAATCAAGGAGCTTATAGAAAGAGATTATGGGGCATAGGCTTTAATGGCACAAAAATGCATGAAATGAGAGAAAAGGGTGACTACCATGTTCATGTGCTGACGTGCGTATGGAGTGTGTGCATGGGTTAGAAATGTCCCATATCGGAAAGAAAGTGAGGAGAAAGAGAGTATATATAGGAATTGCCAACTGATAAAGGATACCTAAAGGGTTAACTCACCTTTTGATGGTGCTTGTGGTCGGCGGGGCTAGAGTTTTGTGTTCGTTCTTTTGCGTGCAGCACACGTAGCTGTGTGCGCAGCTGACCCGGACTCGGGGCATTTCAAATGGTATCAGAGCTGACTTTCGACACCGAGTGTGTGCAAGATGTACGCTTGAGAGGGAGCGAGGTTGGTACAGGTTGCCCGGATAGGGGACTGTACAGCTAGCAGAATCAGGGTAGTCCTCTCTACATCGGCTATAAAGGGATCCTGGATCAGGTTGCATGTCCCGGGCTCATTGAGGACGCCGAGTTCTTAAGGGGTGTGTGTGTAACACACCGTACTTAAGAGGTGTGTATATATAATAATAATAATAATAATAATAATAATAATAATAATAATAATATATATATATATATATATATATATATATATATATATATATATATATATATAAGTGAGTAGTGGTTGTTGGCCTATAGCAAGGAGCTTATAGAAAGAGATTATGGGGCATAGGCTTTAATGGCACAAAAATGCATGAAATGAGAGAAAAGGGTGGCTGCCAAGTTCACGTGTTGATGTGCACATGGAGTGTGTGCATGGGTTAGAAATGTCCCATATCGGAAAGAAAGTGAGGAGAAAGAGAGTATATATAGGAATTGCTAAGTGATAAATGATACCTAAAGGGTTTACCCACCTTTTGATGGTGCCTGTGGTGGGTGTGGCTAAAGTTTTGTGTTCGTTCTTTCGGGTGCGCGCACACGTAGCCGTGTGCACAGCTGAGCAGGGCTCGGGGCATTACATCGGCAGTGTGGAGGAGGAGCAGCTCGGCAAGGCATTGTGAAGATGAGGTGCTTGGAGTTGGAGCTCGGCAGTGTGGAGGAGCAGCTCAGCGAGGTTGCTTGAAGAGGTGCTCGGCGATGCAATGTCGAGCTCGGCGACGAGGCCTCTTGAATTTTGAACATGATGGAGTTAGAGGATTTGGATTGCGGGTTTGGGATCAAAATGAAGTTTGTTTTGAAAACCGAACTCAAAATGAAGCTGGGTTCAAAGTGGAGGTTTTGGGTTTTAGAGAAGAGGGTTTTGAAGCTTGCTGAGTTTGAAGTGGAGCAGGGTTTTGGATTTTTCTTGTGCTTGCATGTAAATATATATATATATATATATATATATATATATATATATATATATATATATATATATATATATATATATCACACACACAAAATTTTATTTCATAACCCTTGGTCCCTAGGCCAACTGAGTCTTTTCGATGAGTTATCGCTTTTCCGTTGAATTTTTCTATTGTTGACCAAACGTTGTATTGTTTGCTTGTTTTGTTTATCAAACATCTCGTCGTCCATTCTATTTAATCACTCTTTCGTCGACCGAGTGTTGTGTTATTTGCTTATTTTTTCAATCGAACATTTCATCGTTAAACGAGCGTTCTGTTGGTCTCAGGGCAGAGTGCTTTGATCGTTGGATCCTGAGTGAGTGGCTGACTTGGATGAGCCGTTATTGAAGCAATTCTTGTGATGGAGTTGAATGGTCGAACTTTCTGTTTGTGCCGAGCAGGTTTGTCGAGGCAACTCTGAGACGGAGTTGGTCCTAGAGCTTGCCATTTGTTCCCAACAAGTTTGGGGAGAACTATGTAACGGAGCTGAACGTTGAACTGGTTGTTTGCGGCTAGCAAGTTTGGAGACAACTGACGGAGTTGAATGTTGAACTTGCCGTTTGCTCCCAGCAAGTTTGGAGAGACAACTCTGAGACGGAGTTAGTCATTTGAACTTGCCGTTTGCACCCAACAAGTTCGGGGAGAGGCAACTCTCAGATGGAGTTGATGTTGAAACTTCCATTTGATCCCGGCGAGTTTAGAGATATTTCTGTGATGGAGTTCAACGTTGAACTTACCATTTGCGCCCAACAAGTTTTGAGGGACAACTCTGAGAAGGAGTTGGAAGTATGAACTTACTGTTTTCACCCAACATATTTTGTAGAGACTACTCTATGGCGGAACTGAACATTTGAACTTGTTGTTTGATCCCAGCAAGTTTGGAGAGAAAATTCTGAGATGGAGTTGAACGGAGAGCTCGCCGTTTGATCCCGACAAGTTTGGTGAGACAACTCTGTGACAGAGTTGAACGTTGAACTTGCTGTTTGAGCCCAGCAAGTTTGGGGAGACAACTCTGAGACGAAGTTGTGCGTAAAGCATGTCGTTTGATCCCAACAACATTGTAGAGACAATTCTTTGACAGAGTTGAACGTTGAACTTGCTTTTTGAGCCCAACAAGTTTGGAGAGACAACCTCTGAGACGGAGTTGTGCGTAGAGCTTGCCGTTTGATCCCAGCAGGTTTTTAGAGACAACTCTTTGACTAAGTTAATGTAGAGCTTGATGTTTGATCCCTGTAAGTTTGGAGAGAACTCTGTGATGGAGTTTGACATTTGAGCTTGCCGTTTGTGCCCGACAAGTTTGGAGAGACAACTCTAGACAGAGTTGGACGTAGAGCTTGATGTATGATCCCAGCAAATTTGGAGAGACAACTCTAGACGGAGTTTGGCATAGAGCTGGTCGTTTGATCCCAGTAAGTTTGGATAGATAACTCTAAGATGAAGTTGATGCAGAGCATGTCGTTTGATCCCATCAAGTTTGTAGGAGGAACAACTCTGCGACGGAGTTGAACGTTAAACTTGTCCAAACAAGTTTGTAGGGGCAACCCTAGTTGAAGTTGAACGTTGAACCTGCCGTTTGATCCTGACAAGTTTGGAGAGACAACTTTGCGACGGAGTTGAACGTTAAACCTGTTTTTTGTTCCCAACAAGTTTTTAGGGGCAACTTTAGTCGGAGTTGCAAGTTGAACTCGCTGTTTGTACAAGCGAGTTATAGAGACAACCGTGAGACAGAGTTGATCATTTGAACTTGCTGTTTGTGCCCAACAAGTTTTGAGAGGCATCTCTGAGATGGAGTTGAATGTTGAACCTGCTGTTTGCGCCCAGCAAGTTTGGAGAGGTAACTCTTTGATCGAGTTGATGTAGAGCTTGTTGTTTGATCCCGACAAGTTTGTAGGAGGGACAACTCTGCGACAGAGTTGAACGTTAAACCTGTTGTTTGCTCCCTACAAGTTTGTAGGGGCAACATTGGTCGGAGTTGAATGTTGAACTCGTTGTTTGGTACAAGCGAGTTATAGAGACACCCTGAGATAGAGTTGTTCTTTTGAACTTTGTGTTTGCACCCAACAAGTTTTGGGAAGCAACTTTAAGACAGAGTTGAATGTTGACCTTACTGTTTGTGTCCAACAAGTTTTGTAGAGACATCCTATGATGGAGCTAACATTTTGGACTCGATGTTAGCATTGTACTCGTTGTTTGGAGTCTAAAAGTTGTTAATGGAGCTCAAGTTGAGAGCAAGACATTAAAATCGTTGTTTAGAGTCAACGAGTGTTGATGGAGCTCAGGCAGTGAGCAGAGCATTGAACTCACTATTTGGAGTTAATGAGTTATTGATGGAGCTTGAGCGGTAAGCAGGGCATTGAACTCATTGTTTGGAGTCAACGAGTTGTTGATGGAGCTCGAGTGGTGAGCAGAACGTTGAACTCATTGTTTGGAGCCAACGAGTTTTTGACGGAGCTCGCACGGTGAGTGGTGCGTTGAACTCGTTGTTTGGAGCCAATGAGTTTTTGATGGAGCTTGAGCGGTGAGCGGAGTGTTGAACTAGCTGTTTGGGGTTGACGAGTTGTTGATGGAGGAACTCAAGAGTGTCGTACTCATTTTGTAGAGCGAATGAGTTGTGGGTGTTCTGAGTCATCTTAATATTGAAGTGAAGTCACTTGTGTTTATTCAGCATTGAGGTGATTCCATTCTTCTCTTTGCTGACAAGTTGTCATCTACATCGAACGAGGTCCTCGGGACATTGAGCTTGCTCTCCTTCGTGATGTTCTACGCTTGACGGCATTAGGACAAGTCTGTTTGCACGGTTCTTCATGCGAGGCAGGGTTGGAGCCTGCTCAGGTGAAGGTGGTAGAATAAACCAGGAGCTTGCCCACCTAAGGGATACTTGTCTTGAATTTTATCGTCAAGAGTTGAGGTGACCCTGGGAAGCTGTTAACTGGCAGGAGGCCTGTGAAGAAGTTTGCTTCTCTTAGGTGGGGCATCCCTTTAATGTGTAGTTGGAAGAACGACTTGCAGGACAACCTGTTGTTCACTATATATAAACGATCTATGGTTTTTTACTTGTAGATACTTGTAGTGACACTGGATCTGAATGCATAAATTTGCGATAGTTCTGTGATTTGAAGGATTCTTTTCATATGCTTGATCCTTGTTTTGCAACTTGTCGTTGAGATTGACGAGCCATCGACTGAGTTCTTTGTAGCTAAAAAACAAGGCCTCAAATTTGTTGTCTATAGCTAACGAACTGTCGATGATGTGCGTAATGTTTGATGGAGTTTAGAACTTATCCTTCTCGTACTCAGTTAGTTGTAGGAGCAACTCTGAGAGAGAGCCATTTTCCAAACTTGTTGTATGGGTCTTCCAACAAATTTTCAGGGTCACATCGAGTGGTAAGTTAAACTCCAAGTGTTGCTTTCGCAAGTTTTATTAGAGTAACTAAAGTCCATGATTTTGGACCTCTAATCTGTCTTTAAGAAATTTTAACTAGTTTCAGGAACAGATCGAATGACGAGTTGAACTCTGAACGTACTTGATTGTTGGTTGCTAAAGTAATCCCGAGCCATGGATACGAATTCTGAACTTGTTAGTTTAGGTATTAATAAGTTCTAGGAACAGATCAAATGGCGAGTTGAACTCCGAACTTGCTTTGTCGAAATTGTTAAAGTAACATCGAGCCATGGGTATGGACTCAAAACCTTTCGTCGAGGCATTAACGGATTGCAGGAGCAGATCAAATGGTGAAGGATACTCTAAACTTGCTTTGTTGCAAATTGCTGGAGTAACTTTGAGCCATGGGTATGGACTCCGAACCTGTCTTATATGGAGCCTTTAACAAGTTTTTGGTGCCATTTTTGTATATAAGTTTGGCACTCTACTCATTTTATGCATCCGTAGATTCGTACAATAATTTTACAAAAATAATAAAAAAATTTATTGAAAAATAATTAAGCGGCTGCTCTAGTTGCTTGCCGTTATTACATGTAGTGACCTGTAGCAAAAGCAGTCTTTATTAAAAATAAAACTAAATGTCTGGTCTAGTGGCTGATCTTTATTTAGAAAGTATTAAGCGCCCTTGTTGAAGTTCATGAGGTCTTCCACTTTCCAAGTCTTTGATGATATCTGCTTTCCCCCTGGGTCTTCAGGTTGATGAGCCGTGGGAACAACTTGGTAGACCTTGCCTGGACTTACCTATTTTGGAGCGAGCCCCCCATTGTTTTGCATAGAGAATGGGAGATCTTCAAGTTTGCCAATGTGTTTTGGCAAGTCTAGTATAAATTTGGACCTAGTGAGAGATGATTTGGCAGGTTTGGAAGTTTTTGGCAGGATTGATTGTTTATGGCAGTGACTTCAAACTTGTTCACAGTCTTGGAATTATTGTGACTGCTTTCTGGAGAAAACTCTTGTCATGCCCCGCTTCCCAAAAATACGGAATACGAGCACATGATATTGGCCCAACGAATGACCAATGTCACCTATAAGCTGTTTATCTGATTAACTCAACAATATAATCAATACAGAACAATTGCGCAGGCAATAATAATAATCTCATGAACAATAATACTTGGAATGAAGCAATATGAAATATCCAAATACAATAAACCAATGCTGGAAACAATAATAAAATCCGGGTCATAAGCCCAATACAATGAAATAACAATAGTTCAATAATTAAATTTTCATGACAAGAACAATTATTTATTAAGCGGCGATGCTATCAATTTCCTTCACCAATGTTGTTCTCCCAATCCATCAGGCAATTCTCCATCAACACTTGTAAACACTTCATCTAAAAAGAGGAGAAAAATTGTCCTTACAGCAAGTCATGGACAACAAGTAGAGAAAGCAGGGAACAATGGAATAACGATATAACAATGAATCAATGGATCAATAGGAATCAATAACAGGGGACAATAACAATAATCAATATCATGATAGTCGAGACAATGACTATAAACAATGATTCAATATTCGGTAAAAATAATCAATTATCAATAACAATAACACTTAGCCAATATTCGATATCAATAGGAACAATGATGAACAATATGCAATGTCGATGTGGTGTCAATCCTTAAGTCTATTAATTATTTTAATCCTAACTAATGTAGCACTTCACGCGTCCCATTTATTTACCACATGGTTGCTACATACAAACAAGTTATGTTTAGACTTAGTGGTGGATTATATAGTTCATGTACTCGGAAAACGATATAAACGATTTTCTTCAGTATTCAGTTATTCAGTCATTCAGTTATCCAGTATCAATGTCCAAGGAACAATATGTAGTTATCTAGTTATTCAGTCATTCAGTCATTCAATAATTGTAGGGAAACCACGAGCTCCCTTCCGAGTATAGTCTCTATATTGTCTACTACTTAGGTCAACCCTTAAACCCAGGCTTGTTAACAATTTTATCAATGCCACAATACAATACAATATGCAATCTAGAAACATTAGATGGACAATAGTAACTATAGGGGAGCAATAGGACGATAACTTAGATAGGACAATTAGAATGATGAAAATAGGACACTAGAATTATGCAATGCAACATATACACTTCAATTCATGCAATATAATGATATAGGATAATTAAACTATTAAAAACTAGAATATAAAATTCTGGACAGCAAGAGTGGTCTGTACAAAAATACAGTTTAACGCTGTTTCAGAACATGAAAACTGAATCCGTCAGAAGTTATAGAAACTATACTTCCACACGGTTCCAGCGAATATTTAAAGTTCAAAATCCGATAACAGTAGCTAGGTCAAACACATTGTTCTTTTCAGATTTCATGTTCAGGCAGAATTTCGACATCTTATTTTTAGAATCAGAAAAAAACTCAATAATAAATTCATTAATTTTTTTTTCTAGACTCCTAAAAATGTTAAGCAACAATCTGAAAATTTTCAGAGTAAAATTTTATCATTTGATCGGCCTTTTTACTGTTTAAACATGCAAGATAAAAGAATAAGAAAATCTGGAATTAAAAACACAGCTGTAGTAAAAAGGGGCTAACCTTTTTTACACAACTTGGAATACAAAAATTCAAGATGTTCTGAAAACTAGAAAGATAAGGCTACAATTCTCATTCAGAATGTAATTTACTTTAAGATCATCTACTGGGTCAAAAATAGCAGACAACATACATCCAAAAAGCAAGATACATGGTTTCGGTTATTTCAGGAAATATGTTAATTAAACATGATGGGTGTGAATTCTATTAGTCGATAAACTATATAAACAGCATGATGAGTGTTAAGACATGATAAATAAACTTAGAACACATACTTACACTAATTTATCATCAATCAACCATCAATCGATCAAACAACATTCAACCTAGCAATTCTTTCTACAATAATTTAGTTGTGTGACAAATATATGAACAAACCTATTATCAATTCTATATGCACACATGAAAGATTCAATCTTTGGAGTCAAACGTGGCATGAAGTCAAGAATATTGGGGTTAGCACGTGTAAACTCTCAATAGACCTAACGAAGATAATCAATACAATGATACGATAACGAATAGGATCTACTTACAAGAATTTTAATGAAAACTTGAATTTGAAACAATTAACAATTTAAGAGGAGAGTGACTTGCCTATTAGATGATAGTTTCGAATATCAAGAATAACGGGATGAGAATCCCGGAGCAACGAACACGAACCGCGAAGAACTACGTGCACACAACGTGCACCATCCAGAGCACATGCAAACAACAGCGGGGATCAAAAGGTCAAAGAACAAAATTAAAGACGATGATCACGATCTAAATCAAGGGCCAAGATCCAAAGCTAGATCGACTCCACATACATACAACAATCCACCCCAAACAGCAAACACGGATCCCCAAACTCACAAAACAGCAAACATCCTACATCTACCTCCAAAACAGCAACCAACCAAAGTTGGTCCCCACTCCCAAAACACCAAACAACCGATCCCCTACCCACAAATAGCCAACAACAATCACTGGTATATGATCATCTCCTTCTTCTCCCCAGCGATAGAGAGAGGGAGCGGCTCGACGGTGGAGGAACGATGACTGGCGAGCGGTGCAGTTTGACTGAGTCGGACACAACGGTCGAGCACCAGTGTTGGGGTTTCACTGTGCTGGCTCGTCGATCGGTAGAGGGAATGATGGAGGAGGGGTTTCTAGCTCGATCGGAGGTTTGGCGGCGCTCGACGGGCTGAGCTCGACGGTAAGGGGAAGGCGATAGGGGTTGGTGAAGTTGATCGAGGGCTGAGGAAGGTTCCATAGAAGAAGATAGTATGGGGAAGAGGGTCAGAATCGAGCGGGACAGAAGAGCAGCGGGGGTTTTGATTCTCGGTGATGGCATCGACGGGATCAAGGAGGAGCAAAGGGTGTCGGGGGGTCTTCGGAGGTTGGCTGTTGCACCCCAGATCCCCGTACTGGAAATCTGAGGCCATACTCCAAGAGTCAAACTTCAAAATAGCCACAATAATAGATAAGTAAGGAAAATTAAAACTTTTATTCCATATAAATGTTACATTTACAAGTGTTACAATATCCAAATAAAATTACATGATTTACAAATAATACAATAACACATGAATATGTCCCTTGGATGCTTGGACCAACTCAAGCTCTACTGTACCTGTGAATCGACTCCGGATACCTACAAGGTGGGGAACGTCAGTACTTTGACTGACGCAATGCTGATAATAACAGCGATCTCCAAGTTAACAATCACAACCATAATTTTATGCAAAAGAGAAGTGATGTGACAACTAGGGGTTAATGGATTCGGGTTATAGTGTTGTTGTATGCCTTGATTCCACAACTAGATGCAATCAATCACATGCATAATTCTAATGCAAGCAAGACTTTGGAGAACGCATGCATTCCATACTACATACGCCCCCAAATCTAGCCATATTTCTCCACATTTCAGGGATTCAAACCCTCACCATGCATCCTACTCTTGTACTCAACCTGTTCCCAATAGATTTCCATGTTTGAGGAGGTTGTAGTCATTCGGCCTAGTCCTGTACTGCAGTCCCTAAAGTGGTGGTAGCGTTTTCCACTAAGTACCTATGCACGGACCTCACTTAAAATGCCATGAAAACCTTTCGATACAAAACCATGTACCCAATGACGTCAATGATTCACATATAAACAAAACCCATGCGCATAAGAACATGACGTCCTCGAGGGTCAAATCCCCCTATCTGACAGGAGATCCTCTCCCGTTCCATACCCCGGCTCTTTGAGAATTAACAGATCGAGATACGATACCCGCAAACTCTGCACCTGAGAACCAAATCCGTATTCCTACGATAAGAAAAGTACAACACCTGACTATGGTCTGCTAGTACTAATGCAATGTATATACTCTTAATACACCACTCTAATCTAAGACTCACTCTAACCATTCAGGTAAAATATTACTTCCAAAACTCTGCCCATCGACCACTGGCCCTGGCGAAGTAAGTCCCGCTTGCCACTTTCCCTAGCTTGGAATCGTCCCTCATCATGGCCCGCATTCCACCTTAACCGGCATGAAAACAACTCTACGGCACCAACTTGGACGTCCAATGCCTCGACAGAAGTTCACATTTAGGTCGATAGACGGAGGGTATCACCTTACCCTAGTGACTAACTCGAGTCACAACAATCCTCCACAGGATTCAACACCAATAAGACCAGCAAATAGACACCATTCATCCCCAAACATCGATTCATCAACTCTTAGGTACCAAAAGAAAAAAGGTTCTCTCAACACTTAGCAAAAACCATGACTAAACAACTATGGAGTTTTTGCCTGAACATAAAAAGATTATAACTCCCATAATACAACTCAGATTTGGGTGTTCAAACCCAATATGAAAAGTTAAAGGCCTAGGATACAACTCTCTAGTTGATCATCACCTCAGATTTAGTCATCTAAATCCTCAAATAGCCTCACAAGCCTCAGCTTGTGTACTTCATGTACACTGTCTGCACCTTACCGATATCCTAAAACCCTACCTGCTCATCGGAATGATACCAATCCAGGTTCTGTGGAAAGGTGTGAATGTCCTCTACAACTTTCTAGTTGATCACAAATTAAAATTGTTTCATTTGATCACCCTAAAACAGACATTTCTCTCAGGTGTACAAAACCACACATAGGGCAATACTCAAACAGAGCCTTCAGCTCAGAATCTGGTTTTTGTCCAATCTTGCAAAAATGATATCTAATAATAAACTCACAGGAATTTCTTCACATAGGGCTCTTTGGGAAGCTCTAGATGTCTACTACAAATTCCTAATAGAACATTTCCTCAAATTATGCCCTTACAGAGCCACAAAAGTACCATCTTATCAAAGTGTCCATACTATCTGAGTTATGCACAATACATGCTAAAATAATCCATCAGAAATCACATACTTATCAAATGGTCATCAAATTTTCTTTACAAAAACTAGACATCATCATGAGTAACATGCAAAAAGTTTCATATCCAAATTCCAAGTGATCAATGAGTTCTCCCTATTACAATCATGCATAAAGATTCTACTGTTCTTCAGTTACTGTCTTGACTACCTTTGATTATATAATTTTGAACATGCATGAAACGTCATCCAAATAATTTCATGATTTTTATGTAGAGTCTAGATGCATATAAGAATTTATGGTAAAATTTTCAGAGATATATCATGTGTTAGGTTAATTCTAAGAATTCCTACAAATCATTTATCACAATAGAAAGACACAGTTCCTGTCTTACGACTCAGTCCTCAAAATCGATTTTATTAAAATATCAACAATCATCAGAAATTTCCGAAATAAATCTTGCATCTTCTAGACATATATGAGATCATCCTGTATAAATTTCATCACCAAATTCCAAGTAGTTTGTTCTCTGGAAATTCGGAACTAAGGCATGCAGATCATAGTTTTCTATTTTAGTTTCAAATTTCTAACAATCTACTTTTAAACAACCATTCTCATACTAGTACTACTCATGCATGCAAGTAATTAAACAAGAATGAACAAGAATAAGTTTAGAGAACTCCCCACCCTTAGTTGGCTTGAGAATATGAAGTGTGTCTTGAGCTTCTCCTCCAAAAATCCTACTCTAAAGCTTGGAAATGCTCCCTTTTTTTTTTTGCTCCTTTCACTTTTTCCTTCTCCTTTCTTTTTCTTTTCTGAAATTCCAGAGCTTAAGAGGTGGGAAAGGAGGGTTTTTATCAATAGAGGAGTGAGGGAAAGAGGGGGAAAGGGGACCAGCCAAATAAGGTAGGGGGTATGGATGAGGTGGCTAGGTGGTTTTGCCAAAACCATGGTCCAGCTCATTGTTTTTGAGACATGGCTTGGGCTGAAATATTTTTGTCTTGAGCAAGCTCTAAATGAGAGATGAGAGGTTAGATTTGAGTTCATGCAAAGAACATCCATTGTAGCATAATACAATTTCATATTTGCATAGGTACCGCACTCAAAGCTAGTGTATATACTAGTATCGGTCCTTCCCATACTCGCGCATCATCAAGAACGCAACCACCCGCACGAACTACCTCGCAAACATAAACGCACTCCATCATTCATACACATATAATCAAAACAACCACTGCAATATATATATATACAAAAGCATTATATCATCCGGGATATTACATTACTCTCTCCTTAGAATCGTTCTGTCCCTAGAACGACACTAGTGGGAGAAAAGAAAAGAAAAGAAAAACAACACCTAAAATAAATCTGGATACAAAGCCTTTATACGACTCTCCGGCTCCCAGGTGGCTTCTTCCACGAATTGATTTGTCCAGAGAACCTTGACCATTGAGATTACCTTGTTTCTCAGTATCTTGTCATGATGATCAAGTATCCTTACTGGTTGCTCCTTGTAGGAAAGATTAATCTGCAGATCTTCTGGGACCTCTGGTAACTGATGGCTCGATCCGGCACATACTTCCGTAGCATAAAGACGTGTAACACGTCATGCACTTGAGATAACTCGGCCGGTAGCTCCAACTTATAAGCCATCCTGCCAATCCTCTGCAGAATCTTGTATGGTCCAAAGTATCTTGGAGCTAACTTTCTGCCCTTTTTGAACCTAATAACTCCTTTTGTCGGCGACACCTTGAGAAATATCGAATCGCCTTCCTCAAATACTAGCTCTCTTCGGCAGTTGTCGGCATAGCTCTTCTGCCTGCTCTGTGCTACTTGTAGTCTCTTCTGAATAAGCTCGATCTTTTCCGATGTTTTCTATTTGATTTCCGGCCCATACATCTGCCGCTCTCCTACCTCGTACCAACACACGGTTGTTCTGCATCTTCTGCCATACAGAGCTTCATATGGGGCCATACTAATGCTCACCTGATAGCTGTTATTGTAGGCAAACTCTACCAAGGCTAGGTATTTCTCCCAACTTCCTTCGAAGTCCAAAATGCTTGCCCTCAACATGTCTTCAAGAATCCTGTTGACCCTCTCTGTTTGTCCATCAGTCTGTGGATGAAAAGCTGTACTGAAGTCTATTCTGGTTCCCAACACTGACTGCAGACTCTACCAGAATCGAGATGTAAATCTTGCATCCCGGTCGGATACTATCGATACTAGCACTCCATGTAGCTTCACTATGTTCTCGATGTAGATTTCGGCCAACCTCTCGACCGACCAGGTTGTCTTTACTGAAAGAAAATGTGCCGACTTTGTTAATCAGTCCACAATCACCCATATCGAGTCATTTTCCTTAGGGCTCCTGGGTAATCCAGTGATAAAATCCATACTGATGTTCTCCCATTTCCACTCAGGAATAGGTAGAGGCTGTAGCAATCCTCCTGGTTTCTAATTCTCGGCCTTAACATGTTGGCACGTCAGACATTTGGCCATGAATTTTACTATGTCTCGCTTCATTCCTGGCCACCAATAGTACTGTTTTATATCACGATACATCTTGGTGCTCCCGAGGTGAATCGCAAGCAATGTGGAGTGATCTTACTTCATGATGTCTTCTCTCAACTCCTTGTCCTTTGGTACACATAGTCTGTTGCCAAACCATAGTAAACCTTCTCTTATATTGAATTTGGGCAGTTCTCCTTTGTGCACTTGCTTCTTTATGGCTTTTATCTCCGGGTCTTCAGTCTGAGCCTTCTTCACCTGCTCATTCAAGCTTGGCTGTAATACCAACTACGCCAAAACCGCACTTAAGTGCTGAGCAACTACTTCAATGCCTGCTTGCCTGATCTTTTCATCTAGCTCCTTCCGGGTTGCTACCAGTGTAGCCACACTTCTCTTCCTGCTGAGCGCATCTGCTACCACGTTGGCCTTTCCTGGATGATATATGATTTCTGGCCTGATGTCTTCGAGGACTTCCTCTAACACCCCAAATTCCAAATAAGACTGAATTCGAAGTTCCACAGGATCTTTACACTTCACTTCGTACAATTTTATAAGGAATTAAAAACTTTTATTACAACAAGGATTACATTTTACACAGCGGAAGCGAATAGCAACATTATACATGAATTGAATAATAACTTGAACATTCTTTAAGCAGCAAGCAATCTTTAGTCTTGTCATCACTTTATCCTGCATTAAAAGTGTAGGTACGTCAGTTACAACAGACCATGAAAATAATTCATCAATTTCTCTTACTTAGAAAGCACATGCTTGTCACAAACAAAGCTAAGGGGGATTATCCTATTGATATCGTGTGTGAATGTGCACTTAGTCCTTAATGTAGTTATTAATATTTACATGACACTAATTCGCACTTGTTCGGATTCTATGCATCCCATACTACATAGGTCCGAGGGCAAGCCCTTAATCGTTCTTCATCTTGTAGGGTTCAATCTCTTGCTATGACTTAAACTACTACAGTCACTACGGTAAGTATCTTAGGTGTTCTATGAGTTACGAGCCCACGTCCAGACATCTTGGAGAGAATCCCACGCACTGACACATGATGCATCATGCAGGCATCCTATGGACAATTCACCTCCGCCATGGACAATGGCACCACCCTAGTCACCAAAACACCCCATAAGTGTCGCCACCTGGACGATATCCTGGAGTAGTATCCACGCCCTAATCATGACGCATCATGAGGACATCTTGTGAACACTCATACCGCCAATCGAATGGCCCTCATACTTATGTTTTTCTCTTTCTTTCATCACATCTCCACTATGCGTCTAATCCTTAGATAATTGAATCATGAATAAAAATCAACACTCTCGAATTTAGCGTTACCTCTACATCGGTCTTAAAATATCAATCATTAACAATGATCCAGAATTGGTCTCAATTTATCACAATTCTCTTTTCAAAACTTTCATTCTTGCCGACGTGAGGACTTATCTAATATTCTAGTCTCAATTCTCTTTTCATGCTCATTAAAATAAGAGTATACTTGTTCACAAATTTCACATTACATCATGTTTCTTTTTAATTTACTTTTCATGCACAACTTTCATAATCTTAAGCAATTTCGCATTAAATTGTACTCAATAATTTATAAGTCAAAAACTCATTTTGGACTCCTTACAATTTTCTATATTCAACAAAAATATTCTCATCTTTAATTACAAAAGAATTATATTTTTAAGAAATTTCATTAATCACTTTTCTCCTCATTATAATAAGTCAAAATATTGTAGAAAATTTTCCATAAAGTCTAGATATTTTTATGATATTTCTAATAATTCTTCTTAATTTTTAAAATACTTAAGATCTCAAAAATATAATAATTTACCCCAAACATCAATTTTAAAAAAAAATGGCCGAAGCCTGGGATCGAACCCACACACAACAAGCCCACCCGTGCTACAGTGACGTCCCTGAGGCGCCACCGAAGACCAAAAAGTCCACAACGCTTACTGTTAAAGTGTGACTTAAATTATACTTAAGTTTTGTGTTCGGGTTTTGAATAAAATCAGATTTTTGGAAAAACAATGTTTCTGCCGAGACTCGAACCCTAGATCCAAGGCTCCGCTTGCTACAGCAACGTTCTTAAAATGCACCCAATGATGGACACAATATTATTCACATTTTAGAGCAATAATCTTAATACAATTAGACATTTAAAAGCTCTATATGTGGTATTTTACTCTTCTTTTCTCTTTTCCACAGGAAACAGCCTAAAGCAACGAAACAAAGCAGATTCAGGATGAACTCAGAATATTACAGAGCATCAGTCGACTGAGTCTTCACACAGGCGACTGGACAGAGGATTTCAAGTTTACACAACAGTCGACTGGGCTGATGAGTCATGAAACTACTGAAGTCTCGACACAGTCGACTTATATTCAAAGCCAGTCGACTGATCGACGGCAGAGTCAAAAGATAAGATATTCGAAGATTCATCCAAATCTAATTTCAAATCTATTGGAATCCAGATTTTATGCGAATAACAAATCAAATCTAGAGACTGGGGATTTCCAAGAGCACGTGGTGAACAGATAAGGAAGGAAAGAAGAAAAGAGAAAGAAATAAATCACCAAATCAAATAAAGGACTTTCCTGAAAAAGGGCAAAACCCTAATTCACAGCCGTGTTCTATAAATATGAGAAAAGAAGCATTATTCATGATCTCTTGATCCATCACCACCAACAACCACATCAAGACTTCAAACCAGAGCATCATTCTATCAACATCAAAGAAGGAGAAAAGAGATCCAGTACTCGAAGGCAGTCGACTGGGTGACAGCCAGTCGACCTTATTGCCGGACTTCATTAGTTTATTTTCTCCATCTCTATTCTTTTATGTTGATCATGTATTTGAACTTGTTAAGCAATAAAAGTATTATTATGTGGAACTAATTTCATAGTTGGGTAGATTGAAACCGTAGTTATGTAGTGCTATATTCTTCTGAACTATTCTGCTTTACTTATTGATTGAATCCGTTTGTATTGGTATAGATTGATGGTAATCAAACTTGTTCTCAACAGCCTGAGAGCAGTCGACTGAGGTGAGAGCCAGTCGACTGACAAACAGAGCTAGAGAATATCAAGTTTGTATTACTATCTATCTGAATCTGTTATATGAGCATATTGAGACGACCCGTATCTCGTGCCCATAACTTGTAACAAGGGAATCTTTAGGGGTTCTTGGTTCAATCAACTTAAGGGATCTAGATCTGATATCAATTTCTAGAACTTTGAGTGTTTGTTCGTTTCCACTGTTCTTATGTTTTCGTTAAGTGCAACTTAGTAGATACCATGCTAAACACTTAAGGAAAGAAACGAATTAGAGTAGATACCATGCCTAATTCTTAGCTTAGGGAAACATTACTTTAAGGAGTAGATACCATGCCCTTAAAGAGAACAAACATGAGTAATTAGAAGTAAGTTTAGAAGGTAACTGAGCATTACTGACTATTGGTGGAGATCAACAGCCCAACTATTCAAGAGATATTTGTGATTCAACATTTCTTAACTTAGTTTAATCTTTTTATTTCTTTTTGACTTCCAAACAACTCTTTATGATTTTTATTCTTTTTATTGATTAGTAAGTTAAAGTCTACAATCTCTGTGGGATCGACCCTTGCTATTGCTACGCTTTTCTAACGATTCGTACACTTGCGAGGTTGTTAATTTGTGTCTAGTTTTATCTATATATTTAGGTAGCTAGATTAGCACAACAAGTTTTTGGCGTCGTTGCCGGGGATTGTTAGCATTTTAACTTACGAATCAGTAAAATCCTTTTCTTTTTATTTTATTTTATTTTATTTTTTCTAACATTTTCTTTTAGTTTAATTTCTGCACACAGAGTCGGACCAGTCGACTGTCTCCACGATCAGTTGACTTCACAGAGGAACTTCTTTCAAAAGCAACAATGGGTGAGAATGTAGTAAATCGAGTACCAATGCAAGACAAATTCATTCCAAAGAATATTGCGCAACCGTCTTGCATAGCTTTTCAACCCAAAGTCACAGGAAACATGCATTTATCTCCTCAATTACTCAGTATGGTTCCCCACTTCAATGGTAGACTAGATGAAGATCCGCACCTACATCTGCAAGACTTCTTTGATCTTTGCAGGACACAAAGCATCCAAGGGCTTACCTCTGAACAAATAAGGTTAATCTTGTTTCCTTTTTCTTTAAAACTTAATGCTAAGTTGTGGTATAATTCTTTGGAACCAGGATCAATTAATTCATGGGAGCAATTGGCAACAAAATTCTTGAAAGAGTTCTTTCCAGCCCAGAAAACCAGACAACTAAAAAGGGAAATTCTACTTTTCCAACAAAAAGATGGCGATTTATTTTTCGAGGCATGGAAGGACTTTAAGAACAAGCTTTTTAAGTGTCCTACGCATAACCTACCTAAGGATGATCAGGTACAATCATTTTATGAGGGTTTAAATGACGCTAACAAAGCAATTGTAGATGCAGGTTGCAATGGAATGTTGATGAGGAAGAGTTGTGAGGAGGCCATAGAGTTATTTGAAGAACTCAGCGAGAACTCACAACAATTCTCAACAAGGAGGGGCGTCTCGAGAAAACAGGGAGTTTACGAAATTTCTCATAATAATAAAATGCAATTAGAAATGGAAACCATGAACAAAAAGATTGATATGCTTGTAAATTCAACGTTGGGTGGCATAAAAAACCAACCAAAAGAAAATTGTGCAAATTGTTTTCAATCTAACCATACAACTAATTCATGTCCCATGTTTTCTTTCGCAGATCAGGAGCACACAAACTACGTGGAACAGGGAATGTACCCGCCCCAGAACAATTTTTTTTCAAACACGTATGACCCAGGGTGGCAAAACCATCAAGGCAATCAATTCGCACCAGGGCATACGCAGCAGTTCCAAGGTGGGAATGGGTATGATAAGCCAGCACAAGAACAGACGAAGTTGGATTTCGAATCCACCATTCTTCAATTACTCCAACAGCAACAGCGAACAAACAATCAACAAGGACAGGCCATTCAAAAATTAGAATTTCAAATTGGTCAAATTGCTCAGGAGATAAGTGAAAGAAAGGCAGGAGAATTCCCATCACAAACCATACCCAACCCTAGAGGACAAGAACAACTCCAATCAAGGACAACACTAGAGGAAGAGATTGAGTTTACAATGTTTGATGCACCACAATTTCCATACGATGATCATGAATGTTATAATATTGATGTGGTTCAGGAAAGTTGTGACCAAACATTTCAGGAACATAGTGTTGATCCATTACAAGCAACAATTGCGCACCCTCCACTACTATCTCAAGATGAAATGGAATACGATGACTGGAGGATTGCAGAGATAGAATATCATCATGAAACTCCAGAGTCATATCCAGGTAAGCTTGCATCTGTATTTGAAGAGTTGGCATCTGATAACACTTGTGTGTTGCAGGACGAGTCGACTTATGAAGAGGAACAGTCGACTGAGGAAACATACAAGTCGACTGATGACCAGGACAAGTCGACTGCTACCAGGACACTAGAAGGGGTGCTGAAGCCACTACATGAACATCTGAAGCCACTACATGAACATCTGAAGCCACTACATGAACACCTGAGGCCACTACTTGATTATTTGGGAAAAAACCAGACATTACCTGTGACAGTTGCTGCAAAGTTCAAGATGAACGAAGAAGCAAGGCTGCAGGGAGTCTTGCAAAACCACAATGGTGCATTAAGATGGACAATTGCTGATAAACTGATGTCAAGATGGTACGGTCCATAACATGTTACAAAGGTTTCCCCCACATGGAGCATTGACGAAAAAATCAAATGTTCATGGTGAATGGGCAGAGGGGGGAACCTTATAATAAGATGAGTTGTGAGCCGCGAGTCATTCAATACATGGCACAACTCATCAAGTCTAGCTGAAGACAAGAAACACAGCGCTTATTGGGAGGCAACCCAATTTTTCAGGGGAGTATTTACACTTTCCCTTTATTTTCTTTCAGTTAATCATTATTATTTTCCTTTAGTTATTTTTACTCTCCTTACTAGATGGTAACACATGCCTATTTATTTATTTTAAATTTTTGTGCGAACATTGAGGACAATGTTCCATCTAAGTTTGGGGGTATTAGGGGTATTTAGTTATATAGAGTCTTTTGAATTTTTTTTAGGATAAACAATTTCTTATAAAGTAAGAAGAAGGATACTTATTTACTTTAGGATTGTTGAGTTTCATAGTTCCCTACAAAGTTATATAAGTCATGCGATTATACATAATAAACAAATGTGATACCTTTTTCTGGTGATTATTCCTTTAGATCTAGTCCTAAATTGAGTTTAAGTAAATAGAGTGATAAAAAAAAAATATATATATATAAATAAAGTCAATCTACTCCAATGTTTTGAGTGCTTAGTAACTAGGGGTATTCATCACCAATGTTTACCTTTACGTCAAACGGCAACTTGAAATATGAGTATGCAAAGCACTTTAAAGTTTGTGACTTGTTGAGTAACCGGGTGGATTCATCACAAATGTTTTGCATTCGCGTCAAAAGGCAAGTGACCACTTTAGAGAAGAGACAACTAAAAAAAAAAAAAAAAAAAAAAAAAAAAAGAAACCTCTAGTTTGCTGCTCGGTTTGTAGTAGAGGAAAGGGATAATCACAGATTGAGTAATCGCATACTATACTTACAGTAATTGCATGACAAATATGATTGAGTCTGGAGTTATAAATAGACAATTGTACTGAAGAAAGTGAGTATGATTAGTTTTACTTTATCTGACATTGTTTGTAGTTTTATATATTGATGCTTACGTAATATGAATTTTTGGTCTGGTAGTTAAGCCTACTTTTATTATTCCCCGTGTTCATAATTCTAGTTTGCTTGAGGACAAGCAAAATCTAAGTTTGGGGGTATTTGATGGACACAATATTATTCACATTTTAGAGCAATAATCTTAATACAATTAGACATTTAAAAGCTCTATATGTGGTATTTTACTCTTCTTTTCTCTTTTCCACAGGAAACAGTCTAAAGCAACGAAACAAAGCAGATTCAGGATGAACTCAGAATATTACAGAGCATCAGTCGACTGAGTCTTCACACAGGCGACTGGACAGAGGATTTCAAGTTTACACAACAGTCGACTGGGCTGATGAGTCACGAAACTACTGAAGTCTCGACACAGTCGACTTATATTCAAAGCCAGTCGACTGATCGACGGCAGAGTCAAAAGATAAGATATTCGAAGATTCATCCAAATCTAATTTCAAATCTATTGGAATCCAGATTTTATGCGAATAACAAATCAAATCTAGAGACTGGGGATTTCCAAGAGCACGTGGTGAACAGATAAGGAAGGAAAGAAGAAAAGAGAAAGAAATAAATCACCAAATCAAATAAAGGAATTTCCTGAAAAAGGGCAAAACCCTAATTCACAGCCGTGTTCTATAAATATGAGAAAAGAAGCATTATTCATGATCTCTTGATCCATCACCACCAACAACCACATCAAGACTTCAAACCAGAGCATCATTCTATCAACATCAAAGAAGGAGAAAAGAGATCCAGTACTCGAAGGCAGTCGACTGGGTGACAGCCAGTCGACCTTATTGCCGGACTTCATTAGTTTATTTTCTCCATCTCTATTCTTTTATGTTGATCATGTATTTGAACTTGTTAAGCAATAAAAGTATTATTATGTGGAACTAATTTCATAGTTGGGTAGATTGAAACCGTAGTTATGTAGTGCTATATTCTTCTGAACTATTCTGCTTTACTTATTGATTGAATCCGTTTGTATTGGTATAGATTGATGGTAATCAAACTTGTTCTCAACAGCCTGAGAGCAGTCGACTGAGGTGAGAGCCAGTCGACTGACAAACAGAGCTAGAGAATATCAAGTTTGTATTACTATCTATCTGAATCTGTTATATGAGCATATTGAGACGACCCGTATCTCGTGCCCATAACTTGTAACAAGGGAATCTTCAGGGGTTCTTGGTTCAATCAACTTAAGGGATCTAGATCTGATATCAATTTCTAGAACTTTGAGTGTTTGTTCGTTTCCACTGTTCTTATGTTTTCGTTAAGTGCAACTTAGTAGATACCATGCTAAACACTTAAGGAAAGAAACGAATTAGAGTAGATACCATGCCTAATTCTTAGCTTAGGGAAACATTACTTTAAGGAGTAGATACCATGCCCTTAAAGAGAACAAACATGAGTAATTAGAAGTAAGTTTAGAAGGTAACTGAGCATTACTGACTATTGGTGGAGATCAACAGCCCAACTATTCAAGAGATATTTGTGATTCAACATTTCTTAACTTAGTTTAATCTTTTTATTTCTTTTTGACTTCCAAACAACTCTTTATGATTTTTATTCTTTTTATTGATTAGTAAGTTAAAGTCTACAATCTCTGTGGGATTGACCCTTGCTATTGCTACGCTTTTCTAACGATTCGTACACTTGCGAGGTTGTTAATTTGTGTCTAGTTTTATCTATATATTTAGGTAGCTAGATTAGCACAACACCCAATGACTAGTAGGTCCAAGTGACTCACCCGTAAAGAAATCTTGTTAAACGATTTTATTTGTGGCTGTACTGTTTCTAGTTTATTGTAGAAAACTCGATTTTTCTCATTTAAATTGTTCTTATAAAAAATAGATTTTTCCTGAGCATAGTTTCTAAAAAAAGAGTGTAGATTGTATTTTCAAAATTTTTATAGAACTCATTTTTTTATCATAAAAACTATTTCTTTCATAGTTAAAATTAAACAATGGATCAAATTAACACATTTCGACATAAAAACATTTATTTTTATAAAAAAAAATTTATCAACAATTTCCCACATTCATGATGAGTTCAAATACAAATTTTCTCTCTTTGATTCCTTACTAAAGATTTAATTTATCAATTTATTCCTATTTCCCAACTACGTATTTTAAGAGACAAATAGGGCTAAATAAATCAAGTGATCACAATATTACTTGTATAAGGCACATAAACACACTTTTATCACAATTTCATCTATTTAATATTCCATGCAAGTCAATTTAAATTCCATATCGTAATTATAAGCACAATTTCCACATATTGTATCTTTTATTTCATGCATAGACAAAGTTTCACAAAAAATCATAATTCATCCATTTTAGCATGCGAATATACTACCAAGTCATCTTACACATTCTATTTACTCAACCACTTTTCCATGTAGATTACTTTGGTGTTCTTATCCTCTTAATCTCCTTAAACAGATGCATTGCAATTTTTTCTATTCATTCTTAACATAATCACAATGTCAATTCCTAGCATGGTATCTAAAGTAGAAGTTCGAGAAATCACCCACCTTTTTGAAGAAAAACAAATGAAAAGAACTCCTAGAAATCTCCTTGAACACGCGAACGATCATTCTCCTCCTAGATTGTGTCACCAAGTTGCCTTTTCCTCCTTGTACTAGATGGAACCCGAGCTCCTCTTGCTCCTCGTGATGATAGCCGACCTCCAAGGTGAAAGGGAACACACACAAGACACAACTCAATCTTTTTACTCACAATCTCTCAATCTTTTCTCACACTTTGTTTTTTATTTCTTTTTCTTTTTACCAAATTTTCAAGTGTATTGCATGAAGAGATGGAGGGGGAATTTATACATTTTTTAAAGTGAAATGGAGGGCCAAGAGGAACTAGATGGTTGTGGATTAGGGGCTAGGATGAACTAGGGAGTTAAATCAACTACCCATGAACTCAAAACCACTCATCCACTACACCAACTCTCCCATTCTCTCTTGCTCCATTCTGGCCTACCCCTATGCACAACTCAAGACACGTGCTAGTGCAATGCACCTGTCACACAATACACTCCTAGTTACTAGTTGTACATATTCATTTAATTAATTGTTTACAAAACTAGTCTACCCTACAAGTTGTGACAATTAAAAGAAAGTTAAGTTAGTGGGCCAATCTAGTGGGCTAAAAGTCTAAAAATAATTAATTTAATTAGTGTGGGCTAAGAATAAACTATAAGGCCTAGAGTTTAAAAATGCTTTTAAAATTAAAAAAGAGAAGAAATAAAATACTTCATGGTATGAAAATAAATAATTTTCTAGGGTAAAATGCACATAAATTTGCACGTGCAAAACACATGAAATCAACAAAAACCCTTATTTAATTATAATTAAAAATTCTGGATGTTACACTTCCAACCATCTCCTCAGCCTCAAATTAAGGTCCTTCTGCTGGTAAATATACTTTCGGCTCTTATGATCAGTGTATATTTCCACCTTTGCTCCGTAGATATAATGCCTCCATGATTTCAGAGCGATATTATGGTTGCAAGTTCCAGGTCATGAGTTGGGTAGTTCTTTTCATGTGGTCGTAGCTGTCTTGATCCATAAGCTATAACCTTGCCTTTCTGCATCAGCACACATCCGAACCCCAATTACGATGCATCACTGTAGATGACATAGTCCTTGTCCTCCTAAGGTAAAACCAATATAGGTGCAGAGATCAATCGATTATTCAGTTCCTGAAAAATATCTTCACACTTCTCCGTCCAGTCAAAACTTTGGTTCTTCTTGGTCAAAGCCGTAAGGGTACAACTATCATTGCATAATTCTAGATAAACTTCTGGTAATACCCAGTCATACCCAGAAAACTCCTTACCTCTTTCACCGTCCTTGGCTGTGTCCATCCCTTGACTGCTTCAATCTTCTGGGGATTCGTTGCCACTCCCTCCTTAGAAAGGATATGGCCTAAAAATGCAACTTCCGATTTTCAGAACTCACATTTGGACAATTTGGCGTATAACTGATGCTCTTGTAGCTTGCTCAGGACTGCTGTCAGATGTTCAGCATGATCCTCCTCCATCTTTAAGTACACCAAAATGTCGTCGATGAAGACCACAACAAAAGAGTCGATAAACGGATGTAGAATTCTATTCATCAAGTCCATGAAGATCGTTGGAGCGTTAGTCACTCCAAACGGCATTACCAAGAATTTATGGTATCCATGCCGAGTCCGAAATGCTTTCATAGGTACATCCTCCTCCTTGACTCGCATTTGATGATATCCAGCCGTAGATCAATCTTGGAAAATACTGCTTCTCCCTGAAGCTGATCGAACAAATCGTCGATCCTGGGAATTGGGTACTTGTTCCGAATAGTGACCTTATTCAATTCCAGATAATCGATACACATCTTGGCTGTTCCGTCCTTCTTCTTAACAAGCAATGCTGGTGCTCCCCAAGGTGATGCACTTGGTCTAATAAACCCCTTCTGCAAGAATTCCTCAATCTGCTTCTTGACATCATTCTGCTCTACTGGCGCCATTCTATAGGGTGCCTTGGTTACTGGAGTGCTACCTGGCTGAAGTGTGATGCTAAACTCGACATTCCAGTGTAGGAGAAGTCTAGGTAAATCTTCCAAGAATACGAGTGAAAAATTTCTCACCACTGATATCTTGTTCACCTCTTCACGTACTCGTACTTCAATAGTAGCTGCAACAATCGTTGCTCTCGACTTTTTCTTCCCGTGGAATACAAGTTCTGCTCCTTCGGCTGAGATGACTACCTCCATCTACTTGCAGTCGATGCTTGCTTTGTGCTTCGACCTCCAATCCATACCAATAATGACATCTGTTCCGGCAAAAACCAACTCTAGCAAATCGATACTTAGGGTTTCCCCGTTAATCTAGAGTTTACATCCCCTATAGCAAAGATCTGTAGTGAGGGTTGCCCCTGATGGCGTAGCCACCATCAAGGCTAAATCTAGAATTGCCTCTTGTGTGCATCTTAATTTTCTCGAAAAAGATTTTGACACAAAAGAATGAGTCGATCCAATATCGAACAAGACTGTAGCCAAAATTCCATTTATATATATGTCCTGTTACAAAAGTTCATCCTTCATCAACTTCCACAAAAACCCAAAATACAACTTAGAACTTCATTTCATCATTTCTTACATACCAGTGATTATCCCTTCATCTTCTTCGGCATCCTTCTTGGTCAAGGTGAACACTCTCCCTTGATGCATAGGATTCTTTCCCTTGTCGGTTGCTTCTGACCCTGCCCTGTTGCTGTTCCTTGGATTTTGGGGACAATTTGGCCTAATATGACCTTCTAGCCCGCACTGGAAACATCTCTAGGCATTCCTCCTGGGGCATTGATCCTTGAAGTGTCCCCGCTCTCCACAGTGGAAGCAGCCTCTGGGCTTGCACTTTCCCGTCTTGGCACTGGTTTTCTGAAATTCCTGACCCTTGCCCTGCTTCTTGAATTTGGATGCTGGGGTGGATCTCTTTTCTTTGTTCCAAAACTCCGTTCTTCCTTGACTTTGATTCATGTCTACCTCTGTTATTGCAGCTTGCCTCATCATCTTGTCGAATGGGCAATTACCCAACGGAACCATTCTCGACCTCAGTCCAGGCCTAAGCCATTTTTCTGACCTCTGGGCTTTGTTCGCTTCCTCCTGGACCATCTCTGGTGCATACCGTGACAGCTGAGAAAACTCCGTCTCATCTTCCCCGACAGACATATTTCCCTAATTCAAATTGTGGAACTCCATTGCCTTTTCTTCTTGCACATCCATGGGAAAATAGTGCTGTCGGAATTCCTTAAGGAAATCTTCCCAAGTGATCTGACCTTCTCCAAGACCACGCTTCACGGACAGCCATCAAACTTCGGCGTCCTTCTCCAGCAAGATTGTGGCTAGACGAACCTTGCTATCCTCTGGAGTCACCAACACCTCAAATACTGTCTCCACCTGACGTATCCAGTCGTCAGCAGCTATGGGGTCAGCCTGTCCTTCGAAGATCGGTAGTTTCATGCTCTTGAATGATTCCACCATCTTCACCGGATCAGCATTTACAGCAACTTCTGGTGCTCCTTGTGGCGGCACTTGGTTCTTGCTAGCCTCCACAAATGCTCCAATCATCTGGTATACCCGAGCGAATTCTTCCCTCACATCAAGGCCAGTACTATTGGCTCCGCTGCCTTCAGCTTCAGCCTGGTCGCTCTGGTTGCTTCTGGTCCTTCCTGCCATATGAAAGCTAATACTGACATCATCAAATAGCGATGGTAAGGTAAACTGCATAACACACACTAGCATCGGTTAGAAAACATACTAGTTTCATTCATTCAAAAAGGGTTTATAATGATATTGCCATCAATACAGTCATGATATCATCCAATGGGTTCATAGTACACCCATTAAAAAAAAGCAAGTCAACCTAGCAATTCAAAAAGATTGTCATCTATACATATCAAAACGTTCCCACAACACTAAGAGATATCATTGCTCTCCCGCCCTGGCGAGTTGCCAGTCTCAGAGCTTTCCCCGGTGTTTATCTTGTCCAGTAGATCCTGCATATCGCTGACTTGAGACCTCAAAGCCAGATATCGGCTCTCCAACTGTCCCAACCTTTCCTCATACCGGTGCTTCAAGAGTATCACCCCCGTCCTTCTTCCGCTTGTCCCTCTCCAGCTTGGCCACCCTTCTCTCGGCGTGTAACACCCCGAATTCCAAAACAGACTGAATTCGAAGTTCCACAGGTGCTTTACACTTCATTTCGTACAATTTTGAAAGGAATTTAAAACTTTTATTTCAACAATAATTACATCAGAGTGTTTTACATCAACAAGCAACGGAATAAATAAAATACAACAATAACAAATGTACAATTGTTACAACATTAACATTTAAGTAATCAACAGCATCAAATCATCTTTATATCTTCTTATAAACTCAAAGTCCTGCATATAAAACTGTGGGCGTGTCAGTTGCTTACAACCGAGGAAATATTATACACGGTCATCCTCGCTATGTCAAACAGTATAACGATTGTTAAATACATTAGCAAACTCAAACTTGATAAAAAACAAAGCTACAAAGGGACTATCCTATTGATGTCGTGTTGTGCTGTGCACTTAGTCCTTAATGCAGTTATTTAGATTACATGACACTAATGCGCATTTGTCAGATTCTATGCATCCCATACTACATAGGTCCGAGGGCAAGCCCTTAATCGTTCTTCATCTTGCAGGGTTCAATCCCTTGCCATGATTTAAACTACTACAGTAACTACGGTAAGTATCCTAGATGTTCTATGGGTTACGAGCCCATGTCCAGATAGCCTGGAGGGGAATCCCACGCACTGACATGACGCATCATGCAGGCAGACTATGGACAATTCATCCTCCATCATGGAACTATGGCACCAGCCGTAGTCACCAAATACCCCACAAGCGTCGCCACCGGGATGATAATTCCGGAGTAGTGCTCACGCCATGACATGACGCATCAAGCAGGCAGTCTATGAATCACTCTCACACCGCCAATCCGATGGCCCTCATAATCGTATTTTTCTTACTTTCATCACATCTTCACTATGTATCTAATTCTTACAATTTTGTTTGTTTAAAAGAAAATCATCACAACCTAGAGCTAGCTTACCCTACCGGACTTAAATCAAAACAAAAGAGAGACCTGGCTACTTCTCAAGAGACGTTGAACCCTCAACGGTTAGCTCTCAAAATCATAAATTAAACTACCGGTCACTAGGGTCTCGCCTAGCCTCTAGATTCCAACAACTATCTCTTTCTAGAGATCAACAATATTTCATATTAAATATCCAAATACTCATTCAATTTCATTATTCAAAATCTCTTCCTCAAAGAGAATCATTTCTTTATAATTTCCTAACATGAGATAATTCAATTCAACCACTTTATTAATTTCACCATTCATACCCTTGTATGCATTTCAAATAATTTCAATCAAGTATTAAAATCATAAATTCCCATTAAGAGAAAAATCTAATTTCAATCCAAATCACAAGAGTCACGCTATTCAATAAAAATAACTTTTTATTCTTCTAATCGAATAAACTCAAGTTCTTTATGTAAAATCCTCTTTTGATCTCACAAAATATGTCCAAATAATGTAGAAAACTTTTCATAAAGTCTAATCAATTTTAGACAATTGAATAGAATTTTTCTGAATTTTTATCTCACTTAAAACTCATAAAACTCAAAAAAACCGAAAAACAAAATAAAAGGAGTACACCAGGTTTCGAACCCAGTACCCACAGCCAGACCTGTAAGGAACAGTAACCAACCCAGCCCGCACCCTCTGACCAAAATGGCCAAGGTGATTATCTGATATGAAGGTGAATTAAATTCTATGTGAGCTTCGGTAAACAACGTTACTCATTTTCTCTTCACTGCTCTTATTTCAATAAACATATATTTATATTACTTCCGATTTAATCATGCAACATAATCTATTCTGTCTACTTACTGTACATCGCACTTTCAACAAACTTAGTACTCCCTTTCACAATTTATTTTGACCTCGCTTCTTCTTACTATACCTTCTTACTTTTATTGCTACTAACAATCTGCACTTATGTTTCGCAATCTGTGTATTTTTCACTTTTTAATTTAATATGAATTCTAACCATTTATACAAATCACAGCATCACATCATGACACAAAATCATCAAAGCTAAGTAATCTACAACTAACATGCCAATCAAAATTTACAAATTAATTTCTACAATATCTAGCATTCAATTTGTACTCCTAATATTAGAAAGGGTTTAAGAAACACCCACCCAAGAACTGTTGATTCCTAGCAATTGCACTCCTAAAATGAGAGCTCCTGGAAACTCCGACTTTTGTTCTCCTCAAAATCCGCACGTCAAAGCAAGCTCAAGTTCCATTCCCATTTCGGCAAGCAACAAACAGCAAGAGCATCCTTCATCTCGGCCAAACAGAGAAGACCCTCATTCATGTGCATACTATATATATCTACCTATATACATAGATATACATTTATATACACCTATATATAATGAATAATGTATATATATAGTTAGATAGGTGAGTAGGTGGAGAAAAAATATAACAGTGGGTTGGGTCTGCGGGCTTTCGGAAAGTGACAGGAGAAAGAGAGGAGAAGCAATGTGAAGGAGTTGGATTAATATATATATGCATATATATGTATATAGGGAGATACATCCAATTGTATAGTGGATTTAAACAAAGGCAAAAGTATTTGGCTGGATGGGATTGGTTTCTTTCGGAAATGAAAAACAGAGAAGGAGAAGAGTAGTGTTGGAGAAGGGTGTAGGGATAGGGTAATCGTAGGAGATTATAGGAGTAGTTATAATAACTACACTCCATCAACACAATCCACTCATCCACTATCTCCACTCACACAATTTCAAAAGTTTCTGTTTTCCCTCCACCCAAGAACAGTCCGGTTTTCCCCCCTCTTCTCTTGTTTGAGTGTGCACATTGCACGTATGCACGTGCACGTGCTTTGTGTACACTACAAAATAAATCATTTATTTAATCGATACAAAAATTTATAAATATATATATTAAAATTAGTTTAATTATAATTTTTCATGCACAATTAAAATTGATACACACATTTAATGAAATTTGTTATGAAAAAGAATACGCTTAAACACGTGCACCAAAAACACGTGCGTCGTCTTTAAAATCTCATATATACAAAATTGCCTTTATCGACAAAAAAATATTTATAAATAATCGGAATACAATATAAAATATATTTAATATACACATTGTAATTAATACGTACATTGAAAATACGTGCATGGATAATACATCAAAAATACGTAAAAATATAAAGATTGAAATTTAGCATTTGAATTGTCTCAAATGGGACTCTAAGAATACAGGAAATGCATAAATATTTAGAATCCAAAATATATATCGAAGTCGTTACGGATATCTCTAGTAATGGTACAAAATGCACGTGCGTAACACCCGAGGATAAAATTGTTATTTTCACTTTTGCGGGGTGTTACACTGTCCCTCCCTTAGAACAGTTCTGTCCCCAGAACTCGCTAAGGTAAAAGTTGTATTTTTTACACATTAAAGAAAAATATCCTTATTGAAAGTTACATACATTTCGAAAATAAATGTAGTATATAAATAAGCAATGCGGAAAACAAGACAAATTCTATATGAGAAAACTATGAGCATCAAAATTTTATAGGAACGGAACAAGAAAACTAGGAAAATAACATAGAAAAATAATGTGAGAAAAAGATAGGATAGATTGATAGAAGTTTCATACAAGAATAATATTAGGTAAAGCATTAGATGAATGAAAGATAAACTTAGTCATTAATTGAGGAATAATTCGGAAAACAATATAGTACAGAGAAACATAGTCGATAGATAATTTATAAGTAGGTTTAGTAGTCAAATTTATCAAAGTGATAAGCGATAGAAAATTGCAAACTGAATTGGTACTGTATGACAAAATTAGCAACTTTAAAAGAAGACTATTGGATAAGATTTTGAAAAATAAACGAGAAAGAAATTTGGTTAAAAGCATAGACAAATTAATATCATAAAATAATATGTAAGATAACTATAATAGTTATACATATGATTTGAAAATTAAAGATATAGATGGCACACATCGAAATACTTTCGAATTATCAAATAGAGCAAGAAAAAACCAGCATACGAAATTATATACGTACATAGGCTTCAAAAATTATAAGGATGAAATAAACAATATAATGAGATAGAAATAAATAGTTTGTTGGGGGTAAAACAAGACATCATAGTAGAAAAATAACAACATATTATTAAAATAATGCGAAAACTAATCATATAGAAATTAAGTTATGAATCATGAACAAAAGTATGATTAATAAGATGTATATATTTTGTTAGGTGAGTAGCCACCAAATCCAAGATAAGTTAATAGTAAGACACGATAAAGTGGTATGAAATAGTTACTCATGAAAAGATTCAAAATAAAGAAGAAAACGGCAAGATAGTTGAGATTAAGTGGTAGATATACAAGTAGGATAGGTATAGAAATCAGCATAAGCAATATAATACTAGGTTGTAAAATATTATAAAATAGTATAAGCTAGTACAAAAATAGAATAGTGGTATGTAAGTATTATAGAAAACAAAGTAGGGGTTATCTAAGTAGAAAATCTTCTTCTGGTGTAGGTTCGCCTTGTTGGTATCCAACTGCAGACTTGCCTCCTCGACCTCAAGTTGCAGAATTGCCTCTACGACATCCGAATGCAGTTTGCCTTCTGGACTTTCGATTGCAGACTTTACCTCCCCGACGTCCAGTTGCAGTTTGCCTCCATTGACGTCTAGTTGCAGATTTGCCCTCTCGACATCAGGTTGCACCAAAATGAGAAATGGAAAGATGTAATCTTCCATATGTACTTAGATATTGGGTGTTTAATAAAATATGGTATTATGTTTGAAATCGGTGGTATAAAATAGGATGGGAAAGTTGTAAATGAAATAGGAAATTACAACGACAATAATACTAAAATAGATAGATAGAATTTAAATATAGAATGTACAAAATTTGTAATAATGAAAATGATTTATAATATTAAGGCAGAAATAGTGTAATGCATATACACGAGATGAAAACACAGATGAAAACAATAATTAGGTAGTGTATGCATTATATTGAAGAAGCGTAAAATTACAAAATTAATGAGCAATGATTAATAGTAAAAGTGAATATAACAAAACAAATTAGCAAATAACATGTCATAACAATAGTATTGAATGCAGACAATAAAACGAAATGGTATATTATATTTATATGACTAGAATATTTCAATCTTGTTAAAAATATACTGAAATATATAAGATAATATAAGAAAATAGAAAATATAGTATCACGAAATTAAATCATGTAAAATCAATGCACGTAAGAAAAATTCATAATAAAAATTCAAAATATAATAGAAATAATAATTGAAGAAAGTAATAGTTGTAATATAAATTTAATAAGTGACAATAAAATACGTAAAGTAATAGCAGATATAAATGGATAGACATAAAGTGACATAAAACCGAGAAAGGCAAAATTTTAAGAACGAAAGACAGATAAAACAATTTCAAAAGATCAAGAAAAAGGAAGATAGACAAAATAATAGATATTCAAGTGATTTGATAATATAAGAAAATATTTATTTGAAAATATTGAATGTTGAAAAAGTACGAAGAAAATTTTGAGAGGGAAGTGTATCTATGTGTAATGTATAATGAATGATGGTTCAAACCAACCACGCTTCCACTGCGTTACTCTGATACCCAGGGAAAACATACTCGCATACAATCTCACATCAATTTATATGAGGAGAGCATATGAATAAGAGTTCCATAACTACTTCATTCACGACTCCAGCCATCTAATAGGGAAGAGGGAGAAGAAAACATCAGTATATAGAGCAACACAAATGTAAATCACTTACATTTAAATCTCTATAGACTGAACTCACACTTCTAATGTCCACCCTAGTGTGTTGTCCTTGTAAATTTGTACTACTTATTGAAGCATAGCTCTGATACCACTCTGTAACACCCCGAATTTCAAAACAGACTGAATTCGAAGTTCCATAGGATCTTTACACTTCATTTCGTACAATTTTACAAGAAATTTAAAACTTTTATTTCAACAATAATTACATCAGAGTCTTTTACATCAACAAGCAGCGGAATAAATAAAATACAACAATAACAAATGTACAATTGTTACAACTTTAATATTTAAGTAATCAATAGCATCAAATCATTTTTATATCTTCTTATAAACTCCAAGGCCTGTATATAAAACTGTGGGCACGTCAGTTGCTTAAAACCGACGAAATATTATACATGGCCATCCTTGCTATGCCGAACAGTATAACGAATCTTAAATACTTTAGCAAACACAAACTAAACTTGATCACAAACAAAGCTACAAAGGGACTATCCTATTGATGTCATGTTGTGCTGTGCACTTAGTCCTTAATATAGTTATTTATATTACATGACACTAATGCACACTTGTTCGGATTCTATGCATCCCATACTACATAGGTCCGAGGGCAAGCCCTTAATCGTTCTTCATCTTGTATGGTTCAATCCCTCGCCATGATTTAAAATACTACGGTAACTACGGTAAGTATCCTAGATGTTCTATGAGTTACGAGCCCAAGTCCAGACAGGTTGGAGGGAAATCCCATGCACTAACATGATGCACCATGCAGGCAGACTATGGACAATTCAACCTCTGTCATGGAACGATGGAACCACCCACGGTCACCAAACATCCCACAAGCGTCGCTACCGGGACGATAATTTTGGAGTAATGCTCACGCCATGACATGACACATCAAGCAGGCAGTCTGTGAATCACTCTTACACCGCCAATCCGATGGCCTTCATACTCGTGTTTTTCTCTTACTTTCATCACATCTTCACTATGTATCTAATCCTTACAACTTTGTTTGTTTAAAAGAAAATCATCACAACCTAGAGCTAGCTTACCCTACCGGACTTAAACCAAAACAAAAGAGACAGTCAGCCTACCTTGCTACTTCTCAAAGACGCTCAACCCTCAACGGTTAGCTCTCAAAATTATAAATTAAACTACTAGTCACTAGGGTCTCGCCAGCCTTTAGATTCCAATAACAATCTCTTTCTAGAGATTAACAATATTTCATATTAAATCTCCAAATAATCATTCAATTTCATTATTCAAAATCTCTTCCTCAAAGAGAATCATTTCTTTATAATTTCCTGACATGAGATAATTCAATTCAACCACTTTATCAATTTCATCATTCATACCCTTGTGTGTATTTCAAAAAATCTCAATCAAGTATTAAAATCATAAATTCCCATTAAGAGAAAAATCTAATTTCAATCCAAATCACAAGAGTCACACTATTCAATAAAAAGAACTTCTAATTCTTCTAATCGAATAAACTCAAGTTCTTTATGTAAAATCCTCTTTTGATCTCACAAAATATATATGTCCAAATAATGTAGAAAAATTTTCATAAAGTCTAATCAATTTTAGGCAATTTTATAGAATTTTTTTGAATTTTTATCTCACTTAAAACTCATAAACTCAAAAAAACCGAAAAACAAAATAAAAGGAGTACACCAGGTTTCGAACCCAGTACCCATAGCCAGACCTGCAAGGAACAGTAACCAACCCAGCTCTCACCCTCTGACCAGTATGGCCAAGGTGATTATCAGATATGAAGGTGAAATAAATTCTATGTGAGCATCGGTAAACAATGTTACTCATTTTCTCTTCACTGCTCTTATTTCAATAAACATATATTTATCTTACTGCTGATTTAATCATGCAACTTAATCTATTCTGTCTACTTACTGTACATCACACTTTCAACAAACTTAGTACTCCCTTTCACAATTTATTTTGACCTCGCTTCTTCTTACTATACCTTCTTACTTTTATTGCTACTAACAATCTGCACTTACTTATGTTTTGCAATCTGTGTATTTTTCACTTTTTAATTTAATACGAATTCTAACTATTTATACAAATCACACCATTACATCATGACTCAAAATTATCAAAGTTAAGTAATCTAGAACTAACATGCCAATCAAAATTTACAAATTAATTTCTACAATATCTAGCATGCAATTTGTACTGCTAATATTAGAAAGGATTTAAGAAACACCCACCCAAGAAATGTTGATTCCTAGCAATTGCACTCCTAAAATGAGAGCTCCTAGAAACTCCTACTTTTGTTCTCCTCGAAATCCGCACGTCAAAGCAAGCCCAAGCTCCATTCCCATTTCGGCAAGCAACAAACATCTAGGGCATCCTTCATCTTGGCCAAACAGAGAAGACCCTCATTCATGTGCATACTATATATATCTACATATATACATAGATATACATATATATACACCTATATATAATGAATAATGTATATATATAGTTGGATAGGTGAGTAGGTGGAGGAAAAAGATAATAGTGGGTTGGGTCTGGGGGCTTTCAGAAAGTGACAGGAGAAAGAGAGGAGAAGCAATGTGAAGGAGTTGGATTAATATATATATGCATATATATATATATATATATAGGGAGATACATCCAATTGTATAGTGGATTTAAACAAAGGCAAAAGAATTTGGCTGGATGGGATTGGTTTCTTTCGGAAATGAAAAATAGAGAAGGAGAAGAGTAGTGATGGAGAAGGGTGTAGAGGTAGGGTATTTGTAGGAGATTATAGGAGTAGTTATAATAACTACACTCCATGAACACAATCCACTCATCCACTATCTCCACTCACACAATTTCAAAAGTTTCTGTTTTCCCTCCACCCAAGAACAGTCCGGTTTTCCCCCCTCTTCTCTTGTTTGAGTGTGTACATTGCACGTGTGCACGTGCACATGCTTTGTGTACACTACAAAATAAATTATTTATTTAATTTAAAACAAACGTTTATAAATATATATATATATATATTAAAATTAGTTTAATTATAATTTTCCATGCACAATTAAAATAGTTACATACATTTCATGAAATATATTATGAAAAAAAATACGCCTAAACACGTGCACCAAAAATATGTGCGTCGCCCGTAAAATCTCAAAAATACAAAATTACCTTTATCGACGGAAAAATATTTATAAATAATTGGAATAAAACATAAAATATATTTAATATACACATTGTAATTAATACATACATTGAAAATACTTGCATCGATAGTACGTAAAAAGCGCGTAAAAATACAAAGATTGAAATTTAGCATTTGAGTTGTCTCAAATGGGATTCTAAGAATACGGGAAATGCATGAATATTCGGAATCCAAAATATGTATCGAAGTACGTTATTAATATCTCCAGTAACGGTACAAAATGCACGTGCATAACACCCGAGGGTAAAACTGCCATTTCAAATTTTGCGGGGTATTACAGGCAGCTATCAAAGCCTGTGTGACATTCTTAAAGTGATCCTCCAGCTGCCCGTCGCTCCATTTATAGGCAGCCAGCTCTTGGCACAACATAGTGATGGCCTGCACTATGACCGTGGGCTGTGGGGGTGGAGGTGGGAGTGGGGGTGCATGACCATTTCCATCGGTCCAACCGTTCGAGTGTCCATTATCCATGCCTGGCATCTGCAAGAGAAAATATGGGAATCAGTCCAGATACTAAAAAAATTATAAAGCATAAGTTGTAAAAGCAACATTATGAATTATAATCATCTGCTATCTAACTAAACCCAACTCTCGCAACGTATCCAAGTTTAATTTTCCTGCCGTGTTGGACTAATTTTTGAAGTCTGCTCTGATACCAACTTTTCTGTAGTGCCCCAGTTCCTCATACTGGAAATCTGAGACCCTGCTTAGGAGTCGAACTTCAAAATAGCCACAATCACATAAAAGTATAGAAAAATTAAAACTTTTATTCCATATAAATGTTACATTTACAAGTGTTACAATATCCAAATAAATTACAAGATTTACAAATAATACAATAACACTTGAATATGTCCCTTGGATGCTTGGACCAACTCGAGCTCTACTGTACCTGTGAATCGGCTCTGGATACTCTGAAATCCTCCTCGTTCGACTGACGCAATGCTGATAATAACAACGATCTCCAAGCTAACAATCATAACCATAATTTTATGCAAAAGAGAAAAGTGATGTGACAATTAGGGGTTAATGGATTCGGGTTATAGTGTTGTAATATCCCGGATGGATAATACATTGAATAATTGTTATTTTATTTTTATTTTATTATTATTTTGTTTTAATTCCCAAAATCCAATTATTTTGGTGATTTTCGCCTGGTTTGTTCACAAACATTGTCGGAGCGCATATATCGGCCTTTGTACGTCCGTAGTACATCAAATTGGTAGCGCAATCCTCCGAATTGATAAAAAACTTATTTTATTATTATTTTCAAGATTAGATTATTTTATACGAATTATATGAAGATTTACGGTATACGCATAGATACGTACATATGCGCGTTAAATCAAATTGTACATTGGCAAATTAGAGTATTTTTGGACAAGGTGTTTATCTTGTCATCACAACCTAATTAGATGGTTAGGGTTTGATTAGGAGGCTTAATCTAGGATTTTTGTATGCATAAGAAGATTAAGTAAAAACCTCTTCTAGAAACCTTCTCTCCACCACACCCTACCTCCACCAATTCCCACCTCCCCTAGGTCAAAACCGGCCCCATTTTATGGGGGGGGGGGGGGGGGGGGTTGTGCAAATGTGTGTGTGCACATTTGCACTCTCCACCTATAAATATCCCCTCCCTCCACCTTTGCCTCATTTTAGAAAGACAAAAAGAAAGAAAGGAAAAAGAATGAGTGAACTACTAACTTGAGAGTTTTTTCTTGTAGGTTTAGTAGGAGTTCTAAGAGCTTAAGAGAAAGAGTAGGAGTGCTAGCTAGTCCTTCCAACAAGAAAGAAGGTGGGGGTTTCTCTTTTGGTTGTTTGTTTGTTTGAATTTTTGTTTTGGTGTTCCTTCTTCTTCTTATCTTCCTTGTTTGTTTTTGTTCTTTTATATGGGTGTGTTTGTAGTAGTGTGGTTGTATGTGTTTCTTATCTTGTATGTTGTAGCATAACCACCAAAAAGGGAAAAGAGTGATAAGAACTTTAATGGAACACACATAAGAAGGAATAGTTAGTAGTTATTGTTTTGACTAATAAAAGAACTAACTACTTGGACTATTTCACTAAGCATATGGAACAATGGCATAAGAAGATGAATGGTGGAGTTGATTGTGTTGTTGAATGAACAACTTGACATGAACATATGCATATGTGTGTACATACCCATTGGGATTTAGAACTTAACAAGAACTTTGACATAAGCATAGTAGAATTATTATATGCATTGAAGATTGTGGACTCAATAAATAAATCTTTTTCTATTTTGATCTATACTTGAAATGCTAACTTTTGGTTACAAAAGAATAAGGAAAAAAAGAAAGGCATGCTAAGTAAGGATTGTAACTCATTATGTGTAATTGTAGATCATAAAGAAAGAAAGAAAGAAGGAAAGATAAATGGCCCTTGTAATAGCTAGTAACTAGTTAACCATGCTTAGATGATTAGAAAATACCATGCTTAAATGTTGTTTATGCTTGAGTTAGTAGGTATTCATGCTTAATGGTATTCATGCTTAATGATATTCATGCTTAAAACATAGTAGATACTCATGCTTAAGTTAAGGTAACTATCCATGGTTAGTTGTAGTAATTTTTATGTTTATGTTCTATCCATGCTAGAATTGTTGTAGAAACTCATGCTATGTTGTAGGTTGATACTTAACTAGTATACATGTCTAGAATGTTACTAAAATGTACACCATGCTTTATGTTAATGCTTAAAGTAGCATACCATGTTTAAGAATGATGTAGACCCATGCTAAGTATATATTCATGCTTAGAATGTTGTAGGATTTATGTTAAAATTTCCTACCATGTTTAGGAATGATGTAGACCCATGCTAAGTATATATTCATGCTTAGAATGTTGTAGGATTTATGTTAAAATTTCCTACCATGTTTAGGAATGATGTAGACCCATGCTAAGTATATATTCATGCTTAGAATGTTGTAGGATTTATGTTAAGATTTCCTACCATGTTTAGGAATGATGTAGACCCATGCTAAGTATATATTCATGCTTAGAATGTTGTAGGATTTATGTTAAAATTTCCTACCATGTTTAGGAATGTTGTATGTTCATACTAATTATATATCCATGCTTGGGTTGTGGTGATTAATCATGTTGAGTAGTGGAGATCCATGCTTAAGGTGGTAGTAGAGATACATGTTCTAAGTAGTAAGCATCCATGCTTAAGTTATAGCTTATGCTCAAATTGTAGTAAGTTTCATGTTTAGATTGTAGTAACTATCCATACTTAAGATTGTTATAAGTGCATGCTAAATCGCATTCATAAACTAAGAGTGTTGAAAGTTGATGGTTATGTTATATATACCATGATTGTTTGTTGGAGGTTGATGCTTACACTTGCATACCATGCTTAAATTGTCATAGGTTAAATAGAAAGAAAGAATCATGTTGTAATTGTAGTAGTAACTACCTTGTTGTAGTTAATGTTAATAAGGAGCCATACATGCTTGAATGGTATAGTGTAGCATCCTAATTACTTGTTGAAATGTACCCATGTTTTATGTTGATTGGGAAAAGAACCCATGGACTCTAGTCGGGTGAGGTTCTAATTTGAGATGGAACCATAGCATGTGAGCACTTGCATTTAAAGGTAATAAGGGTTGGAAAGTTCTAATAATTGTTAGCTTGATAAAAAGCTAGTCTAGGGTCTTCTAATTACCCTAGGGGTCATCGACCATCAAGACCGCGTCCTACCACCTTAGAGTAAATGGATAGATCTCACCTTGGGCATCGACGGATCTTAACCGATGTAGGTTGACCGTGGGCCGAAAGTGTTGGTAGAATCCAAGTTAGGGGTAGGGATGAGTGAGGGAGATCTCATTACTAGAGTCTTGGATCGAGGGACCACGAGTTGGGCCATGATAATCTAAGTTGGAAACTATGTAAGATTGCGTAGGAGTAGTAACATCATTAGGGTAGTGACTTATAAAGATCATTTACTTAGACCCTTTGCCAGAAGGAGAGGAGTTGGTTGTAGGGATGCCTCACGACCTACTTGTCCCTTGGGGCAGACCTTCGATGGTGATATTGGGTTGTACCTTCCCGTCAAAGGGATACGTACGGTGCCGTCTCACAAGTTGGGAGCACGGGTTGCGTATCTCACGCTGTTAATTCCAAAAATACCGTGACTTGGGGTACCATAGGATGCATTGCGCAGTCCTGTGCTTGCGAAACCCCAGGGGTGCCACAGGGTAGGCTTGGCGCTACCCTGCGCTTGCGAGACCCTATGATTTAGGATTTTTGAATGAGGCCCGATATACTGGGCAATAGTGGCAAACATGGACACCACTATATGACTGCAGTAACGGAACTAGACCGTACCTGTAACCTTGTTTTGAGTGAGGTCCGGCATGCCAGGTAGTAGTGGCAAACGGAGACACCACAAGCTGACTGCATAGGGGGACTTGACCCCTTCTGCAACCTCACTAGTCACGGGGTATTGTCAGTAACAGGACTGTGTACAATTAGAAATTCATAACGCGGGTTCAATCCCTATATATGGAGAAAACGGCTTGAGATGGGGCGCATGTAGTATGGGCTGCATGTTGCTTCGAAGACTTGCTGGCATTAGAATAGGAGCATCCCAGTTTTAGTTAAATATCCAATTAGAGTCTAGTCATAGCACTCACGAACACTTAAACTACACCAACACCATTGCCATGCTTTGTATGTTGTTTGGGAGATTCACTGCTTTGTTATTAGCCTTTAAGCATCAGTGAATACTGACGTTCCCACTTTCATAGGTACTGGATCGCCAAAGTACAAGGGCGAGATTCAGGAGGACTCAAGGCAAGGAAAGCAAGGAGTCAATGTCACGTTAGTTCCGCTGTAACATGTATGTGGATTATCTATTAGTTGAGAAGTACTCAAGTGAGAGTTACCAAGTGTTGTTCTTCATTCCTTGTACTCTGATATAAGATGTTGAAGGTTGTAATTCTCAGGAATGTATAGGTAATATTGTAACTCTATTGTAATGTATTGCAGTTGTATAATATTCAGACTTGTAATACATTGGGTGTTGAATAAAAAGTTTTAAATTCTCCTGTTTTTCTGTGTATTGTGACTAATTGAAGAAAAGGTCTTGGCTCGTGTCTCGGTTTTCCTAGTATATGGAAATCGGGGCGCTACAAGTGTTGTTGTATGCCATGATTCTACAACTAGATGCAATCAATCACATGCCTAATTCTAATGCAAGCAAGACTTTGGAGAACGCATGCATCCCATACTACATACGCCCCCAAATCTAGCCGTCTTTCTCCACATTTCAGGGATTCAAACCCTCGCCATGCATCCTACTCTTGTACTCATCTTGTTTCCAACAGATTTTCGTGTCTGAGGAGGTCGCATTCATTCGGTCCAGTCCCGTACTGCAGTCCCTAATGTGGTGGTCCTGTTTTCCACTTAGTACCCGCGCACGGACCTCACTCAAAAGTCGTAAGAACCTTCCGATACAAAACCATGTACCCAATGACGTCAATGATTCACATATAAACAAAACCCACACGCATAGGAACATGGCGACCTCGAGGATCAAATCCTCTATCTGACAGGGGCTCCTCTCCCGTTCCTTACCCCGGCTCATTGGGAATTAACAGATCGACATACGAGACCTGCGAACTCAACCCCTGAGAACCAAATCCGTATCCCTATGACAGGATAAGTACAACACTCGACTATGGTCTGCTAGTACTATTGCAATGTACATACCCCTAATACACCATTCTAATCCAAGACTCACTCTAACCATTCAGGTAAAAGATTACTTCCAAAACTCTGCCCATCGACTGCTGGCCCCGGCGACGCAAGTCCCGCTTGCCACTTTCCCTAGCTTGGAATTGTCCTTTACCATGGCCCGCATTCATCCTTAACCGGCATGAAAACAACTCGACGATACCAACTTGGACGTCCAATGCCTCGACGGAAGTTCACATCTAGGTCGATAGACGCAGGGTATCACCTTACCTTAGTGACTAACTCGAGTCACAACAATCCTCCACAGGAGTCAATACCAACAAGACCAGCAAATAGACACCATTCATCCCCAAACATCGAGTCATCAACTCTTAGGTACCAAAAGGGGAAAGGTTTTCTCAACACTTAGCCAAAACTATGACTAAACAGCTATGGAGTTTTTGCCTGAACTTAAAAAGATCATAACTCCCACAATACAACTCAGATTTGGATGTTCGAACCCAATCTGAAAAGGTAAAGACATAGGCTACAATTTTCTAGTTGACCATAATCTCAGCTTTAGTCATTTAAATCCTCAAAATAGCCTCATAAGCCTCAGCCTGTGTACTTCCTATACACTGGCTTCACCTTACCGATAGCCTAAAACCCTACCTGCTCATCGGAATGATACCAATCCAGGTTCAGTGGAAAGGTGTGAATGTCCTATACATTTTCCTAGTTGATCACCAATCAAAAACAAAAATGTTTCATTTGATCATCCTAAAACAAACATTTCTCTCAGGTGTACAGAACCACACAAAGGGCAATACTCAAACAGAATCTGGTTTCTGTCCAATTTTGCAAAAATCATATCTAATAATATACTCACAGGAATTTCTTCAAATATGGCTCTTTGGAAAGCTCTAGATGTCTACTACAAATTCCTAATAGAACATTTCCTCAAATTATGCCCTTACAGAGCTACAAAAGTTCCATCTTATCAAAGTGTCCATACTGACTGAGTTATGCACAGTACATGCTAACAAATCCATCATAAATCACATACTCATGAAATGGTCATCAAATTTGCATTAAAGTAACTAGACATCATCATGAGTAACATGTAAAAAGTTTCTTATCCAAATTCCCAGTGATCAATGAGTTCTTCCTGTTATAAACATGCATAAAGATTCTGCTGTTCTTCAGTTACTATCTTGACTACCTTTGATTAATTAATTTTGAACATGCATGAAACTTCATCCAAATAATTTCATGATTTTTTCTTAGAGTCTAGATGCACGAAAGAAATCATGGTAAAGATTTCAGAGATAGATAATGTGCCAATTAATTCTAAGAATTTCCACAAGTTTAGTTATCACAATAGACAGACACAATTCCTGTCTTAGAACTCAGTCCTCAAAATTGATTTTGCTAATATATCAAAAATTATCAGAAAATTCCAAAATAAATCATGCATCTTCTAGACATATATGAGATCATCCTGTATAAATTTCAACATCAAATTCCAAGAACTTTGTTCTCTAAAAATTCGGAACTAAGGCATGCAGATCATGGTTTTCTTTTTTAGTTTAAGATTTCTAACTGTCTACTTTTAAACAACCATTCTCATACTAGTACTACTCATGCATGAAAGTAATTAAACAAGAATGAACAAGAAAAAGTTCAGAGAACTCCCCACCCTTAGTTGGCTTGAGAATATGAAGTGTGTCTTGAGCTTCTCCTCCAAAAATCCTACTCTAAAGCTTGGAAATGCTCCCTCTTTTTTTGCTCCTTTCACTTTTTCCTTCTCCTTTCTTTTTCTTTTCTGAAATTCCAGAGCTTAAGAGGTTGGAAAGGAGGGGTTTTATCAAGAGAGGAGTGAGGGAAAGAGGGGGGAAGGGGCCCGGCCAAATAGGGTAGGGGGTAGGGGTGAGGTGGCTTTGTGGTTTTGCTAAAACCATGGTCTAGCTCCTTGTTTTTGAGACAAGGCTTAGGCGGATTTTTTTTTGTCTTGATCAAGCTCTAAATGAGAGATGAGAGGTTATATTTGAGTGCATGCAAATAACATCCATTGTAGCATCATACAATTGTATATTTGCATACGTACCGCACTCAAAACTAGTGTATGTACTAGTATCGGTCCTTCTCATTCTCCCACATCATCAAAAACACAACCACCCACACGAACTGCCCCGTAAACATAAACGCACTCCATCATTCATACACATATAATCAAAACAACCACTGCAATATATACATAAATACGGACAATATATATATACAAAAGCATTATATCATCCGGGGTATTATATTGGCGGAGAGGAGGGTCGCCGGAGAAGAAGATCGGAGGGGGGTGCTCTGTTTTGGGTTTGAGAAAACAGAAGAGAGGGAGAGAGAACAGGGTAGGGGAGGAGGTGAACAATGCTAGGGGGTTTAGCGGTTGTGTTAGTATAGGGTATTTAGTGTTAGGGTAGGTTTAGGTTTTAGAATAGTATTTATAGGATTTAATTAAGATATTGGGTTTTCGGGAATTGGGTTGGAATCCAATAAGAGTGGGTTTAAAGGATATGGGTTTAAATCCAAAAAAGAATGGGCTATAGGGTTTATAAAATATGCATATAAACATACATTAAATCAAATAATAAAATACGAATAAATAAATATGTTCGGGCTTTACAAAAATAATAATAATAATAATGACAATAAGAACAATAATACTTATAATTACAATAATAATAGTAATAAAAATATTGATATGAATAACAATACCAATAATAATAATAATAACAACAATAAAGATAATAACCGCAATTAAAGTAATAAAAATAATAATAAGATTAAAATGATCCAATAATAATAATATATATGCTTTAGACACAAATATAAATATCCGATCAATAAGAAATATGAAGAAAGATCAAAACAAACCATTATTTGAAATAAATAAATTTTTTTTTAAGAAAATACTTTAATAAAAGATCCGAACAGAATTTAGCACAAAATAAATTTATAAAAAATCAAATTATCGAAAATACACGAAAAATACTTATTTTCGGGAATGAGGGTTACAACTCTACGGCGTCGAGGGGGAGAACCGAGCCCCCTATTGTAGCTGTGTAGCATGCTCGTACTGCCTTTTGGCTCCCTACAACTTGGCTTACACCTACTATTGTTGGGAATTTCATTTACATATGAAAGGCGGAAGCACCTGCATGAAAGGTCACTAGGCCTGAACGGCCGAATACTGCATTGGACGCAACTTCGAAGTCGACTACCAAAAAGTCCAGTGCTTTCGTTCGAGTGGTTGGAAGTTAAGTTGCTGTCAAGTGTTACAATTCCATCTACTTGAACGGGAACACTGGAGAATCCGTGGAGTGTATAGTCGGCTGGCTTGAGCCGGTCCCGGGAGAGCGGCTGGCTTGAGCCGGTCCCGGGAGAGCTTGAGGCCGTTGAAAGTGTTCATGAAAAGTATATTTATCGAGCTTTCATTGTCCACCAAGATGTGGCATACCTTATGATTCACCATGCAAAAGTTTATGACCAATGCGTCGCAATGATGTGTTCGGATACCTTCTAAGTCATTGTAGAAGAAAGATATCTGGACCCCAGTGCTCTTGGTAGGTAAGATGTTATGTATTGAGTTGTCTTTCCTGGCAAAGGCTTTGTGGGAGGAGTTAGAGTCTCCCCCCATTGGGCCTCCGTAAATGGAGTGGAGAATGACCATATGTTCGAAGTTTTGTGATTCGGAGGGCCTCTTTTGATGTTTATTAGCCTCCCGTGCCAGAGAGGTTTCAGCATTGTTATTTTGTTAGAAAATTTGAGAGAGATAGCCCCAGCGAATCATGCCTTCAAGTTCTTCTTTGAGGGATCGGCAATTGTCAGTAGTGTGTCCCTGATGTCCATGAAACGCGCACCACTTATTCTTGTATCTTCTCTTGCTGGCTGTGGACATCTTGGTTGGAGGGCAAATTATTTCGTCATTCGCAACTTCCATGAGGAAGGCTGAAACGGTTGCGCTAAGAGAAATGAACTTGTCAAAGCGTAGTGCGGGAGGTGGATGACGTTGACTGGCGTCGTCTTTTTGAAATTTCCTGGGTCCTTCCTCGTCTGTGTTCTTCCGTTTGTTCCTGAAAGATGATTTGTTCATGCCTTGAGGATAAATAACTTCCTCGACTCTGATATATCTATCAGTCCTTTCTAGGAGCGCAGTGAAATCTTTAGGAGACTTCTTTGCGATGGAGACTTTTAGGTCTTTATTAGTGACGTTGTGGCGAAAGGCAGCAGCCACCACTGATGAATCTAGGGTGGAGATTGTAACATCCTAGAAATTTTAAATATGTTTTTGGAATTAATAAAAGATCTGTGATGAATTTTTGTCACGCCCCGCTTCCCAAGAAGAGAATACAGAATACGGATACATGACTAAGTCCAGCGAATGATTTTCATCATCCACAAGATGTCAGGATCTTTACAACAATTCACAGGAATAATCAGAGTAGGAAGCAAGAGAAGTCAACCACACATGCATATATGGATCAATATACCAACAAAAATTTACTTCAAACAAAATTTAATAATCTCAAATAAACCAGATCTGAACAAGTTAATAATCCTGAGTCACATTGCCCGAATACAAAATAATCCAAGAAAGAGATACAATTATTCAAAAGGAATAGGAAATACTAATAATTAGCAAAACTCCAGCATCTAGAATCTCATATCAGCTACTCCATCGGGCTGCTGATCTCCATAATCTGCAATTTAGTAAATTGCAGGAAGAGGAAAAAGAAACAAAACGTCCGTCAATGTAAGTGACGGGCCGCTTGTAGTGCAGGCACAAGTACAGGAAGAATAAACAGATATAAAATAACAACAGAAAAAAACATAGCATGGAATAGATATGACAGAGCAAAATAGAATGTCTAACATGAATTAGAAAACAGAATCAAGTAACATGGTGTGCTAATAAGTACCGGTGATATGCAACAGATGTCAAGTATCATGCAGACAGGTAAACAAATAACAGATGTCCAATAGCCTGTAACAGATAAACATATAACAGATGTCAGGTTATGTCAAGTCTTGTATTTATTACTATCTAGGTAGCACTTCATGCGTCCCAAACTTTTACCACATGGTTGCTACATTCAAACAAGTTACAGTTAGATTTCGTAGGGGATTCTATAGGGCTGTGTAGTTAGGTATCGGACAGACAGATATCAGATGCAGATCCAGACAGACAGATAGAACATACGGGTTCTCTTCTGAGCACACCTTCCTATAAGGAAGCATGCAGTTAGGTAATCAGACAGACAGAGTCCTGTATCATGTAGTTATGAACAAGTAACAGATAATCCTGTAACCACTGTTTTCCCAAAAATGTATTTTGTGTAATTTCTGTATTTAAAATTTTTCCCAAATTATTTTTCAGTTTTCAAATTCTTTTGTCAAGATGTATTCTTGACTCCTCTATTAAAATCTAATTTCTAGATCAATTGTTTTATTGTAACTATTTTATATGAATTTTACATTTTAATACAAATCTTATTTTTGATATTGTTGCCTTGACCTCTATTATTATTACTACTACTGTTATTATTGGTACTATTATTATTTTTATCAGTTTTCTTATTTTTGTTATTGTTCTCCGTATTATTATTATTACTGTTATTTTTTATACTGTTATTATTATTATTGTTATTGTTTTATTATTATTATTAGTATTTCTATAAAATCCTAATTGTATATTTTTATTAGTGATTTTATTTTTCCAAATACCCAATACCTATTTTTATTTTATTGGATTTTTTTTAGACACTATAACCATTTAACTCACCCATTACCCATTATTATATCCTAATGCCCATTTACTTATCCCTAAACTACCCATACCCAAACCCATTCAACCCATCTGATTATAAATCCAACCCTTATACCCATTAAGCCCTACACAAACCCATTTTACCCTTTAACCCTACCCGTTCTGTCCTCCCATCAACCCTAAAATCCATCTCATATATATTTATACCCCTTCCTGTTCACCTATCCCCCTCCTCTGTATACACAACTGTCATATTAAACCCATAACCTTGTCTCTTCACCTTCTCCATGCAGCTGCCACCCGTGCCTATCCACCTTCCACTCATCTTCTCCCTGTCTCTCCCCCGCACCTCTGCGACGCTGCCACCCAGCGATGTCGCGCCACCCTCCTGCAGACCCTACCTCATCCTCGACAATAGCAGTAGCCTACCCCCGACCTCCCGTCGTCATCCTGGAGCGTGCCCCAGCCGACGCTCCCCTGTGTGCATCCCGATGCTCCCTGTGCTGCACTTGTAGTTCGTCGCGACCTCCCCTAGCACGACCCCCTGTCGCCCTACCCTCCTCCCGGTGCTACCTCAAGCAGCAGCAAGCCAGTCCAGCATACCCCCCTGGCCGCCGTGTTCCACCAGTCCCCGCCTTCTACCAGAGCCAGTGCAGCCACTTTGCTGAGTTGTTGTTGTTTTGGAGTTTTTGATCATGTTTGAGTGCATTGTGGGCCATCCGATCATCTTCATCACATCTCATCTTGATGACCACTTTGATTGTGGACCGCCGGATCTTCATGATCTCTCATCTTGATCTTCTTGATCATGTGGGTTTTGAGGGTTTGAATATTGGCCGTCCGTTCTTGATCATCATGATCATCGTCATGGAGTTCTTTGATTGCTTTGATTGGTGGCCGTCTGATCGTCGATTTGATCCGATCATCATCCTCATCATCAAGATACTGATCACATATCGATCTCGATCTTGATCTTCGATCAGAGTCGTTCGATCTGATCCGATCGCCTTGATATCTTGATACCTTGATCTCAGCCGTCCGATCGTGTTCGTGGGTTATTTGTTCTTTGGATTCGTGATCTTGTTCGTGTTCCATTCGTTCGTTGAGTCCGTTCCCGGGATCCGTTCTCATTAGTCTTGCTTTTGGCTTCGTTGTTTTCGTCGTCTTTCAGGCAAGTAACTTATACTCAAATTCTTTTGTGTGATACAAGTAAAAAATACCGCTTGTAGCGTAGTTGGGTTCTAGAGACAATTCGTGTGTGAAATCCCTTGTTGATATTGTCTCTATATTGCTTTGACCATAGTTGACTCACGACACAAAAATTAACATGAAACAATTTAGGGTTTTACCTGTTCTTGATTTGATCATGTATGTGGAGTTTTTGTGAGAATTTGGGTATTTGTCGAGATCCATGTGATAGACTTGTTTTAGATATGTTAATTATCCTAATTCATGATGTTTGGACACTTGGTAGACTCGATTTCATGTTTGGTGGTATTTGGATCAACTTTCGTTGGATCTATGTTGATTTTGGGTTTTGAGGAAAATCTGTGGTTTGTCGATAATCTGTCTTGATCATTAGTTTAGACCATATTAAGGTCAGAATCTTAATTTCAGTATAAAATATGAATTGTAGTGAAATTCGTCTGCTTTCCAACCCCTCTGACCTTGGTTGATTTCGTATGTGTGAGTTATGACTGTTATACTACAGAGGTGTAGATTTTTTCCAGATTTCATTTTTCGATGATTTTGATGACTAAATTATTTTGATACTGATGCTAAATATATTATTTTGATCCAAAACTTTGGTCTGTATTTCTTTATCTAGTTAGGGATTACCCAGAATTTTGGTGGATTTTATTGATGAGTTTTATATGCCGTTTCATGCTTATTTATAAAGACTGTGCTTGCTGTATTTTGCTTGCTGTTCTGTAAGGAATCGTATTTTCACCCTATTTCCTTTTACTGTATGAAAAATGCTTATGAAATATGAAAGTTAATATATTTTATCTATTTTCATCTCCCTTTTGCGGATTTGGGTTTCGTTTCACTGGTTGCGAGATATTATAGTTTTCGTACAGCAGTGTTGGGAATCCAGATTTGCCAAACTATCGTTTATTGATGTTTTCTGATTTTTGATGACTGACCTAATTTTACTGGAAAATTCTAAATCTTTATATTCTGATACTATACATATAGGGGAATACCCCAGATTTTTCGTGGATTTATTTATTGAGTTTTGATGCTATTTTCCTGACTGAGAATTTGTTTTTACCGATTTCTGGCTGAGCATGTTTTCTGTATTAAAATCAGTTTTGAGTTATGATTTTGTGAATTACTATATAACTTATTTGTACTCACTAGATTCGGTTGGGAGTCTATTTTTTAGACATCTCGACGGATTCAGATTTGCATGTTTTTAACACTGGAAATTTCAGTTTTACTACAGTATGGTCTTGCTGTCCTGAACTTGCGATTTGGTTATTTTTATCCTTGTATGAGTTATCTTGCACCCGTACTTGTTTATCTTGCAACTTGAACTTGTTACTTGGTCATGCCATGATATACTTGATTGTTTCGTGACACATACTTGCTTGTTTGACATTAATAATAAATTAACCAAGCCGGGATTTTAAAGGGACAGATTTAATAGTGGATAATTCAGAAACGTGTACTCGGAAGAGAATCTATGGATTCTATGTGGTACTTGGCTTGATACTTGAGATACTTGAGACTTGGCTTGATACTTGAGATTTGGCTTGATATTTCACTACTTGAGGCTTGATATTTTACTTGAGGCTTGATACTTCACTTTTGAGGCTTGATATTTTACTACTTGATACTTGAGGCTGGATACTTGATACTTGATTCTTGAGGCTTGTCCCTGAGTACACTGCCCTTTATGGTCCACTATAAAATCTAAAACGAAACTGCATTGACTGTAACAACCATGTGATAAAAGGATGGCACATGAAGTGTTACCTAGATAGTAATAATACAAGATATTTAATACATAATACTGGAACATGATACATGATACATGCTTATTTGATACTTGATTACATGATACATGAGACTTGATGCTTGAACATGATACTTGACACTTGTACTTGACTACTTGACACTTGTTCCTTGATTTCGTGATACTTGATACATGACACTTGACACTTGTTTACATGACACTTGTTCACTTGACACTTGATTCATACCACTTATACTTGTTCATCTTGCCATATTAGTATTCTATTTGATATCATACTTATACCATGTTGCTAGTTAGTTTCCCCATGTACTTGTATCCTGCATTACAAGCGGCCTGTAACTTGCAATTGACGGGTACTTGTTTTCTCTTTTCCTCTTTCCTGTAATTGTTGAATTGCAGATTTTGGAGAACAGCTTTCAGATGGTATCGGTGACATGAAGTATTAGTACTGGATCATGTTATTAGTATTCTTGCAGCTTGCTTGAACAATATTGTATTTGATTACTTGGATTTATTCTTGTATTTGGGCAATGTGACCCAGGATATTTATTTTATTCAGATCATGACTATTTGAGATTATATATTTGGTTTCAAGTATTCTTGTTGGTATTTTGGTTCATATGTGCATGATTGGTTGATTCTTTTGCTTCCGACTCTGATTATTTCGTGAGATGTTGTAAAGATTCTTGAACAACTTATGGATGATTAAAATCATTCGCTGGGCTTTTGTTGCATATCTGTATTCCGTATTCTTTTTTGGAAAGCGGGACGTGACAAATCCTGTGGGAAATATGGGCCCCTTTCCAAGTACACATTTCTATATTATCCACTACTAGATCTTTCCCTTAACCTCGGCTTGGTTATTTGTTATTATTACCAGATGACATGTATGTGTCAGAAAACAGGGCAATAATAACATGGTATAAACAAGTATCAGGTTTAGGTCGAAGGATAACATGTACAGATAAAAGACAACACATAAAAGGATAGAACAATGAAAATTCTAGTTCAGGACAGCAAGACAGTACTGCACTAAATCTGGAATTTCCGTTGCTAAAAATGTGCAAATTTGGATTCATCACAAAATCTGGAAAATAGACTCTCGGCCGAATCCATCAAATATATGTAAGTCACATGGTATTTCACAAAATTAAGACTCAAAACAGAAATTTGTCCAGAAAACGTGTTCAACTAGAAATCAGAAGTTTGTATTCATAAATAGAAAAACAGCTTAAAAACTTACTGATTAAATCCAAGAAAAATCCGCAGTATTCCCTAGTTTTCTTAATAACAGAAAATTAAGTTTCATAATTTTTCAACATAGATAGAATTGTCAAGTAAAATCAGAAAGCAGCAAGATACACTAGTTTTGTAAATCTGAAATCATAAACATAGCAGTACTAAAATAGCAATATCTCACAAAATATAAATCGAAATATAGATCCGTAAAAAGGGTGATAAAATAGATACAGTAGGCTATAATTCATATTCAAAAAGTTCTTATAGACAACAAATAAAATCAGGTCGAAATTATGTATCTTTGCTGAACAGCATGAAAATTCTGCAAATATAGTATTTGTTTGCAAGCATAGAATAGTGTATAAAATTATCAATTAAATCCACAAAAAATAGGAGTTAATCCCATTCAAGTCTAGTTGTAACCAGAAAAATATTGGATCAAAATATTATCTTTATCATCAGTAGAAAAATAAATAGTTATACAGAATTCATACAAAACTGGATTTGGAATTTTAAACTCATCTGTAGTAAAATAGCCATAACTTGCAACTCATAAACCAAAACTGAGATCTGTCAGAAATTCTGGAAAGTAGATAGAATCCCCTTGAATACTATTCATAAATAGTTTTCATATACTGACCTTAATAGGGTCTAAAATACTGAACAAAAACGGGATACAACAAAAACTGAAATCGTCTTTATGCATAAAATCGACATAGATCATATGAAACACGTCCAAATCATAACCAAACATGAAGTAGGGTATACTAGATGTCCAAGGAACATGGTATAGGGTATTTGAAAAGTCTACAATGAGTATACTACAACTAACTCAACCAAGCACAAGACATCATATGAACAACATGCATGTATATAACAAGAAGTGGTCATCCCTAAATTATTTCATGTCATGTGTGTATTGAGGCAACTGCGGGCGGGTCAACACAATAAAGACAACATATAACAGGGGTTTTGCACAAGAATTGTCTCTAGAACACAGCTACACTATGTATGGATGATAAGAACCGCCAGAAATTAATACAAGTTACTTGCCTTATAGTCGACGGCGAAAACGATGCAAAGAGAATAACGGGAATGGATTCCCAGGGCACAAACACAACGAACGAACTCCAAAACACGAACCACGAACAACGAACTACGACTACAAGCACACGATCACAACTACACGAGATCGAAGTAAGCCCAAACCCATGAAAAAAGGCAGTCGGGGTCTGGTGTTGTTGTCGAGGGGTGGTCGTGAACGGGAGGGGGACAGCAAGGCAGGGAGGTGTTCGGACAGGGGAGCACCGGGGTCGGCGACACTATGGGAGGAGGGCGCATAGCGGGACAGGGCTGTCAGGGTTTCTATGGTGCGGGCGTTTGGGAGGAGCAGGACGGTTCTGTGGAGCAGGGCGTAGTAGTGGTACGGGTTTGGCAGGTCAGGAGGAGCACTGGGTGGTCTGCATCCGCGGTGTAGGGCAGTGCTGCAGGGGGAGCACGACAGCGCAAGGGGATCGGGAGAGAAAGGAGAGGGCTGATGGGTTTTAGGGTGAATAGGGTTTTGATGGGTGTACAGGGGGGTGCATGCATGGTTATTTATATGCATAGGATATTAGGGTTAGGGTTAGGTACAGGTGGAATTTCGGGTATGGGTGTTAACGGGTTGAGTTAGGTGTTATAGGGTTTGAGCAGATAATGGGTAATGGGGGTTTTATTGGTTTAATTTGGTTGTGGATTTCAGTGGGTTATAGGATCATAATAGGAATTAGAATAGAGTTTAATCAAAAAGAAATATAGGGTGACCCAAAATGAGATGGAACAAAAAAAAAGAATAACTAGAATAGGACATGAACAAATTAAATAATGGCTCGATCAATCAGAGATGGAATAACAGACTGGCAATCAAATCAAGAAGATCAAATAAAGGCGAACATCAAATATATGAAATATATATATATATATATATATATATATATATATATATATATTAAAAAAAAAGATCCAATACACGGTCTAAAAGAGATACAAGCTGAATAAATACCCAAGAAGAAAATAAATTAAAAATACAGGAAACGGAAAACAAGGGTTACAAATCCTACCCACCTAATAAGAAGAATTTTGTCATCGAAATTCAAACTATTGGTACATAGGGTAACACCGAAAAGAAAAGAAAGAGCAAAACGAAAAGCTTCTCAAACAGATGAGGAAACTTCTGCTGAATCTCCTCCTTCAGCACCTAAGTCGACTCACCCGGCGAGTGAGGATTCCAGAATACACGAACCAGCTTGATGACCTTGTTCTTAAGAAATTTCTCCCGCCGATCCAAAATACCAACTGGCGGAATCTCACAAGTCAAATCCCGCTGAACGGTCCACTCAAAATAGTCGATTTCGTGGCTCTCATCTCAGATATATCTCTTGAGTTGTGAGACATGGAAAACATCGTGCAATCCTGATAAAGCTGGCGGCAATGCAAGACGATAGGCCACCTTGCCTACTTGTTCCACAATGTCGAACGGTCCAATAAACTTAGGGCTGAGCTTGCCCCCCCCACCAAACCGAATGACACCGCGTCAAGGTGATACCTTTAGGAAAACATGGTCACCAACTTCAAACTCCAAAGCTCTACGATGGAAAACTGCCCAATGCCTCTGCCTATCCTGAGCTGCGTGCAAGTGCTTCCTGATCTGAGTCACCGTATCAACTGTCCTAGTGAGCAACTTCGGACCCAACAATTTCCTCTCACCAATGTCATTCCAGCACACTGGTGATCTGCACTTCTGCCCATAAAATGCCTTGAACGGTGTAGCTTTAAGACTGGCCTAAAAGCTATTATTGTACGAGAACTCTACGAGATGCAAATGGTCCTCCTATGATCCACCAAACTGTAGCATACAGGACCATAACATGTCCTCAAGAATCTGGATGGTCCTCTCTGACTGTTCATCATTCTAGGGATGAAAAGCTGTAATGTACTTCAATTTACTCCCCAAACTACTCTTAAGCCTCTCTCAAAACTAAGATCTGAATCTTGTATCCTGTCTGATAAAATACTGAATGGAATCCCATGAAGTCTGACGATCTCTTGCATGTACTTTTTAGCTAGGCTCTCAGTAGACTGTCCGACATGGAAGGGAATGAAGTGAGCACTCTTCATCAATCGGTCGACAATCACCCAAATGGCATTGTGACCCTTAGGACTCCTTGGCAAAGCGGTCACAAAATCCATAGTGATATGTTCCCACTTCCACTCCGGAATGGGAAGCGGTTGAAGAAGTCTGGCAGTTCTCTGATGTTCTGCCTTCACCTGCTGGCAAATCAAATACTGAGACACAAATCGAGCCACCGCCTAATTCATACCATGCCACCAGAAATGAAGCTTCAAATCTCGATACATCTTAGTACCTCCAGCTCTGACGAACTTCACCCTTCGGGACACACAACCTGGACCCAAAACGAAGCGATCCATCAGCATGAATAACTATGTCCGTTCGGGAACCAGACACAACCTCAGCTCGAAAATCCTGCAACTGCATATCACTAGCCTGTACCTCTTTGATCTGATCAACAATAGATGACTGAAGATGAAGCACCAAACAACTCCGATCAGAACTCGGCAACAAACACATCCAACTCCAACCTTCACATCTGCTCAACCAAATCACTCTGCTAAGTTTGGAACATAGCCGCCGGTCTCCTGCTCAAAGCATCTGAACCAAATTCACTATACCAAGATGGTATTGCAAACTGATGTCATAATCGGCCATAAGTTCCAACCTATGTCTTTTCCTCATGTTCAACTCTTTCTGGGTGAAGACGTACTTGAGACTTTTGTGGTCTGTAAAGATCTCCATTCGGTCCCCAAGCAAATAATGTCTCCACAGCTTCAAAGCAAAGATCACTGCCGCTAACTCCAAGTCATGAGTAGGATAGTTCTTCTCATGCGGCCTCAACTTCCTCAATGCATAAGCAACGACTCGGCCCTTTTGCATCAGAACTGCTCCAAGACCCTTACCCGAAGCATCATAGTGAACTACAAATCCGTCTGAACCATCTAGAATAGTCAACACTGGCATTGACATCAACCTGCTCTTCAGCTCAGCTAAAGCCTCACTGCAAGCCTCAGACCAAACGAACTTCTGATCCTTTCCAGTCATCTTAGGCAATGGTCATGCTATCTTCGAAAAATCTTGGACGAATTTTCGATAATAGCCAGCTAGACCAAGGAAACTCTGCACCTCTGAAACTTACTTGGGAACTGGCCAATTCTTCACAGCCTCAACATTAGATGGATCCACAGAAATACCATCGCCCGAGATAATGTGCCCCACGAAAGTAACTATGTCGAGCCAAAACTCACACTTGCTGAGTTTCTCATAGAGCTGATTCTCCCTCAAGGTCTGCAGAACCGACCTAAGATGCTCAGCATGATCTTCCCAATTCCGATAATACAAAAAAATGTCATCAATGAAGACTACCATAAATCTATCCAGGAACCAGAAAAGACCCTGTTCATGGGACTCATAAATACATCAGGCGCGTTCGTGACCCCGAACGGCATCACTAGATACTCATAGTGCTTATAACTGGTCCTGAATGAAGTCTTTTGTACATCAGTCGCCTTCACCTTGACTTGATCATACTCGGAACAAAGATCCAACTTCGAGAAAACTGTAGCTCTGCTTAACTAATCAAATAAGTCATTGATTCTGGGCAACGGATACCAGTTCTTCACAGTGACACTGTTCAGTTCTCGATAATCCATGCACAGTCTACGACTACCATTCTTCTTGTTGACAAAAAGGACTGGAGCACCCGAAGGCGAAACACTGGGTCTGATGAACCCCAAATCAAGCAACTCTTGAATTTGCAACTTAAGCTCTGCTAACTCAATCGGTGCCATCCTATAGGGACCCTTCGATATCTGCATCGTACCGGGCTGAACTTTAATACCGAACTCAACATCCCTATTAGGGGGTAAGCCAGGCAACTCCTCTGAAAAAATATCTAGGAAATCCCGTACTACTAGAGGTGCAGCCTCACACCCAGAGTGCAATTCCATCACACAAACCTCCTGATCAACTGCAGTCTCAGCTCGGCCAAGGGGCACCTCCTCGGCATGGAACTCAAACTCTGCGAGACTTGGGATTCAGAATACAACTCTCTTGGCCTGGCAATCAATAATGGCGTGGGATTTACCCTACCAATCCATACCGAGAATGACGTCGAATCCTTAATTCCTAATTACAATCAGGTTGGCCTTAAAATCTGCGCTGCCAATAACCACGGGACACTGCCTGTACTCCCGGGAACAAATGACAACACTGCCACTTGTCACAATATTCCAAGCCTCTGACATGATGCTGAACTCCAACTAATGGCGAGCCACGAACCGAGAAGAGACGAAAGAATGGGTTTCCCCGAAATAAAAAAGAACAAGAGCAGGAAAAGAGCAAACAAGGACAACACCTAAGATAGAATCAAAAGACAGGGATAAAGAATGGTTGAACAGGGGTGAGAAAAACATAATGCAGAAAGATGACATGAAAGAATAAATGCAAGAGAAAGAAAGAAGCAAGGGAAACAACAAAAACAAAAAAAGCAAAATATACCTGAAATAACACCCTCTGCTGTCTCAGCATCAGCAGCAGTCAGGTTGAAAGCCTGGCCTCTCCTGGGTGCAGCGGTCCTCTGATCGACAATCTGGCACTGAGAAGGAAGCGGTGGCCTGACTGAACCACAAGCTGGGGCTACCTGCTGCATTGGACCCCCGACTAGAAAAGCCATCCACTGCTGTTGACAATCCCGCAATTAATGGTTAGCAACGCCACATCTGAAGTATCAGCGATTCGTGTGCCAATAGTTCTTACGATCATGCCCAGCCATCAGGCAGTAGTCGCAGAAACTAGCTCCCCGAGAACCAGCAGAAGAGTAGGGAGCTGCCCTGACAGGATGAGCTGGGACAGGCCTCCGAATCAGCCCATCAGAGGGCCTAGCAACAACAGAGTGCCGATTAGTCCACTGGGGAGGAGCCAACCCACCATGAGCTTGCTCCTGAGCTCGAGCTGCCTCAAGTGCCTCAACATAAGTACGCAAGCGAAGGGAGACGAGTTGCACCTTAATGTCTTGCTCATGTCCCAATGTGAATCTACGAGCCCTGACATCTTCGTTTGCCACATGAACGGCTGCGAAGCAGCTAAGTCTTGTAAATTCTGCTGCATACCCATCTGCAGACCTGGAGCCCTATTTCAAGAAAGTCTCATGTTACAACATTGTATGGACAATATGTAACAAAATTCCAATAATAGAATAATGACCAACCTGTTTCAGGGCCAAGAACTGTTGCTCCATTTCAACTAGGGTGCTGCTAGGGAAGACCTTCTCCAAGAAGCTCCTAGTGAATGTGGCTCAAGAAATTGGTTGTTCGAGCATTTCGGACTCGGACCTCCACCAAATGTGAGCCAGGTCCCCTAGTTGGATGGCTACCGCATCCACTTTATCAGCATCTGCAACTCTTACTGCCAAAGGCAACTGCTCAGTCCAGATCAACCACTGTTCTGCCTCCAAAGGCATCTTAGTGCCGGAGAATATGTCAGGATGCAGTCTCATGAAATTTGTGACTGTACCCAGACGGGGAGGGGGAGCTGCCTTCATAGGCACAGAGGGAGGCAAAACCCGAGCAGCTTCCAAAGCAGCCATCACAAGGTCACTGTGGTTTTGCTGCATATTGATCAACCGTTCCAACACATTGGTAATGACCTCAAGCCCAAACTGATCTTCCTAAGGACGAGAAGTAGAACCTCTACGAGCCATGGTCTGCACAAGGTCAAAAACAATTAGCATCCAGATCAAGTTGATTATAATTTATTTATGTATGCATGGTCTGTGTAATATTGAGCCAATCCCAGATCGAGCCAAGCTTGTCTAATATATCAGTAAAACTAATACATTAGCCAAACCTGGCTCTGATACCACTTAAAACCTTGTTAAGCCCTACTTCCCAAAAAGCGAATACGGAATACAGATATGTGACTAAGCCCAGCGAATAATTTTCATCATCCATAAGCTGTCGGGATCTCTACAACAATTCACAAGAATGATCAGAGTAGGAAGCAAGAGAAGTTAACCACACATGCATATATGGATCAATATACCAACATAAATTTACTTGAAATAAAATTTAATCATCTCAAATAAACCAGATCTGAACAAGTTAATAATCCTGGGTCACATTCCCCGAATACAAAATAATCCAAGTAACAGATACAATTATTCAAAAGCAGCTGGAAATAATAATAATTAGCAAAACTCCAGCATCTAGAATCTCATATCACCTACTCTATCGGGTTGTTGATCTCCATAATCTGCAATTTAATGAATTGCAGGAAGAGGAAAAAGAAACAAAATGCCCGTCAATGCAAGTTACGGGCTGCTTGTAGTGCAGGCACATGTAGAGGAAGAATAAATAGATATAAAATAAAAACAGAAACAAACATAGCATGAAATAGATATAACAGAGAAAAATAGAATGTTTAACATGAATCAGAAAACAAAATTAAGTAACATGGTGTGCTAACAGGTACAAGTGATATGCAACAAATGTCAAGTATCATACAGACAGGTAAACAGATGTCTAGTAGAATGTAACAGATAAAAAGATAACAGATGTCAGGTTATGTCTAGTCTTGTATTTATTACTATCTAGATAGCAATTCATGTGCCCCAAACTTTTACCACATGGTTGCTACATTCAAACAAGTTACAGTTAGATTTCGTAGGGGATTCTATAGGGCCGTGTACTCAGGTATCAGACAGACAAATATCAGATGCAGATCCAGACAGACAGATAGAACCTATGGGTTCTCTTCTAAGTACACCTTCCTATAGGGAAGCGTGCAGTTAGGTAATCAGACAGAAATAGTTGTGTATCATGTTGTCATGAACACGTAATAGATAATCCTATGGGAAACACGGACCTCCTTCTAAGTACACATTTCTATATTATCCACTACTAGATCTTTCCCTTAACTCCGGCTTGGTGATTTATTATTATTAGCAGACATGCATGTATGTGTCAAAAAATAGGATAATAATAACATGGTATAAACAAGTAATAGGTTTAGGTCTAAGGATAACATGTACAGATGAAAGGCAACACATAAAAGGATAGAACAACGAAAATTCTAGTTTAGGACAGCAAGATAGTACTACACTCAATCTGTAATTCCCGTTGCTACAAATGTGCAAATTTGGATCCGTCAGAAAATCTGAAAAATAGACTCTCGGCCGAATCCAGAAAATATATATGTCACATGGTATTTCACAAGAATAAGACTCAAAAAAAGAATTTGTCCAGAAAACATGTTCAGCTAGAAATCAGTAACAGAAAATAGCTTAAAAACTTATTAAATCCAAAAAAAATCTGGGGTATTCCCTACTATGTTTAGTAACAGAAAACAAAGTATGATAATTTTCCAACATAGATAGAACTAGTAGTTTACACGTGCGATGCACGTCTTAATAAATATAGTGTTTTTAGAAGTAAAAATTCAGACGTAGTCTGGATTTGATCTAAAACCTTATTTACAATAGTTATGCACGTACGATGCACGGGTTGGTAAATGGACAAATTACACTAAGGCCTTCTCCCATTATAGTAGTAGAGATAGTCAAGTAAAATCAGAATGCAGCAAGATATAGTAGTTTTGTAAATCTGGAATCATAAACACAGCAGTACTAAAACAGCAATATCACACAAAATATAAATTGAAATCCAGATCTGTCAAAAGGGCGATAAAATAGATACAGTAGGCTATAATTTATATTCACAAAGTTCTTATAGAAAGCAAATATAATCAGGTCGAAATTATGTATCTTTACTGAACAACATGAAAATTCTGCAAGTATAGTCGTTGATTACAAGCATAGAATAGTGTATAAAAGTTACAATTAAATCCACAAAAGGTAGGGGTTAATCCCAATCAAGTCTAGTTATAACCAGCAAAATATTGGGTCAAAATATTATCTTTAGTATCAATAGAAAAACAAATAGTCATATAGAATTCATATAAAACTGGATCTGGAATTTTAAACACATATGTAGTAAAGTAGCCATAACTTGCAACTAATAAATCGAAATTGAGATCTGTCAGAAATTCTGGAAAGTAGACAGGGTCCCCTAGAATTTATATTCACAAATAATTTTCATATACAGACCTTAATAGGGTCTAAAATACTAAACAACAACGGGGTACAAAAAAAACTGAAATCGTCTTTATGCATAAAATCGACATAGATCATATGAAACACGTCCAAATCATAACCAAATATGAACTAGGGTATACTAGATGTCCAAGCAACATGGTATAGGGTATTTTACATGTCCACAATGAGTATACTACAACTAACACAACCAAGCACATGACATCATATGAACAACATGCATGTATACAATACGAAGTGGTCATTCCTAACTTTTCATGTCATGTGTGTAATGAGGCAACTACGGACGAGTCAACACAATATAGACAATATATAATATAGGTTTTGCACAAGAATTGTCTCTAGAACACAACTACACTACAGGTGGTATTTAGTACTTGTATTTGCAACAGAAATTAATACAAGTTATTTGCCTTATAGTCGAAGAAGAAAACGACGATGCAAAAAGAATAACGGGAACGGATTCCTGGGGCATGAACACAACGAACGAACTCCGAAACATGAACCACGAACAACGAACTACGACCACAACCACACGATCACAACTACATGAGATCGACGCAAGCCCAAACCCAAGAACAAAGGCAGCCGGGGTCTGGTGTTGTTGTCGAGGGGTGGTCGCGACCGGGAGGGGACAGCACGGCAGGGAGGTGTTCAAACAGGGGAGCACTGGGGTCAGCAACGTTGCGGGAGGAGGGCATACAATGGGACATGGCTGTTGGGGTCTCTATGGTGCGCGGCGCTCGGGAGGAGCAGGATGATGGGAAGAGATTGAGAGGGCAGTTCTGTGGAGCAGGGCAGAGCAGGGGTACGGGTTCGACAGGTCGGGAGGAGCAAAGGGTGGTCTGCGGTCGAGGAGCACAGGGTGGAGCACGGAAGCGCAAGAGGATCGGGAGAGAGAGAAGACAGCTGATGGGTTTTAGGGTGAATGGGGTTTTGATGGGTGTACAGGGGGGGTGCATGCATGGTTATTTATATGCATAGGTTATTAGGGTTAGGGTTAGGTACAGGTGGAATTTCGGATATGGGTGTTAATGGGTTCAGTTAGGTGTTATAGGGTTTGAACAGATAATGGGTAATGGGGGTTTTATTGGTTTAATTGGGTAGTGGATTTCAATGGGTTGTAGGATCTTAATAGGAATTAGAATAGGGTTTAATCAAAAAGGAATATCGAGTGACCCAAAATGAGATGGAACAAAAAAAAATTTGAATAACTAGAATAGGACAAGAACAAATTAAATAATGGGGATAAAATAATGTCTCGATCAATCAGAGATGGAATAACAGACTGTCAATCAAATCACGAAGATAAAATAAAGGCGAAAATCAAATAGATGAAAAAAAAAGAAAAATATATATTGAAAATAAAGATCCAATACACGGTCCAAAAGAGATACAAGCTGAATAAATACCCAAGAAGAAAATACATCCAAAAATACAGGAAATGGAAAACAGGGGTTACAATTTTTCTGATTTATTAAGCATTTTTATGTAATTTATCAATTTTGCACATGCAAATATTTTTCTTGGGAAATAAAAAGTCAGAAATTTTATTTGGAAAATCTAATCTTTGTTATTAGATAATAATTCAAAATTTTCTGGATTTTTATGAATAATGTATGGCGTGTTTACAAATATTTCAAAGTGAAGGACTTTTATGTAAAATTACAACTTTGAGGCAAAATTCGAAATTTGAAACCCCCTTGGCTGTGCATGAGGGCCGGCAAAATCAAGAGATATTAGGGGGATAAATTATACCTTATTTGATTTAATTAAATACTTAATTTGGTAGATCTACATATTTGTGCAGATGTGATTTCTTGGGGCGGGGCAGGGGGGGGGGGGTTGTAAAATTGGTCAAGAAACCCTAAAAAAACATACCCTGGCCTAAATTAGCGGCCACCCTCCTCTGTTGTGAACAAAATATCATCTTTTTATTATTTCTTGGAGTTTTGGAGGCTTGAATCTTTCAATTTTCGCAAGGAGGAGGAGCAACTTTTCTTTCTTATTATTATTATTCTTTAATTGGTATTCTTTGAGGTGGGTGGTACTCCTTATCTATTGATTTGTTATATATTTGTAGAATATGATGATGATTAAGTAGGATGTATGTTGGAGTTTTGTATGTTCTTTTGATGTAGTTCTATTAGAGAATGAATCTCAATGAATGAATGATTCCCTGATAACATTCATAATATAAAACCTTAAATTGATGAGTGACCTTTCATCCATAGATGGTTGAAGAATGTTAGAGATTAGTAATGCACAAATATTCTTACTTTTCTATATTATGCTTGAATAATCATATATGCATAGGAATGAGTATTTTCCCAATTTCATATCAATTGATAGAAACGTTCATGCTAATTTTATAGATCTATAACTAATTGTAGTCTAATTGGTTAATAAGGTACATGAATGTAGAAGTCAAATTTTCCTATTCAAATTAATTTGTATAAATTTCCAAATTAAAATGCCTTAAATTAAAGAGAATTTTGTTTCTAGAAATTTGGAGATGCTACATAGTAGCAATAATCATGGAAATATTTGAAGAAGAAGAAAATTGAAGTTATATGCCTAAATTAAATATATATGAGAAATAGAGGGTTGAGATAAAAAAAAATTAATGGGGTTATATTCAGTTAGTGAGTTGGGCTCATTGGTTGGTGTGCCGTGTTGGGTGCTGCCTGGTCTCAGGTTCGAGTCCAGGGGGTAATCTTTTTTTTTATTTTAAATTTTCTTTCTCTTTTATTAAATGTTTTGAGTTTTTGTATGAAATTTAGGATATGGATAAAGGGGAATATTTAGAAAAGGGTTGAGAATAAAAATTGAGATTTATTTTGGGGTTAAATAAATAGTAATTTGACATTCAAGTATTTTTTTAGTAGAGTTTATCATGAGATTTCAAAATGTGGATTAAAGAGAATATTTGGAATTGAATTGAATATAAAAAAAGTGAGATTTATTTGGGGGCCAAATAAATAGTGATTTATCTTTTTGATTAAGAAATAAATTTAATTATTTTAACTAGACGTATTCTAAAAATTATATCATTTGAAATAAACACGATCTAGAATTATTTGAGTTGGTTAAAGAATCACTTGGGAGTTGAATATCATATTATTGTGGAAAAAGAATATATTGAATGTAATCTGTAAAGTTATGTCAATTTACAACTTCATTGTAAATACTATTAGAAGAGGTGGAGAAACTATCTATTTTATATAGAGAATGTTTAATTTGAATTGTTGGATAAGACTATGAAACTTGTTATACAAATAACTGAGTTATGTGAACAAGGAAATAATTGGGTATATGAATGAATGCAAGTTTAAAATGAGAATAAAGAGGGTATGGATAACCCCTGATGTTGTGAACATGAAATGTGTAGATTCTAGAGGCTAAGTGAGACCCAGAGTACCTACAACGTGATGAAAGTTATGATAATTGAAATTTGAGAAGTAGCCAGTGTGTGATAATATTTCTCCATGTGTTGATTTAAGCCCGGTAGGGTAACCTAGCTCTAGGTTGTGATAGTTAAAATAATAAACATAAGGACATGCACTAGTTGGAGTTTGATGAAATAAGAGCAAACATGGGTATGGGGCCTCATATGATTCGCGATGGGAGATGATCTCAAGAATTATCGGGGTGTAATCACTTGCGGTGTGGGATGTAACTTCAGAATTATTGGGCTGGAGGCGACGCTCATGAGATATTTGTGTGATGAGGTACCATTTGGCTTGCGGTGTGGGTTTCAATTTCTAGAATTATCGGGGTGTGAGGGAGTGTACCCAAAATCACATGCGGTGACAAGTTGATTCTCAAGAATTATTGGGGCATGGCACTAGATACTCATAGAATAATATTAAAGTAATCACCGTAGTAGGTTAATTTCTTAACGAGGGATTGAACCCTATAAAGTGGAGAACGATAAGGACTTGCACCGGACCTAGAAATCATCATATGCATTTGTGTTTCATGATTTGTTTTATGCATGCTCACTTTCTGTTTTCATCTCATACACTTGACACATAGCCTAGCTTTACTTGTTGTTCTATATTCTATTTATTATTGTTTATGCATACTTTATTATTGTTTTATTAATATGCATCAAGTTTGTGATTGTGAGATTTAGAAGTATCACTATTAGTATAGTTGATGTCAGTTACATTTAACTGACGTGCCCATTTTTCAATAGACTTTTGTAGGGTTTTCAGTTATGGATAGCATCGATACAAATAAAGCTTGGAGTATAAATGCAAACTGAAGATTATATGTGTTGCAAAGATTTGTAATTAATGTATTTAATTCCGCTGTGTTTTGTAAGAAGAGAAGATGTAAGAAAATGTTTTAAAATTTTCTTGTATTTGATACTGTGTTTTTGATTGCGACTGAAGTTGATTCTAGAAATGGTGCCACTTATTTCTTATTTTATTTATTGGAAATTCGGGGCATTACAGAGACGGACCTTGCTTCGGCTGTGAAGTGCTTGACAAAGTCCTTTAGCGGTTCTCCGTCATTTTGCTTTAATTCAATAGGGAAGCACTTGTTTTTTCATCCTTGAGGCAAGTAAAGAAGTGTGCTATGAAAAGTTCCCCAAAATGTTCGAAGTAGAATATTGACTCCGGAGTGACTGGAGTACCTAGCTGATCATTTCAATGTTGCGGGGAATGTTCTACTCATGAGCACATCATTGGCGTTCTAGACCATCATGGGAGTTTTAAAACTCTCGATCTGGTCAGTCATGTCTGATTCTCCATCGTATGATTTGAATTGAGGAACTTTGAAGTCCTTTGGGAAGGGTGTATCGAGGACGGTTTTGCTGAAAGGAGGTCGACTGGGGCGGTAGGCCCTACTAGAGTGGTTCCCCTCATTCTTCATATGTTCTAGACGATCTTCTACCTCTCGGATATGGCAAATGACTTAGTCTTCCTTCCCCTTGGATCCAGTTGAGTTGCCGGATTCTTCTTTGGAGGGCTGACCCAGGTCTTGACTACCTTGGATTGCACGTAGGATGTCAAGCTTGATCGTTTTCAATTCGTCCCTAGTGATTGAGGCATCTTTCTCTATATTCTGCTCAAGAAGCTTTCAACTATCATGAGTTGGACTTCTTTCTGTAGTATACCCCTTATGAAAGGAGGAATGCCTTGATCTCTGTCTTTGAGGAGAGCTGCTTCTCCAGTTTACTTGACGTTCTGAGTGGGAAGCCTCAGTTCGAGCGCACCTCTCGTCCAAGAAGATTCGTTGATCAGTTTCTTGTTGGCTGCACTAGTGATTTGGCAAAGATCTCTTGACCCATGGGGGCCTCGCGAGGCCATTGAATCAGTGGAAGTATTATGGACTGAGACATGGTCGTACAGAGGATGTTGTTTATGACGGCGTTGTCGAGAGCCTCCCGGTGCCGCTCTGTTGACGGAAGCTTAACTAGGCTGTCAGGGCTGCAGTTTAGGAGGAATCAGATCTTCCACAGGAGGAGCTGGTTAACGAAGAGAATTGGTGCGATGGCTTGAGGCTGCTGCTCTACCTCTTAATCTTGGTGGCATGGCGGTAAGTCTGATCTGTGTAGTTTTTCACAGATGGCGCTAACCTGTTGCTGCTTATTTTGGTGTGGGAGCAAACAGTTAGTGAGTTAATATTTGATGGAAACTACTAAAAATCTGACCTTTGATCATTGTTGTCATGCCCCGCTTCGTAAAATACGGGAATACGAGCACGTAATGAAGGCCCAGCAATTGATTTGCATCATTCATAAGCTGTAACATTTAACTCAATAGTATGCAATACAAATTCAATCACGCATGCTATAATGAAATCACATAACATAAATATTACATGAAATGTCTCATCAATAACCAACAACTAGAAAGAAACAAACTTTGGGTCAACAAATCCCAAAATACAAAATATGATAATAACAATTGTACTGGAATTTAAATGACGAGGACAAGACAATTATTGTGGCCAACAATTTGGCTCCAATCCCTCGAAGGTCCGCTCACAAAGTTCTTCGGGCAATTCTTCTCGTGTACCTGCGAGCTTATAGTCTAGAGTGGGGGAAACGTCCGTTAGAGAAAGTCACGGACATCAAATAGTACACACAGGGAACAATAAAACAGGACATGAAAATATCAATGAACGAGGAACCAGTACTATATCAACTGTCAATGAAATTATTGATAACGAGGAATGGTCTATGGTCAACAATTTAACGAGTAATAGTATAATAAAACAAGATTTCAAGTCGGTAACAATAATCGAGATCAATGTAGTGTCAACCCTAGGTCTATCATGTTTTATTATCTTATCTAATGCACATAGTACTATGTCCCATTCCACAGTTTCAGTGCATAAAAGTAGTGAACGTTTAGACTATAGTGGTGAACTTTACATATCTTGTACTCGGCACTATAACAAAAACAAGAATCCACAATCCACGATCCATAACAAGAATTTATTCACAAGACGTACAAGATAACAAGATAATAATATAACAATATAGGGAAACACAGGCCCCTCGTCCGACTACAGTCACTGATTGTTCACAACCAAGTCGACCTTTATACCCCGGCTTATTATTAATTTATTAACAGGAAACATGATTGTGCAATCAATAGAATAATGTCAAGAAATGATATGAACGATGTATCAATGATTGTACGATATGTAATGTAATGCAAGGTTTAAACAATTTACAATTGTAAGCCGTATTTTCAGATTTCATTGTATTTTGTATTCTTTTGATTATTGTATTTGAATTCATTTGTTATGGAGTAATTTTTTTTTCTTGGATTCTTTTGTTCTCTCTTGATCAATCTGTGCTCTTTGATTTGGATTCTGTTCTTTTGTAATTTTGCTCTTTTCTATTTTGAATTTGATTTGTTCTCCTTTGTGTTCGTCTCATGTCATTGCATTTGTTTGTCTCTTTTTTGACCAAAACCAATACCCAGAATCCAATATATCGACCCAAAACCCAAATTCCTTGATCCATATAAATACCCTATTAATTAAACCCTAATTAATACCACTCTCTCTCTCCGCCATTTTCTCTCTCCCCGTACCCTCTCTCTCTCTCTGTTTTTCGCTGAATCCCAAAACCCACCGCTCGCAACCCCGACCCCCATTGCATTTCCGATCATCCTTCACCACTGTCACCACCACCATCACCGTCTCCATCCCCTCTTCATCTTCATTACCGTCGCTCGTCCCCCGTCCTCGCCATTTTCGTCACCGTGTCCCCATTGCCGAGTTTACCTTCGCCGTAAACTTCCTCACCGTCGCCCTGTTCCCTCTCCGCACCCCCATCGCCTTCGTCGTCTCTCACCGTGCCTGTGCAGCCCCTAGCGCCGCCGTTCGAACCCCGGAGTCGCGAGCGCCGTCGCCTTTGTTTTTGACCAAGAGAACAGAGCCCGTTCTTCGCCGGAGTTGTCATCGCTGCCGTCGCTTCCCGACCGTGGTACCGACGTCGCTCCGCCACCGCAGCCGCCCGGTCCCAGTCGTCGTGCCGCGCCAGTCCGCCGCCCTCTCTCTCTTTCTCTCTTTCTCTCTCTCTCTTCCGCTGTCGAGAGGTAGGAGAAGAGTTCCTAGTGGGTGGATTTGCTGTTTCGTGTTCGACCGCATCAGATCCAGAGTCACTGTCCACTATTCGGGTTGGATCCGGTGTGAGGTCGAGATCCGATTGGTTGGTTCTTGCTGTCCTGTGTTCTGCCATACCGATCACACTTCACTGTCTCCTGTTTTGGAGTGGATCTGGTGTGGAGCTGAGATTCTATTGCTTTGTTTATGTGTTCCGTGTTTTGTGTGTGCCAGATCTAGTTCCGGTGTTCTGCGTTCTGTCCCGATCTGGTGTGAGAAAATTGCTCTAGGATCTTGCTGTTGCTGTTGATTCCTCGCCATATTTTGGGAGATTTTTCCTGGGATTCTGTTCCCGTTATTCTATTTTAATTATATCTGCAATAACAGGAAGGTCTCTTCTTGAACCCTTTTTATTGTTTGTGTTCATGATTAATTGATCTTATGCAAGTAGATTCGTCCATTTCATCATCAAAAATCTATTTTTGAAAATTCCGTTAAGATTATCGAGGGTTTACACGAGCTAACCCGACATACTCTTAACTTCGTGCTATCTACCTGATCTTTAACCCAGTCCACAATATTTCATGCATATGCACAATTAAAATAACTAGATTTGTACTTAGAACTGCTTGATGTAATGGACATGAATGTACTGATTCAGTTTTAATTGATGAATTGATACCATGACTGTAATGAATGTACCATGAACCTTAGAAATTGCGTGTTGACACCTAGAATTCACTTGATTACAAATTTGCATGCTTTATATGATCATATGATTTAATTATTTGCCTATTCATATTAAGACAATTGCTGGATTGCTGCATGTTTCATTTTGAGGTAGATTTTTGACCATGCAAGAGATATAATTTGGAAGAACTTACTAAACATAAAATATAGCCCTTGATGTCTAGATAATTTTTCTCTAGTCTGTATTAAAATTCCAATCTGTCATATGTTAGTTATCATCACTTTAATGCAACTGTGTTAGTAATTTTAGACCCACAATTTCATGCGTTCTTTGCTATTCTAAATTTTATTTGACCCTGTTAATCGTACAAGAAAAATCTGAATTAATTTAGGCTGGACCTAGACATGTATAGGTATCACCCAGAATTTTTATAGATTTTATTAATGAGTTCTCTAACCTGAAACAATTAATAGAACACAACCTACTGCATGCTGCCTAGACTTAAAATCTGATTAGAATAGAGTTTTTACCCTAGTTCCCATACCTTTTATATACCTTAAATATACTCGCTGGAACCGTGTGGAAGTCTACTTTCCAGATCTTCTAGAGGATTCAGATTTGCTAATTTGTAGTGCCCGCAATCCATGATTTGGTACAGCAAGGTCATGCTGTCCTGATTTTGTGAAATATGTTTATATGATGTGTTTGCCCCTTGCTTTGTCTATAACTCTTGGAATTAGTCACACATAGTAATGAAAAATATTGAAACCCTCTTGCATGCTCGCTTAGGATGAAATAAAATGATAACAAGCTGGGGTTATATGGGATGACGTGGTAGTGAACAATCAGAGACTGTACTCGGTCGGGGCCTACTGTACTGACTGTACTGTATGGCCATAAAAACTGCTCGAGAAACACTGATACTGAACTTTGAACACTGATTTCTGGGCTGAGTACACGAACTGTGAATTCACCATCAGTCTAAAGCGTTCACCCTTTGTTGCGTGGAACCTGTGGAATGGGACGCAGTAGTACGTGCACTAGATAGATTAATAAAACACTTAATAACCTGCATCTCCTGCTTGATCCTGATATCACTCATTACATGCGTGATTTACTGTAGACCTTTGATTATATTTCCTGCCCTTTTCTCTTTTTTTGTCTTTGACCATGTCCTTATTCTTTGATATTCATATTTCCTTTATCCTTTGTTTTCTCTACTTGCCGCCCACGACTTGCTCTAAGGGCACTCTTTTATTTCTTTTTAGACCAGGAATTTACAGGTGCTGAAGGATCTATTCCTGAAGGAATTGGTGAGCAACATTTCTAGAGATGGATCCAGTCTCCGCTGCTTAATTTTACTTATTGCTATTTATTTCTTGAATATTGTTAAAACTTGTACTTTGTTTGGGCTCTATGACCCATAGTTTTGTTTTGATCCCGGATGTTGGATATTTATACTGTTGGTTTATTTCATTATGATTGGCATTTATCTTGTTTCATGTGATTGTATTTTCCTATGTGGATGTATCTTTGTTGTTCTTATTGCTAAGTTAGTCTGGTACAGCTTATGGATGGTGTATACATTATTCGCTTGGCCTACATTACGTACTCGTGTTCCCGTATCCTGGGAAGCGGGGCGTGACAGGGTTTTTAGTGGTATCAGAGCGCAAGGTTGAGTAATATATCAATCAAACATAACTATCTTTACGAGGGTTGGCTTTGATTGGTATATTAGTCGAGTTTGGCTCTAACCGGATTATGTCAATGATTGCAAACCACGATAATCCCATGAATGAATGTATAATAACCAACATTTGATCTGGGTAGTGACCATCTTTTGATCGTGTTTCAGGCTATGGCTCATGGGAATTCTTCTTCTCACTCCGGGGATCAGTAGCCGGACAATGCTGCTATTCTCCAGACGATTCAGCAGATGATGGCTCTTCAGCAGGAGCACAATGAGATGATGAGAGCCATCTTTGGTAGCCAATGGGAATGTCGCTGGACCTACACCTGGGCCTCTGCCACCTATGCCTAGTACGGTAGCAGATTTCATAAGGCTGCACCCAGATAAGTTTTCGGGTACTGAGTCTCCATTGAAAGCCGAGCAATGGCTTATCCGGACGGAGCAACTGCTGGTCGCAGCTCGTGTTGCTGAGGCAGATCGTGTGGAAGTCGTTCGCATCTTGCTGGTGGATCTCGTTCATATCTGGTAGCAGGTTGAATCCGAGAGGATGCCACGACCCGTTGAGTGGGTCACTTTCTCTGAGAGCTTCATGGCGAAGTTCTTTCCCAGTGTCACCAAGGCAGAGATGGAGCGACAGTTTGTTTTCCTAACTCATGTCAGCTAGATAATGTTCTTGATTATCATTTGTTGTTGCCTACTTAACTTGTGACCGTATTAATTTAAGCATTATATTAATCAGGGAACCCATTCCGTGGACGAGTATGTTGCAGAGTTTACTCGTCTTAGTCGCTTCGCCCCTACCCTCGTTGCCACTAATGAGGCTCGGGCTAGTCATTTTCTGTCGAGTTTGAACTTTCCCATCTAGGACCGTTTGACTGCTCTTCGGCTTCGTGCTTACTCCGATGTTCTGGATGTGGCTCGGATCCAAGAGCAGACTCTTAGCAGATCAGGTGTTCCTCAGAGGACGGTTTCGCACCGCGTTGCACCTCGGAGTTCCAGAGGACCTATTCGGCGGCCAGTTCCTCCCCCTCCCATGAGAGCACAGCCGTACGCACCTGTTGTCCCGAGTAATGTTGAGACTTGTGGCTATTGTCATAATACTGGGCATTCACTGTGGGACTGCAGGAGTGCCAACCGGTAGTGTTTAGTGTGTAGGAGCAGTGAGCACATGGTTCGTGACTGTCCGAGTAGCAAGAGGTTCTGCGCCGGTTATTGGTGCTGCTCAGCTAGGAGCGCCGACGCGTGGTCAGGGCAGGCCTTCTCTTCCTCCGCAGAGGCAAGTCTTTGATCAGAGGCGTGTGGCTCTTAGAGGATGTAGCGCCCCGAATTTCCAATATGATATTTTGGAAATACGTGGAACAATTCTCAGCATCAACTTCAATTGCAATGTTAAACACAGTCCAAAAACACAGATAATTTTTATTTCAACTTTCATTACAACAATTGTTTGCAAAACACAGCAGAATACAAAACAACTTGAATTACAATTTTTTCTTTACAACACATCTTTTAACAAAATTACACACGCTCTATTATCTTTCTAGCACAAGCATCCAAATCCCAAGCTATAAGCACCGACCTGTAAAACATGAGGCTAGAGATAACCCTAACCCCCAAAACTACAAGGGTCATCCATAACGATGTGAGTGACATAAAAAAAACAACATAATAAAACATTAAGCATGGAGTCATCAACAACATGTATTAGCAGCAAGAATAAATGAAATGAGAATTAACAATAAGTGAAGCATGAAAACATCAAGGAATATAAGATAGTACATAGTAATATATGAAAACATCAAGTGAATCTGGACTAAGTGTCAAGTGTAGGAAAAACAGGAAAGCACAAGCATAAAACCAAGTCAAGAAAACACAATCTCTATAAGCTGACTTTCTAATGCATACTTATCGAATTCTATGCATTCCATAGTACATAGGTCCGGTGCAAGCCCTTATCGATCTCCACTTTATAGGGTTAAACCCCTCGTTATGCAACTAATCCTACTACGGTGATGGAAAACAAGGTCCAGAATACTCTGCGAATAGGCACCACAGCCCTCAACGCGCAGGTATCATGTAAGATAGCTAAAAAACAACCGAAGATTCACCTCCCAACCCGTGTACCCCACGAATAGGCTTGCAAGGCCCTCGACGTGCAGATACACTACTTACATTCTGCGAATAGGCTTGCCGACCCTCGACACGCGAATGCACCCTGCATGCTCCGTGAATAGGTCTGCAGACCCTCGACACGCGAACATACAAATGTCCTCTCTGGACAGAACAACAAACAGTCCTAAAATGCATCCGTTGGACTAAACAAACCATGAGCCTATACTCATGTTTTCCAAGTTCCATCACATCCCCACTAGTGCCTGTCCTTAAGTTGATTATTACTGAAACACAAAAATCTCCATCTCTAGAGTTAGTGTATCCTGCCGGACTTAAATACTCAACAACAACCAAACCAAGCCCCCCAGGTCTAACTCAACAAATCTCAATTGCCGGTTCACAAGACTCCCACTCAACTCCTAGAGATATCATCAAGACCAAAAACTCCAAATCCATCGTCAAAACGATCATATGAGGAAAACTTTTCCAATCAACAAAACTAAATCCTTTATAAAATTCCAGAATCCAAACCCAACAATAAAACATCTTGAAAACATATGTTCTGTAGAAAAATAATATTTAGAATGGTAAGTTATAGATCCAAAAACATTTAAAGAACCAATCGTTTAAAGAACATCCGAATAACTCAAGAAAACGTCAGTAACAGTCGACTGTAAAAAGTCATCGGTCGACTGTATCATTTTAAAGAAAAATAATTCTAAGTATTGACGGTCAACTGTAAAAGTCATCAGTCGACTGTCCAGAGCAAAAATCCAAAACTTCGTGAAAATATCAAAATAGAGCAGAGACAGTCGACTGGAAAAATGGGTCAGTCGACTGTTCCGCATGAGATTTCAAGAAAACGAGAAAACACAGCAGCCAGGTAGCGACGGTCGACAGTCGAATCATACCAGTCGACTATCACACCTACAGACTGCAGTACGAAGATTTACTTTATAAAAACGAAATCTATAAAAAGTATATTTCTGATATATTCAAATACAACTTATATGATATATAAAGATCCATAAAAACCAATCAAAACCACTTGAATTGATAAAAAATAGCTTTTTGATGGATTTCTTCAAAATAAAACATGAATGTGTGCATATATCAAAACTAGAGTTTTTAAGAATCAATCATACATCAAAATAACTTTGTTTTATATTCCAAACCACATTGATACAAAAATAAGTTGAGATATAGTCAAATCCTTCGAAAACACATAAAGACTCAAATTCTTCAAAAACAATGAAATACGATATTCATAAAAATTGTTTGTGCATATTCGTGCACCAAAGAAAACTTCACAAATCCATCAATTAGAAATAACATCATATTCAGATTAAAACCTAGTATTTGAGAAATCCAAACTCAAATAAAACCTTTTGCAAATCACAAAATCCCCAAATTTCGTCAAAATGTATCAAACCCTAAATCTAGTCATCACAACTCAAATTCTCAAGACATGGTCTTTTAATCCATTACTCCTTCTCAAAATTTTTCAAACTCAATCTTAACTATCTCAATAGTCAATTCATGAACAAAAACAAATTTATCATTAACATGGCCAAGTTGCATTCATCCAACCCACCAATAGTCAAAAATCTCATCTTTAGTCAATTAATGCATAACATTCACCATATCCAATCAAATCAGCAATAATCCAAAAGAAATAGCCTACTCATGATTTATATTTGGTTCTCCAACAATCTAAAATTATTCACATGCAATTCTACTCACAATAACTAGGGTTTTCACAAAAGATCCAATTTTTAACTTATCAATTCATTCAATCCACCATATGTATTCATATCAAAACCCTAGCATGCTTTCTAATCAATAGATCATCACATACAACATACATAAAACTAAACAAAATAAAACATGCCACTCACCTTGTTGAAGAGATCAAACGAAGACAAGACAGAAAATAGGAAAAAGCCTCTCCTTTGCAAAAAATCCAAGATCTTCACTTTAAATCACCAAGAAAATAAAAACAATAAAACCTCTGTGTCGTGCAATGAAAGACGGTTACACTCCACCTTTTTAAATAGGCCAGAAATAAGAGAATTAGGATTTTGAACACATTTGCAAAATAATCCTTTTAAAATATAACTTTACAAGATCCCTATACTTGGAAACTTGATAAAACCAATTTAATTGAGATTTAAAAACAAAATAAACACTTTACTTCCAGCCGGCACTGTTAGAGAAGTTAAGAAAAGTAAGTTTGCACTTTTACCCCTCAAAATGATAATTTTGCAAAAAGATCATCTTTTATCGAAACTTGCAAAATAAATCAAATTCATCAAAAAAAAGTAAACTTTTTAACCCTGAGTTGACTAGGCATTAAACCCAGCCCAAAAATCTGAAAATCTGGAGTTTTCACCCCCATTTGGTAATTTTGCACAAAAGTCCTTTTTGAAATATTTGCAAATATGTTCAATAGATATCCGAAAAATCCAAAAAATTCACAAATAATATCTAATAATAAATAATGATTTTCCACAAAATAGTGTTTGAATTTAAACTTCCCAAGAAAACATTTGCACTCATTTTGCACGTGTAAAAAGATAAATCTTCAGAAAAATATTTATTAAATCACCAAATATCATTTTAATTCATTTATAAATCTTAAAAATAATATTAAAAAATACGGGGTACTACAAAGAAGGTCAGATTGGTGGTCGTGGTCAGGCTTATAACCTGACTGCCGAGGAAGCAGAAGTTACTGTTGGAGTGGTTGCAGGTATATCACAGTAGTTGTACCTTCTTTTCTTTCATTCAGTTTTCTGCATGTTATTGTTATTGTTATTTTATTTTTCCCTCCTTTGTACAATTATTCGTGTATATATCCTGCTGGCACCTTAATTTTTGTTTGATCTTCTTCTAGATGTGATTTTAGTCTTCTCTCTCCCTACTCATGTGTTATTTAATTCGGGTGCTACCCACTCTTTCATTTCTACTCGCTTTTTTGATCAGCATGGTTTGGCTTACGATGCTATGCCCACAGCTTGGGACATCATCACAGGTGGAGGTGTCATTGTCTGTTCTAGGGTTTGCAAGCAGAGTCCGTTGTTGATTGGTGGTGTGGTTTTCTCGGCGGATTTGATTGTGATTCCCAACTCCGATTTCGATGTCATTCTGGGCATGGACTGGTTGGGTGTTTCCTGTGCCGTGATTGATTGCCGGGAGAAGGTGACTTTCAGGCCTTCTGGTCAGTCAGAATTTGTTTTCGATGCGGGTGAGACACCGTCAGGGCGTATCAAGAACTCGTTGGATACCGAGGTTGTTTCTCTTGCATCGCTGTGTTCTGATAGGGTTGTTGCACCATTGATTGTGCGGGACTTCCTTGATGTGTTTCCGAGGAATTGCCCGATTTTCCACCAGTCCGAGATGTGAAGTTCAACATTGATGTTTTGCCTGGTACGACCCCTATTTCCAAGAGTCCATATCGCATGACACCGGTTGAATTCGAAGAACTGAAGGTGCAAATTCAGGAGCTTCTTGATAAGGGTTTTGTCAGACCTAGTATTTTGCCATGGAGAGCCCTAGTTCTGTTTGTCAGTAAGAAGGATGGAAGCCGCAGGCTTTGCATGGACTACAGGGAGTTGAACAATGTTACCGTCAAGAATCAGTATCCATTGTCGAGGATCGACGATTTGTTTGACTAGCTAGGTGGTGCTTCGGTGTTCTCAAAGTTGGATTTGCGTTCCGAGTACCATCAAGTCAGGGTGAAGTAAGAGGATGTTCCAAATACGGCTTTTCGAACGAGATATGGGCATTACGAGTTCTTGGTGATGTCTTTTGGAGTGACTAATGCACCGGCAGTGTTCATGAGTTTGATGAACCGTGTGTTTTCGTCGTTCTTGGATCAGTTTGTCGTGGTTTTCATCAACGACATACTAGTGTACTCGCGGAACAGGGCAGACATGTCGAGCATTTGAGGGTGGTTCTGCAGACTTTGAGGGTGAACCAGCTGTATGGGAAGCTTGATAAGTGTGAGTTCTGGTTGGATCAGGTTGCTTTTCTTGGCCACATTATCTCCGGTGCTGGTGTTTCTGTGGATCCGTTGAAGATTTCTGCGGTCAAGGATTGGCCTATTCCGAAGTCTGTTTCTGAGGTGCGGAGTTTCCTTAGTTTGGCTGGTTACTATCGGAAGTTCGTTGAGGATTTCTCCAAGGTCGCTGGACCCTTGACCAGTTTTACTAGAAAGGAGCAGAAGTTTGTCTGGGATGAAGCTTGTGATGAAGCTTTCGCCGAGTTGAAGCGTCGGTTGACGTCAGCGCTAGTGCTGATTGTACCCGACAGTTCGGGTGGTTTTGTGATCTTTTATGATGCTTAGGGGAGAGGTCTGGGAGTAGTACTGATGCAGCGAGGCAGGGTTGTCGCTTATACATCGAGGCAGTTGAGACCTCATGAGAAGAACTATCCTACACATGATCTGGAGCTTGCTGCTGTGATCTTTGCCTTGAAGTTGTAAAGGCACTATTTGCTTGGGGATAGAGTTAAGATTTTTACAAATCACAAGAGCCTTCAGTATGTGTTCACGCAGAAGGAGCTGAACATAAGGCAGAGAAGATGGTTAGAGTTGATGGCAGATTTTGACATCAATTTGCAGTATCACCCGGGCAAAATTAATTCGGTGCCAGATGCTTTGAGTCGGAGGCCTGCTGCTATGTTCCTCACTCAGCAGAAAGAGCTAGTGGAGGACATGAGGAGGCTAGAGTTGGATGTGTTTCTTCCCGGATCAGATCGGTAGCTTATGTTGTTGCAGTTGCAGTCGTCCTTAGTAGAGCAGATCAAGGCAGCTCAGGAGAGTGATCAGCAATTGCAGGAGTTTCGGAGCGAGGTTGAAACTGGTTTGAGATCTGATTTTTTTGTCCATGCTGATGGGTCACTTCGGTTTGGCTCTAGGTTGGGTACCTAGCAGAGAGGTCAGGCAGAAGCTACTCGAGGAAGCTTATCGGTCCCCGTATTCTATTTATCCTGGTGGTACCAAGATGTACAGGGACTTGAAATAGCATTTCTGGTGGCATGGTATGAAGCGGGATGTGGCTTGATTCGTCGTCCTGTGCCTAATCTGTCAGCAGGTGAAGGCAGAGCATCAGAGGACCGCAGGACTTTTGCAATCCCTTCCTATCCCTGAATGAAAGTGGGAGAATATCATGATGGACTTTGTGACAGCTTTGCCGAGGAACCCTAAAGGTCATAACGCTATCTGGGTGATAGTGGATCGGCTGACGAAGTGTGCTTACTTCATTCCTTTTCGTGTGGGTCAGTCCACGAAGAGTTTGGCCGAGCAGTACGTTCATGAGGTTGTTCGTCTGCATGGAGTTCCTGTGAGCATCGTATCGGATAGGGATACGAGATCCAGGTCTCAGTTCTGGGAGAGTTTGCAGAGGAGCTTGGGTATTAAACTGAGCTATAGTACAATGTTCCATCCTCAGACGGATGGGCAGTCAGAAAGGATAATTCAGACTTGAGAAGACATGCTGAGATCTTGCATTCTTCAGTTTGGAGGTTCGTGGGAGGATCATCTTCACTTGGCCAAGCTCTCTTATAATAACAGCTATCAAGAGAGTCTTAAGGCTGCTCCATTCGAAGCTTTGTATGGGCACAAGTGTAGATCGCCAGTCTATTGGGATGATATCGGTGAGCAGAAGCTTTTAGGCCCTGAGTTGATCACGAAGACAATTGATGCCGTGGCTCAGATCCCCCGGCATTTGCAGACCACTCAGGATCGGCAGAGGAGGTGGGTTGATTGTGGTTGGAGACCTCTAGAGTTTGAGGCAGGCGAGCATGTGTTCCTCAAGGTATCACCTTGGAAAGGTGTTATGCGTTTCGGCGGTGGAGGCAAGTTGAGTCCTCGATTCATCGGTCCATTCGAAATTGTAGAACATGTGGGCAAGGTAGCTTACAAGCTCGCGTTACCGCCAGCTTTAGCCGGTGTCCAAGATGTATTCCATGTTTCTCTGCTCAGAAAATACATCAGAGATGACAGCCATGTAGTTGACTACTCAGACTTGTCTATGAGGCCGGATTTGTCCTGTGAAATTCGACCCGTCTCTATCTTAGACCATCGAGAGAAGGTGTTAAAGAATAGAGTCATCAAGTTGGTCCGAGTTTCTTGGGATCCTCGCTCGCCAGGGGAGTCTACTTGGGAGTTAGAGGAAGAGATTCGGGAGAGGTTTCCTCATTTGTTTAAGTAGTGGTTGTTGTTTTGTTTTGGTTTGTTTGTTTCAGGGTTTGCCCTATGCACCTCTTGTATGAATTTCGAAGACGAAATTCTTCATGTAAGGTAGGTATAATTTGTAAGCCCTATTTTAAGATTTTATTGTATTTTATTTTCTTTTGATTATTGTAATTGAATTCATTTATTATGGAGTAATTTATCTTTTCTTGTATTCTTTTGCTCTCTCTTGATCAATCTGTGCTCTTTGATTTGGATTCTGTTCTTTTGTGAATTTTGCTCTTTTATATTTTGAATTTGATTTATTCTTCTTTGTGTTCGTCTCATCTCATTGCATTTGTTTCTCTTTTTGGAGCAAAAACCAATACCTAGAACCCAATATATCGACCCAAAACCTAAATTCCTTGATCCCTATAAATACCCTATTAATTAAAACCTAAATAATACCCCTATCTCTCTCTGCTGCTTTCTCTCTCCCCATACCCTCTATCTCTCTGTTTTTCCGTTAAACACCAAAACCCACCGCTCTCAACCCCGACCCCCGTCGCATTTCCGATCATCCTTCACCACTGTCACCACCACCGTCACCGTCTCCATCCCCTCTTCATCTTCATCACTGCCGCTTGTCCCCCGTCCTCGCCATTTCCATCACCGTCTCCCCATTGCTGAGTTTACCTTCGCCATAAACTTCCTCAATGTCGCCCTATACCCTCTCCGTGCACCCCCATCGCCTTCGTCATCTCTCGTCGTGCCTATGCAGCCCCTAGCACCGCCATTCGATCCCCAGAGTTGCGAGCGCCATCGCCTCTGTTTTCGACTGAGAGAACAGAGCTCGTTCTTCGCCGGAGTTGTCATTGCCGCCGTTGCTTCCCGATCGTGGTACCGACATCGCTCCTCCACCGCAGCTGCCCGATCGCAGTAGTCGCGCCGCGCCAGTTCGCCTCTCTCTCTCTCTCTCTCTCTCTCTCTCTCTCTTCTGCTGTGGAGAGGTAGGAGACGAGTTCCTAGTCGGTGGATCTGCTGTTTCGTGTTTGGCCGCATCAGATCCAGAGTCACTGTCCGCTGTTCGGGTTGGATCCAGTCTGAGGTCGAGATCCGATTGGTTGGTTCTCGCTGTCCCGTGTTCTGCCGCACCGATTGCACTTCGCTGTCCCCTATTTTGGAGCGGATCCGATGTGGAGCTTAGATTCGATTGGTTTGTTTCGGTGTTCCGTGTTCTGTGTGCGCCAGATCCAGTTCCGGTGTTCTGCGTTCTGTCCCAATCTAGTGTGAGGAAATTGCTCTAGGATCTTGCTGTTGCCGTTGATTCTTCGCCATATTTTTGGGAGATTTCGCCCGGGATTCTGATCCCATTATTCTATTTTTATTATATCTACAATCACAGGTAAGTCTCTTCTTGAACTCTTTTTATTGTTTGCATTCAAGATTAATTGATCTTATGCAAGTATAACCGTCCATTTTATTATCAAAAATCTGTTTTTGACAATTCCATTAAGATTATCGAAGGTTTACACGAGCTAACCCGACATACTCTTAACTTCATGCTATCTCCCTGATCTTTAACCCAGTCCCCAATATTTCATACATATGCACAATTAAAATAACTAAATTTGTACTTAGAACTAGTTGATGTAATGGACATGAATGTACTGATTCGGTTTTAATTGATGAATTGACACCATGACTGTAATGAATGTACCATGAACCTTAGAAATTGTATGTTGACACCTAGGATTTACTTGATTACAAATTTGCATGCTTTATATAATCATATGATTTAATTATTTGCCTATTCATGTTAAGACAATTGCTGGACTGCTGTATGTTTAATTTTGAGATAGATTTTTGACCATGCTAGAGACAAAATTTGAAAGAACTTACTGAACATAAAATGTAGCCCTTGATGTCTAGATAATTTTTTCCTAGTCAGGATTTAAATTCCAATCTGTCATCTGTTACTTATCATCACTTTAATGCAACTGTGTTAGTAATTTCAGACCCACAATTTCATGCGTTCTTTGCTATTCTAAATTTTATTTGACCCTGTGAATCGTACAAGAAAAATCTGAATTAATTTAGGCTGGACCTAGACATGTATAGGTATCACCCAGAATTTTTATAGATTTTATTAAAGAGTTGTATGACCTGAAACAATTAGTAGAACACAACCCACTGCATACTGCTTTGACTTAAAATCTGATTAGAATAGAGTTTTCAACCTAGTTCCCATACCTTTTATGTACCTTAATTATATTCGCTGGAACCGTGTGGAAGTCTATTTTCCAAATCTTCTGGTGGATTCAGATTTGCTAATTTGTAGTTCCCGCAATCCATGATTTGGTACAGCAAGGTCATGCTATCCTGATTTTGTGAAATGTGTTTATATGATGTGTTTGCCCCATGCTTTGTCTGTAACTCTTGGAATTAGTCACACATAGTAATGAAAAACATTGACACCCTCTTACATGCTCACATAGGATGAAATAAAATGATCACAAGTCGGGGTTATATGGGATGATGTGGTAGTGAACAATCGGAGACTGTACTCGATCGGGGCCTACTGTAACGACTGTACTATATGGCCACAAAAACTACTCGAGAAACACTGATACTGAACTTTGAACACTGATTTCTGGGCCGAGTACACGAACTGTGAATTCACCATCAGTCTAAAGTGTTCACCGTGTGTTGCGCGGAACCTGTGGAATGGGATGCAGTAGTACGTGCACTAGTTAGATTAATAAAACACTTAATAACCTGCATCTCCTGCTTGATCCTGATATCACTCATTACATGCGTGATTTACTATAGACCTTTGATTATATTTCCCGCCCTTTTCCTTGTTTCTTGTCTTTGACTATGTCCTTATTCTTTGCTATTCATGTTTACTTTATCCTTTGTTTTCTCTACTTGCCGCCCACAACTTGCTCTAAGGGCACTCTTTTATTTCTTTTTAGACCTGGAATTTATAGGTGCTGAAGGAATTTGTGAGCAACGTTTCTAGAGATGGATCCAGTCTCCGCTGCTTAATTTTACCTTATTGCTATTTATTTCTTGAATATTGTTAAAACATGTACTTTGTTTGGGCTCTATGACCCGTAGTTTTGTTTTGATCCCGGATGTTGGATATTTATACTGTTGGTTTATTTCATTATTATTGGAATTCATCTTGTTTCATGTGATTATATTTTCCTGCGTGGTTGTATCTTTGTTGTTCTTATTGCTGAGTTAGTTTGGTACAGCTTATGGATGGTGTATACATCATTCGCTGGACCTACGTTTCGTACTCGTGTTCCAGTATCCTGGGAAGCGGGGCGTGACAACAGTCAACATAAATAATGTAATTTCTGGACAGCAAGATGTTGCTGTACAAAAGTCAACTTCCCATTATTACGGGGAAGCAAATCAGATTTCGTCAGAGATTCTAGAAACTAGACCTTCTGTCAGTTTCGACGCACATTCATCGATACATTTTGACTACCTACTAGTTGGTTCTTCATGAGTTTACTGTTCAGGCAGCAACAAAGGATCAGGTTATTATACGTATAATTACACTAAAAACTTTACCAGAATTCTCATAAAATTATAATTAGGTTCCTGACATTGGTCACTAACATATTCACGATTCTCTGGTCGTAATTCTTATGTTATCCTACTGTTCCAACTAATTTAACTTGATGAGGAAGTTATAAACAGTAAATCTGGAATTTCAACAATATAGTAGCAAAACCTGAATATTTTGTATTCTACAAGTCAGATTGAGAATCCGTCAAATGGTCTGAATTCCTAACACAGAGGGATACCACTTTTGTTCAGTAATTTCTGAAACATTCTAACCGCAGTTGGGTCAAAAGTTTGGGTCTTTTACTGGTCTAGTGTTCTACAGAAATCTGGGATCAAGTTAGCATGCATATAATGGGTATGGAAATCTATCTAAAAATTTCATAAAATTTATTTGAAGACTCCCAATCGTGTCTAGTAACACTCAAGTAAATTTCAAGTTTAAATTTTCTATTAACATGGTATTTCGATTAGTGAAAATGTGTCGACGTGCTCCTGAATAACAATCTGGAATTTAATACCCAGCGGTACAAAAATTGTGATAACTTATTTTCTACAACTTGAAATCTATATCTGTCGAATGTTATAGAAATTACATTCAAGGGAATCTGATTTTCATTTACAAGGTTTAATCTAATTCCAATAGTAACCAGGTCAAAATCTCAAAACAAAATGGAGTTACCTAGCAGGCCAGCAAGTCGATTAATTCTTAATTAGCAACAAACATTGTGCGCAAGCATATAACTCTATGGCAACAATTAACAGGAAATTAATCTCAGTCATTGTGGTGGAATTCTACTATTGATAAGACATCATAGCATGAATATCCTATCAAATCGAAACAAGCATTCAATCATCATTCTTTACATGTATGTTTCTAATCTATGTATTCGTGTGGTGTACGCATATGATGATATATAACATGGCTTGGTTTTGAATGAAGGGGATGACACGAGAAGATAACTACTACTTGGTTTCGCCGATGAATCCGTAGTAGTCTCTTGAAGGGTATCAAACAATGAATATACGATAATCAAGTAGAACTACTTGCGGGAATCAAAATAATTCATTGAACAAGAATAAAGAAAAACTAGTTCAAGAGGAAACTTGTCTTTTAGATGATTATTCTGAATATAAATCAAGATGATACGAAAAGATCCAATGGCAGCAACACGTGCAACGACGACAAGGCACGGGCAATACACGGCATACACAAGCAACACGTGCAAACTATGGCAATCAGCGAGAGCACGTGCACATGATGGGGACAGTGAGACAACAATGACCACAGTAAGGGACTGGGGTACAATAGTGATAGGGAGCGGTAGTCAGGAAATGGCAACAAGGGGTTTCAGCGTCGCTGTGGGTATGAGATAGGTGCCGCGGGGTTGAAGCTCGGGATGTGAAGGCAGTGGTGGGCCGCAGGACAGTGGGTGTGCGATTAAGGGAACTGTAGGCTGCAGTGGAGAGGGGTGGTGCTGAAGGGCTTGGTGATGGCGTTGGCGATGGTCGAGCGTAGTCGCGGTGGTGGCGAGATCGATGGAAGTGGGTTCGGAGGGTGAGGATGACGACGATGGCGGCAATGGGTTGCAGTCGGTGGAGCTGGCAAGGAACAAGGATGGCGAAAGTAATGGGAGGGATTCGGGATGCCATCAAGGTGATGAGTTCGGAGGCAGGGTGATGGAGCTGTAGTGGTGGATGAAGGGGACAAGGTTGACGGTGGCAATGGCAGTGCGAGGAGGTGGAAGGTGAGGAGGATGAATGCAGCTGTCGAGTGGTGAGGATGGGTGTGGAGGGCGCTCAGGATGCAGAGCGGCAGAAGGAGAGAGAGAAGGTGGAAGATGAAGGGTTAACTGATTAGGAGGTGATTAGGGGTATTTAATTTGGGATTTATGGAGAGATTAAGGGTTTTAGTTAGGATTTAGGGGAATGGGTAGTAGTTAGGCAGTAAAATAGGGAATCATAGAGGTATTGGGGGAGGTGGATGTGGAGAGGGGTTTGATCTGGTCAACAGGCAGATAATACGGGAATTGGGTTAATGGGTTTGCGGGTTAACGGGTTGGGATCCAACAATGAATAATAGATTAATTAATGGGTCAAATAGAAAGAAACCAAATGAAAAAATGTAATAGATGGGTCAAACACCTCATACCCAAATAAATAGAGTGTACAAGAATCTCGGGTTCAATAATGAAAATAAAATGGACTGAAAGGGGATCAATAATGAATATTTGTCATTAAAATAACATATTACAGGAATTAGAATTACGAAAAGGAAAATCTGAAAAATTGGAAACATGATTTACAAATCCTACCCACCTTACAAGAAGAATTTTGTCCTCAAAATTCATTCAAGCGGGTCATAGGGTAACCCTGAAAAAGAAAGAAAAGAAACTACTCGAACAGATGAGGGAACTTCTTCCAGATTTCCTCCTTCAGTTCCCAAGTTGACTCACTGGGTGAGTGCGGATTCCAGAAGACCTGTACAAGCTTGATGACCTTATTCTTCAGGACATTATCATGCCTGTCCAAGATAGAGATTGGTCGAATCTCGCATGATAAGTCTGGTCTCATGGAAAACTCTGAGTAGTCAATCATATGACTGTCGTCCCTGATGTACTTCCTGAGCTGGGAGACATGGAACACATCTTAGACTCCAGACAAGGCCTGTGGCAATGCGAGCCTGTAAGCTATCCTGTCCCCTCGTTCCACAATATCAAATAGACCAATGAACCGAGGAATTTGCTTGCCCCCACCACCAAAGCGGATAACACCTCGCCATGGTGACGCTTTGAGGAAAACATGGTTGTCTACCACAAACTCTAATGGCCTCCGGTGATAATCGGCGCACTTCTTCTGCCGTCCTGAGCTGTCGGCAAAAGCTTCCTGATCTGAGCCACTGCATCAACTGTCCTGGTGATCAATTCGGGCCCCAAAAGTTTCCTCTCGCCAATGTCGTCCCAACAGACTGGCGATCGACATGTACGACCATAGAATGCCTCATTTGGGGCCGCCTTGAGACTTTCTTGGTAGCCGTTGTTGTATGGGAACTCAAACAAGTACAGATGATCCTCCCATGAACCTTGAAACTGAGGAACACAAGACCCCAACATGTCCTCGAATGTTTGGATCATCCTCACAGATTTCCCGTCGGTATATGGGTGGAATGCAGTGCTGAAGTTCAACTTACTCCTTAGACTCTTCAGAAAACTCCCGAAAATGAGACCTGAGCCTCGTATCACTGTCCGATACAATGCTAACAGGCACTCCATGCAATCTCACAACTTCCTGCATGTACTTCTCAGCCAGGCTCTCCGTAGACTGACCAACACTCAATGGAATGAAATGAGCACTCGTCGTCAACTGGTCCATAATTACCCAAATGACATTATGGACCTTGGGACTCCTTGACAATGCTGTCACAAAATCCATGGAAATATTCTCCCATTTCCACTCCGGGATTGGATAGGCTGTAGGAGTCCAGTTGTCCTTTGATGTCCTGCCTTCACTTGCTGACAGACTAAACACTGGGATACAAATATTGCCACTGATCTCTTCATACCATGCCACAAAAAGTTTTTCTTCAAGTCTTTGTACATCTTTGTGCATCCAGGATGGATAGAGTAGGGTGAGCTATGAGTTTCTTCTAGTAGCTTCTGCTGACTTTCCCCTTCGGCACACATAACCATGCACCAAAACAAAGCGACCCATCTGAATGAATGACCAAGTCAGTCCTTAGGACTGCTTCTACTTCGCTTCGAAAACCCTGCAACTGCGGATCACCTGCTTGGGCTTCCTGATCTTCTCCCCTAACGAAGACTGCAACTACATCACCATACACTGCTGTACTGAACTAGAAAGAATCACATCCAAATCTAGTCTTCGCATATTCTCCAATATATTCTTCTGTTGGGTGAGGAACATAGCGGTTGGCCTCCTGCTTGAGGTGTCGGACACCAAATTCACCTTGCCTGGGTGATACTGCAAGTTGATGTCATAATCTGCCATCATCTCTACCCATCTCCTTTGACTCATGTTCAGCTCCTTCTGCGTGATGACGTACTTGAGACTTTTGTGATCCGTTAAGATCTCAATTCTATCCCCAAGCAAATAATGCCTCCATAACTTCAAGGCAAAGATTACGGCTGCAAGTTCACAATCATGCGTAGGGTGGTTCTTCTCGTGAGGCCTCAACTGCCTGGATGCATATGCGACAACCTTCCCACGCTGCATCAGCACTGCTCCTAACCCTCTGCCTGAAGCATCGCAGTGGACCACAAAACCTCTCGAACTGTCTAGTATAGTCCGCACATGTGCTGATGTCAACCGATTCTTCAGTTCCACGGAGGCTTCGTCACAAGCTCCATCCCAAGCAAACTTCTGCTCTTTCCTCGTCAAATTGGTTAGGGGTCCAGTGATCTTGGAGAAATTCTGGGATAACTTTCGATAATACCCTACCAGTCTAAGAAAACTTTGCACTTCCGATGCAGACTTTGGTACTGGCCAATCCTTGACTGTAGTAACCTTCGACGAATCAACTGAGATTCCATTATCTGAGACAATATGACCCAGAAAGGTGACACTGTCAAGCCAGAATTCACACTTACTGAGTTTCTCTAGAGTTGATTCTCCCTCAATGTTGGCATCGAGCTAATGCTTCTTGCTGAGCTGGACCTCCAGTCGGTGCGGGGAATCAGTTCCTTGTGCAGTCCCAGACCGCATGATCATTCCCTCCACATGCAAGGCACAGGCAATTTGCCAGCCTGTAATCCCTCTGCAGATGCCCAACCTTGTGACAGAAGCTGCAGGTCTGAACTGCCCTCGAAACAACAGGTGCATACGACAAAACCCTCGCCGGAGGGGTCGGCACTGGCCTCCGAATGAGTCCTCCAGTCGGTCGGACAGTAGTAGGGTATTGAAAGGCACGCTGGCTAACACGCCCCTTTCTATGGGTCTGCTCCTGGATTCGGGCTGCATCGAGAGCATCGGCATAGGTGTGGTGCCGGTGGGCAGCCTGTAGTGCCCCAAATTTCCAATATGATATCTCAGAAATACGTGGCACACTTCCCAGCATCAACCCCAATTGTAATAGTAAACATAGCCAAAACGCAGAGAAAAATTTTCAACTTTATTACATTAATTCTTTACAAAGCACAGCGGAAAACAAAACACCTTGAATTACAAATTCTTTCTTTTACAACACATCTATATAATAAAACACAAAGAAAGCTATCAAGTGGTTCTCCTTCAATATCCTCAAAAATCAAAGGCCCAGATCTAACCTCACAAAACATATTTTCCCCACAAAAGTTCCCTTCAAAACTCAAATTCAAATCCCCCATCAAAAAAAACTCCTACATTTATTTATATATTTATTTTCTTTCTCTCTCCCTCCCTCTTCTATTCAAAAAATTAAGAAAATAAAATTTTTTAAAATTTTTAAAAACTAAAAAAATTAAAAATTTAAAAGCTTTAAAAATAGTTCAAAAAAATCAAAAAAAAAAAATTATATAATATGTTTTTTTCTGGACCCCAAAAGTTTCTTATATAATATGTTTGCTACTTCAATTAATTTACTTGACCTCCAAAATTATTTTATATGATCAAATAATGTGCACCGTTCCGAAGACGTGCTGTAGGCACGTGTCAACGGGCAAACCTAGTTCTTTTACAATTCACATAAGCTATAACATCATTATATCTCATGCATCCAAATCCCAAGCAATAGGTGCCCACCTGTAAAATATGTGGCTAGAGATAACCCTAACCCCCAAAACTACAGGGGTCAGCCATAACGGTGTGAGTGACATCAAAAGAAAAGCAACATGAATAAAGCATAAAGGATAAAGTCATAATCAACATGTAAGAATAAATGGATTAAGAAATAACAATAATTAAAATATGAAAACATCAAGTCAAACTAGTCTAAGTGTCGAGTGTAGAAAAACAGAAAATAACATACATAAAACCAAGTCAAGAAAACACCAATGCTATATGCTGACTCTCTACTGCATACTTGTCAGATTCTATGCACCCCACTCTACATAGGTTTGGTGCAAGCCCTTAACGTTCTCCACTTGATAGGGTTTAATCCCTCGCTATGCAACTAATCCTACTACGATGACTACTACGAGATTTAGACATTCTGCAAGTATCGGCTCTCGCCCTTGGAATACTGGATGCCAATCCCACCCGCAGATCATTCTGTGGCCCTCACGTCCATCGTCCCAAAAAACTGGAGACTGCCTCACTCCGCAGGTCATCCTGGAACCCTCATACACCCCATGAGCGTCGCTCTCGTCCTCGGAATACTGGAGATCAATCACACTCCGTGGATCACTCTATGGCCCATACGTCCATCGTCCCGGAATACTGGGGAATATCTCACTCCTTGGATCATCCTGGAGTCCATAACTCATGTTTGCTCTCATTTTGTCATATCACCATCTAGTGTCTTTCCTTATCTTGTTAAGCTAATTAATTATTTATTAGATTTCGAATCGCTTAGAGTTGGTGTAGCTTAACTCAACTGAACAACAACCAAAATCTCAACCGCCGGTAGCTAAGGCCCCACTCAAACTCTAAAGACTCATAACTCAACCATCAATATCAAAATTTTCAATAAAACTCACAAATCCATCATCAAAACGATTATATGAAGAAAACTTCTTAAATCAACAAAAATCCAAATCTATATAATGTACTCATAAACAGAAAACCATATTTTGAAGTCGTAGAATATCACACATCAATTTCTTTAAAGGAAATATATATATATATATATATATATATATATGTTACTATGTGAAGTTATAGAAGTACAAGTTAGAAGTTTATATAATCAAAACACAACTCTTTGCAAAATACTGTAATGTGTAACAAAACGTCATTTAAAAATAGTAGATTAATAACCCACAATATCGAGGAACCAATCGTTTAAATAAAACATCAGAAAACTCGAAAAACCCATCAACCAGAACAATGACAGTCGACTGTCACAATGGCCAGTCGACTGTCCTGCAAAAATCCAAAACTCAAGAAAACCATCAGTCAGGACAGTGGTAATTGACTATTGAGCATGGTCAGTCGACTGTCCTGTAAAAATTCAAAATTCAAGAAAACCATCAATCAACTGTCGACTTCAGTTCAAAGACGAAGCAGTCGACTGTTATTGCAAACAAAATCTAAAACTCAACAACTGACCACTCGACTGTCGACTTTAGTTCGGGTCGACTGTCAACTATAGCAGGTTGCAGTTTTGAAAATCTGTGCATGTTTTAAACTGATACATCAATTTACTTTATAAAAATGCAAATTTGTAAAAACTAAATTCCTGAGATAGTTGGATATAACTTGTATAATATATAGGAGTTTGTAAAACAAACCAAAACCATATCAAATCCATAAAAGAACAAATTTCATCGAAATCTTCAAATTAGTGAATATAGATACATATATGTGTATATGAGTGTGTTTTTGAATCAGTTAAAGCATCAAATCTCATCAATAAGAAGTAGTATAGTGTCAAAACAATCTCAGAATGAAACAAAGCAAGATTCGATCGAAAACTTTACAAAACACGCAAAATCCAACTTTCGGTCTGTATACAATCAGACCCGCGCAAAACCCCACTTCACCTTTCAAAACTTGATTCTTTTTAATTCAAAAACCACTCTTGTACTCACCAAACACATACAATCATTAACATCAGTTTTCCATGAACATCTACAATTAATACATATATATAATCAAGTTTTTCTCATCAAACCATCCAAACAGGGAAATTACTTAATATACCTAGTAAAGATGAAGTTTTGTTTGCTTTCATGCAATATCATCATATGATTTCATAAAATATACATTCAAATAAGAAACAATGTGAATGAAAACAATATACCCATGATTTCTATTAGGTTCTTAACAATTCTCAAGTCATCATATTAGGGTTTCAAGCATCAATAGTGTAGTTTCATGAAAGGATTCAATTTTTGTTCATCTACTCATCAACAATTCATTATATCTACATACCATCATCTAACATGCTTTCTAATAGATAAATCATCGCATACAACATGCTTAGAACAATAAGAAAACAAACATAAGTCACTCACCTTATTGAACAATCAACCAAAGATAATAAAGAAATAAGAAAATATCCTCCTTCGCAAGAAAATCAGGATCCTCGCTTTAAAACTCCAAGAAAATAATAATAAGAAAACCCTTTATTTTGGGCAGCAAAGAGGCGGCTGCACCTCACTCTATATAGGCCGGGATTGAGGGTATCTAGGGTTTTGAATAGATTTGTAAAATACCACTTTTAAATACATCTTTACATATTCCATCAAAATACAACTTTACATATATAGATCCTCATACTTTGAAAATGAAATAAAACCATCTTAATTGAGATTTTAAAAAAAACACCCACTCTACAATCAGCCGACACTATTTTGAAAACCCAGAATAACGAAATTGCACTTTTGCCCCTCAAAATGGTAATTTTGCAAAAAGATCCTTCTTGATCAAAACTTGCAAAATAAACCAAATTTATTAAAACAAAAAAGTAAAATCTTTACCTCTAAGTTGACTAGGAATCATGCCAAGCCCAAAAATCGAAAAATCTGGAGTTTTCACTCCAAGTTGTAATTTTGCACAAAAGTTCCTCTTTTTGTAATATTTAAAAATAGGACCCAATAAATTCAAAAATAATATCTAATAATAAATAATGAGTTTCCCCAAAATAGTTTTTGACTTTGAACTTCCCAAGAAAATATTTGGACGTGTTTTGCACGTGTAAAAAAAAGATAAATTTCAGAAAAATGTTTATTAAATTACCAAAAATCATTTTAATTCATTTATTAATCTTTAAAAAATTATTTAAAATTCGGGGGTATTACACAGCCAGCCGGTCCTGAATCTCAAAACTTAGACCCATTAAGAACCTGCGACCCTTTCTTCCTCATTGGCCACCAAGGCGGTTGCAAAATGTCTGAGCCGAGTGAAATCGACAACGTACTCGTCCACAGAATGATTTTCCTAGTTGAGGATAATGTTCAGATTAATATCGAATATATGAATTAAACATCAATAAGCGACATTAAGTAACATTACCCGACCAACCGAGTTAACGAGACGAACTGCTGCTCCATCTCAAACTTGGTGACATTGGGGAAGAACTTCGTCATGAAGCGCTCAGTGAAAGTAGCCCTAGTGATGGGTCGCTCAAGCCTCTCAGTCTCTGCCCGCCACCAAATGTCAGCAAGATCCTTAAGTTGGATGCTTACCACATCCACTCGATCCACATCGAAGATCCACACTGCTAGTAACAGCTGCTCCATCCGAATCAGCCACTGATCGGCTTCCAATGAAGTCTCCATACCCGGGAACTCATCTCGGTGTAGCCTTATGAAGTCTGCCACAGTCCCGGGTCTGGGTGGTAGTAGCCCTGTGCGAGTCTAGTAGCAGTTCGGTTAGCCACCTCCAATGTTGCCCGCATAAACTCATTGTGCTCTTATTGTAGGACCATCATCTGCTGCATCGTCTGGAGGATAGCAGCATTGTCTGGATGTTCTTCCATGGGTTGAGAAGTGAAGAGCCTCTGCGAGCCATAGTCTGCAACATGATCATATCGGTGAGTATACAGATTAATTTTTGGTTACTACATGTTCACGTGATAACGTGGTGTACGTACTATTGAGTTAAACCTGGCTAACCCAATTTAATTAGGGGCAAACCTGGTTCTGATACCGCTCAAAACCTGTGACGCCCCACTTCCCAAAATGCGGGAATACGAGCACATAACGATGGCTCAGTGAATGATTTGCATCATTCATAAGCTGTAACATTTATGTAACCTCCGTTTCTGGCTTATACATACTTTTCGTATATTTTCTGTATTTCAATTCGTTATAAATCTTTTTCCATTCTTTTAAACTTACTTTTGTTTTAAAACTATCTCGTTATTCCCTATTAAAGTCATTTGTAATCAACAAGTGTATGTGTAAGTATTTTCCGAATGATTATACATATTTTTTCACAAATCTTATCCTATTTTTATTTCCTTTCTTATTCGATAAATTATTTATATTTAAGCCTCGATCAAGTCCAACATCATTGTTTGATTATTTATAAAGTGTGAGACCGTAAACTCTATGTTAACCCAATCTATATCTATTATTTAATTTATTATTTTAAAACCCAAAACAAGTATATTATTAATATAAGATTATAATTATTTGTGAAAAGTTAAATCTTAATCCAATTGTATTCTTTCAATTAATTTTATTTTCTGTTGAACCCTGAAAATTTCGCTGTTCATCCTCTTCAAATTTTTGCATATTGATACTCCAATTTATCTATTAGAAATCCTAATTTTTCCCTATTGAATTTAAACCCAAATTCATTCTTATTGCATCCTAACCCATTACCCACTAACCAATATCCTAATTTTCTCTATAAATACTAATTATTCACTAACCCTAATTATTTACCTAATTACTCTTTTAATCCTCCTTCTTCCCCCCGCTGCCTAATTCCTCTGTTTCTCCCGAAACCCATCCCGCTCTCCGCCAACCCCCTCATCTTCCCCATCGAGCTTCCCTTCCCTCTCGTCTTCTCCCTCACCCCATCGAAACCCGCATCCCATTCGCTGCTGACTCTCGCTGCCGCAATCCTCGCCATCCCTGATCATCCTCATCCATAGAGCACCACCTCACAACCAACCTCTGTCGTCCCGGCACCTCGCACCACCGTCGAGTCCCCCTCGACGCCCTGCTGCACCACCATCATCCATCACACTCATCCCCTGCACCTCTTGACCACTGCAACCATTCCGTCGACCTCCACTGTAGCACCCCCTCATCTTCCCCGTCGACTGTCGTCCACCTGCAGCACCTCCAGTGCCTCGTCCTCGCCCTCCGCGACTCCACAACCCCAAGCGCCATTGCTGCCCTCTCCATCCTCCCACTGCTCGACTCACCCTGCCTCCGAAACACCCCCTGCCTTGCCCTGTTGCCGCCACTATCCTTGTTGTTACTCGCTGTCGGCGACCACCACAGTCGTCGCTGCTGTCTCTTGTTGTTGTTGGTCTTGTTGAGCATTGCCGCTGCTCGCTGTGGCGTTGCTGTGTAGTTTGCTGATCTACTGCTGTTGTTCCCCACTGTCGCCATTGCTAGAGCCTCTGTTCTTGTAGGTTGATTGTCGTCGCCTTGCTGTGTTGCTTATTACGTGCTTTGCATGTGTTGCTGCCGTTGTCTCTTACACGTGTGTTGGCCATACGTAGTTTGCACGTGTATTGTTGCCGTCAGGATCCTTGTCCCATTATTCTTTTAGTCGTCATCTTTAAGCCAAGTCCTCTTGAACCAAATTCATTATTCATGTCCAAGAATTTTCTTCGACCTCCGCAAGTAGCTCATCTTTTAACTATCATATTTGTTTGAACCCTTCAAAGAGACTATTACGGATTCATCGGCGAAACTAAGTAGTATTTCTCTTCTTGTCCCCTTCCCCTTGATTCAATCCCAAGCCTGTATATGTCACATGCATACATGAATAATTAGATTAGAAACATGTATATAGACATTGATGATTGAATGCTTTTCGTTTGAATGTGATGATCATGCTATGTTGATAATAATTTGTCTCACCAATAGTAGAATTCCATCCTAAAGATTGAGTATGATTTTCATTAATTATTGTGTTGATATTATATGCTTGCTTGTTTATTTTGTTGTCTTTTAATAATAATCTACTTGCCGGCCTGCTGGTTGGTCTATGTTGCTGTGAGTTTTTGACCTAGTTTCTGTCATAATTTAATAGAACTTTATAAACATCATTTGTACCTTTTTGAGTCTGTTTTTCAGAACAATTGAAAGATCTAAATTCCAGTTTTTAATCTGAAAGTTATCACATTTTTAATGCTGCTAGGTCTAGATTTTCAAATTTGTCGTTTACATGTGTATCGCCATGAATTGTTAATTGAAAGAAAATATTAATAGTATAAAATTTGAAATTAACCTGATTGTAATTAGAAATGATTAGGAGTCACCCTATTTTTTTTTGGAATTATTTGATGAATATACAACCTGATATATACATGCAAACAAGACCATAAGATTCTGCCTGAACATAAAATCATTAGAGATCGAGATTATTCACCTAGTTTCTGTAGTTATTATATGTCTTGTAAATATGCATTGGAACCGGCACAGAGTCTACTTTCCAAAATCTCTGACGGAACCTGATTTTCTTTCCGGTAGCAACGGAAAATTTGACTTTTGTATAGTAACATCTTGCTGTCCAGAATGTGTGCTTTGTGTTTTGCTTATATATCCATGTTTGATTTTGCATCTAGAGAATATAATGTTAGGGTTATATACTGAAAGCATCACTTTTGTATTAACTATATTTCCTTATTTTTTTTGAATGAGAATCATATGGGCATATGTTTGCATATTGTGTTTATTATAATATTAATGCAAGTATCTGATATTCTATAAGGTTGATAATATGGTGTGAGGTGACACACAGAAGATCATATTATCAGTTCCCTATGGAATATATAAATAGTTCACAACCTAGACGGACTTGGATAATCCATTGGAAAGGTTGTAGTGTAATCTGGTATTAGTCTATCTTGACTATAGGTTTACACTAGTACACTTTGTGTGTATTGAACAGGACCACTTGAGGTTGTTCTCTTTGTACTGACTATAAAAGAGAACAAACACCTCTGTTATTATGGATGCTTATGCTCTTAATCCGAATATAATAACAGACATGTATATGCAGTGTGCATTACTTTGACTCATAAAAGAGTGAGATTCATTATGGATCAACAACCTCTATGAATTGGGTAATAGCATTGTATGTATGATGGGCTGTTGATTGTAAAAGGAATCCATGTCCCGATACGTCGGGTTGATGATGTCCCCTTAAGGAGCTCATAAGGATTGTTATGTAAACCCTGCAGGTGGATTACATCCGACATGACAAATAAAGTTGAGTGGTACTACTTAAGGATAAAAAATGTTGATCAATATAGTTGTCAGTAACTTAATTTGATCGACGGACATTCGATATCTTAACATGGGGAGCTCAACGAGCATATAATAAAAGGAGCCCATAAATATAATTTGGGATTAGGAAGGTAGTGCAACAATAGCACCTTAGTGGACCGAGCTATTGTTAATGGACCTGGGTTGTGTGTTCGGGCTGAACACGGGATACCCAGATTCGTTAGGAGACCTAACCCTAATTTCTCCTCATGGTCCCTGCCGTAGCCTTATATATATCCTCTATTTCTCTGGCCGTCATTGATAATCTGAAATATAATATTTTTTCTCAAAATTCGTGATTCACGTAAGGAGAGAAAGTGAGGTCAGCCAAGGAGAAGAAAGGTTGGGAGATCGTCGCCCACACGACGTCCAACCCAAGGAAGGAATACGTGCAGAAGATCTTGGGGTCGCTGTCGTCTTCTTCTCATCGCAGGTATAATTCGTGAACCCTAGATTCCGCTATATAGGGTTAGATCATGTATTTAATCTATTAATCTTTTATGATCGATACATACACCAATCCGTAGTCCTGGGAATCATCTCAGTTCCATCATATAATTAGTTGCATCATGCATTGCATAGCCATGGTAACTCCTTGACATTGTTTTGAAACTTCCCTACCCATTGCATGTCCACATTTGTGTGTAATAAAATATTAACAAGCTAGGGTAATAAGGGAAGGACCTAGTAGTGTGCAATATAGAAGAATGTACTCGGAAAGGGGCATGTGTTTCCCGTATTGGTCGTTATTATTGGACATGTTATTATTAATTGGTCATCGATTGATTATGGATTACTGACTACAGTATCCTGATTGTATCGTGTATTGGTCATCGATCATCTGTCATCGGTCATCGGTCATCGGTCATTGGTCATTATTATTGCAAGACCCAAGTACATGAACCTATAGAATTCACCACTAGAGTCTAAACGTTACTTGATGGAATCGATCTCCTCGGACGACAAAACTAGAGAATCTTGAGTCAAATGGACAATCGGATCTATTCAAAAGCATCGATCTCCTCAGAGGACAAAATTGGCACTGAGGAGCTTGTGGCGCGAATCTTGTGGCATATCAGATGGTTGGATCTTCCTAAAAGCATCGACCTCCTCAGATGACAAAAATGGTACCAAGAAACTTAGGGTGGAAATCTTGAGGTAGATGGATAGTCAGATCTATCCGAAAGCCTTAACCTCTTTAGACAACAAACATGACACCGAGGAGCTTGGAAGATTGCAAACGTAGGGCACTTCTCACCTCCGCAGTTATGGACATCCAGAAAGGACGTTCCATGAGTTGACCTTGAGGGCTCGACCAGTGTCAAGGAGTCTCGGGGATGCCTAAAGCAGAGCAGCTGGGTTGTCTAGCATGGCTTCTACCGAAGGAAAGTTGCACACCCTCAATCATGAGATTCAGACTCAATCCGCAATGAGGGATCCTCTTCCAGGCAGCTCGAGTGGCCAAGGGGTGACTTCTGCGGCGAGAAGGCATCAGAGGCGTGATATATCACTTAACCGAAACATCTGTCCTTCCTACGGTCGTAGCTGATTTGAGTGGAAAAACTTGTGAGCTGATCTGATGTACTTAGCTCCCTAACTTGTACCAAAATTTTGATATGGAATAATGATCTTCTATGTATTTTAAACTTGTACTAGAATGTTGATATGGAATAAAGATATCCCATGTATTCTCGAACTTCTACTGGAATGTCGATATCAAATAAAGATCTTCCATGTATTTTTTGTCTTGTTTTTCACTTTCTCTGTGTTATGGTCCGATGTATTGAGTTAGCGAATTCTTGGGTAGCTCAGGCGGCATGCAAAGCACCAAACTCATTATTTGGAGTTAACGAGTTATTGAAGTAGCTTTAGTGACAAGCCGACCACCAAACTCACTGTTTGAAGTTAACAAGTTGTTTGTGTAGCTCAGGCTAGTGGGGCTCCGAACCCATTGTTTCGAGCTTGGGCAAGGAGCCGAGCACAAAACTCATTATTTTTGAGTTAACGAGTTGTAGGTGTAGCTGGGCGAGGAGATGAGTATCGAACCCATTATTTTTTAGATAATAAGTTGTTTGTGTAGCTTGGGCGAGGAGCTAAGCGTTGAACTCATTGTTTTGAGTTAATGAGTTATTGGTGTAGCTCGGGTAAGGAGCTGAGCACCGAACTCGCTGTTTTTGAGTTAACGAGTTGTTGGTGTAGCTTATGGAAAAGCTGAGCACCGAACTCATTGTTTTGAGTTGACGAGTTGTTAGTGTAACTCGGGTGAGGAGCTGAGCACCGATCTCATTGGTGTAGCTCGATCGAGGAGCTGAGCATCAAACTTGTTTGCATTCAGAGAGTAGTAAAAGAATTTATGAAGGAAATGCTAAGTTTTTATTGAAAAATAATTCAAAGTGGATACCTTTGTGGCTAGCCTTTATTAGATGCACTGACCATTATAAAGCTTGGTCTTATTACACATCTAGTGGAGGGTGTTAAGAACCCTCGTTGAACCTCATCAAGTGCTTTGCGTTCCAGGTTCCTGATATCTGCTTGCCCACCACTTCTTCATGTTGGTAAGTTGGAGACCCTGTAGGGTCCTTCACAGAAGAGAGCTTTTCCTTCTTACGTTTCTCAAATATCTCAAGTTTTTGTAGGATGAGGTCACCTTCTCAAAAGTTTGATGACCGAACTTTCTTGTTGCAGAGTTTTTCAACCCTTTGTTGATAGATTTGTCTCCGCAGGAAAGATTTCTCTCGAATTTCTTCAATGAGATTGAGGTTTCCTAAAGATCATTTGAGTTCTTTTCTTCACTGCAAGAGAGGATACATGTAGAGGTAGTCTAACTTGTAAGAGGATTATACTTCAGGCCCAAAGGTAAGGTTGAACGGAGACTTTCCTATTGAGGTACTTTTCGTGGTTTGGTAAGACCAGAGTACGCTCGGCAGTTCTTCAACCCATATTCCCTTCAACGCTTCATCTAGCCTCTTCTTTTGGCCATAAAAAATTGCCTGTTGGTGTTCTTGGTTTGACCATTGGTATGAGGATGCAAAATTAAAGAGAAGCGCTATTGGGTCCCTAAATCGGAGCGAAAAGTACGAAACCTCTTAGTGGCAAACTCGGTTCCATTGTCATGACAAGGATCAAACAATATTCTTCTGAAAGAATTGCTCGATCTTTTGCTTTGTGATGGAGGCCAATAGTTCCACTTCCATCCACTTTGTGAAGTAGTCGATAGCCACAACCAAGAAGTTTCTTTGTCCACTATCAGGAGGAAATGGCCTAAGTAGATCCATTCCCCATATGGTACAGGAGATTGGACTTGACATGGAAGGGCACCCACTTCATCGGGAAAAATTTCTGGTAGGGCGGCATCAGTGAACATATTCAAGGGTGTCATCGAGGAGTGAAGGCCAATAGTACCCTTGATTAAGAACTTTCCGTGCTAGAGACCTTGCACCTATGTGGCCACCGCATATTCCTTCATGCACTTCTCTAAGGGCATGCCTTTAGAGACGAGGCGTCGTAAGTAATCTCTTCCATCTATCAATGTATATGAGCGCTTGTAGATGACCCCCTCAACAAGTGTGTGTCTTTATTCCCTGTCCAGATCCTTCTTGCTTCATTTGGATTTGTTAGGAGGATTCCCTTGTTGAGGAAGTCCAATAAGGTTTTCATCCAATTTTCTTCGGGTGTCTGAGGAGTGACTACTAAGAGCTCGAAGAGGACTCGAAGGTTTCCTCTTCGATGCTTGGCTTGAGTAGGACCTCAATAAGCACGGAGCGGTCCAGTCCTTTGTAGCAAGAATATGCTAACTTATAGAGGGTGTATGCTAGCCCATTCTCCCCATAGGGGATGCAAGTGACCTCTGCCTCTCATAATGTAGTCATAAGTTTCTCGATGCAAGCTAGGTACTTGATCATAAGGTTATCCCTAGCCTCATATTTTCCTCAGATTTGATTTACCACCAATTGGGAGTCACTGAACACTTTGACCTTTCAAGCTCTCGCTTTCCGAGCCAAGAGAATCCCGGCAATTAGCGCCTCATACTTAGCCTTACTTTTAGGGTCTTGGATGTTGAGACGAAGCGAGTATTGGAGAGTGAACTTGTAACGCCCTGAATTTCAAACACATGTAACTCGTAGCAAAATAGTATCTTTTACTTCAACTTCGTACAAATTTTACAAGGAATTTAAAACTTTTTTGTTTACAACATTATTCTTTACATTAGCACAGTGGAAACAATATATGATAATGGAAGCTCTTCGATCTTATGACATCTCTCACAGTGACTTCAAGTCCATGCCAACCCATTCCTGCAACTAGAAAACTGTGGGCATGCCAATTGCATACAACTAACACAATGCTATATTATAGAGATTCTCGTATTTTTATCAAACACAAACTTGAATGTGAAATAAAATGGGAGAAGTGACTATCCTAAACATGTCAGTATATGATATGACCTAATGCCTAATGCAGACATTCACACTACGATGACACTAATGCATACTTGTTCGGATTCTATGCATCCCATACTACATAGGTCCGAGGGAAGCCCTTATCGTACTCCTTATTATAGGGTTCAATTCCTCGTCATGCAACCTACTACTATGACTACTACAAGATTTAGACACTCTGCAAGTGTTTGTTCTCATCCCGGAATACTGGAGATCAATCCTATTCCGTGGATCATTCTGTGGCCTATTTCATCCATCGTCCCGGAATACTAAGGATTGTCTCACTCCGTGAGTCATCCTGGAACCCTCATCGCACAAATGTCCCATGAGCGTCGCTCTCGTCCCGGAATACTAGAGATCAATCCTACTTCGTGGATCATTCTGTGGCATATTTTATCCACCGTCCCGGAATACTCAGGATTGTCTCACTCCGTGGATCATCCTGGAGTCCATAACTCACGTTTTCTCTTGTTTCATCATATCTCTAACTAGTGTCTGCCCTTAAGTTTAAATTATAGCTATTAAGACCCAGAGCTAGCTTACCCACATGGCATAAACAAAGATACTAAGAATGTTAGCCCACACTGGCTACTCCTCATAGAGAAAGTTAACCCACATTGGCCACTTTTCAAATTTCATATATCATAACTTGCCGGTATTCTGGGCCTCGCTCAGTCTCTAGAATCCACACATTCCAAAATATTCACAACATTTTCAGGTTATCCATAACCTATTTTATAATCAATTACAAATTTCATTCATTCATATACTCAATTCATCTCTTATTCGTCACATTTCTCAATCAATAAAAATTCCATTCAACTAGTCATCCTCAAATTACTAGACAAAATTTCCCAAAATGTTATAATAGGACTTCAACTGTCTCAATTCAATGAACATCATCTCTGTTCTAATATCTCAAATCTTATTATCAAATATGTACTCAAATTGTTAATTGAAATATGGAGTTTAATCCAAAATATTTGTAACAATTTCCATCAAATCTTAATTCTTCAATATACTAATATCCTTTAAAATCATCTCTATTCAAATGCTTCAAATCCAATCACCAAATATGTGTTCAATCCCATATCTAAGTGGGGCAATTAACCAAAAAATTTGTATGCTCAACTTGAGACATCAACTCAATGGTATGGTAAAAATCATATAAATTCCAATATTACTCAAAAAAATAGATTTCTTAGTTTCATAGAAAACATAATTGAGTTTACTACAACTTTGTAGCTAAGATCATCTAAATTCATCCTCAATTACTTCGTCTAACTTTATTTACAAAACAATAGGTTCAAAATTCGAAAACTGCCGCTCATGCTACTCATAGAAATCAAAAAAATTATACGTCATGAAACTTTGTGTTCTTTAGATCAAATTAAAGGTATATAAGTTTACTATAACTTTGTAGTTATAAGTTTCTTCGAAATATTGTGTCTATAACCCTGAAATCTTCGAAATCCACAGTCGGATCGAAATGTTATACAGACCACCACTATTCAATCTTGTAAAATTCATTATAAATTCTATTCTTTATGGAAAAATGATTTCTTAAACTCTAAAGAAAGGTTAATGAGTCTACTTCAACTTATTAGTTTTGACATTTCTTAAAATAATTCTTCTAAGATACTGAAATGATCAAAATCTGAAATGTGTACAAATTTCTAGCAACTAGCCTACTGCCAACCAGTCCTTATTTTGGATTTTATTAAAATAGTAAACGACATCCAAATATTATGAAATTTTAAAGAGATGTTCTTGACATATATGAGATGCCCCTATAAAAATTTTAGCTTTAAATTATGTCTAGTTTAATAGTTATGATTTGTTTGAAGTGCAACTAGAACTCAAAACAGAACCTTATGAAACTGCCCCTAAATCAGCCATATCATAATTTCACATATTCAATCAACAATAAATAATCTAAACATGAATGTCCAGTCTATATAAGTTGTCATGCATCTAACAATCCACACATATCTAGCATTCTATTAATAAAACTATATCAAAACGTTGGAGAAACACCCACCTATTTGGAGAATTCCCTAGCTAACTGAACTCCTAGTGAAAGCTCGAAAAGAAAAAATCCCGCAAGCCTCCATGCCAATTCCGAAAGCCTAAAAAAATAGCAAGTCCCCTCTCTCGAGTCTCTCTTTTGTTTGATTTATTGTTGTATTCATATATGACTAATAGTGAGGGGGTATTTATATGAGTATTTAGGAGGTGGTTTAAGTAATTAACTCTCAACTAACTTATTCACATGCCCACTCACACACCCACTCACACACTCACCCCATTCGCTTACCCCACTCACTCCTATATGCAGCCATTTTTGAAAGATTGCACGTGTGCATGTGTGAATGTGTGCACATGTGCACGTGTGCAGTGTGAACGTGTTTTGTACGCTTTCTCATTTTATTTTCACTTTTATTATTTTATTTCATTTTAAATTCTTTTATTTAATAAAAACTAATTTTAAATTTAGTATAATTAGCCTACTGGAATTTTTAGTGCACAACTTTGTAATAAAATAGCACAATTTGCACGTGCATAAAAAAAAACACGCGTAAAGCACGTGCTAATAAATATTTATATATAAAATAAATTCGAGAAAACAAAAAATGTCTATAAAAGTCAAAATAAAAAATATGTAAAATACGTTTCGTCAATTCAATATATGTATACAGCAATATAATCAATGCATGCATAGAAAACACGTGCGCTGCACGTGCAAAAATATATTTGAGTCAAAAAAGAAGAAAAATGAATTTCAATTTATGAAACGAATTCGAACAAGTTATAAAATGAATAATTGAACGTGTAGAAAATTTTATAATATTATATGTAACGGTATAATATACGTAACCATCATGTGTATTGAAAGTACGTACAATGCACGTAAAAACACAAAGATTAAAATAAATATTTAAGTTGGCTCAGAATAGGATAAAAATGAATTTTTTGAAGGAGGAAAATGTATAAATAATTGAAATGCAGAAATACCTAGGACATTTATATTAAAATACGTTACGGATCTTACTCGTAACAGTACAAAATACATGTGTGTAACACCCGCGGACAAAATTGTCATAACTCATTTTTGCGGGGTGTTACATAACTCATATGGTTTGAGCAAGATTACACTGCCCTTGCTTCCTTCGATGAATGAGGAGCCATCGACGTATACACTCCTGGTTGGAGAATCTTCTCTCACCTGAGGAGGATCTGGAATAATGCTTTTGACGATGAATTTAGCTAAGGCTCAGGCCTTAATGGCCATCCTTGGCCGATTGTTGATGTCGTGCTGGCTGAGCTCGATTGAACACTTTATAAGTCATCCAGAGTTCTTCGGCTTATGGAGTACTTTATTGAGTGGATGGTCGGTGAGGACCGAGACAGAGTGCGCTCGGAAGTAAGGGCGGAGCTTACGAGTGACTGGTACTAGGGTGTAGGTCATCATCTCCATCTTGGAATAATGAAGTTCTAAATTGTAGAGTACTCTGCAAACATTGTAGATCTGCTTTCGGATCTTGTCTTCCTCTTTCACCAAGATACTATTGAGGGTTTGCTCCGAAGTGGCCAGATAGAGGTAGAGTGTTATACCCCACAAAATAATAACTTATTATTTTGTCTACAAGTTAGAATGTGTGATGCACGTGTGAGCGTTACCCGTATAAATTGTAATTTATCTATTAGTATAAATGAGGTCATATGTTACATGAGCATGATATGAATGAAAAAAACAATGTGATTTGAGCTTAGTTAAAGATTGAATGGTTTGGACCAAAATCGAGTTACGTCTCATGTTGGAAATGGGTCTAGTTTAACTCAACCAACATGACACTAAATTTGTATCTTTTTGTCCAATAAAATTTATGAATAATATGCACAAAAAAACCCTAGGGATTGGCCGCCCAAATTGGAGTAGTGGGTTGAAGAGTTGGGCATTTTAAGAGTCACCCATTAAGTTGTGAAAGTGGGTGATTAATTGTAGGGTTATGTGTAGCTGATTAATGGAAGTTCGTAACATCGAAGATCCCCCCAACCCTTGGAGTCTTGGCCGACCACATGTAGAGTGAGAACCCATTCTTTTACTTCATTTTGTGTGTATGAATCATCTATAATATTATGTTTGTAGTAGCATGCTAAGGTTCGATTTTGAATGTTGAATTATTGACATATGAAGAGATTGTAGAAAAGCATATAAAATGATTTGTTCCCTTGCAAGTTTTCATTATATGTTAATTCTATGACAATACTTCATGTCTTCCATGCCCCACTTCAATCGCTTGCTTGCTTTGGTGCCTGGTCCAAGTCTGCCTTCGAATAAGTAGTCCAATCACAAAGGCTTAATCAAATTATCAAATAATAAAGATTAGCACCTGATAATTGTCATGCCCTGCTTCCCAAAAATATGGAATACGAGTACATGACATTGGCCCAGCGAATGACTAACGTCACCCATAAGCTGTTTATCCGATCAACTCAACAATATAATCAATACAGAACAATTGCGCAGACAATAAAAATAATCTCATGAACAATAATACTTGCAATGAAGCAATATGAAATATCTAAATACAATAATAATCCAACATCTGGAAACAAATAATAGCAATATTCGTGTCAAAAGCCCACAATATAATGAAATAACAATAGTTCAATAATTAAGTCTTCATGACAAAACAATTATTTATTAAACGACGATGCTATCAATTCCTTTACCGGTGTTGTTCTTCCAATCCATCAGGCATTTCTCCATCAACACCTGTAAACACTTCATCAAAAAAGAGAAGAAAATTTGTCCTTAGAGCAAGTCATGGACAACAAGTAGAGAAAGCAAGGAAAAATGGAATAACGATATAACAATGAATTCAATGGATCAATAGGAATCAATAACATAGGACAATAGCAATAATCAATATCAATAATGGACGATGCAATGGGCATAAACAATGATTCAATAATCGATAACAATATTCAATGATCAATAACAATAACACTTGACCAATATTCGATATCAATAGGAACAATGATGTACAATATGCAATGTTGATGTGGTGTCAATTTGTAAGTCTATTAGTCATTTTAATCCTAACTAATGTAGAACTTCATGCGTCCCATTTATTTATCACATGGTTGCTACATATAAACAAGTTACGTTTAGACTTAGAGGTAGATTTTATAGATCATGTACTTGGAAACGATATACAATAATAACTGATGACCGAATCAATTGAGATACTGTAATCAGTATTCTACAATCAACCGATGACCGATATGACCAATATGATCGATTTGACCGATATGACTGATAGACCGATAAACAGGAAAACACGGGCCCCTCCTCCGAGTACAGTCCCTATATTGTCCACTACTATTGACAATCCTTAAACCCGGACTTATTAATTATTTTATCAATGCAACAATACAATATGCAATTTAAGATATGAGATGAACAATGGTATCAATCGGGGAACAATAGGATGGTAACACTGAATAGGAAAATTAGAATGATGACAATAATTTATTAGGATCATGCAATGCAACATACACTTTAATTTATGCAATACAATGATATAGGAATAATTAATTTAAGAAAAACTGGAAATTACAATTCTGGACATTAAACACAACAATAGTAAAATAATCAAAATCGTTGCTATACAACTTGGAATTCAGCGATTCAAGATGTTCTGGAAACTAGAATCATGGGGCTACAACTCTTCTTCAGAAAGTTAATTATTTTAAGATCATTTACTGGGTCGAAAATGACAAGCAATATACAGCCAAGAAGCAACATACAGGTTTTGGGTATTTTTCATGAAATGAATTAAATAAACATGATGGGTATCAATTCTATTAGCCGATAAACTTCTTGATTCACATGATGGGTGCAATAACATGATGAATGAAAATAAAATCACATACATACACCAATTTAACATCAATCAAATGACCAACGATCAATAAAACATAGAACCTAGCAATTGTTCCTACAATAATTTAATTTTGTGACAATCATATGAGTATTCCTATCATGGATACTATATGGATGCATGAAAGATTCAATCTTTAGAGTCAACAGAGGCATGATGTTAAGAATATTGAGGTTTGCTCGTGTAAACCCTCAATAGACTCAATAAAAAATAATCAATACAACGATATGATAACGAATAGGATTTACTTGCAAGAATTTCAATAAAACTTGAACTTGATACGATGTTCAATTAAAGGAAAAAGTGACTTGCCTTATGGACGATAGATTTGAATACAAAAAATAACGGGATATGAATCCCGGGCGACGAAACACGAACCACTCATGCACAGAAGCACGTGCAAACAGCGTGTAAGAATCCACACCCACACCCCTCCAAAATAGCAAACACCCACAACCAATCCCCTTCTCACAAACTCCAAACAACAAACCCCCTTTTCACAAAACACCAAACACCAATTGCCAATCCCCTTTCCTCTGAACACCCAACAACAAAAGGAAATAGGGAGAACAACAGCTCAACAGTGGGGATGTGCACGGTGACTGGCTGACATCGACGGCATCGATGAACGGCATCGACAGTCCAGGCGGCGGGAACTAGACTGAGCATCGACTGGCGGATCTCGACGGGGTGGTGTTGGTCAGTGGTGAACAGGGTAAACATGGGAAGGACGGTCAGGGTTTGAATGGCAGTGTTCAGTTGACAAAGAAGAAGGACAGGGCGATGAAGGGTGACGGGGAGTTGGGTTCAGTAGTTGGCGGATGATGAAGGTGAAGTCGATCGGGGGTGCAAGGTGATGGATGAAGATAACGATGGCGATGATCGGAAGTTGAGGAGGCAGTGAGGAGAAGAAGAGGTCGATGGCAGTGGGTTCAAGGGTGGACATAGGGCAGTCGACGAGGGGGTGAAGACGGTGGGGGAATGCGGAGGCTGAGGGTGACTAGAGGGCGGTGCCGAGATGGTTGACGAGGGTGACCATGGGTTCGGCTAGCGATGATAGTGAGATGGGGTCGAGGATGTAGGTGGAAGAGGTCGGAGGACGAGGGAGGCAATGGGATCAGGGTGATGGGTTCGTAGACAGGTTGGAAGGAGAAAGAAGGAGAGCGGTTGTAGGGGATGATGCACAGGGTAGGGGAAGGGTTTCAACAGTAGAGGGGGATGGGTTTGGCGGTTGGGGTTGAATAGGGGCTAGGGTTAGGTTAGGGGTTTTAGGGTTAATATACAATTTATATAGGATATTAAGAGATATTGGGTTTCGGATAGGATCCAATAGGAGAATGGGCTAGGGCTTTAGGTTTTAGGCTTAAAATAATAATAATAATAATAACAATATTAACAATCCAAATAATAATAATGCAAATAATAAAATTAACGAATATAATACTGATACTAGTAATAATAATAATAATATTAATAATGATGTTAACAATAGTAATAATAATAATTATAATAATAGAAATAAAAATAATAATACTAATAATAATAGTAATGACATCAATAAAATAATAATAATAATCATAATAGTAACAACAACAATAATTATAATAGTAATAGAAATAATAATAATAGTAATAAAAATAATAATAATAACAATAATAACAATAATACTAATAACAACAACAACAACAATAATAATAATAATAATAATAATAATAACAGTGATAATAATATGAATGTCAAAATAAGATTTGAGTTCAACGAATTCATAAAAATCCAATAGTAATGACATATTAGATTTGGTCTAAAATATAAATAGTCGATAAATTAGAAATACAAAAAATAAAGTTAAAATATACTATTATTCGAAAAAGATTTTAATAGAAGGTCCAAATCGAATTAAAACAAAAATGAATTTATAAATAATCAAAATACAGAAAATATTCAGAAAATATGTATTTGCGGGAACAGGGGTTACAATAATGGTAAAAGTCGTAGTAAATCAGAGCCGTATGATTCTAGTACAGATCTTAAAGCTTCTATAGGCAGATTAGTCATAATGGGCCTCTTTGATAGGTCCGGAACATCGGCCTCTCTCAAGCCCATGAAAAGTGCAGATTAGGCCCACTAGGAGAGACACCCAGCTCATGATGGTTGTATGTCAAATCTCTTATTCCCAAACAAGAGAGCTTATCTCATGAGGAGGAGATTTAAATAGGAGATAAGGAATTCATATCTATCTAACGGATTCATCTCAATTTCCTTAACTATTTCTCAGGCCTATAAATACCCTCCTCCTCCTCACTCAGGAGGTAATCAACAATTGGCAATTTCTTTATCAAACTCTCTTTCTCTCTCTAGTTCAGAATTGAGTGTAAAAGGGTCTGTTGTTGGGACACCCACGATATTTTAGGTTTGTTGTAGGTCCATCGGCCGTGTCAGCAACCCCCAGATTTAGATCACGGTGTTCAATCAACGATCCAGATTCAATCTCAGGAGCTCAAACCACTTTTCACGGTAAAAGTCAAAGGTTAGATCTTTAGTTGTTTCCTTCAAATATAAACTAACTTCCTATTTGCTCCCACACCAAAATAAGCAGCAACAGATTGTCGCCATCTGTGGAAAACTACACAGATCTACATCAAAGATCAAACTTATTGCCACCAAGACTAAGAGGGGGAGCAGTGGCCTCATGCCATTGCACCAACTCTCTTCGTCAACCAGCTCCTCCCATGGAGGACATAATTCCTCCTCAATAGCTGAATCCTCCCCAATAGCCTTATTAAGATCATATCAACAGAGAGACAATGAGGGGCTCCTGACAAAGGCATCATGAACAGCGACATGAACAGTGCCCTGTACATGACCATATCTTTGTCTACAATGCTTCCAAGGATTCAATGCCTTCGCGTGGTCCTCGGGGGTCAAGAGATCTCTGTCAAATCTTCCTTGCCATACAACATTGGACTGATCTAAGGATTCTTTTGAACTGGAAGTGTGCACCAGGTGAGGCCTCCCACTTATAACGTCAAGTCAACCGGAGAAGCAACTCCCTCCGAAGGTTGAGATCAAGACATTCCTCCTCTCATAGGAGGCGCACTGCAGAAAGAAGCCCGACTCATGAGAGTCAAAAGCATCTCGAGAGAAGCAAAAAGAAAGAGGCCCCCGTCATTAGGGCCATACTATAAAACTTCATGCTTGACATACTCCGAGCTATCCAAGGTAGTCAAAGATCAGGGTCAACCCTCCAGAGAAAAAGACTCTGGCGAACCAACTGGATCCAAGGGGAAGGTTGACCAAGTCATTCGCAACATCTGAGAAGTAGAAGATCGCCTGGAACAGATAAGGAATGAAGGGAACCGCTCCAGCAGGGCCTACCACCCCAGCCGACCTCCTTTCAACAAATCCATCCTCGATGCACCCATTCCAAAGAACATAAAAGCTCCTCAATTCGAGTCATACGATGGTGAATTAGAATCGGCGGATCATATTTAGAGTTTTAAGAATCTAATGATGGTCTACAATGCCACTGATGCACTCATGTGCAAAAAATTCCCCGAACAGAGTCAATATTCTCCTTCGACCAGCTCGAGGAGCACTTCATGAGACACTTTATTACTAGCCACAAGGCTGAAAAAATAAGTGATTCTCTATTAGGATTAAAGCAAAGAAACGGAGAACTGCTGAAAGACTTTGTCAAGCGCTTCACAGCCGAAGCAAGGTCCATCTCCTTCCTAAATCCGTCAGTGGCGGCTACCGCTTTCCACCACAACATCATTAACAAAGACTTGAAAGCCTCCCTCTGAAGAGGCCTCCTACAGATTATAGTGAGCTCATAGAAAGGAGTGTGTAACACCTGTCTTTCAAAAATCCTTAAATTTTAGATTTTTTATTATTTTATTTATTTTATCTATGATTTTGATTATATTTTGCTATATTAATTGGTTTTATTTTATTTCCTAATGATTAATTTGAATGTTCGGGGTTAAACGGGAAAATCTGAGATATAAGATTTTTGGAGTGAGTTTTCTCAGAAAAGACGATTCCGATTTAACCCGATATTTTTCCTGGGCATACGTATGTAATAGAGGGTTAGATAATTGATAATTTGAAGGATTTTCTTGGTCATGGAAGAAAGTTAGAATTTTTGGAGTTCGGGGTTGAAAATAACCCTTGAATTGTAACATTTATTTTATTTTGGACTTAAGCCCATAACCCTAAACACTATTATTTAAAACCCCTCTTATTTACAGAAATGCCAATCTTCATTTCTTTTCTCTTTCTCTTCTTTCTTTCTTGGCCGAAATTCACCCCAAACCCCAAACCTAGGGTTTGGCCAATCCACCTTCCATTCCAATTCAAGCTTTGATTTCTTTGAGGATTCTAGGAGAGTTTTGGGTGCACTTTTTTGTGCTGGTGTTGATTTGTGGAGAGAACTCCATTAAGGTAAACCTAATTGTATACTTGTATATTGGATTGTTTGCTTTTCATTTCTTTTTAGAAAAACTGTGATAGGACGATACTTAGAGTATGTGTAACATAGAGTGACTAACTGCAATTTTAATGGTGATAATATAGAAATTTTATAAAATTTAAGGCTTGAGTTTAGGGAATGAAAAGAGAATTGTATTTCTATTATGCTAGTAATTGTTTTGAACTGTGTGGGATATTATGGGGCTGTTTAGTAGCATTTTTGACAAATTTTAATTATTAAATGACATTGTACAGAATTTTCTCGGTATCGGGAAGTCATAATAATGGAGTTTATTGGTTTAATAATACGATATATTGCAGGAAATATTCACAAATAAAAGTCATCATTTTCGAGGTGTATATTTAAGTTAATTTAGGATGTAAAAATTTATTTATGGTATTTTTACCCTTAAAATATAAAATATCAATTAGAACTCTTCCGGTCGAAGGGTAAAATTTTGATTTGGTTGTAGAATTAGAGATTTGTCGTGTAGGCATACTTACGTGGGCTATTTATGACATGTGAATAGTATCCGATGTGAATTCAGGTGTAGATAAAGTGTGTTTTGAGTTGATGGCTAATGGGTTCTATAATTTTATTAATAGGTGAAAGAAAACGAATTTTGATTGACGAGTGGGCGAGCGTAGGGTGTATTCATGTCGGTTCGTCAGGTAAGTATGATTATACAAGATATATTTTATGTTGTGGACAATTTTAGGGTTATCCGATGTGTATTGTGATGGATATGTCCGAGAGATGAATTAGTGGAAAATACAGAATTTCAATAGTTGAATTTGTGGTTATGTGGTGTTTTTGCATGGTTGTGAAGGTTTGGATTTATAGATGATAAGATGACGTGATTAATGGCATTGGGTATGTATGACATGTGGGTAAAGGTGATAAGTGATATTGATTATAGGTGGGTGCATATTGCACGTGATAAATTGAGTATATAATTAATGTGCTATACAACTGTGTTTTATCATTGAATAGATTTTAATTAATGTTATTATTGGGATGGATGTTTTATTTGCACATGGATGGGTGTGTTTGAATGAAAGGAGATAGTTATGTGACTAAAGTATGGTCAAAAGAGATTTTTGTTTATCAGTGCCTACAATATCATGGGGGTTTGGGCTAGACCTCCTAATACCCAAGATACTGGCTTGGGGTGCGGTGTTATATTACCCAAACTATGTTTGGGTACGGTGTTATATTACCCAAGTTATCGGCTTGGGGTCCGGTGTATATTATCCAAACTATGTTTGGGGTGCAGTGTTATATTACCCAAGTTATCGGCTTGGTGTGCGGTGTTGTATTACCCAAACTATGTTTGGGGTGCGGTAGTATATTACCTAGTTTATCTGGGGTGCGGTGTTATATTACCCAAACTATGTTTGGGTGTGGTGTATATTACCCAAGTTTCACGTGGGGTGCAATGTATTCCCTCGCTGGTATAAGACATGGAGGAAGACGTTGCCTCAGATGTGTAAGAATCTGTGTAAGCATCGATCCGCATGTTTTACTCGGCTATCGGCTTTAGTTTGATGATTATATTGGCACCGATCGACAAACTAATAAAATGAGTATTATGAGGTAAAAATGAAAAGTAAAATAATTTGTATTATAAGGTGAAAATGAAAAGTAAAGTAAGATGTATTATGAGGTAAAAATGAAAAGTAAAGTAAGTTGTATTATAAGGTGAAAATGAAAAGTAAAGTAAGATGTATTAAGAGGTAAAAATGAAAAGTAAAGTAAGTTGTATTATAAGGTGAAAATGAAAAGTAAAGTAAGATGTATTATGAGGTAAAAATAAAAAGTAAAGTAAGTTGTATTATAAGGTGAAAATGAAAAGTAAAGTATGATGTATTAAGAGGTGAAAATGAAAAGTCCGGTAAGTTGTATTAAGAAATGGGAATGAAGAGTAAAGTAAGTTGTAGTATGAGATGAGAATGAATATTAAAGTAAAAAACCAGATATAACTTGAGATTAGTTCACCTTGGTGTCGTGTCAAGGTACTTCTGCTCGCTATTTCTATGTAAATTGTGGAAACTACCTTGCCTAGGCACGACTCCACGGTCGATCGGATATGGTGTTGTATATTTATTACCCAAGTTATCAGCTTGGGGTGCGGTGTTATATGTTACCTTGAAGTAATGGTTAGATATGGAATGTATATGGTTGAGAGTTAATATAGTGATGTAATGCGAGTTTCTTTACCTTGGTGTCATGTTAAGGAACTTCCGCCCGCTATTTCTTTGGGTGGGAACTACATGCCTCAGTACGACTTTACAGTAGATCGGATGTGGTGTTGATATGGTAAATTAGTTACAGACTAGTGATTACATCTTCTGTATTAACATATTCTCTTTCATTATGTTTTATGCTTAATTTAAGGATATATTCATTTGTAATCATCTTAGTAAGTTCTTTCAATTTCTTTTATTTGATTTTCTTTTGTAACTAACCTAATAGATTATACTCACACCAGTATTGGCTGACCCCTGTTGTTTTTGCGGGTTAATGGATCCCCTCCCTGAGGATGGACATCCCTAGACTTCACTTTTTGCAGGAATTGAGTATCAGCAATGTGAGATACCCTGGATTCCTTAGTTTTGTAATTTTACTTTGTTCAGTAGTAGGGTTGGTGGATTATGTATCAGTTATATACTTTTTATTGTTTTAAGTTATGTAATGAAGGTAGATGATAAAATTTGTGTAATATTTTGTATTTTGGAAGCCTATGTATGTATCAGTATGGGATGGTGATATAGAGTGATGAGATAAAGTACGTGAAAACCCTTACCCGCCTTATTGTTGATTATTGGGGTTTGTGTGTGGTATTTCAAAGGGTTTTTCAAAAATCTATTATGTTTTTAAAACAAATTTTTATTTTTATTTCATATCTTGTGTTACATGATGATATTTATCCCCAGAGCCCAATATATATGGTTTCTTTGTGATGTTGCTTGTTTTGGCCTGGGGAGGAGATATATATATTGCCTGTGTTGTGATATTTTCAATTGTTTGCAGAATTCCATAAGGAATTTCTGAAATAGTCCTAATATTTCTGGGGAGACTCTGCCCGAAGTTTAATTGAAATTCACTAAGACTATTTTAGTTAGAAAGTAAGAAAAAAAAATTGGGGTTGTTACAGTTTGGTTTCATAGACTAGGTTAACTAGGAATTTCTTATAAATTCTATTGATCTTCTTGCATGTGTATGAGTTCATTACCGCTAAGTAGAGAATGTAAAGTTTTGTTTTATGACTTAAGGGAGTACTGATCATGTTATTGAATGGTGGCAAGCCTCAAAGTATGAAAAGAAGAATTGGATGGGTGCCTCCAACTCCTTCGGTAGGACCGAGGAGGCAATGTGGCAGACCTGAGGTTTCTGAGGAGCCCCCAGTGATTGAGCCAGAGTAATTTCCTCTTGAGCATACTAGTACCATGCCTGTAACCCCAGTGACTTCTACACTGAGACCTAGTGTACCGCCTTAGACTATGCCAGTGACACCTGGGAAACGGGAGGCAGGTCTTACACCAGAAGGAACCTCAACTACTTAGATAGAGGGTTCGCAGGAGGCTATAGCATGTGCAGGAGTTTTTGTACAACAGGTTCTAACACAGATAGGTCAGCAGGTGACTGGGTAGCCGTTAGCAGTCCGTATGGAGCCTCGGGAGAAAGATGTTAGTTTTGACAGAAAAATGAAGGACTTTAAAACCTTGGGGGCAACAAAGTATGATGGTACTGGGGGTGGTGTAGCAGCCTTCACTTGGTTTCAGCATTGTAAAGTTCTTTTTCAATGTATGGCCGTATGAGAGATTGAGAAAAGACAGCTGGCTGAGATGTATTTGGCTGGCGATGCAATGACTTGGTGGGCCAGTGTTAGAGATTCAGATCCGATCAGTTATCAGCAGATTGAGTGGGAGGATTTGCAGATAGGTTTGAGGCGCACTTCCTACCCTAGTTAGTGTGGGCACGGATGGCAGATGAGTTTCTTTCACTACAGCACGGGTGAGATGACACTTGACGAGTATATAGTGAAGTTTAACCTGTTGGCTCACTTTGCACCACACTTAGTGTAATACCTCGGATAATATAATGCTTTTATATATATATATATCTATATATATGGTTTGTATGTATGTATATATTGCAGTGTTTGTTTGATATATGTATGTATTGATGATGGAATGCATTTTGGTGTTACGGGGCGCTTCGTACGGGTGGTTGCGTTTTTGATGATGCGCGGGAATGAGGAGGACGGATACTAGTACATGCACTAGTTTTGAGGGTGGTACGTATGCAAATATGCAATTGTATGATACTACAATGGGGTATACTTTGTATGCACTCAAATTTAACCTCTCATATCTCATTTAGAGCTTGATCAAGACCAAAAAATTTTAGCCTAAGCCTTTTCTCAAAAACCAAGAGCTAGACCATAGTTTGGGAGAAAACCACCTAGCCCTACCCCCCTACCCCCTACCCCTATGGCCGGCCCCCTCCTTCCCCCCCTCTTTCCTCACTCCACTCTCATTAAAAACCCCTTTCTTCCCCTCCCAAGCTTTGGAAATTTCAGAAGAAAAAAAAGCAAAGGAAAAAGAGAAAGAGAAGGAGAGAAAGAAATGAACTAATTTGAAGAGGAGTTCTCAAGCTTGGAGTAGGATCTTTGGAGGAGCAAGCTCAAGACAACCACATCTTCTCCAGCTACTAAGGGTGGGGAGTTCTCTAATCTTGTCTTATTCATTATTGTTAAAATTTCTTGCATGCATGAGTAATAGTAGTTGTGGATGGTTGGTTAAGAGTAGACTGTTAGAAATTCTGAACCTAAATAGAAAACCTTGATCTGCATGTCATTTTTCCGAATTTCCAGAGAACAAACTACTTAGAATTCGATGATGAAACTTTCACAGATTGATCTCACACATGTCTAGAAGATGCACGATTTATTTCGGAATTTTCTGATGATACTTGGTATTTTAATAAAATCTATTGTGTGGACTGAGCCGTAAGGCAGGAATAGGATATGTTTATTGTGATAACTGAGCTTGTGCGAATTCTTATAATTAATTGACACATGATCTATGGCTGAAAGTTTTCCAACTATTTTCTTGCATATATCTAGACTCTACGGAAAAATCATGACATTATTTGGATGAAGTTTCATGCATGTTCAAAATTAATCAATCAACAGTAGTCAAGACTGTAACTAAAGAATAAAAGGATTTTTGTGCATGTTTTAACCCGATAGAACTCAACGAATACTTGGAATTTGGATATGAATCTTTTTGCATGTTGTTAATAATGATGTCTAGTTTCTGTAATGCAAATTTTGTGACCATTTTACCTATATGTGAGTTATGATGGATATTTTAGCATGTAATCTGCTTAACTCAGTCAGAATGAACACTTTGATAAGATGGTACTTTTGAGGCTATGTAGGAGCAGATTTTGAGGAAGTGTTCTTCTAGGAAATTATAGTAGACATCTAGAGATTTCCAAAAAGCCTTAATTGAGGAAATTCCTGTGAGTTGATTATTAAATATGATTTGTGCAAGATTGGATCGATACTAGAATTTGAGCTAAAGGCTCTATTTGAGTATTGTCTTATGTGTGGTTCTGTACACCTGAGAGTAATGTCTGTTTTAGGGTGATCAAATGTTATAATTTGGATTGGTGATCAACTAGGAAGTTGTAGAGGACATTCACACCTTTCCACAGAAACCTAGGTTTGTATCATTCCGATTAGCAGGTAGAGTTTTATGCTGAAGCCTGTGAGGCCAGTGAGGAAGTACACAGGCTGAAGCCTGTGAGGAAGTACACAGGCTGAAGCTTGTGAGGCCAATTTGAGGATTTAGATGACTAAATCTGAGGTGATGATCAACTAGAGAGTTGTAGCTTAGGTCTTTACCTTTCCAGATTGGGCTTGAACACCCAAATCTGAGTTGTATTGTGGGAGATATGATCTTTTTAAGTTTCAGGCAGAACACCATTAGTTTGGTTTAGCCATTGTTTTGGCTGTGTGTTGGAAGAACCATTTCCTTTGTGTACCTAAGAGTTGATAACCCATTGTTTGCGGATGAATGTTGTCTTTTGCTGGTCATGTTGGTGTGACTCCCATTGAGGTTTGTTGTGACTCGAGTTGGTCACTAGGGTAGTGCGATACCCTGCGCCTATCGACCCTAGATATGAACTTTCGCTAAGGCAATGGATGTCCAAGTTGGTGCCATCAAGTTGTATTCATGCCGGTTAAGGATGAACGCGAACCATGGTGAGGGACGATTCCAAGCTAGGTGAAGTGGCGAGCGGGACCTGTGCTGCCAGGGCCAGTAGTCGATGGGCAGAGTTGGAAGCAATCATCTTTTACTGAATGGTTAGAGTGGGTCTTGCTTTAGAGGAATGTATTAGGGGTTTGTACATTGCACTAATACTAGCAGACCATAGTCGGGTGTTATACTTTTCCTGTCGTAGGGATACGGATTTGGTTCTCAAGTTTAAGTGCGTGGTCTCGTATCTCGATCTGTTAATTTCCAAAGAGCCGAGTAAGGAACGGGAGGTGCTCCTATCCGATAGGGGGATTTGACCCTCGAAGCCTTCATGTTGCTATGCGCGTGGGTTTGTTCTTATATGAATCATTGACGTCATTTAGGTGCATGGCCTATACCGAAAGCTTATTGGGTACATGGTTTCATACCGGAAGGTTTATCACGGCTTTTTGAGTGAGGTTTGTATACAGGTTCTAAATGGAAAACACGACCACCACTTCTAAGGACTGCAGTGCGTAACTAGACCGAATGATTGCAACCTCCTCAGACACGAAAATCTATTCGGAACAGGTTGAGTACAAGAGTAGGGTGCATGACGAGGGTTTGAAATCCCTGAAATGTGGAGAAAGACTGCTAGATTTGGGGCGTATGTGGTATGGGATGCATTCGTTTCCAAAGTCTTGCTTGCATTAGAAGTAGGCATGTGTTTTGGTGCATCTAGCTGCAGGATCATGGCATACAACAACACTATAACCCGAATCCATTAACCCCCTAGTTTGTCACATCGCTTTTCTCTTCTGCATAAAATTATGGTTGTGATTGTTAGCTTGGAGATCGTTGTTATTATCCGCATTACTTCATTCAAAGTACTGACGTTCCCCACCTTGTAGGTATCCAGAGCCGATTTACAGGTACAGCAGAGCACGAGTCGGTCCAAGCATCCATGGGAAACATTCAAGTGTTATTATAGTGTTGTAAATCTTGCAATTTTATTTGGATATTGTAACACTTGTAAATGTAACATTTGTATGGAATAAAAGTTTTAATTTTCCTGTACTTTTCTATGTTTGTGGCTATTTTGAAGTTCGACTCCTGGAGCAGGGTCTCAGATTTCCAGTATGGGAATTTAGGGCGCTACAGAAGTTGGTATCAGAGCAGACTTCAAATATTAGTCCAACACAGCAGGAAAATTGGACTTGTATGCGTTGCAAGAGTTGGGTTTAGTTAGATAGTTGATGATTATAAAGAATAAGTTGTATCTGGACTGATGCCTTTATAATTTTTTCTGTATCTGGACTGATTCCTATATTTTCTTTTGATGAAGTCGGGCATGAACAATGGACACCCGAACAGTTGGACTGATGGAAATGGTCCTGCACCCCCACAGCCCACGGACGTTGTGCAGGCCATCACTATGTTATTCTAGGAGTTGGCTGCCTATAAATGGAGCCATGGGTAGCTGGAGGATCACTTTGAGAACCTCGCACAGGCGTTGATAGCCACAGAGAGGAGGGTGGCCAAGCTGGAGAGGGCCATACAGAAGTGGAAGCCGAGGGTGATACTGTTGAAGCACCGGTATGAGGAGAGGTTGGGACAGTTGCAAAGCCGATATCTGGCATTGAGGTCACAGGTTGCGATATGCAGGATCTGCTGGACAGGTTGACCGCCGAGGGTAGCTTAGAGACTGGAGACTCGCCAGGGGCGGGAGAGCAGTGATCTCTCTTAGTTTTGTGGGATCTTTTGATGTGTATATATGACAATCTTTTTGAATAGCTAGGCTAACTTGCTATTTTTTTTTCTGGGTGTACTATGAACCCATTTGGATGATGACATGACTGTATTGATGGCAATATCATTGAAAACCCTTTTTGAATGAATGAAACTAGTATGTTTTCTGACCGATGCTAGTGTGTTATGGGTTTTGCATTACTATTACTGTTTGATGATGTCGGCATTAGCTTTCAGATGGCAGGAAGGACCAGAAGCAACCAGAGCGACCAAACTGAAGTCGAAGGCAGTAGACCAAACGGTACTGGCCTTGATGTGAGGGAAGAATTCGCTCGGGTATACCAAATGATTGGAGCTTTTGTGGAGGCTAGCAGGAACCAAGCGCCACCACAAGGAGCACCAGGAGTTGCTATAAATGCAGATCTGGTGAAGATGGTGGAATCATTGAAGAGGATGAAACCGCCAATCTTTGAAGGACAGGTCGACCCCACAGCTGCTGACGACTGGATACGTCAGGTGGAGAAGGAATTTGAGGTGCTGATGACTCTAAAGGACATCGGTTCGTCTAGACACAATCTTGCTGGAGAAGGAGTTTGGTGGTAGTCCGTGAAGCGTGGTGTTGGAGAAGGTCAGATCGCTTTGGAAGATTTCCTTGAGGAATTCCGACAGCACTATTTTTCCATGGATGGGCAAGAAGAGAAGGCAATGGATTTCCACAATTTGAAGAAGGGAAATGTGTCTGTCAGGGAATATGAGACGAAGTTTTCTCAGCTGTCGTGGTATGCACCAGAGATTGTCCAGGAGGAAGCGAAGAAGGCCCAGAGGTTTGAACAAGGGCTTAGGCCTGGACTGAGGTCGAGGATGGTTTAGTTGGGCATTCGTCGATTCGATAAGCTGGTAAGGTGAGCTGCGGTGACGGAGGCAGACATGAACCAGATTCAAGGAAGGAAGGAGTTCTGGAACAAAGGGAAGAAATCCACCCCAGCAACCAAATTCAAGAAGCAGGGCAGGAGTCAGAAATTTCAAAAAACCAGTGCCGAGACGGGAGGATGCAAGCCCGGAGGCTGCTTCCACTGTGGAAAGCAGGGAAACTTCAAAGATCAATGCCCCAAGAGGTGTAACGCCATGAATTCCAAATAAGGATGAATTCGAAGTTCCATAGGATCTTTACACTTCACTTCGTACAATTTTATCAGGAATTAAAAACTTTTAGTACAACAATGATTAAATTTTACACATCGGAAGCAAATTACAACATAATACATGAATTGAACATCAACTTGAACATTTCTTTAAAAGAAGAAATCACTCTTTAGTCTTGTCAATCATTTTGTCCTGCATAGAAATTGTGGGGACGTCAGTTTCATATAACTGATGCTAGGATATAATACATCAATTTTTCTTACTTAAAAAACACACACTTGTCACAAACAAATCTAAGGGGGACTATACTATTGATGTAGTGTGTGAATGTGCACATAGTCCTTAATGCAGTTATATATATTACATGACACTAATGCGCACTTGTTCGGATTCTATGCATCCCATACTATATAGTTTCGAGGGCAAGCCCTTAATCGTTCTTCATCTTGTAGGGTTCATTCCCTCGCCATGACTTAAACTACTACGGTAACTACGATAAGTATCCTAGATGTTCTATGATTTACGAGCCAATGTTCAGACAGCCTGGAGGGGAATCCCACGTCGGGACATGACGCATCATGCAGAGCCTATGAACAATTCAGCCTCCGTCATGGAACGATGGCACCACCCGTAGTCACCAAACACCCCACAAGCATCACCACGGTCCCGGTAATTTCGGAGTAGTATCCACGCTATGACATGACTCATCAAGCAGGAAACCTATGAATACTCTCACACCATAGATCTGAGGCCCTCATACTTGTATTTTTCTCTTGCTTTCATCACATCTTCACTAGTTTATTGTCCTTAGTTGTTTGGATCATGAATAAAAATCAAGACCCTAGAGCTAGCACTTCCTCTATACCGGTCTTAACCATCAATCAACAATAATGCCCCAAACTTGGTCTTGAATTTCAATATTTCATCCCAAAGAATTTATTCAATGCCGGTATAAGGACTTAGCTACACTCTAGTCTTAATCTCATTTCATGTTCATAAAATTGAGTATTCACACTCTCAAATTTTCTCATAACTCATCATGATCTTTATTTCATTTTCATGTACAATTTCATGTATAATGCGACAAATTCAACTTACCACATTCATAATTTAATTCCACACAATTTCTTTTATTTTCATAACGTCATTCTTTCACTTATTAAGCCAAATCACAAATATCTTTATTTAAAATTTTCCAATACACATCTCATTTAAAATCTCTATTCAAAATTTCCTTTAAAAGAGAAATATTTATTTTCTTTAATTAATCCATATCTCATTCTAACAATTTGTATTAAATTCTTTTCTAAAAATAGCCTATAATACTCATCATAATAAGTGAAATAACTATAGAAAATTTTCTCATGAAGTCTAGACATTTTTTTCTTAATTTTTAAATCACTTTAAAACTATTAAAATTAATAAAATATATAAAAAATAACTTTTTTAAAAAAAAAAGTGGCCGAAGCCAGGCTCAAACCCATGCACACAGAGCCCGCCCTGCTACAGTAACCGCCTTAAGGCGCCACCGAAGACCAGAAAGACCAAAGTGACTAACTGCTCGATAGTGAACTTGAATTATAATTATATTCTGGGTTTTGGTATTTGAGTTTAAATTGATTTTAAAAAAAATAAAGTCTCTGCAGAGACTCGAACCCAAGCACACAGTGCCCCGCTAGCTATAGTAACGTTCTAAGGGCGAACCCGAAGACCAATAAAGCCACAGTGAACAACTGATCTGAGATGAGTTGAGTTATTTTTAACTCGACTCTCTGTTTGTTACTAATATTTCACATCTCAAAAACTCTTAAACTCTTTTCTCCTCTAATTTGTTCGATGAAAAATTCCAGATTACTGATCTTTTAGTTTTACAACATAACAGTATTTTAAAATTATTATTTTGACATAAAAACATAAATTTTTCTTTCTAATTTGTACTCTATGTCTACAATTTCAACATTTAAAAGCAACCATGACTTCTACCAAATTTAGCACTACAATTATCACATAAGTTTGTTTTCTTGCTTTCTTTTGTTCCTACAACATTTCTAGAACATAATCTCTTTCAACATACCAATGTCACAATAATTAATATAGCATATAACCAATATTTCAATAAATCAACTAACCATTTACCAACATATATTCTACATCTAGTGTGGTTCAAAATTCACATTTTCATAGCAACATGATAATTCTAATGTAGCAAATCACAATTGATAGTAACTATCAAACAATTCATCAAGCATTCACTTCATTTCTAACTAGTCTCCTTTAAAGCAACACATGGCCAAATTAACTAGTTTCTTCTTAGCAATTTCATCAATTTAATCCCTAGCATGATAACTACTTTAGAAGCTTGAGAAATCACCCACCTTTTGAAGAAAAACAAATAGAAATCTCCTAGAAATCTCCTTGAACACACGAACGGTTCCTTCTCCTCCTAGATTGTGCCACCAAAAGCGCCTTCTCCTCCTAGCTTGATGGAAACCCGAGCTCCCCTTGCTCCTCTAGGTGTAGGCCGGCCTCCAATGGGTGCAAGAACACACAACAAAACACCACTCAATCTTTTCTCACAATTGCTCTCAATCTTTTCTCACACTTGTTTCGTTCCTTCTTTTTCTTTTACCAATTCTTCTAGTGTATTTCATGAAGAGAATTAGGGGGTATTTATACATTTTTCCAAGCAAAATGGAGGGTGTATATTAGTTTTGATGAAAGTAGATTAGGGGCTAGGATGTATTAGGGAGTTAGAGCAACCACCCATGAACAAGTAACCACTCATCCACTACTCCATCTCTCCCACTCTCCCATGCTTGAATCCGGCCACCCCCTCTCCATGTGTTTGGCACTTGCAAGTGCAATGCACGTGTCACACAAAGCACCCCTAGTTACTAGTTGTACATGTTCATTTAATTAATTTGTTACAAAACTAGTCTACCTTACAAGTTGTGATAATTAAAAGAGAATTAAATTTGTGGGCTCAATCTAGTGGGCTAAAAGTCTATGGGCTTCTAATTAAAATAGTTAATTTAATTAGGGTAGGCTAGATTTAGACAATTAGGCCTAGAGTTTAAATAGGTTTTTTAAATTAAAAAGAGAAGAATTAAAAGTACTTGTTCATGGTATAAAAAAAATAATTTTTAAGGGTAAAATGTACATAAATTTGCACGTGCAAAATACGTGAAATCCAACAAACTCTTATTTAATTGAAATTGAAAATGGCTGGATGTTACAACACTCCATACTTAGAATAGTTCCGTCCTAGAACTACGCTTAAAGAGTGAGAAAACAAAACAAACAGGAAAGAAAAACAAATACAAATCAAATAAAGAGCTAAGGATGATCCTTCAACATCCTTTCCTCGGATTTCCAAGTAGCCTCTTCAATCAACTGGTTTCTCCAGACTACTTTGACCATCGGTATCGTCTTATTCTTCAAGACTTTCTCCCGACGATCCATAATCTCAACCGGTAGCTCAATGTAACTCAGATTCAGCTGCAAATCCTCCGGCACTTCGGGCAAATGGTGACTCAGATCTGGGATGTAACCTCTCAGCATAGACACATGGAAGACATTGTGCACCTGAGACAACTCTTTTGGTAACTCCAACCGAAAAGCAGTTTTTCCGATTCTTTTTAATATCTTATACGGGCATATGACCCTCGGAGCTAACTTCCCACCTCTGCCAAAGCGAATCACACCTTTACTAGGTGATACCTTCAGAAACAAAAAGTCACCAACCTCGAACTCAAGGTCCCTTCTCCGGTTGTCTGCATAGCTCTTCTGTCTACTCTAAGCATCCACCAATCTCTTCCTAATCAAAATGACATTTTCAGAGGTCTGCTGCACAATCTCAGGCCCAAACATCTGCCACTCCCCAACTTCAAACCAGCAAATAGGTGTTCTGCACTTCCTACCGTAAAGAGCTTTATACAGCGCCATCCCGATACTAGTCTGAAAACTGTTGTTGTAGGCAAACTCTACCAGAGCTAGATGCCTTTCCCAACTGCCTCCAAAATCTAGAACACAACACCAAAGCATATCCTCAGAACCTGACTGACTCTCTCAGTTTGTCCATCAATCTGAGGATGGAGGGTAGTGCTGAAATCCGTCTTAGTACCCAAAGCTGTCTAAAGACTACTCCAGAAATGCAAAGTAAACTGCACATCTCGATCAGACACAATGGTCAACAGAACACCATGAAGCCTGAAGATCTCTCCAACATACAGCTCGGGCAACTTTTCCATAGACGAAGTGAGTTTCATAGCCATGAAGTGAGCTGATTTGGTTAGTCGATCGACTATGACCCAAATTGCATCATTACCCTTCGAACTCTTGGGCAAAACCGTGATAAAGTCCATGCTGATGTTATTCCCACTTCCACTCCGGAATAGGTAACGGTTACAATAAACCTCCGGGCTTCTGATTCTCGGCCTTCACCTGTTGACAGATCTCACACTTTGCCACAAACTCAGCCACATCCCGCTTCAAACCTGACCACCAAAAATATTGCTTGATGTTTTTATACATCTTGGTACTCCCAGGATGTACATACAAAAGAGTAGCATGTGCCTCCTGAAGAATACTCTCCCTCAATTCTGCTTGATCTGGAACACATAGCCTCTCTCCAAACCACAACACTTCATCCCTGATCTGAAACTTTGACAACCTACCAGCACCGACCTGCTCCTTCATTATCTGAATCACTGCATCTTCCTTCTGACTTGCTATGGTCCTTTCATTTAGCATCGGCTGAAGCCTCAACTGAGCTAAAGATGATCCCAAGCCTCGCACAATAACTTCAATACCAGCCCGATCCAACTCCTCGGCAAGATACCTCTGAGTCGAATCAAACTGGCCAAACTGCTTTTACGACTAAGTGCATCAGCAACAACATTAGCCTTCCCTGGATGGTAATTAATTTCAGGACGAATGTCCTCAAGTACTTTCAGCCATCTCCATTGCCTCAGATTCAGGTCCTTCTGCTGATAGATGTACTTCAAGCTTTTGTAGTTCGTGTACATGTTTAATGTCTCACCGTACACGTAATGTCTCCATTGCTTTAAGGCAAAGATAATCGCAACCAACTTCAGATCATGAGTTAGATAATTCTTCTTATGTGGTCTTAGTTGCCTAGACCCATAAGCGATCACTTTTCCTTCTTTCATCAAGACAAAACCAAGCCCACGTTGTGAAGCATCGCTGTAAACATCATACTCAACACTTGCTCTAGGCAAAGCCAAAATGAGTGCAGTAGTCAGCTTCTCTTTCAACTCCTGAAACCTTGCCTCACACTGCTCGTTCCACTTGAAGTTCACATTCTTCTTGGTCAGACCAGTGAGCGGCACGGCTATCTGAGTATAGCCTTGGATAAAACTCTTGTAGTATCTAGTTAGCCCAAGAAAACTTCTGATTTCCTTCACTGTAGTAGGCCTTGCCCAATCCTTCACTGCCTCTATCTTCTGAGGATCAGTTGCCACTCCCTCCTTAGAAAGGATGTGATCCAGGAATACCACTTTAGATTTCCAGAAATCGCACTTGGATAACTTGGCATACAAATCATGCTATTGATGTTTCTTCAGAACCTCAGCCAGATGCTCAGTGTGCTCCTCCTCTGACTTGGAGTACTCCAGAATATCGTCAGTAAACACCATGACGAAAAAATCCATAAATGGCCTTAGAACTCGGTTCATCATGTCCATAAAGATTGCAGGTGCCAAATGGCATAACTAAGAATTTGTACTGCCCATGACATGTTCTAAATGTAGTCTTATGCACATCTTCAGTCTTCACTCGAACCTGATAGTATCCCAATCGAAGATCTATTTTAGAGAAAACTACTGCTCCTTGTAGATGATCGAACAGGTCATTAATTCGTGGAATAGGATATTTATTCTGAACAGTGACCTTATTCAGCTCTCGGGTAATCGATGCACATCCTCATCAGCCCATATTTCTTCTTTACCAACAGTACCGGTGCTCCCCAGGGTGACGCACTCGGTTGAATAAAGCCTTTCTCCAACAGTTCCTCAATCTGCCGTTTAATCTCATTCTGCTCCACAGGCGCCATCCTATACAGTGCCTTGGAAATGGTTGCACTCCCTGGATGAATAGTGATGCTCAACTCTACATCATGATGCAGGGGTAACCCGGCCAAATCTCCCAAGAACACAGTTGGGTAATCCCGAACCACTGGAATTTGTTGCACCTCCACAGGAACCTTCTTCTTGCTGATAGCTGCCACCAAATTTGATTATCTCTTCTTCCCTTGGAAAGTGACTTCAGGACATCCTGGAGCCTTCACTGTTACTTGGTCTTGAACTCGATGTTCGCACTGTACACCGACATCCAATCAATACCAATGATAACATCGATCCCCAGAATATTCAGCTCGATCAGATCAATCCCAAAAATCCTGTCACCAATCTCGATTTTGCAGTCTGCATAGTTCCGATCAATGGTTAAAGTCTCCCCTGATGGAGTTGCTATTGCTAATACCTTTCCTGTAAAGACCTTCGGTTCGACTCCCAAGACTTTAATAAATTTAGGTGATATAAAAAGTATGAGAGGATCCAGTTTCGAACAAAACAATAGCTTTCTTTCCTTTCAAATAAAGTTCTTATGTTACATAACACACTCTCGTTACATAACAGTTTTACTAAATAAAGCAGGGAAAAGAGAACAACAGAAAAACTTCTGAACATCCTCCCTCGTACTAGTAATGACGTGATCCACTTCATTAGCATCAGCCTCAGTCAAAGCGAATACTCGGCCTTGCTGGTACGGCTTCTTCCCAATCTGCTGTGTTGGTCCATTACGGACAACATCTTGCAGCTTAGGACAATGAGAACGGTAATGACCTGTCTCCCAACAATTGAAACAAGTCACCACAGGAGGTCTCACCTAACCATTTTCTGGTCTCCCAGCCACATTGACAGCGTTCGCCTCTGTAGGTTTGAACCTTTGAGCCGGTGGCTGCCCTCTGACATTCCCAGAAATTGCGGGCCTCTTTCCCACATTCCAGCTGTTCCTCCGATTCTGAACAGTATGGAACTGCTCCATATCCGCTTCAGTAGCTGCAGCTCGCTTGACTAACTTGTCAAACCTCCTGATACCGAGGGTTATCATCCTTGATCTCAGACTCGGCCTCAATCCATGCTCGAACTTCTGAGCTTTCTTCGCCTCGTCCATCACAAGTTTGGGTGCATATCTCGAAAGTTGAGTAACTTTGTCTCATATTCCCTGACAGACATGCCTCCCTGCTGCAGTGCCAGGAACTCCATTGCTTTCTTCTCTTGGAAATTGGATGGAAAATAGTGACCACGGAACTCCTCTAAGAATACCTCCCAGCCAACAACACTATTTTTCATAGTCTGCTTTATCGACTGCCACCACACAACTGCATCCTTCTCAAGCTGCAAAGTAGCCAACTTCCACTTGCTACCTTCTAGAGTTTCCAAGACTTCAAAAATAGACTCGACTTGTCGAATTCAATTGTCAGCTGCATCTGGGTCTGACTTCCCTTCAAACACTGGTAGCTTCATCCTCTTGAATGACTCCACGAGTTTGATAGCCTCAGGAACTGGATTCGTAGGTATCCCCCTATGGTTTTGATTCACGGCAATGGCATTAAAGGTCTGATAGACTAGCCAACTCCGTTTCCAAGTCGAGTCCACAGCTGGGTCTTTCTCTATTCCTTGATCTTCTTCCAGCCATATTCTGATTTAAAAGATCCATTAAATTCAAAGTAGAAAACATGAATTTAAGTCAACTTCTTTCATTTCATTGAATTCAAACTTTGTACATTCAAATTTTAAAAAATCTTTTGTCCTCAAGTAAAAGCATTGAGAAGATACCACATTCTAATCCCTACGGTTCCTCTTGGTTTGCCTAAGCTCTTCCCGTAGTTCTGCCACTTCTTCCTTTAGTACATCATACATGTTCTTTCTCTTCTCGAGTTTCAAACATGATGACTGAGGATTGCAATATTCTCCTTACACTTCACATACTGTGCCTGGAACAGCTCTGCTCTTTCCCTTTGAGTCTCCACTTGACTCTGAAGGGTCTTGATGAGATCTCCCTGATCTGAGTCTTCCTCGTCGGATGAAATGTCGGATGAGTCCGAAGGTGGAGTGATCTCTCGGGACTCGGGTCATTCCTCTTCATATTCCTCGGGATCTTCTTCATCAGATTCACCTTGTCCGGAGTAGTAGTCCTCTTCGATTATGTGCCAATCATCATCGCATGCTGGGTCGTGGTGGTTCGCCATCTTGGGGAAGGGAGAAGAAGAAGAATTAATTATAGAGCAACACAAATGTAAGTAGCTTACATTTAAATCTCTATACCCAACTCACACTTTAAGGTCCACTTTAGGGTATTGTTTCTTATAAATTTGTACTCCTTGGAAGTGTGGCTCTGATACCACTCTGTAACACCCAAAATTCCAAATAAGACTGAATTCGAAGTTCCACAAGATCTTTACACTTCACATCGTACAAATTTACATGGAATTAAAAACTATTATTACAACAATGATTACATTTTACACAGTGGAAGCAAATTACAACATAATACATGAATTGAACATCAACTTGAACATTTCTTTATAAGCAGCAATCATTCTTTAGTCTTGTCTATCATTTTGTCCTGCATAGAAACTGTGGGTACGTCAGTTGCATACAACTACTGCTAAGATATAATACATCAATTTCTCTTACTTAGATAACACACACTTGTCACAAACAAAGCTAAGGGGGACTATCCTATTGATGTCGTGTATGAATGTTCACTTAGTCCTTAATGCAGTTATTTATATTACATGACACTAATGTGCACTTGTTCGGATTCTATGCATCCCATACTACATAGGTCCGAGGACAAGCCCTTAATCGTTCTTCATCTTGTAGGGTTGATTCCCTCGCCGTGACTTAGACTACTACGGTAACTACGGTAAGTATCCTAGATGTTCTATAAGTTAGGAGCCCATGTCCAGACAGCCTAGAGGGGAATCCCACGTCCTGACATGACGCATTATGCAGAGCCTATGGACAGTTCAGCCTCCATCATGGAACGATGGCACCACCCGTAGTCACCAAACACCACACAAGCATCGCCACGATCCCGATAATTCCGGAGTAGTATCCACGCCATGCCATGACATGACTCATCAAGTAGGCAACCTATGAATACTCTCACACTGTAGATCCAAGGCCCTCATACTTGTGTTTTTCTCTTACTTCCATTACATCTTCATTAATGTATTGTCCTTAGTTGTTTGAATCATGAATAAAAATCAACAACCTAGAGCTAGCACTTCCTCTATACCGGTCTTAACCATCAATCAACAACAACAACCCAAACTTGGTCTTTCATTTCAATATTTCATCCCAAAGAATTTATTCAATGCCGGTATAAGGACTTAGCTACACTCTAGTCTTTAATCTCATTTCATGTTCATAAAATTGAGTATTCACACTCTCAATTTTTTTCATAACTCATCATGATCTTTATTTCATTTTCATGTACAATTTCATGTATAATGCGATGAATTCAACTTACCACATTGATAATTTAATTCCACACAATTTCTTTTAGTTTCATAATGTCATTCTTTCGCTTATTAAGCCAAATCACAAATATCTTTATTTAAAATTTTGAAAGACACATCGCATTTAAAACCTCTATTCCAAATTTTCCTAAGAAGAGAAATATTTATTTTCTTCAGTTAGTCCATATCACATTTTAATAATTTGTATTAAATTCTTTTCTAAAAATAGCCTCTAATTCTCATCATATTAAGTCAAAAAGCTATATAAAATTTTCTCATGAAGTCTAGACATTTTTTAAATACTTCTAATGTTTTTTCCTTAATTTTTAAGTCACTTTAAAACTATTAAAATTAATAAATATATAAAAAATCACTTTTTCAAAAAAAGTGGACAAAGCCAGGTTCGAACCCACGCACACATAGCCCGCCCTGCTACAGTAACCGCCTTAATATGCCACCGAAGACCAGAAAGACCAAAGCGACTAACTGCTTGATAGTGAACTTGAATTACAATTATATTTTGGGTTTCGGTATTTGAGTTTAAATTGATTAAAAAAAAGTCTCTATAGAGACTCGAACCCAAGCACACTGTGCCCAGCCTGCTACAGTAACGTTCTAAAGGCGAACCCGAAGACCAGTAAAGCCACAGTGAACAACTGATGTGAGATGAGTTAAGTTATTTTTAACTCGACTCTCTGTTTGTTACTAATATTTCATATTTCAAAAACTCTTAAACTCTTTTCTCCTCTAATTTGTTCCATGAAAAATTCCATGGTACTGATCTTATAGTTTTGCAACATAACAGTATTTTAAAAGTATTATTTTGACATAAAAACATAAATTTTTCTTTCTAATTTGTATTCTATGTCTACAATTTTGACATTCAAAAGCAACCATGATTTCCACCAAATTTAGCACTACAATTATCACATAATTTTGTTTTCTTGCTTTTTTTTTGTTTCTACAACATTTCTAGAACATAATCTCTTTCATCATACCAGTGTCACAATAATTAATACAGCATATAACTAATATTTCAATAAATCCACTAGCCATTTGCCAACATATATTCTACATCTAGCATGGTTCAAAATTCATATTTTCATAGCGACATGATAATTCTAATGTAGCAAATCAAAATTTATAGCAACTATCAAACAATTCATCAAGCATTCACTTTATTTCTAACTTGTCTCTTTTAAAGAAACACATGGCCAAAATTTTATCAATTTAATCCCTAGCATGATATCTACATTATAAGCTTGAGAAATCACCCACCTTTTGAAGAAAAACAAATAGAAAGCTCATAGAAATCTCCTTGAACACACGAACAGTTCCTTCTCCTCCTAGATTGTGCCACCAAAAGCACCTTCTCCTCCTAGCTTGAAGTAAACCTGAGCTCCCCTTGCTCCTCTAGGTGTAGGCCAGCCTCCAATGGGTGCAAGAACACACAACAAAACACCACTCAATCTTTTCTCACAATTGCTGTCAATCTTTTCTCACGCTTGTTTCTTTCTTTCTTTTTCTTTTACCAATTTTTCTAGTGTATTTCATGAAGAGAATAAGGGGGTTTTTATACATTTTTCAAAGCTAAATGGAGGGTGTAGATTAGTTTTGATGAATGTAGATTAGGAGCTAGGATGTATTAGGGAGTTAGAGCAATCACCCATAAACAAGTAACCACTCATCCACTACTCCATCTCTCCCACTCTCCCATGCTTGAATCCAGCCACCCCCTCTCCATGTGTTTGGCACTTGCAAGTGCAATGCATGTGTCACACAAAGCACCCCTAGTTACTAGTTGTACATGTTCATTTAATTAATTTGTTACAAAACTAGTCTACCTTACAAGTTGTGATAATTAAAAGAGAATTAAATTAGTGGGCTCAATCTAGTGGGCTAAAAGTCTATGGGCTTCTAATTAAAATAGTTAATTTAATTAGGGTAGGCTAGATTTAGACAATTAGGCCTAGAGTTTAAATAGGTTTTTTAAATTAAAAAGAGAAGAATTAAAAATACTTGTTCATGGTATAAAAAAAATAATTTTTAAGGGTAAAATGTACATAAATTTGCACGTGCAAAACATGTGAAATCCAACAAACTCTTATTTAATTGAAATTGAAAATTCCAGGATGTTACAAGAGGAATTTATAGAGATGTTTCTAGTGCGGGCTAGAAGGCACGTTAAGCCGAATTGTCCCTAAAATTCAAGGAACAGCAACAGGGTAGGGTCGGGAGCAACCGACTTGGGAAAGAAGCTTATGCGTCAAGGGAGGGTGTTCTCCTTGACCAAGAAGGATGCTATAGAAGATGAAGGGTTAATCACTGGTATGTAAGGAATGATGTAATGAAGTTCTAAGTTGTATTTTGGGTTTTGTGAAAGTTGATGAAGGATGAATTTTTGTAACAGGACATATATATATATATATATATATATATATATATATATATATATATATATATATATATATATATATATAAATGGAATTTTAGCTACAGTCTTGTTCGATAATGGATCGACTCATTCTTCTGTGTCAAAATCTTTTTCGAGAAAATTAAGATGCACACAGGAGGCAGTTCCAGATTTAGCCTTGATGGTGGCTACGCCATCAGGGGCAACCCTCACTATAGATCTGTGCTATAAGGGATGTAAACTCTAGATTAATGGGAAACCCTAAGCATCGATTTGTTATAATTGGGCTTTGCTGGAACATATGTCATTATTGGTATGGATTGGATGTCGAAGTACAAGGCAAGCATCGACTGCAAGAAGAAGGAGGTAGTCATCTTAGCTAAAGGAGTGGAACTTGTATTCCACGGAGAGAAAAGGTCGAGAGCAGTAATCATTGCAGCTACAAGTGAAGTACGAGTACCAGAAGAGGTGAACAAGATACCAGTGGTCAAAAATTTTTCACTCGTATTCTTGAAAGAATTACCTGGACTTCCATCACACCGAGATGTCCAGTTTAGCAACACAATTCAACCAGGAAACGCTCCAGTATTAAAGACACCCTATCGAATGGTGTTAGTAGAGCAGAATGAGGTTAAGAAGAAGATTGAGGAATTCTTGCATAAAGGATTCATCAGACCCAGTGCATCACCTTGGGGAGCACCAGTATTTCTTGTTAAGAAGAAGGATGGATTGGTCAGGATGTGTATTGATTATTGGGAATTGAATAAGGTCAATATTCGGAACAAGTACCCAATTCCCAGGATCGACGATTTGTTCGATCAGCTTCAAAGAGCAGCAGTATTTTCCAAGATTGATCTACGGTCCGGATATCATCAAGTGCGAGTCAAGGAGGAGGATGTGCCTAAGACGACTTTTCGGACTCGTCATGGACACTATGAATTCTTGGAAATGCCGTTTGGAGTGACTAATGCTCCCGAAATCTTTATGGACTTGATGAACAGAATTCTACATCTGTTTTTCGACTCTTTTGTTGTGGTCTTCATCGACGACATTTTGGTGTACTCAAGGACAGAAGAGGATCATGCTGGACATCTGATAGCAGTCCTGAACAAGCTACAATAGCATCAGTTATACGCCAAATTGTCCATGTGTGAGTTCTGGAAATCGGAAGTTGCATTTCTAGGCTATATCATCTCTAAGGAGGGAGTGGCAACGGATCCCCAGAAGATAGAAGCAGTCAAAGGATGGCCACAGCCGAAGATAGTGAAAGAGGTAAGGAGTTTTCTGGGTATGACTGGGTATTATCGAATGTTTATCCAGAATTATGTAAGGATAGCTGTACCACTTACAGCGTTGACCAAGAAGAACCAAAGTTTTGACTGGACAGAGAAGTGTGAAGATAGTTTCCAAGAATTGAAGAGCCGATTAATCTCTGCACCTATATTGGTTTTACCTCAGGAGGACAAGGACTATGTCATCTATAGTGATGCATCGTATTTGGGGTTCAGATGTGTGCTGATGCAGGAAGGCAAGGTTATAGCTTATGGATCATGACAGCTATAGCCACATGAGAAGAACTACCTGACTCACGACCTGGAACTTACAACCATAATCTTCGCATTGAAATCATGGAGGCATTATATCTACGGAGCAAAGGTGGAGATATACACTGACCATAAGAGCTTAAAGTACATTTACCTTAATTTGAGGCAGAGAAGATGGTTGGAAGTACTCGAAGGCATTAGACCAGAAATCATATATCATCCAGGAAAGGCCAACGTAGTAGCGGATGTGCTCAGCAGGAAGAGAAGTGTGGCTACATTGTTAGCGACCCGAAAGGAGCTAGATGAGGATATCAGGAAAGCAGGAACTGAAGTAGTCGCTCAGCACTTAAGTATAGTTTTGGCACAGTTGGTATTACAGCCAAGCTTGAATGAGCTGGTGAAGAAGGATGAGATTGAAGACCCAGATATTGAAGCCATGAAGAAGCAAGTGCATGAAGGAGAACTACCCGAATTCAGTATACGAGAAGGTTCACTATGGTTCGGCAATAGACTGTGTGTACCAAAGGACAAGGAGTTGAGAGAAGACATCATGAGGGAAGCTCACTCCACATTACTTGCAATTCACCCCGAAAGCACCAAGATGTGTTGTGATATAAAACAAAACTATTGGTGGTCAGGAATGAAGCAAGATATAGCAGAGTTCATGGCCAAATGTCTGACGTGCCAACAAGTTAAGGTTGAGAATCAGAAGCTGGGAGGATTGCTACAACCTCTACCCATTCCAGAGTGGAAATGAGAGAAAATCAGTATGGACTTTATCACTAGATTACTCAGGTGCCCTAAAGGAAATGACTCGATATGGGTGATTATGGATTGATTGACAAAGTTGGCACATTTTCTTTCAATGAAGACAACCTGGTCAGTGGGGAAGCTGGCCGAAATCTACATTGAGAACATAGTGAAGCTACATGGAGTGCCAGTGTCGATAGTATTCGACCGAGATGCAAGATTTACATCTCGATTCTGGCAAATTCTACAGTCAGCTTTGGGGACCAAACAGACTTCAGCACAATTTTTCATCCACAGACTGATGGACATACAGAGAGAGTCAACATGATTCTTGAAGACATGTTGAGGGCATGCAATTTGGACTTCGGAAGAAATTGGGAGAAATACTTAGCCTTGGTAGAGTTTGCCTGCAATAACAGTTATCAGGCGAGCATTGGTATGGCTCCATATGAAGCTTTGTACGATAGAAGATGCAGAACACCCATATGCTGGTACGAGGTAGGAGAGTGGAAGATGTATGGGCCAGAGAACATACAACAAACATTGGAAAAGATCGAGCTTATTCAGAAGAGACTACAAGGAGCGCAGAGCAGGTAGAAGAGCTATGCCGACAACCGCCGAAGAGAGTTGGAATTTGAGGAAGGCGATTCCGTATTTCTCAAGGCGTCGTCGACAAAAAGAGTTATCAGATTCGGGAAGGGTGGAAAGTTAGCTCCGAGATACATTGGACCATATAAGATTCTAAAGAGGTTTGGCAGGATGGCTTATAAGTTGGAGCTACCGGTTGAATTATCTCAAGTGCATGACGTGTTCCACGTCTCTATGCTACGGAAGTATGTGCCGGATTCGAGCCATCAGATGCCAGAGGTTCCAAAAGATTTACAGATTAGTCTTTCCTACAGAGTGTAATACTCTGATTCTTTATTTTTAATTAAATGAAGGGTTTGTTGATTTTTACGTGTTTTGCACGTACTAATTCATGTGCATTTTTCTAGAAAATTATTTATTTTGTAACATGAACAAATATTTTTCTCTCTCTCTTTTTTATATTTTGAAAGCCTAATTGTTTATTTTAAGCCCATCCTAATTATTTAATTATTTTAATTAGCCCATGGAGTTTTAGCCCACTAATTGAACGCCCACTAGTTTATTTTTCATTTATTTAACATGACTTGTAGTGTAGATCTACTTTGTAGACAATTAATTAATTTATCATGTACAATTAGTAACTAGGGTTGCTACATTTGACACGTGCATTGCACTAGCACCTGTCTTAAGCCATTCAAGTTGTAGGTCGGAAATGGGAGAGAGGATGGGGTGAGTTGGCTTAGTGGATAGATGGTTACTTGTTCATGGGTGGTTGCTACAACTTCCCAATGCATCCTAGCCATTTATCTTCAACCATCTAGATTAATCCTAGCCTGCCTTTCACTTAAAAATTAGTATACATACCCCCCCCCCCCACCTTCTATGCATATAGCACACTAAAATTTTGTAAAGAAAAGAAAGAAAGAAAACACAAAAGTGAGTCAAAAGATTGAGAGAAAGTTAGAAAAAGATTGAGAAGTGTTCTAGTTGTGTGTGTCCATCACCTTAGGAGGTCAGCCATTCATCTAGGGGGAAAGAGAGCTCAGGTTTCATTAGGCTAGGAGGAGGAGGCGTTCGTGGTGGCACAAACTAGGAGGAGAAGGACCGCTCGTGTATTCAAGGAGATTCTAGGAGATTTTGTAGTTGTTTTTCTTCAAGTAGGTGGGTAGTTTTCTCTACTTCTAATCTAGACACCATGCTAGGAGTTTTTTATTAATGAGATTGCTAAAGAAACTAATAAGATAATCATGTGTTGGCTCTAAAAAGGACTTGGTAGATGATTAAATAAATGCTTGATGAATTGAATGCTATTTGTTATAAATCATGTTTATTGTAGTAGAATTACATTATTGCTATGAAAATGTGAAATTGGAACCATCCTAATTGTAGAATATTATTGTGAATGATTAGTGGTTAAAAATATTGAATTTGTGCTTATTAAACTATTGTGACACTAGTTTAATGAATGAGACCATGACATTGAGTATTGTGGAAATAAAAGAGAAAGGAAAGTAAGAATAAATATTTCTAATGTAGTTGTAATGCAAAATTTGGTATAGAATTTGCTAAATTGAAGTATTGCAATTGTAGGCATAGAACACAAATTAGAATGAGAAATTCATGTTTTAATGTCAAAAAATTGTTTTTCAAACACTGGTTTGTTAATTATACATAAACTCAGTATTCTGGAAATTTTTATGACTTTATGTGAAAGAGAAACTAAGTTAAGAGCATTTGAAAAACAAAATAATTTTGATAAACAAAGATTCGAAACAAACCTATTTTAACCCACTCTCATATCAGTTAACCTCTAAGGTCATACTGGTTAAAGGGGGGCGCCATTTGCACTCTACTGTAGCTCGACGGCACCCTGTGTGTGTAGGTTCGAGTCTCGGCAGAGGCTTTTATTTTCCAAAAATTCGATTTTCCATTAATCCCAAGAACAGTGCTTGACCCTATTAATGCTCTCCTTTAGAGCAGTTGGGCACTGTGTCCCTTTTGGCTAGCTCGTGGGGGTTTAGAGCGGTGACTGTTCACTGTTGGGCCCCTTGTGTGTGGGTTCGAAACCGGCAGAGGCCACCTTTGTTTAAAAATTTGATTTTTTTTATTTACTTTTGATTTTTTTTGGTTTTTAAATATGATAAAAATTGAGAAAAATATTGGGAAGATTTTTGAAAATATAAGGACTTCACAAAAATTATTTTTCTAAATATTTGGACTTTTATGAGAAATTGGAGTTAAATTGAGAATAAAAATTCATAAAAATATTGGACTTGATTCTTTTATGATTTCAAAACAAATTAGAAAAATTTTATTGAAAAGTGATCAAATTGAGATTTTTTCACTTATAATTATTGAGTAGAATTAAATGAGAAATTGGTTTAAGAATATGCAAGATGTACTTGGACTTGTGTTGAAAAATAGAACATGATGAAATGTAAAATTTTGTGAACAAGTATGCTTTCTTCTATGAACATGAAAAGTGGACTCAGACTAGAATTTTAGCTAAGACTTTACATCGGCAAGAATGAAAAGTATTCAAAAGAGAAATGCGATATTTTGACGAAGTTTGGATAGTTGATAATGATTGATGTTGGAAAGACCGATGTAGGAGTACTACTGGATTCTAGAATATTGACCTTCATTTATACATAAGGATTAGATACCTAGTGGAGATGTGATGAACGTAAGAGAAAAATATGAGTATGAGGGCCATTGGATTGGCAGCGTGAGAGTATTCACAGGATGTCCCATGTCATGAATAGGGTGTGGATACTACTCCAGAGTACCGTCCCGGTGGCGACAGTTATGGGGGTGGTCTAATGACTGTGGGTGATGCCATTTCTATGGTAGGAGGTGAATTGACTACAGGATGCCTGCATGATGAGTCATGTGTCAGTGCGTGGGGTTCTCTCCAGGACACCTAGACGTGGGCTCGTAACTCATAGAACACCTACAATACACACCATAGTTACCGTAGTAGATTAAGTCATGGCGAGGGATCGAACCCTACGAGATGATGAACGGTTAAGGGCTTGCCCTCGGACCAAGTAGTATGAGGTGCATAGACTCTGAACAAGTGCACATTAGTGTCATATAATGTAAACAACTGCGTTAAGGACTAAGTGCACAGCACAACACGACATTAATAGGATTGTCCCTTTGTAGCTTTGTCTTTAATCAAGTGTGTGGTTTGTTTAAGTATTGAAAATCATTATACTGTTCGGCATAGTGAGGATGACCGTATATAATATTTCATCAGTTGTAAGCAACTGACGTGCCCACAGTTTTCTATGCAGGATAAAGTGACTGGCAAGATTAAAGTATGCATGCTGCTTAAAGATTGATTCAAATGTTGTTTATTTTATTCATGTAATTATTGTAAATTGCTTCCACTATATAAGTGTAATATAAATGTAACTCTGATGTAACAAATGTTTTTAATTCCTTATAAAATTGTACGAAGAGAAGTGTAAAGATCCTGTGGAACTTTGATTTCAGTCTGTTTTGGAATTCGGGGTGTTACAGAGTGGTATCAGAGTCACACTTCCAAGTAGTAAAAGTTTATAAGGAACGACACCCTAAGAGTGGACATGAGAGCGTGTGTTGAGTCTAGAGATTTAAATGTAAGTCACTCACATTTCTGTTCCTCTATGATTTTTGCTTCTTCTTCTCTTTTCTCTAAGATGGCGGGCCACTTCGACCCAGCTGTAGGTGATGACTGGCACGTAGTTGAGGAGGACTACTACCCCAGGCAGGCTGATTCAGATGAAGAAGATTTTGAAGAATTCCAAGAGGAATGGCCTGAGTCCCGAGAGATCACTCCACCTCCGGATTCACCTGATGATTCCTCCGACGAGGAAGAACTAGTTCTGAGTAGTCTCATTGTGTCTCTTCAGAGGTAGGTAGAGACTCAGAGGGAGATAGAAGAGTTGCTGCAGGCACACTGTGCGAAGTGCTAGGAGAGCATTGCAACTCTCAGTCATCGTGTTTGGGAACTCGAGAAGAGGAAAAATTTGTACGATGTACTGAAGGAAGAAGTGGCGGAACTACGGGAAGAGCTTCGAGAAGCCAAGAGGAACCGTAGGAACTAGAATGTTATGTCCTCTTACTGCTTTCATTTGATGTTAGAAATATTTTAAATTCGAATGTACAAAGTTTGAAATTCAATGAAATGAAGTGTTGATTGAAAATTCATTTTTTCTCCTTCGAATTTAATGGATCTTTTGCATCAGAATATGGCTGGAAGAAGAGCTAGAAGCGGAGAAGGTCTGGACTTAGAAACGGAGTTAGCGAGGGTCTATCAGACACTCAATGTCGTTGCCATGAATCTGAACCATGGGAGGATGCCTGTGAATCCAGTATTCAAGCAATCAAACTCGTGGAATCATTCAAGCAGATGAAACCACCAGTGTTTGAGGAGAAGTCAGACCCTGATGCAACTGACAATTGGATCTGACAGGTCGAGACTATCTTCGATGTCTTGGAGACTCCGGAAGGTAGCAAGGTGAAGTTGGCTGCGCTGCAGTTCAAGAAGGATGCGGCTGTGTGTGGCAGTCGATGAAGCGAACGATGGAAGATATTGTTCTTGGCTGGGAGGAATTCTTGGAGGAGTTCTGCAGTCATTACTTTTCATCAGACGTCCAGGAGAAGAAGGCCATGGAGTTTCTTGGCGCTGCAGCAGGGCGGCATGTCGGTTAGGGAATATGAGACAAGACTCACTCATCTCTCGAGGTTTGCCTCCGAGTTAGTGATGGACGAGGTGAAGAAGGCTCAGAAATTCGAGCATGGTTTGAGGCCAAGTCTGAGATCACGAATGATACCCCTCGGTATCAGGAGGTTTGACAAGTTGGTCAAACGAGTTGTAGCCACTGAGACGGACATGGAGCAGTTCCACTTTGTTCAGAATTGGAGGAACAACTGGAATGTGGTGAAGAGGCCTACAGTTGCTGGAAATGTCAGGGGACAGCCGCCGACTCAAAGGTTCAAGCCTACGGGTGCGAATCTGTTCATGTGGCGGGAAGACCCGGGAATACTTGGGTGAGACCTCCTATGACTTGTTTCAATTGTGAAGAGATAGGCCACTATAAGTCTCAGTGCCCTAAGCTGCAGGATGTCGTCCGTAATGGACCAACTCAGCAGGCCGGGAAGAAGCCGTACCAGCAGGGGCGAGTATTTGCCTTAACTGAAGCTGACGCTGATGAAGTGGATCACGTCATCACTTGTACGAGGGAGGATGTTTAGGAGTGTTTTTCTGTTGTTCTCTTTTTCCGCTTTATATAGTGAACTGTTATGTAACGAGTGTATTTTATGTAACAGGAGAACTTTATTTTAATGGAAAGAAAGCTGTTGTTTTGTTCGACATTGGATCCTCTCATACATTTATATCACCTAAATTTGCTAAAGTTTTGGGAGTTGAACCGAAGGTATTTCCAGGCAAGGTCTTAGTACTAGCTACTCCGTCAGGGGAGACTTTAACCACTGATCGGTACTATGCGGACTGCGAGATCGTGATGGGAGATAGAATTTTCGGGATTGATCTGATCGAGTTGAATGTCTTGGGAGTCGATGTTATCATTGGAATTGATTGGATGTTGGTGTACAATGTGAGCATCGAGTACAAGACCAAGGAAGTAACAGTGAAGGCTCCAGGTGGTCCTGAGGTCACTTTCCAAGGGAAGAGGAGATGTTCAAATTTGGTGGCTGCTATTAGCAAGGAGGGGATTCCTGTAGAGGTGCAGCAAATTCCAGTGGTTCGGGATTACCCGACTGTATCCTTTGAAGAATTGCCTGGGTTATCCCCGTATCGTGATGTAGAGTTCAGCATCACTATTCAACTAGGGAGTGCACCCATTTCTAAGGCACCGTATAGGATGGCGCCTGTGGAGCAGGATGAGATCAAACGGAAGATTGAGGAACTATTGGCGAAAGGCTTTATTCAACCGAGTGCGTCACCTTGGGGAGCACCGGTGCTGTTGGTAAAGAAGAAGGATGGTTCGATGAGGATGTGCATCAATTACCGAGAGCTGAATAAGGTCACTGTTCAGAACAAATATCCGATTCCATGAATTGATAACTTGTTTGATCGTCTACAAGGAGCGGCTGTTTTATCCAAAATAGATCTTCAATCAGGATACCATCAAGTTCGAGTGAAGACTGAAGATGTGCTTAAGACTGCTTCCAGAACTCGACACGGGGATTACGAATTCTTAGTTATGCCATTTGGAGTGACGAATGCACCTACAATTTTCATGGATATGATGAACAGAGTTCTAAGGTAGTTTATTGATTCTTTCGTTGTGGTGTTTCTCGACAATATTATTGTTTACTCCAAGTCGGAGGAGGAGCACACAGAGCATCTGGCAGCAGTTTTGAGGAAGCTTCAGGATCATGGGTTGTATGCCAAGTTATCCAAGTGCAATTTCTGAAAATCTGAGGTGGCATTCCTTGGTCATATTCTTTCTAAAGAGAGAGTGGCAACTAATCCGTAGAAGATTGAAGGTGAAGGATTGGGAAAGGCCTACTACAATAAAGGAAATCAGGAGTTTTCTTGGGTTAACTGGATACTACAGGAGGTTCATTCAGGACTATGCTCAGATAGCCGTACCGCTCACTGGTTTGACCAAGAAGAATGTGAACTTCAAGTAGACTGAGCAGTGTGAGGCAAGCTTTTAGGAGTTGAAAGAGAGGCTAACTACTGCTCCCATTTTGGCTTTGCCTAGAGTAGGTGTTGAGTATGATGTCTACAGCGATGCTTCACATCGTGGGCTTGGTTGTGTCTTAATGCAAGAAGGGAAAGTGATCGCTTATGGGTCTAGGCAACTAAGACCGCATGAGAAGAATTATCTGGTCATGATCTGGAGTTGGCTACGATTATCTTCGCCTTGAAGCAATGGAGACATTACGTGTATGGTGAGAAGCTGAACATGTACGCGGACCATAAGAGCTTGAAGTACATCTATCAGCAGAAGAACCTGAATCTGAGGCAAAGGAGATGGCTGGAAGTACTTGAGGACATTCGTCTGGAGATTAAGTACCATCCTGGAAAGGCTAATGTTGTTGCTGATGCACTTAGCCGCAAGAGCAGTCTAGCTAGTTTGATTACAACTCAGAGGCATCTTGTGGAGGAGTTGGATCGGGCTGGTATTGAATTTGTTCTGCAAGGCTTGGGATTGTCTTTAGCTCAGTTGAGGCTTCAACCAATGCTGAATGAAAGGATTATCGCAAGTCAGAAGGAATATGCAGAGATTCAGAAGGTGAAGGAGCAGGTTGGTGTTGGCAAGTTGTCAGAGTTTCAGATCAGAGACAAAGTGTTGTGGTTTGGAGAGATATTGTGTGTTCCGGATCAAGAAAAATTGCGGGAGAGTATTCTTAAGGAGGTACATGCTAATCTTTTGTCTATACATCCTGGTAGTACCAAGATGTATAAGGACATTAAGAAACATTTCTGGTGGTCAGGTCTGAAGCGGGATGTGGCCGAGTTTGTGGCGAGGTGTGAGATCTGTCAGCAGGTCAAAGCCGAGAATCAGAAACCCATAGGTCTTTTGCAATCGTTATCTATTCCGGAATGGAAGTGGGATAACATCAGTATGAATTTCATCACAGGTTTGCCCAAGAGTTCAAAGGGCAATGATGCAATTTGGATCATAGTCGATCGACTAACCAAGTCCGCTCACTTCTTGGCAATGAACCTCACTTCGTCTATGGACAAGTTGGCTGAGCTGTACGTTGGAGAGATCGTTAGGCTTCATGGTGTTCCGTTAACCATTGTGTCTGATCGAGATGCGCGGTTTACTTCGCATTTCTAGAGGAGTCTTTAGACAGCTCTGGGTACCAAGATGGTTTCCAGCACTGCTTTTCATCCTCAGACCGATGGGAAGACCGAGAGAGTCAACCGTATTCTTGAAGATATGCTTCGGTGTTGTGTTCTAGATTTTGGAGGCAGTTGGGAAAAGCATCTAGCTCTGGTGGAGTTTGCCTACAACAATAGTTTTCATACTAGTATTGGGATCACTACTAATCGGAATGGATATAACGGCGTATCTATACCGGCATCTATGCCCAAATGCCGCGATAGATCGGCATTATAAAATATTTTTTAATAGCGGGGCTCTATAACGGCGGTGCTATATTACGCCGTTATATATATAATATATAACGGCGGTGGTATAGACACCGCCGTTATAGACCCTAATCAGTAATTTTCATTAGAGCGGAAACATATAGCACTAATCAGTAATTTTCATGAAACTAGCGTTAATCAGTAATTTTCAGCTCTGCCGCCTGCCGAATTTTTCATCCCGCTCCGCTCTTCATTTCACCCCAAAATCGTCATCCCGCTCCGCTCCGCTCCGCTCTTCATTTCCCCCCAAAATCGTCGTCATCCCGCTCCGCTCCGCTCTTCATTTCCCCCCAAAATCGTCATCCCGCTCCGCTCCGCTCTTCATTCCCCCCAAAATCGTCATCCCGCTCCGCTCCGCTCTTCATTTCCCCCCAAAATCGAAAACCCTAATCGAAAATACATCAGCGCCGCTCCACTATCCGTCTCCAAAATCTCTCTCTCTCTCTCTCTCTCTCTCTCTCTCCCTCTCTCTGACCAGTCGACCTCTCCCCATTCGGCCCATCTTCCCCTCTCGCATTCGGCTTCGTCTCCCCACACGGTTGCAGAAGTATACTATCATTTTGTCAGTCGCCCTTCTCCATTCAAGAAGAATCTCCGTGGGGATTCATTCTCTATTTGATTGGTACATTTCACATTCTCTTACTTCTGATCTCATTTTCATGTTATTGGGATTAGGGTTCTGTTAACTTTGCTTAATTTGAAATGGGTTTTTGTCAAAATCCCTTCTTTTTGTAAAATTCTATAGAATTTGGAGTGGGATGTTTATATTTACTTGTTTTTACTTTGCTTAATTTGATGTTTATATTTACTTTTGTCAAAATTCCTTCTTGTTGTTGTTGATGTTTAACTTTGCTGAATAATAAACCCATAGAGGACCAATCCTGTTTAAATTTGACACCATTCTCATCTTTTGAGGTTCATAACATAGGTAGTTTTTTCTGGTTTAGTTTTTGATTAGTTCATCGAATTATAGCTGTGCATTCACAGTTTACTTTAGATGATAAATATGGTTGGATTTGATTGTTGCGTGGTTCTTGTTTGTGAAAATGCCCAAGTGAATCTTAAAGTACTTGTTTAGTAAAAGATTGATGTGTTTACCATTTAGATGCAAATTATGTGAAGGGATTTTTTTTTAAAATTTGGGTAATGTATTATTCGTAAATATGTGATATAGCTTTTGGAGGTCTACGGTAAAAAAGTTATGCATTTTAGGCCATGTTTGGGAACATAGTTGACTTAGGATAACTGGTGGAGTTATCATGTACTGTTATAGTACTCTAGTTAAGTTTGACCTGTTTTACGCTCATTTTATTGAAGTTGAGATAGTTGTAGTTATTTCACCCTAAAAGTTGAGATAACTGTAGTTATCTAAACTCCACTCTTATCTAATTGGAGTTGCGAGACACCATGTTTAATGAGAACTTTAAGTTAGAGATAAAGGTGATAACCAAAGTTAGCATACCATGTACCTCGAAAATTAACATAACTTTGTTATTTACTATGTTCCCAAACAGGGCCTTAGTTTTAATAAAAGAAAATTTGTATTTGATTATCTATGAAGCATGGACACTGCTATTTGGTAGCCATGTCGTGTCAGACATGTGTTGGGACACTCGACCACACTAATGCTATGGCCATTATCTGTATACTAGATTCATATACTAACTGAACTGATAATCAATGTATGTGTGTCTGTTTATTTTGTATACTGCACTTTCATATACTAATTTATCAGTTCAGTTAGTATATGAATCTAATTTTAACATCTAGTCATATATTCTTTTTGGCATAGTACATGTATCTCAGACCAGGCTTTGGTGGCAATATTATTCTCAAAACCGGTATCTGTTTGGTCCATTCCAGCCCCGAATTGCCAAGTTTAGAATAGACATTTCAAGTCTGGCACTTGATCTTAGGTACTGCACTTGATCTTAACTGCAACTGCATAATGCTATTTCTATCTTTACTGCAACTACCAGAAGAAAAAAAACAAACAAAATATGATATTCTATATTTACATTTTAAAATAAACAAAAATTTAATATTTTAGAAATACGCATATTTAAATATATGATATATCATGTAGAAAGTTAAAAAGAATTATTTAGGTTTTAGTTTATTACATATCCAGCTTATGTATATGTTATTGATAAAGAATATTCAAAGTATTAATTCAAACATAATAGATAATAGATTGATGACGCCTACATATCTATGAGATAACCAGCAAGATTAATCTGATAGTTCGGTGCATACAGCTCATTAGTTTTAGGTTTTGCGTGACTTATTCTCACAAGATTAGAAATTTTCAATTTCTTTGGTCGATTATAACTAAATACCGTGTTTATAGATGAATACTTGTAATGTGTTCTCAATGATCAAATAGAAAGTGTAATGAAAGTTAGTAACATGTAAAGTATAAATTAAAGATGACAATAAAAAGGTATTCTAATTGTGAAGCAAACAAGTAAACAAATATATAACTATAAAATTCCTGAATATTCAAGGTTAAAAGTACACATCTGGGACTCACAACAGGCCGGGGTAACTAGGGTTTAAATTAAACCTGTACCAAGAGCGAGAAAATAACAGTAAGTGAGCATATATGTGTGTGTGTGTGTGTGTGTGTGTGTGTGTGTGTGTGTGTGTGTCATCTCTTCGATATTTTGAAAATAATTTATATGGAAGTCTAAAACATCGATAGCAACTGCGCAAGAGAGGCCAAATGGAAATTAATCTATATCTACTTTATGCATACATATGGAAAGCTTCTACGTCAACTACATTTTGTGAAAACTATTTTGTTATCACTAGAAGATTCATTCAATATCTAACCACGGGTTTTAAAGTCACTGTTCATATTATTAACATGCAAATGATCAAGACTCTTGCTATGAAGAGAGAGTCCAATAAAAAAAAGTCAGAAGGCAAGGTAAAGGATTGGATCATTAGAGATTAAGCACTAGTTCATTAATTAAGAGGTTGGTGATAATGATGATGTTGAACACCTTTTTGACCAATTATACGTTAAATTAGTTCGTTAATTAGAGATTAAATTGGTATAGAGGAAAGCTGAGATTGATCAAAGCAGCCGTAGGCAGTTGAAGATCAAGCACACTACGGGGAGCTGCAGCTTTGCGATTGTGCGGGATGAGATGGTAATGGAAATTTTATTTTATAGCAAGTCTGTTTTTTTTTGTGCCAATTTCTGCGTTGGTATGATTTAACTGTTTCATTTGACTCATATATAGGATACGACAGTCGAGGGAGAGAGTGTCGGTGAGGTAGATTTTTTTGAATCTACCCACACAAGTAAGGATGGGATATATCGGGATGAATTTGCAGCTGATATAGTGGTATACATGAAACTTTCGAATTCCAATTTTCATTTTGGAACAAAAATTTGGATAATATTCACAACTCAAATTTGGATTTTAATTTGGTCATAACTTACAAAATTTCAAACTAATTTTCAGCCCAATTTTTGGTATTAATGTATTGTTTGCTCTCTTTTCTAGAAAGAAGCTAGAAAATTGATTGAAGAGAGGTCGACATCTTCAGCAGATCGATTAACCATCCAGCGTGAAGCTATGACTGATGTGAGGGGGAAAGAGCGACCTGGTCGTGTGCGGGGAATGGGATTGGGGCCGACACCCTCACAGGTAAACATATATATATATAATCAGTAGGTTTACCTGACATATATGAGTCCTAGATAGCAATCGTAGATAGAAGTGCCATTGCTACATAGTTCATGACAATTCAACTTTTTTGTCATCTTAAGCATTTTTTTTCAATTAATTGGTTTGGTACCACTAGTCTGATTAGTGAGCTCATCAATGCCTACGGTTAGTTTGCTCACTGAATGGCTATGTAGAATTAGAGTTTTCAATGCTCGATGACACAAGACATTTTTATTAATTAGAAGTTCTGATTACTGAAATTATTTATCTTCAATTTCCACTCCTTTCTACTGAATTAAGAATAGGTTTATGATATTCTTGTCAAAGTGTGATAACCTTTCCTTAGGAAGTTAAACTTATAAGCATTTGTATGAAATGCGATAGTATTGAATCCGAGTCTTCTCAATTTTAAATATTGATGGAGACTGAGATGTTAAATCCGAGTCTTCTCAATTTTTGGCTTACTAGATATGATACTCAAAAACTCGCTATCTGCTAGTATTGAAGTTAATAAGGAAAAAAAACTAGAAATCAGACAGTAGCAATTGAAGATTTAGATCATACAACCTATCTAATTGGGGCATTATCACTGATGAGTAGGCACGAACAATCAAGAGTTTCTGAGAAAGTCAACACGGTGGATTTAGCACATTGGGATCATCAAGTCAACTGCAATAACCCATCTTTGAAGAGGATTATATACAGTGTCCTGGAAGTTCAAAAAGTACTTGGGGCATGAGATTCAATTATCTAGAAACAGAAATTTCACCTTGCCTGTCAATAGGTTTAGTTATGGCTCTATAACACAACCCAAGATCTTTCCCACTTCTTTAAATATACAAGTTGTGCTAATAAGTACTTAAGGTACACAAAAATTGTTGTTGATATAACATCATATGTTCTCAAATTCCATCTCAGTATTCACTAATTAAATGGCGATAGTGTTTATAATTTAAAATAGCAAACATTTGTTATACCAAAATAGCACGAAGATATGCCGTATTTATGCTATTTTAGGGTGAATTTAAGTGAAACTCTTCACCTCTGTTATATCCTGCTTTTCCTTCGACGTTGCTTGTCACTTGTGATTCTTACATTTGCAGCTGACACGATGTCAGCAACTGCTCTTTAAATTGTCTGCTTGATAATGATGTACTTGTTGTGATTGTTCAATTTGACAAATCTGGGTTCAGCTTGGCAGTTTCACTTTGACACAATCTTAGTTGACTAGCTGCCGGCTGTTAAAACTATGCTAAAATTTTAGAAATTCTTATTATGTAAATTTGTCAACAAAAAAAAAAGTTCAAATATATCTGTAAATTTAATAGTGCAATGATGGCTTTGATTGAGTTTGGTTCGGTAAATGTATTGTCCTATATATGGTGTACAGCATATATAGGACATGGCTTTGATTGAGTTTGGTTCGGTAAATACAACATGCACAAGGTGTACAACATTTTCCTATATATGGCGTTTACCATTTTTTTGTTTACTACTGATAATGGAGTCTGCTAACCATCTTTCCTTAGTTTAATGCAAGGTAATAGGATTATATGATCTATAATGTAATATAATAAATAGTTGTTTAGTGATAGCAGATATGATATTTTATTTAGAATAATATGGATCCTACATGATCCACCATACAATAGGAAATAATAATTACCAATAGAAATAAATGAGTACTAACCACTAAGCATCTATGTCATCACTTAGCTTAGGCCTGATCTTATTAGTTATTTAATTTGATATTTGGGAGATACATTCATATTTTTGAGTCCTTGCTCTTTCATCTAGTACCTAAGTAATCCTGCAAAAGGATCATTATCAGCATCTCTATGGAATCAGTTCAAGTATGTATATTAATTTAGTTCAAGTCTTGCCATATTTTACACCTGTATATTATAAGTGCAGGAAATGATATATAAGAAGCATGATATAAAAAAAGACTTGCACTGCATGCATAAATGATCAAGCAAGCATCCATAACTTTACAAACAAAAGAATTTTTACTGAAGATGACCAATAAACCAGATTTCATGAACTGAAGATCACTTTACCTCCTAAATACAACTAACAGTCTGTTAATACCATGTTGATTTGGTTGTCTGGTAAACTACTTCAACTTATGTTAGTTACTGGGCTAGTTCAAAATGTACTTATAAACATGTCTTGTTTCCTTTATTATCAATGAACTGTAGAGTTTCTAGTAAAATTAATTTGCATTGCTTTTATTTGGTTGTCTTTTAAACTTCTATATATGTCTCATAGTAGTTCATATTGGTTATATAGTTATGACCCTGTGAAAATTGGACTGACATGGTTTCAATCACAGGTATTTGGTTCTTGTGCATCTACCTCTAGTCGCACATCTTATCCGGATGTGTTCAAGATGCAAGCCAAGATGCAGGAAGAGATTGACGGCTTGAAAGATATGATTGTTTCTTTAATCTCCCAACAAAACCAGAACTCTAACAATCCAGTACATGGAACTGTAAGTATTCAGCAATATTTTATGATATTAGTATGAAATTTAACTATTGCATTTTACTTGTGTGGTGCCTAGTGTAGTGAATAATCTAATAAATGACACTATTGTGAATTATACAGGGCCAACGAATTCCATCGACTTCTAGTCACGCACATACATCTTGGCAAAATATCAGTGGGAATCAAAGCAATGCCGAGCCGCTTCAGTAGACTTTGCCATTGTTGAGTTAAATTTGGACTTTAGTCTTTTTATGTTTTGTTGAAACTGAATTTATGCTTTGTCAAAGAAATTGATGTATAACAAGTATATTTTTAACTCTTCGTATGACCATTTTTAGACAAGTAATTATTGTTTATTGTGGTCCATGATTATATAGTTGTTTATTATGCTGCTATTAGTGTTTTAAAGATTTGAACGTTCAAATTTGATATGACTACAGATATTTTGAATTTGTGACATTTTTTAAATAGTGGGAAAAACCCGAAACCCCCTATCAATCAGTTTTGAGATAAATATGCCGGGAGGATCCACCAATCGTGGTGAATTATAAAAAAAAAAGGAACCAATCCCGGCGTTTAGGAACACTGGCATAGCATATCGAAATGATCTAGAAAATATACGCGCATGTGTCTATCACGGCATTTATGAAGCGCCGTAATAGATCTACGACTTGTAATGGCGTTTTAAACAAGCGTCTTAATAGACCTACGGGCTGTAACGGCGGACTTAACAAGCGCCGTAATAGACCTACGAATTGTAACGACGCTTTTAAAAAATGCCGTCATAGGCTACGAGTTGTAACGGCGGTTTAAAAATGCACTGTTACAAGCAGTACACATATAGCGGCGTTTGTAAGAAGTGCCGGCATAGGCGTCCGATCTATAACGGCGCTTTTCTGGGCCGCCGTTACAGGTCATAGGCCTATAGCGGCGCCTTGTCAAATGCGCCGTTGTAGACCTATTGTCTGTAACGGCGGTCTACAAAAGCGCCGCGATAGACCCGTGATCTGTAACGACGGTCGATGCAACGGCGCTTCTCACGGCGGTAATTAAAACGCCGCTACCATCTATGGCGGCGTTTATAAACGCTGCCATAGACAGAAAAAAACGCCGCGATAGGCATTTCGTTTAGTAGTGGATGGCACTGTACGAAGCTCTGTATGGTAGGATGTGCAGAACGCCTGTTTGCTGGTTTGAAGTTGGGGAACAGCAAATGTTTGGGCCTGAGATTGTGCAGCAGACCTCTGAAAAGATCGATCTGATCAGGAAGAGGTTGGTGGATGCTCAGAGTAGGTAGAAGAGCTATGCAGACAACCGGAGAAGGGACCTTGAGTTCGAGGTTGGTGACTTTGTCTTTCTGAAGGTTTCACCTAGTAAGGTTGTGATTCGCTTCGGCAGAGGTGGGAAGTTAGCCTCCAGATTCATAGGCCCGTATAAGATATTGAAGCGGTTTGGAAAAATTGCTTACCGGTTGGAGTTGCCGGAGGATGTGTCTCAGGTGCACAATGTCTTTCATGTGTCTATGCTGAGAAGGTACATTCCAGACCCAAGTCACCATTTTCCTGAGGTGCCGGAGGGTTTGCAGTTGGATCTGAGTTACATTGAGCTCCCGATTGAGATTGTGGATCGTCGGGAGAAAGTCTTGAGGAACAAGACGATACCAATGGTCAAAGTAATCTGGAGAAACCAGTTGGTTGAAGAGGCTACTTGGGAATTCGAGGAGAGGATGATGAGAGACCATCCTGAGCGCTTTGTTTGCGTTGTATTTTCTTTTCTTTTCTTTCTTCTTTCTTTCTTTTCTGCCTGTTGTATTTCTATTTCTCACTCTGTATGTGTAGTTCCGGGGAGGGAATTATTCTAAGGAGGGAGTGTTGTAATACCCTGGTTCTATAATTTTAATTAAATGAAGGGTTTTTTATTATTTTTATGTGTTTTGCACGTACTAATTCATGCATTTTTCTACAAAAATTATTTATTTTGTAACATGAACAAATATTTTTCTATCTTTCTCTTTTGTATTTTGAAAGCCTAATTAAATTTTAAACCCTAATTGTTTATTTTAAGCCCATCCTAATTATATAATTATTTTAATTAGCCCATGGAGTTTTAGCCCACTAATTGAAAGCCTACTAGTTTATTTCTCTTTTATTTAACATGACTTGTAGTGTAGATCAACTTTGTAGACAATTAATTAATTTATCATGTACAACTAGTAACTAGGATTGCTACATTTGACACGTGCATTGCACTAGCACGTGTCTTAAGCCATTCAAGGTGTAGGCCAGAAATGGGAGAGAGGATGGGGTGAGTTGGCTTAGTGGATAGATGGTTACTTGTTCATGGGCAGTTGCTACAACTTCCCAATGCATCCTAGCCATTTATCTTCAACCATCTAGATTAATCCTAGCCCTCCATTTCACTCAAAAATTAGTATAAATACCCCCCCCCCCCCTCTATGCATATAGTACACTAAAATTTTTTAAAGAAAAGAAAGAAAGAAAACACAAAAGTGAGTAAAAAGATTGAGAATTGTTCTAGTTATATGTGTCCATCACCTTAGGAGGCCGGCCATTCATCTAGGAGGAAAGCGAGCTCGGGTTTCAGTAGGCTAGGAGGAGGAGGCGTTCGTGGTGGCACAAACTAGGACGAGAAGGACCGGTCGTGTGTTCAAGGAGATTCTAGGAGATTTTGTAGTAGGTGGGTGGTTTTCTCTACTTCTAATCTGGACACCATGCTAGGGATTTTTGATTAATGAGATTGCTAAAGAAACTAATAAGATAACCATGTGTTGGCTCTAAAAAGGACTTGGTAGATGATTAAATAAATGCTTGATGAATTGCATGCTATTTGTTATAAATCATGTTTATTGTAGTAGAATTACTTTATTGCGATGAAAATGTGAAATTGGAACCATACTAATTGTAGAATATGATTCTGAATGATTAGTGGTTAAAATATTGAATTTGTGCATATTAAACTATTGTGAATGAGACCATGACATTGAGTATTGTGGAAATAAAGAGAAAGAAAAGCAAGAACAAAAATTTCTAATGTAGTTGTAATGCGAAATTTGGTATAGAATTTACTAAATTGAAGTATTGCAATTGTAGGCATAGAACACAAATTAGAATGAGAATTTCATGTTTTAATGTCAAAAAAATGTTTTTAAAACATTGGTTTGTTAATTATACATAAACTCAGTATTCTGGAAATTTTTTTGACTCTATGTGAAAGAGAAACTAAGTTAAGAGCTTTTGAAAAACAAAATAATTTTGATAAACAGAGATTTGAAACAAACCTATTTTAACCCACTCTCAATCAGTTAACCCCTAAGGTCATACTAGTTAGTGGGGGGTGCCATTTGCGCTCTACTGTAGTTCGGCGGCACCCTGTGTGTGTGGGTTCGAGTCTCGACAGAGGCTTTTATTTCCCAAAAATTCAATTTTCCATTAATCCCGAGAACAGAGCTTAACCCTATTAATGCTCTCCTTTAGAGCAGTTGGGCACTGTGTCCCTTTTGGCTAGCGCATGGGGGTTTAGAGCGGTGACTGTTGACTCTTGCAGCCCTTGTGTGTGGGTTCGAAACCGGCTGAGGCCACCTTTGTTTAAAAATCTGATTTTTTTTAATTACTTTTGATTTTTTTTTTTTGGGTTTTTAAATATGATAAAAAATTGAGAAAAATATTGGGAAGATTTCTGAAAATATAAGGATTTCACAAAAATTATTTTTTCTAAATATTTGAACTTTTATGAGAAAAGGAGTTAAATTGAGAATAAAAATTCATAAAAATATTGGACTTGATTCTTTTATGATTTCAAAACAAATTAGAAAAATTTTATTGAAAAGAGATCAAATTGAGATTTTTTCACTTATAATTATTGAGTAGAATTAAATGAGAAATTGGTTGAAGAATATGCAAGATGTGCATGGAAATGTGTTGAAAAATACAACATGATGAAATGTAAAATTTTGTGAACAAGTATGCTTTCTTCTATGAACATGACAAGAGGACTTAGACTAGAATTTTAGGTAAGACTTTACATCGGCAAGAATGAAAAGTATTGAAAAGAGAAATGCGATATTTTGACCAAGTTTGGGTCATTGATAACAATTGATGTAGGAAAGTCCGATGTAGGAGTAATGCTAGATTCTAGAATATTGACCTTCATTTATACATAAGGATTAAATAGATAGTGGAGATGTGATGAACGTAAGAGAAAAACATGAGTATGAGAGCCATTGGATTGGCGGCATGAGAGTATTCACAGGATGTCCCTTGATGCATCATGAATAGGGCGTGGATACTACTCCAGACTACCATCCCGGTGGCGACAGTTATGGGGTGGTCTAATGACTACGGGTCGTGCCATGTTTATGGTAGGAGGTGAATTGACCACAGGATGCTTGCATGATGAGTCATGTGTCAGCGCGTGGGGTTCTCTTCAGGGCACCTAGTCGTGGGCTCGTAACTCATAGAACACCTAGGATACACACCATAGTTACCGTAATAGATTAAGTCATGGCGAGGGATCGAACCCTACGAGATGAAGAACGGTTAAGCGCTTGCCCTCGGACCTATGTAGTATGAGCTGCATAGACTCTGAACAAGTGCACATTAGTGTCATATAATGTAAACAACTGCATTAAGGACTAAGTGCACAGCACATGTAACCCCTGTTTTTCACTTTTGGTATTTTTGAGGGTATTTTTCATTTTTGTAAATTATTATTTTCCATTGTATTTTCGGAACAATAAATTTAATTATTTTTATTCTATAATATTTTTCTGGCAGTTTTGACCTCCTTTTGTTGATTGTGCGCCGTTTGGCTGTTTTTCGATATTTTGAGCTCTTTTTCTCAATTTCTTGATCCTGTTCATGTATAAATATTATTTTAGGGTCATGGTGGATTTTTAGAAGTGTTTTGACCAATTTGAGATTTTTGGCCCTTAAGGAGATTTTTAGGAGCCATAGGATTCATTGTATTTTATATCCTCATTTGAAATCTACCCAATATCCATTACCCAATTGTATACCTAATTAATCCTATTGATATCCACTACCCATTAACCCACATTTGATCTCCTATATATATCCCTAATACTAAATTAATCCCTAACCCTAATCTTTCTCTCTCCCTCTCCTAATTGTAGCCGGCTCCCTCCTTCCTCACAATCCCTCCCGGCCTGTTTTCCTCCCTTCCCAACCGACCTACTTCCATCCCCAAATCCGGCCTCCCTTGCACCAAGCACACCCCCCCATCCATCCATACAACTCCTACTACAACAAAACCCTGTCATACTCCCTCCTTGTGGCCGGCCCTTCACCAAAACAGCACCCACCTTCAAGAACAGCCCCCAACCATCTCATAACAGCCCCTACACCACCCTTTGCTGATTTGGAGAAGTGGGCATCACCCACTTCGAGTTTGTGCATCAAGGAGTCGATCGTAGGCAAGATTCGGTTCGTGGGTTCGCTTGGAATCACGCGTGGAAGGAATTTTGCACGTGGGTTTTCATTGCTAGGCTTCGTAGTGCCGTGTTCATCATCAACAAGGCAAGTAACTTGTACTTAAATTTCTTAGGTTGATATAAGTAGAAAGTTCACACATAGGATAGGTTGAGACTAGAGACGGACAAAGATCATGTTTTTAATTGTGGGTTTCATCTTTATTGTTCAAAACAGGCCATAGATGACTTAGGAAATGAAGTTGATAGGTTTATGCCTTAGGTTTCACCCAAACGCGATTTTTATCGCGTATGTGACATATTGTACACCCGATGTATGTTTGAACACTCATATGAGAAATATTGGATTTTGACATGTTATATACCCTTCATTATGACATTTGGACAGTGGGTAGACAGCGTTTCGAATTTGGAAGAGTCTGGATGATTTTTGAGGAAGTTATGACGTTTTGAAGTTTGGTTGGGAAATCTGGAAATTTGGATTGAACTGGATTGATTGTTGTTTTTACCTGAATTAGAGTCCGAATCTCAACATGGCTATTTCTGAGTAATTTGTAGAGAATTGAATCTAATTTCTAATCCCACTGATTTTACCCTGTTTGGAGTTCTTATGAATTAGTTATGATTATTTTAGTAACTGTATGCCGGTAGTTCCCAGATTCATTTCGGAGTAGATTTTATCACCAATTTATTTTCAAGATCCAATTTAGACATAATTTAATGCCACAAGATTTTTCCCAGTGTTTCAATATGATGTTAGGTAGTTCTCTGATTTTTGTGGTAATTAAAAGATGAGTTTTGAGTGATGCCTTACATCCCTTTCTATAGATCGCTTTTGCTGTAAACTGTGTGTGATTGTATGTTGAATGCCGTGTTCACCTTATTTCAAATTACTGTATGAATATTTTTTGTGAGATATGAAAGTTGGGTAATTGTGTATAATTTCATCCCGTTTTGGCGGAAGTGGATTTTGATGCGCTGTTTGCAATATGTGTTCCATTTTGTACAGCAGTGTTGAAGAATTCCAGATCCATCAAAACTATGTTATGTGTTACTTTCCATTTTTGAAAACATATTTATACTTTCTGGAAAAATATGAAAATCTATATTTTGAGACTATACATATAGGGGATTACCCCATATTTTTCGTGGATTTAATTAATGACTTTACCTGCTGTTTTCATGTGGTTTAAGTTATTCCCCTGTTTTCTGACTGTACTTGAAAACTGTATTGGAATGTGTTTTGAGTCGTGATGTTGTGAAATAGCATATGGATTTATTATAACCGTTAGAAGCGTGTGGAAATCTAGTTTCCAGATCCTTTGACGGATTGTGATTTGCATGCCTGTAGTTCTTTGAATACCTATTTTAGTACCGATTGGTCTTGCTGTCCTGATTACAAACATACACTATTTTGCTCGTGTTTATGAATGTATAGTATCTATACTTACTGATCTGATGCCCTAAACCTAAACCTGATCATGTGATGTTAGTTTGACATCCTTTAGCTCACATTCATGTCTGTTTAATAACTACAATGAAAGTAATCAAGCCGGGGTATTGAAAAGATCTAGTAGTGGGAAAGCATAGAAATGTGTACTTAGAAGGGGGCCCGTGTTTTCCATATAATTATTTGTATTCTGACCCTGTCTACATTGATTCTTATGTAAGAAGGTGTAGAGTAGAAGAGAACCACTAGGTTCTATCTGTCTGTTTCTGACCCTGTCGACATTACTTCTTATAGGAAGGTGTAGAGGAGAAGAGAGCCACTAGGTTCTATCTGTCTGTTCTGATATCTGTCTGACCCTGAGTACACGGCCCTATAATATCCCCTACGAAATCTAAAGCGAAACTGTTTTGTTGTAGCAACCATGTGATAAAAGTATGGCGCATGTCGTGCTACCTAGATAGTAATCACACAAGACTTACATCAATCTAAATCTGTTTCTGAAGTCTAATTCTGAATCTGTTATATGGAAATCTGAATTTGAACCAGAATATCTGATTATCTGAAAACCTGTTATCTGATTTACCTGACATATCTGCTATCTGATTTACCTGACATATTTGCTATCTGATTACCTGACATATCTGTTATATGACACTTGACACTTGATATCTGAGACATATGCTAGGATACTATGTTAGTTGAGTTTACCATACCATATTAGGTCTGTTTCTGATGTTAGTTAGATTTGTTTAGTTTTTCCCATGTGCTTGTATCCTATTCTATTTATGACCCGGACTTGCCATTGACGGGTACTATGTTTTCTCTTTTTCTTTTTCCTGCATTCTATGAATTGCAGATTTTGGAGGACAGGATTCCTGAAGGTATTGGCGAGATGAAGTTCTAGTTGGCTGAAGCTTTGCTATCTATATTTATATCCTGTTGCTCATTTTGAACATTGTATCTGTTACTTGTATTTATTTCTAGTATTTGGGCAATATGACCAAGGAATATTTGTGTATTTTCAGATCATGACTATTTGAGATTAATACATTTTATTTCAAGTATTCTTGTTGGTATTTGGTTCATATGTGCATATGGTTGATCTTTTTCTGGCTTCCGACTCTGATTTTACTGTGACATGTTGTAAAGATTTCTTGAAACAGCTTAAGGATGATAATAATCATTCGCTGGGCTTTTGTTACATACTCGTATTCCGTATTTTTGGGAAGCGGGGCGTGACAGCACAACACGACATCAATAGGATTGTCCCTCTGTAGCTTTGTCTTTGATCAAGTGTGTGGTTTGTTTAAGTATTGAAAATCGTTATACTGTTCGGCATGGTGAGGATGGCCATGTATAATATTTTGTCGGTTGTAAGCAACTGACGTGCCCACAGTTTTCAATGCAGGATAAAGTGACTGGCAAGATTAAATTATGCATGCTGCTTAATGATTGATTCAAATATTGTATATTTTATTCATGTAATTATTATAAATTGCTTCTGCTGTATAAGTGTAATGTAAATGTGACTCTGATGTAACAAAAGTTTTTAATTCCTTGTAAAATTGTACAAAGAGAAGTGTAAAGATCCTATGAAACTTCGAATTCTGTCTGTTTTGGAATTTGGGGTGTTACGGAGAGAACCAATGAGTGTCCATGATCATCAGGACAAGATACTGAGGAACAAGGTCATCCCGATGGTCAAGGTTCTCTGGAGGAACCAAATCGTGGAAGAAGCCACGTGGGAGCCGGTGAGCCATATGAAGGCTCTGTATCCAGATTTTTTTAAGGTGTTTTTTGTCTTTTTTTTCTCCCACTAGTGTCGTTATGGGGTCATAACGAATCTAAGGAGGGATTAATGTAATAGCCCGGATAATATAATGCTTTTATATATGTATATACATATTGTCTGTATGTACGTATATATTGCAGTGTGTTTGATATATGTATGTATTGATGATGGAGTGCATTTTGGGGTTGTGGGGTGGTTCGTGCGGGTGGTTGCGTTCTTGAATATGCGCGAGAATGAGGAGGACTGATACTAGTACATGCACTAGTTTTGAGTGCGGTACGTATGCAAATATGCAATTCTATGATACTACAATGGGTATACTTTGCATGCACTCAAATCTAACCTCTCATCTTTCATTTAGAGCTTGATCAAGACCAAACAATTTCAGTCCAAGACTTGTCTCAAAAACCAAGAGGTAGACCATGGTTTGGGAGAAAACCACCTAGCCCTACCCCCTACCCATAGGGCCGGCCCCTCTTCCCCCCCCCCCCTCCTCACTCCCTTCTCATTAAAAACCCCCTTCTTCCCCCTCCCAAGCTCTGGAAAATTTCAAGAAAAAAAAAGGAAATGAAAAAGAGAAAGAGAAGGAGAGAAAGAAATGAGCTAATTTGAAGAGGAGTTCTCAAGCTTGGAGTAGGATCTTTAGAGGAGCAAGCTCAAGACAACCACATCTTCTCAAGCCAACTCAGAGTGGGGAGTTCTCTAATCTTTCTTGTTCATTCTTGTTCAAATTTCTTCCATGAATGATTAATAGTAGTTGTAGATGGTTGTTTAAGAGTAAATTGTTAGAAATCTGGAACCCAAACAGAAAATCATGATCTGCATGTCATTTTTCCGAATTTTCAGAGAATAAACTACTTGGAATCTGATGATGAAACTTTGACAGATTGATCTCATACATGTATAGAAGATGCATGATTTATTTAGGAATTTTCTAAAGATTCTTGATATTTTAACAAAATCCATTTTGTGGACTGAGCCGTAAGGCAGGAACATGATCTGTTTATTGTGATAACTGAGCTTGTGGGAATTCTTATAATTAATTGAAACATGATCTACGGCTGAAAGTTTTACCATGTATTTTTGCATACATCTAAACTCTACGAAAAAATCATGAAACTATTTGGATGAAGTTTCATGCATGTTCGGAATTAATCAATCAACAGTAGTCAAGACTGTAACTGAAGAATAGCTGGATTTTTATGCATGTTGTAAACAGATAGAACTCAGTGAATAGTTGGAATTTGGATATGAATCTTTTTGCATGTTGTTCATAATGATGTCTAGTTTCTGTAATGCAAATTTGGTGACCATTTGATCAGTATGTGAATTATGATGGATATTTTAGCATGTACTATGCTTAACTCAGTTAGAACGGACACTTTGATAAGATGGTACTTTTCAGGCTCTGTAAGAGCAGATTTCGAGGAAGTGTTCTCTAGGAAATTATAGTAGACATCAAGAGCTTTCTAGCAAGCCTATTAGAAGAAATTCCTACGAGTGGATTATTAAATATGATTTTTGTAAGATTGGACAGAAACCATAATTTGAGTTGAAGGCTCTGTTTGAGTATTGTCTTATGTGTGGTTCTGTACACCTGAGAATAATGTCTGTTTTAGGGTGATCAAATGTTATACTTTGGATTGGTAATAAACTAGAAAGTTGTAGAGGACATTCACACCTTTCTACAGAACCTAGGTTTATATCATTTCGATGAGCATGTAGAGTTTTATGCTATCGGGGAGGTGCAGCCAGTGTACAGAAAGTACACAGGCTGAGGCTTGTGAGGCCAATTTGAGAATTTAGATGACTGAATCTGAGGTGATGATCAACTAGAGAGTTGTAGCCTAGGTCTTTACCTTTCCAGAATGGGCTTGAACACCCAAATGTGAGTTGTATTGTGGGAGTTATGATCTTTTTAAGTTTCAGGCAGAACACCATTAGTTTGGTTTAACCATGGTTTTTACTATGTGTTGGAAGAACCATTTCCTTTGTGTACCTTAGAGTTGATAACTCATTGTTTGGGGATGAATTGTGTATTTTGCTAGTCTTGTTGGTGTGACTCCCGTTGAGGTTTGTTGTGACTCGAGTTGGTCACTAGGGTTGGGTGATACCCTGCACCTATCGATCCTAGATATGAACTTCTGCCGAGGTGTTGGATGTCCAAGTTGGTGCCTCAAGTTGTATTCAAGCCGGTTAAGGATGAACGTGAACCATGGTGAGGGATGATTCCAAGCTAGGGAAGTGGCGAGCGGGACATGTGCCGCCGGGGCCAGTAATCGATGGGCAGAGTTGGAAGCAATCATCTTTTACTGAATGGTTAGAGTGGGTCTTGGTTTTGAGGGATATATTAGGGATTTGTACATTGCATTAGTACTAGCAGACCATAGTCGGGTGTTGTACTTTTCCTGTCGTAGGGATACGAATTTGGTCCTCAAGTTTGAGTTCGCGGTCTAGCATCTCAATCTGTTAATTCCCAAAGAGCCGGAGTAAGGAACGAGAGGTGCTCTTGTTGGATAGAGGGATTTGACTTCCTATGAGCGTGGGTTTGTTCTTATCAATCATTGATGTCATTTAGGTGCATGGCCTGTACCGGAAGGTTATTGGGTACATGGTTTCGTACCGGAAGGTTTATCACGGCTTTTTGAGTGAGGTCCGTACGCGGATACTAATTTGAAAACACGACCACCACTTCTAGGGACTGCAGTGCAGAACTAGACTGAATGACTGCAACCTCATCACACACGGAAATCTACTGGGAACAGGTTGGGTACAAGAGTAGGGTGCATGGCAAGGGTTTGAATCCCTGAAATTTGGAGAAAGACGGCTAGATTTGGGGGCGTATGTAGTATGGGATGCATTTGTTTCCAAAGTCTTGCTTGCATTAGAAGTAGGCATGTGTTTTGGTGCCTCTAGCTGCAAGGATCATGGCATACAACAACACTATAACTCGAATCCATTAACCCCCTAGTTTGTCACATCACTTTTCTCTTTTGCATAGAATTATGGTTGTGATTGTTAGCTTGGAGATCGTTGTTATTATCAGCATTGCGTCAGTCGAAGTACTGACGTTCCCTACCTTGTAGGTATCTGGAGCCGATTTACAGGTACAACAGAGAACGAGTCGGTCCAAGCCTCCAAGGGATACATCATGTACAGTTGTAAATCTTGTAAATCTTGTAATTTTATTTGGATATTGTAACACTTGTAAATGTAATATTTATATGGAATAAAATTTTTAATTTTCCTGTACTTTTCTGTGATTATGGCAATTTTGAAGTTCGACTCCTGGAGTAGGGTCTCAGATTTCCAGTATGGGGATTTGGGGCGCTACACTTAGTATATACCTAGCGGCGTCATTCAGATCGGTTTATTCGGGGATTTCATCCTGCTTATCAAATGAGTTTGACTGCAGCCAACAATAGTAGTGCATCATTTGATGAGGTAATTGAGTTACCTCGAAATTTGGAAACTTCTCGACAGAAGCTGAGCGATGAAAGTGGCAAAGAGAAGTAGCAAGGGTAGTCATTTCAGAGGAGCTTTAGAGGGCAACCTACAGGCAATTAGAGGTGGAGATTCAGAGGGAAATTCCAGCCTGATGCATGTACCAGTCAGGGAGGAATAGTAAGGAAGAAGAAGAGTGGTCGAGTACAGGGTCCTTCAGGCCGAGGTACAACCCAGACCCAGCAATGCAATTATTGGTCCACCGTAGCGAGTTGATTCAGGCCAGATGAGAATAGAAGGCAGTCAGGGGACTTTTTCAGAGCCTAGAAGATGTTACAATTACAATAAGACGGGTCATATGGCACGTGAATGTTCTGAGCCACCAGTCATAGATGCTATAACCGTGGAAGGACAAATCATTGGTTGAGGAATTGTAGATATCCAAGTGGTGGTGAATACAGAAATCCTGAGGTAGGCACTCGAGATAGCGGTTCTCAGACAGGTTCTCAGCCGCCGCAGCGTGCTCTTGCCCCAGTGCCTGCGCGTGTGAATGCAGTTGGTCAAGCATCAGGGCAGCTTCAGACCGAGGTTCCTACAGGTGCGGGTCCTATTAGGATTTTGTTTGATACTGGGTCAGTGTTATCTTTTGTAGTCCGTGCATATGTCTTACAACATTGCATTCTTATGTCCTCTTTGGAAGCACCAGTGAGAATTAGTACACCATTGGGCAGCTCTATTATATTGTTTGATGTAACACCCCGAATTCCAAATACAACTGAATTCGAAGTTCCACAGGATCTTTACACTTCTTTGGTACAATTTTACCAGAAAATTGAGATATTTCTTACATCAGAGTTACATTATATCTTTACATTATTACAGCAGAAGCAATCTTACAGTAATTACATGAAACAACATTTAAATCAATCTTTGTGCAGCATGTATACTTCAATTTGTCAAGCATCTTTACCCTACATGTAAAACTGTGGGAACGTCAGTTCATTCACTGACGAAATATTATACACGGCCATCCTCTCTATGTCGAAAACAGTATAACGGTTCTCAACACTTAACAAACCACAAACTTGTTCACAAACAAAGCTAAAAGGGACGATCCTATAGATGTCGTGTTGTGCGGTGCGCTTAGTCCTTAATGCAGTTATTATGTTACATGACACTAATGCGCACTTGTTCAGATTCTATGCATCTCATACTACATAGGTTTGAGGGCAAGCCCTTAACCGTTCTTCATCTTGCAGGGTTCAATCCCTCGTCATGACTTAAACTACTACTGTAACTACGATAAGTATCCTACATGTTCTATGAGTACGAGCTCATGTCCAGACAGCCTGGAGGGGAATCCCACGTCATGTCACGACGCATCGTGATGACAGCCATTGGACAATTCAGCCTCTGACATGGGACATGACACCACCCGCAGTCACCAAACACCCCACGAGCGTTACCTGCAGTACGGACTCCTGGAGATATATCCACGCCACGTCACGACGGCATCGTGAAGATAGCCTGTGAATATACTCGTATTTTTCTCTTATTTGAATCATGAACAAAATCAACTTCTCTAGTGTTAGCCTTTCCACTATACTGGTCTTAATCATCTATTCAACATGACCCAATCTTGGTCTTTTCATCTCAAATTTTCATTTCAGCATATCTCTTTTCAATGCCGGTATGAGGCTTAACTATACTCTAGTTCTCAATTTCAATTCACAATCAAAAATCGAATAAGTCTTTTTCATGATTAACAATAATTTTCCTTTCATGTTCATAGCATTTGCATAATCATGCTCATAAAATCTTTCATAATTCATCATAACATTCAATTTCACTTTCATGTACAACTCATGCATAAACAAAAGAATTCGTTTTTCTAACTTGTCACATTTATAGCTCATTCAACTACCATGAAATTACCGTACTGTCATTTTATCAAAAATTCGCACTTTCATTGCCCAAACTCATTTCAAAACTCTTTTAAACAAGACATGTATTTTTCTTTATTCAGAGACAATTTAAACCAATAAAATAATAAATTCTTTCTTGCCAAAAATAGTCTCAAATTTTTATTTATCCTAGGCCACAGGTTATAGAAAATTATCTCACAAAAATCTAGACATTAGTTGAAACTCCAGGGCAGTCGACTGTTAAAACATGGCCAGTCGACTGTTCCGCGATGATTTAAAATCTCGAAAATAAGATGATCTGGGCAGTCGACTGTTACACTTTGATCGGTTGACTGTTCCGCAAAGATTAAAAACTCGAAGATAAAATGATCAGGACAGTCAACTGTTACACTATGATCGGCCGACTGTTCCGCAAAGATTAAAAACTCGAAAATAAATACTCAGAGCAGTCGACTGTTTCAATCTAATCGGTCGACTGATGCTGCTAGGTTTTTCAAATTTCCAAAATATTTTTGGTTCTTTTCTTCTCTTTTTGAGTCAAAACTTTCCAGATTCTAATGTATATACAAATACAGTAAACTAGTATTTTTAAATTCATTATTACCAATAACACTTGCATTTTTTTATCTCATTTGGTGTTCTAATTTCGACGTTGAGAACACTTTACATTTCTACATAATTTATAAATCTAACTTCCCAAATTTTCACTTTATGTCTCTATTTAATACTTTATCAACCCATTATCATGATTAAAGCACTAGTTCTTGTTCTCTGCAATTGGATTGTTCTAATTCAAACAATTAATTCTACAAGATGCATTTAGTCAATTTGTGTCTCATAAGTACAAATTCGTCTCACATAGCATCGTTCATGGACATAATGCATGATGATAAGATTGATTCTAGCATTTCAATTTCACATCATTATTCATTAACAATCATCTTAATAGTCAATCTTGAAGCTACTATTTTTTCTCTAATCAACCAAACATGAGAGTACAATTTATCAATTTCTTCTCAACTATTTTAGCAAACATCCCTAACATGGCATCTACATTTAGAAGTATTGAGAAACACCCACCTATAGTTGAAGAAACGAATGAAAACTCCTAGAATGCAAGAAAGTAGCCTTCTCCTCCTAGAATGGATTGCAAATTGTCTCTTCCCCCTTGTGCTTGCTAGGAACCTGAGCTCTCCTTGCTTCCTTGATGATTGGCCGGCCACCTCTATGTTGGAACACACACAATTTTGCACACTCTAATCTGTTGCTCACTATTGTCTCTCAATCTTTTGCTCTCTCTTAATGAATTGTGTAATGTACTAATGAGAATAAATATACGGGTATTTATACACTTTTAGATTGAGAATAGATGGCTAGGATTTAATCAAGGAGTTAGAGATTAAGGACCAAGATGAATTGGGAAGTTGTAGTAATTTCCATGATCACATAACCACCCCTCAACTTCATCCCACTCTTCCTCTCTCTCTCTCCACAATCCGGCCACCCCTAGAAGGGCGTGCAATGCACCCTCTAGTGTGTGTACGTGCCCTTTCTAGTACCCCCCATTATTAAGTTGTACAAATTTAATTAATCAATTGTCCACTAATTGTGTCTACATGACAAGTTGTGACAATTAAAAGATTAATTAAGTTTGTGGGCTTTAAAATAGTGGGCTTTAGGCTCATGGGCCATTTAATAAAATACTTTAATTTATTAGGGTGGGCTTAAATTAGAAAAGCGCTCTTAGGCTTTTAGAAAATAAAGAGAAAGAAAAATTTTAATTTGTTCATGTTATAAGAGACAATTTTGTAAGAAAATATACATACAAAATTTCTACGTGCACTACACGTAAAAATCAACAATTCTCATTAAATAAAAATTCGGGGTATTACATTTGATGTTTGTTAAGAGGTGCAGATTCTCATGGGATCCCGTGTGTTTCCTATAGACTGTGTGGTGATGTGTGTAACCCCCATTTCCGATAATTAGTATTTTTCGTGTATTTTCGATAATTTGATTTTTTTTATAAATTCAATTTTTGGTAAATTCTGTTCGGATCTTTTATTAAAGTATTTTCTCAACAAAAATTTTATTTATTTCGAATAATGGTGTGTTTTGATCTTACTTCATATTTTTTATTGATCGAATATTTATATTTGTGTCTAAAACAAATATATTATTATTGTTGGATTATTTTAATGAGTTTTTCAAACCCGAATACTATTTTGTTATACAACTTTATTATGATTATTAATTGTTACTTCTGATTATTTAATTTGTTTTTCATTTACCGAATTATTTGATTTTCGTATTTGATCTGATTTTTCATAGCGAATTCCAATTTATTTTCAAGCCCAATTTATATTATATTTGTTTGTAATAATTATTTATTTAATTGGATTTAAATTTTCATTCATGAACTATTTTATCTTTTATTGGGCTGTATATATCTTGTGGATTTTTTTTTTATTGGATTTTAGTTATTTTTATTTGAACCCTATTGATTTTGATCTATCTCTTAATTGAACCCTAAAACCCAATTTAATTTGTTCTTAACCCTAATTCGTTGTTATTAGACCCTAATTTACCAACCCAGTACCCTAATTGTACCCTATAAATACAACCCTAATGCAAACACTAAAAATTGCATAAATCGAAACCCTAGCCATCTAATCTCTCTCCTCCCGTTCTCTCTCTCCTCCCTGTGTTTTCCAGCCAAAACCCATCGAAACCTAATTCTGCTTCTTCCCCGGCCGTCTTCTCTGGCCATCCCCCCATCTCCGGCACCCCCCTCGTCACCTCCCGTCGCCACATCTCCCGACGCCACCTCTGAGTACACCAAAACCCAACCCCTGAGCCTCCTTCCTCTGTTTTGATCGACACCAACCGAACCCTAAATCCCTGCTGTCGGCACTTCTTTTCCATTCCATCGACAGCGCCACCATTGGCGCTCCTCCCCCGCATTGCGGCCGTCATCGAGCTAGTCAAAGACCCCCCTTCCTTCCTCTTTCCTCAACATTAACAGCCAAACCCCAACCTCCCATTTCCTGTTCCTCGACGACAACAGACCAGACCCCGACACCGCTCGCCTGCGATGCCGCCTACCCCGCCGTTGCACCTCGTTGATGCCATCGACATCCCACCGCCGCTTAGCCCTGGCCTTCACCATTGCTAGCACTGTTGCTATTGTCTCTTTGTCTCTTTGATCTTGTTGTTATTGCTTTTGCTCTTTTGCACGTGTTATTGTGTGTTCATGGGTCCATTGCTTCGGGATGCTTATCCCATTATTCTTGAAATTCATTTTCACCGTCTAACAAGCAAGTCACCGTCTACTTGAATTGTTAATTATATCAAATTCAAGTTTTGTTGAAACTCTTGCAAGTAGATCTCTTTGTTATCATATTATCCATTGATCATCTCATCATTGGGTCTATTGAGAGTTTACACGAGCTAACCCCAATACTCTTGACATCATGCCAATTTGACTCCAAAAATATTGAATCTTGCATACATCATATGTTATGGACAATAGAGTTACACATATAGCCACGACACAAATAAATTATTATAGAGACAATTGCTAGGTTGTATATTATTTGATCGATTGATGATTGATTGATGATAAATTGGTGTATGAACATGTTTTAGTTTTATTTATCATGTTTTGACACCCATCATGTTTAATTAATTTATTTTTATGGAAAAATACCCTAAAACCTGTATCTTGCTTGCTGCTTGAAATTTGTCTGCTATTTTTGACCCAGTAAACAATCTTAAATTCAATTACTTTCTGAACAAGAGTTGTAGCCTATTCTTTCTAGTTTCCAGAACATGCTGAATTTTTGAATTCCGAGTTTTGTAGCAAAATTTATGTCCATTTTACTACAGCTGTGTTTTTATTTCCAGAATTATACATTTCAGATTTTCTTGAATTAATTGTTTCTATATAATAGTATTACATGAATTAAAGTATGTTGCATTGCATGATCCCAATAAGTTATTATCACCATTATAATCGTCCTATCCATATTATCATCCTATTGTTTCCATATTGTTACCATCGTCCAATAATGCCTAGATTGTATATTGATTGTTGCATTGATAAAATAATTAACAAGTCGGGGTTTAAGAGATTGATTAGAGTAGTTGATGATATAGGGACTGTACTCAGATGATGACCCATGATTATTACCATTATCGTCATCGTGTAAGACGTTACACATGGCCCGTGTTATTACAGTTATCGTCATCGTGTAAGAAATTACACATGGCCCGTGTTATTACCGTTATCGTCATCATACCCAGTAGATGAACTATAGAATCTACTACTTGAGTCTAAACGAAACTGATTGTATGCATCGAACATGTAGTATGAGATGCAGTAGTACATGCATTAGTTAGGATTAAAATGATTAATAGACATAAGGATTGACACATCACCGACACTGCATATTGTTCATCATTGTTCCTATTGATATCGAATATTGGCTAAGTGTTACCGTTATTGATCATTGATTACAGTTACCGAATATTGCATCATTGTTTATAGCGATTGCATTGATTATCATGATCATTGTCCCATGTTATTGATTCCTATTGATCCATTGATTCATTGCTATATCATTATTCCATTGTTCCCTACTTTCTCTACTTGCTGTCCATGACTTGCTCTAAGGACAATTTTTCTCTTCTTTTTAGATGAAGTGTATACAGGTAATGAAAGAGAATTACCTGCTGGAATTAGAGAACAAACATTCTGAAAACTACTGCTTTCTAATTGCTTATTGATTCAATAAACTTAATGTATTGAGACATGTTATTATTTTGGATTGGATTATTATTGTTTTGGGCTTATATCACGGATTTTATTATTGTTTCCAGACGTTGGATTATTATTATTGTATTTAGATATTTTTATTGCTTCATTCCAAGTACTATTGTTCATAAGATCATTAATATTGCATGCGCATTTGTTCTGTATTGATTATATTGTTGAGTTAATCGGATAAACAACTTATGGATGACGTTAGTCATTCACTGGGCCAATGTCATGTACTCGTATTCTGTATTTTTGGATGCGGGGTGTGACAAGGTCTTTTGATGGTTATCAATTTATTTTGGGGAGTTGCGAAGGCATTATGCACAGTTGGAGTGCAATGCAGGAAGGATTCGGGTGGGAAAGCCCGATGAAACCACATTTCTAATTGAATGTAATGCCTTGGATGATGCGTTTATGTCTATTTATTTGGGTTCGGTAGAAGTGCCTAAGGTGGAGATTGAAAATGTTGATGTGGTTTGTGAATTTCCTGATGTATTCTAAGAGATCCCGGTCCTCCACCTCGGCGAGAACTGGAGTTCAGGATTGATTTGATACCGGGTATAACTCCAATTTGCAAACCAGTTTATAGGATGGCACCTACAGAATTGGAAGAGATGAAAAAGCAATTAGAGGAGATGCTTATGAAAGGGTTTATTTGTCCATGTAATTCACCGTGGGGCGTACCGAAAATCTTTCTAGCAAAGAAAGATAGTTCACTGAGAATGTATATTGATTATCGGGAGTTGAACAAGGAGACCATTAAGAATAAGTATCCATTGCCGAGAATAGATTATTAGCTTGACCAGTTGTGGGGAGCTAATGTGTTTTCACATTTAGATTTGCAGACAGGGTACCATCAGATGAGTATAGAAGAGGGTAGTATCTCAAAGACTGTTTTTCGCACTTGGTATGGATTATATGAATATTCGGTGATGCCTTTTGGGCTGACGAATGCCCCTGTATTTTTCATGGACTTGATGAATCAGACCTTCTGTCATTATATCGATAGGTTCGTGATTGTGTTTATTAATGATATTGTGTCTTCTTGCAGCATGGAAGAGCACAAATAACACCTCAAAATTGTGTTGCAGCCACTTCGGGACCAGAATTTATATGCTAAGTTACCAAAATGCCATTTCTAGGGAAAGAGAAGTTAGATTTTTGGGGCATAATGTGTTTGCTGAAGTTATATCAGTGGATCCAGAGAATGTTGCGATAGTGAAAGATTAGAAGCAACCCACAAATGTTACAGAGTTTCTTGGGTTTGGCTGGCTATTATCGGTAGTTTATTCCTCGATTTTCTATTTTGCTGCACCGATGACTCAACTTACCAGGAAGAATGTGTTTTTTATATGGACTGAAAGGTGTGAAAGGGCATTTCAAGAGTTAAAATAAAGATTGACTACGGCTCCTGTTTTGATTACCCCTGAGAGGGGAATACCTCTCCAAGTGTATACAGATGCATGCGGTACTAGTTTATGGGTAGTTCTAATGCAGGAAGGTCAGCCTGTGGCTTATTTATCCAGACAGTTGCGGTCTCATGAAGTGCTTTATCCTACACGCGATATGGAATTGGCGGCAGTAGTGTATGCATTGAAGATGTGGAGACATTATTTATTTAGGGAGTAGTTTGAGCTTTTCACTTATCATAAGAGTTTGAAATACTTGTTTTCGCAAAAGGAGCTTAACATGAGACAATAAAGGTGGCTCAATTTCCTTAGTAGTTTGGATGTTGAAATGAATATCACCTTGGGAAAGCAAATGTCATGGCAGATGCTCTAAGTAGAAGAACGTTGTTAGCTATTATGATGTCCCAGGATTGGAAGGTATTAGAAATACTAAGTCAGTTTGATTTTACTTCAGTGGCAGATGGTTGTATGACATCATATTTGGGCAGCTTATCAGTACAACCGTCTATCCTACAGCTGATTATTCGAGCTCAGATCCGAGATTCTTACTTACTGCAAAAGCTTCATGAGTTAATTCTGGATGAGTTTGGTGAATATCCTATAGATTGGTCAGTAGACAGTGAGGGAGGTCTTCGTTATCAGTTGTAATGCCCCGGATCCCAGTTACCGAACATCCGTGACGCAACCAGAATCTTTGCCTTCAAATGAATCTTAACACAGTAATAACACGGAAATTTAAAAACTTTTTATTGCAAAATAAAGTCATTACATCATCGATTACAACCAATATCTTGTTCTTGAACAAGAATACAAATTACATTAACCCATTACATCTTATTACAAAATATTTACCAACTCCTCTTGTAAAGCTATCAGCTGTCTCCCGCAATGGCAGTCGATTGATCACCGTCGAAACTCCGCTAAGTGGTCAATCTGCTTCCCTGGGACTTGCTCCTCGGCTTGAGTCTTCTGCTGCCCGACTCTGATATTTCTGCACCTGGTCGAAAGGTAGGACCAGTACCTAAAAGGGTGGGGAACGTCAGTAATTTTACTGACGCAATGCTAATAAGAAACAGCGATCTCCAAACTGGCAATCACAACCATCTTGAATGGGAAAAGAAACATGCACCCTAATTTCCTAGTGTTCGTGTATGTCATGATCTAACAACTAAATGCAATAGTCACATGCCTTGTTCTAATGCAAGAAAAAATTTGGAGAACACATGCATCCCATACTACATACGTCCCTAAATCTAGCCGTCTTTCTCCACTTTAGGGATTCGAACCCTTGCTAAGCATCCTACTCTTGTACTCATCCTGTTCCCAATAGATTTTCGTGTTTGAGAAGGTTGCAGTCATTCGGTTTAGTCCCTTACTGCAGTTCCTAAAGTGGTCGCTTTTGCCACTTAGTACCCGAGCACGAACCTCATTCAAAAAGCCGTGAAAAACCTTTCGGTACAAAACCATGTACCCATGACGTCAAGATAATAAAAAACACCCATGCACATAGGAACACGACGGCCTCGAGGGTCAAATCCCCCTATCTGACAGGAGTTACTCTCTAGTTCCTTACTCCGGCTCTTTGGGAATTAACAGATCGAGATACAGGACCCGTGAATTCAAAATCTGAGAACCAAATCCGTATCCCTACTACAGGAAAAGCACAACACCCGACTATGGTGTTCTATTACTAATGCAATATACATACTCCTAATACATCACTCTATCCTGGACTCACTATAATCCTTCAGGTAAAAAGGATTGCTTCCAAAACTCTTCAGTCCTGCTCGCCACTTCCCCTAGCTTGGAATTCGTCCATCACCCCGGCCTGCACTCACCCTTCACTGGCATGAATTCAATTCGTCGGCACCGATCGGACATCCAACGCCTCGGCGGAAGTTCTAATCTTAGGGTCGATAGTCGTAGGGTATCACCCTACCTTAGTGACTAACTCGAGTCACAATATCCTCAACAAGAGTCAAACACCAACAAGACAACAATAGACACCATTCATCCCCAAACAACGAGTTATCAACTCTTATGTAAACAAGGAAAAAGGTTTTCCCAACATATGGTCAAAACCATGATTAAACAAACTATGGTGTTTCTGCCTGAAAATTAAAAAGGTCATAACTCCCACAGTACAACTCAGATTTGGGTGTTCTAGCCCATTCTAGAAAGATAAGAACCTAGGCTACAACTCTCTAGTTGATCGTCACATCAGATTCAATCGTCTCATTGCTCAAAACAGACACAAACCTCATCCTGTGTAGTTCATGTACACTGGCTGCACCTTACCGATAGCATAAACCTTTACCCGCTCATCGGAATGATACAAATACAGGTTTGATGGAAAGATGTGAGTGTTCTCGACAACTTTCTATTTGATCATCAATCCAAATTGTTTCATTTGAATACTGTAAAACAGTCACCTCTCTCTGGTATACAAAACCACACACATTGCACTACACAAACAGAGCCTATAGCTCAAAATCTGGGTTCTGTTCCAACTTACAAAAATCATATCTATTGTTCTACTCACAGGAAATTCTTGAAATAGGTCTTTTTGGAAAGCTCTTGATGTCTACTACAATTTCTAGTTGTACACTTTCTCAAATTCTGCTCATACCGAGCCATAAGGGTACCATCTAATCAGAGTGTCAACCCTGAATAGATTCTGCACAGTACATGCCAAAATATTCATAATAAATCACATGCATAACCTATTGTCATCAAATTTGCATTTTCCGAAACTAGACAACATCATGAATGTTATACACAAAGGATCACATCCTGATTCCAAAAATTTAGGGAGTTCTACCTATTACAATTAGGTATAAAAGTTCTACTGTTCTTTAGTCATTGTCTTGACTACTCTTGATTAATTAATTTTGAACATGCATCAAATTTCGTCCAAATAATTTCATTATTTTTCTGTAGAGTCCAAATGCATGTAAGATAACATGAAAAATTTTTAGAAATAGATCATGTATTAATTAATTCCAAGAATTCCCACAGGTTCAGGTTCTACAATAGACAGAACCAGTCTCTGCCTTACGACTCAATCATCAAAATTGATTTTCTTAAAATATGAAATAACATCAGAAAAATCTGAAACAAATCATGTAGCTTCTAGACATACTTGATCTCATTTTGAATAAATTTCATGATCAAATTCCAATTATTTTGCTATCTGAAAATTCGGGAATATTGTATGTAGATCATGTTTTCTATTTCCATTTCCAGATTCCAACAAACTAGTCCTAATCAATCATTCTCATAGCTATTGCTACTTGATTCATGCAAGAAAACCAAAACAGGAGAAACAAGACGAAAGTTCATAGAACTCCCCACCCTTGGTGTAGCTTGAGAGATGAAAATAGCTTGGCCTTCCTCCTTGATTCCTCCTTCAAAACTCTTGTTTTGCTTATTTTTCTCTAGCCTTCTTTCACTCTCCCCTTCCTCTTTTTTTTTTCTAAATTTTCAGAACTGAATGGGGGTGAAAGGGAGGGGTTTAATAGTGAAATGAGAGGAGTGAGGGGGTGCAAGGGAGTGGCCGGCGTATAGGGCAGCTAGGGGGTGAGGTGGCATGGTTGTTTTCCAAAACAAGGGTTCTAGCCCATTGTTTTTTTAGTGATATTTGCATGGCTGAAATTTTTAGCCTTTGATCAAATTTTAGATGAGAGATGAGAGGTTAGATTTGAGTGCATGCAAAGAATATTCATTGTGTTACCATAAAATTGCATATTTGCATATGCATCACACTCAAAACTAGTGTATGTACTAGTATCGGTCCTTCTCATTCTCGCGCACCACCATGAACGCAACCATCCACGCGAACAATCCAGCAAATTTAATCGCACTTCAACATTCATAAATATATATGCAGACATTATATATACAAAAGTATTATATTATCCAGGGTATTACATTACTCCTTCCTTAGAATCGTTCTGTACTCAGAACGACACTAGGGGAAAAAATAGCAGACAATCATCAATGATCAGAAGATACTTTCCTTGATCATCTCCAATGCCTCAAGGAACACCATCGAAAACTGACTCTTAAAGTGCTCAATACCGACTCACAATCCTCAAGCGCTCAACGCATCCTTCCATCCTGGAGATCAATCTCATCATGTGGATAATTTTGGGGTTTGCCTCATCCCCCATCCACCGTACTGGGGATGAATCACCTTGGGGATGTCGCTCTCATCCTGGACTACTGGAGATTAATCCCTCTCCACCGAACCTTCTGGAGCCTATTGCGTCCCACGTTCTGGAATACTGGAGAATATCTCACTCCATGGATTATTCTGCAGCCGTCACCACACGAACTCCCCATGAGTGTTGCTCTCGTCCTGAAATACTGGAGATCAATCCATCTCCACAGATCATTCTAGGGCCTATTTCGTCCCTCGTCTGGAATACTGGGGAATATCTCACTTCGCGGATTATTCTAGAGCCCTCACAACACGAACTCCCTATGAATGTTGCTCTTGTCCCGAAATACTGGAGTCCCTCTCCACAGATCATTCTGGGGCCTATTTCATCCATCGTCTGGAATACTAGGGAATATCTCACTTCGTGGATCATTTTGGAGCCCTTACTCATCCTTGAATTCCTTCGTGGGTATTACTCTCGTCCTCGGAATACTGGAGATCAATCCCACTCTATAAAATATTTTGGGGCCTATTTCATCCATCACCTGGAATACTAGGGAATATCTCGCTCTTTGGATCATTCTGGAGTCAATGTCCCACTAACCTGCTTATGAATGTTGCTATTGTCCCTGGAATACTGAAGACCAATCCCACTCCACAGAACATTCTGGGGCCTCTTTCATCCTACGTTTCGGAATACTTGAGAATATCTCGCTCCATGGATCATTCTGGAGCCAATGTCACACAATCTTTCCCCATGAGCGTCGCTCTCGTCACTGGAATACTGGAGACCAATTCCTACTCTACAAACCATGGTAAGGCCTATTTCATCCCTCGTCTGGAATACTGAGGAATGTCTCACTCCATGGATCATTCTGGAGCCAACCTCATTACACGAACTCCTCGTGAGTATTGCTCTCGTCCCAAAATACTGGAGATCAACCCCACTCCACAGATCATTCTGGGGCTAATTTCATCCCTCATCTGGAATACTGGAGAATATCTCACTCTGTGGATCATTTTGGAGCCTCCCTACTCACGATTGTTCTTGCTTCATCATATCTTCCTTCTAGTGCCCAAGTCAAGTTCTCATCATGTCTTCTAGCTCTCGGTTGCACTACTTGAGGATCGGTGACCACTCCTTCCCTAGAAGAAAACGAGGCTTACCAAGGAGAAGGCAAAAATTTCACCTTTATGCCTTATCCAAAAAATTTAATAAAATAAGCACAAGATAAGAGATGACCAAATGCACAAAAACATTCATGCATTACATAAAGTCATAATATCTTTCTACATAACACATTACAAGTTCGTCATTCATGGCTTGCAACAATGCAACTAATAAAATATATTGCTATTCTGGACCATGCACCTCTTCAGACTTCCTTCCAGTTAAGCTAAAGTTCGTCCCTGGGGGACAGGCTTCTTCCCCTTATCAACCACTTTCCGTAACTGGTCATTGGGGTTCCCCTGTAGTTGTGGACAATTCGATTTCTTGTGCCCGGCTTCTCCACAATTGTAGCAAGTGTTTGTCTGGGCTCTTTTTGAGCATTGACTCTTGAAATGACCTTGTTCCTTACAAAAGTAACACACCACCATCTGACTAGTCTGTTTAAGCTTTCTGGACTCTTGAGTTGAGTTTCACTTGTCATGGTTAAATGTGAGAATATACTTCTTCCTCTTTTTCTTCGTCTCGGCATCGCCTTGACTCTGACTCATGTCCATTTCTGTTATCGCGGCTCGCCTTACTAGCTTGTCTAATTGGCGAATGCCTAACGGAACCATCCTCGACCTCAGTCCAGGCCTAAGCCCTTTCTCAAACCTCTGGACCTTCTTTGCTTCCTCCTGAACTGTCTCTGGTGCATACCGTGACAGCTGGAAAAACTTCGTCTCATGCTCCCTGACATACATATTTCTCTGCTTCAACTTGTGGAACTCCATCGCCTTTTCTTCTTGCACATCCATGGTAAAGTGATTGGACCTTCTCCAAGACCTCACTTCACGGACTGCCACCATACTCTGGCGTCCTTCTCCCGCAAGATTGTGGCCAGACGAACTTTGCTGTCTTCTAGAGTCATCAGCACTTCGAATACAGTTTCTACCTAACTTATCTAGTCGTCAACAGCTATTGGGTCGGCCTGTCCTTCAAAGACTGGTGGTTTCAACCTCTTGAATTCCACCATCTTTATCGGGTCTGCGAGTGCAGCAACTTCTGGTGTTCCTTGTGGCGGTAATTGGTTTCTGCTAGCTTCCATAAATGCTCCTATCATCTAGTATACATGGGTAAACTTTGTTTCAACATTGAAGTTGGTGCCGTTGGTCCTACTGCCTTCGACCTCGGCCACTCCATGGCGGCTGTTCTGATTCTTCTGGATGCTCTTCAAAGAAATAAAACACACAGGGTTAGTTCTGGATGTAGGGAAGATCATAAACATAAGTGGGAAAGTGCAACAATCATGGTTTTGACCATCCTGCAATCCAAACTAAACCCAGCTATTTGGCATTTTAAGTCAAATTCCCTACTGCATTAGCCTGCAACTTGAAGTCAGCTCTGATACCACTTTTGTAATGCCCCGGATCCCAGTTACCGGATATATGTGACACAACCAGAATTTTTGCCTTCAAATGCATCTCAACACAGCAATAACACGAAAATTTTTAAAAAATTTATTGTAAAATAAAGTCATTACATCATCGATTACAACCAATATCTTGTTCTTGAACAAGAATACAAATTACATTAACTCATTACATCTTATTACAAAATATTTACCAACTCCTATTGTAAAGCTATCAGCTATCTCCCGGAATGGCAGTCGACTGATCATCGCCGAAACTCCACTAAGTGGTCAATCTGCTTCCTTGGGACTTGCTCCTCGGCCTGAGTCTTCTGCTGCGTGACTCTGATATTTCTACACCTGCTCGAAAGGTAAGATCGGTACCTAAAAGGGTGGGGAACGTTAGTAATTCTACTGACGCAATGCTGATAAGAAACAAAGATCTCCAAACTGGCAACCACAACCATCTTGAATAGGAAAAAAAACGTGCACCCTAATTCCCTAGTATTCGTGTATGGCATGATCTAACAACTAAATGCAATAGTCACATGCCTTATTCTAATGCGAGCTAGACTTTGGAGAATGCATGCATCCCATACTACATATGCCCCCAAATCTAGCTATCTTTCTCCACTTTTAGAGATTCAAACCCTCTCCATGCATCCTACTATTGTACTCATCCTGTTCCCAATAGATTTCTGAGTCTGAGGAGGTTGCAGTCATTGGTCTAGTCCCTAACTGCAGTCCCTAAAGTGGACGTAGCGTTTGCCACTTAGTACCCACGCACGGACCTCACGCAAAAAGCCGTGAAAAATCTTTCGGTACAAAACCATGTACCATGACGTCAAGATAATAAACAACACCTACGCACATATGAACACGACGGCCTCGAAGGTCAAATCCCCCAATCTGACAGGAGTTACTCTCCCGTTCCTTACCCCAGCTCTTTGGAAATTAATAAATCGAGATACGGGACCCGTGAATTCAAAACCTGAGAACCAAATCTGTATCCCTACGACAGGAAAAGTACAACACCTGACTATGGTCTACTAGTACTAATCCAATATACATACTCCTAATACATCGCTCTATCCTGGACTCACTCTAATCCTTCAGGTAAAAAAGGATTGCTTCCAAAACTCTGCCCATCGACCACTGACCCCAGCGACACAAGTCCTACTCACCACTTCTTCTAGCTTGGAATTCTCCAATCACCCCAGCCCACGTTCACCCTTCACTGGCATGAATTCAATTCATCGGCACAGATTGGACATCCAATGCCTCGGCAGATGTTCTAATCTTAGGGTCGATAGTCATAGGGTATCACCCTACCCTAGTGACTAACTCGAGTCACAACATCCTCAACAGGAGTCAAACACCAACAAGACCAGCAATACATCATTCATCCCCAAACAACGAGTTATCAACTCTTATGTACACAAGGGGAAAGGTTCTCCCAACACTTGGTCAAAACCATGACTAAACGAACTATGATGTTTCTGCCTGAAACTTAAAAATGTCATAAATTCCACAATAAACCTCAGATTTTGGTGTTCTACCCTATTCTGGAAAGCTAAGAACCTAGGTTACAGCTCTCTATTTGATCATCACCTCAGATTCAATCATCTTATTGCTCAAAACAACCTCATAAATCTCAGCCTGTGTACTTCCTGTACACTGGCAGCACCTTACCGATAGCATAAAACTCTACCTGCTCATCGGAATGATACAAATCCAGGTTCTATGGAAAGATCTTACTGTTCTCTAAAACTTTCTAGTTAATCATCAATCCAATTTGTTTCATTTGAATACTCTAAAACAGTCATCTCTCTTAGATATACAGAACCACACACATTGCACTACACAAACAGAGCCTATAGCTCAAAATCTGTGTTCTATTCCAACTTGCAAAAATCATATCTATTGTTATACTCACAGAAAATTCTAGAAATAGGGCTTTTTCGAAATCTCATGATGTCTACTACAATTTCCTAGTTGTACAATCTCATGATCTCATGATGTCTACTTTCTCAAATTCTTCTCATATAGAGCCATAAGGGTACCATCTTATTAGAGTGTCAATCCTGACTAGTTTATGCACAGTACGTTCTAAAATATTCATAATAAATCACATGCATAACCTATTTTCATCAAATTTGCATTTTCCGAAACTAGATAACATCATGAATGTTATACACAAAGGATCACATCATGATTCCAAATATTCAATGAGTTCTACCTATTACGTTCAGGTATAAAAGTTCTACTGTTCTTCAGTCACTGTCTTGACTACTCTTGATTAATTAATTTTGAACATGCATCAAATTTCATCCAAATAATTTGATTATTATTTTGTAGAGTTCAGATTCACGCAAGATAACATGGAAAAAATTTCAGATCCCACAAGTTCAGGTTCTACAATAGACAGAACCAGTTTTTGTCTTACGACTCAGTCATCAAAATTGATTTTTTTAAAATATTAAATAACATCAGAAAAATACGAAATAAATCATGTATAAATTTGATTATAGACATACACGAGAGCTTTCTATATAAATTTCATTATCAAATTCTAATTATTTTGCTCTATGGGGCATTACATCACCGTAGACATTTTGTTCGTGTTGTGGATGGTTTACGGCAATAGGTAATGGAGATTGCTCATCATACGAGGTATATTGTTCATCCAGGTGGGTACGAAGATGTATCAAATTCTCAGGACTTTTTGGTGGCCTGGAATGAAGAAGGATATTGGTGAATTTGTTGCTAAGTGCTTCACTTGCCAGAAAGTAAAAACCGAACATCGGAGGCCTTCTGGTTTGCTACAGCCTTTGTTGATTCCTCTGTGGAAGTGGGATATGATTAGTATGGATTTTATTGATGGACTTCCTCATTCTCATAGGGGAAATGAGAGTATTTGGGTAATTGTTGACAGATTGACAAAGTCGGCTCACTTTATTCTGGTGCAGGTCACCAGGATAGTAGATTGTTTGGCCAGATTGTATATTCAGCAGATAGTTCGGTTGCATGGAGTACCCAGCTCTATTGTATCAGATTGGGATTCCTTATTTGTACCAGAATTTTGGAGATATTTTTAGAGAGAGACGGAGACACAATTAGATTTGAGCACAGCTTATCACCCTGAGACAGATGGTCAGATTGAGAGGGTGAATCAGATTTTAAAGGACATGCTTCGTTCTTGTGTCTTGGACTTTGGAGGCAACAGGGAGGATCAACTTCCACTGATTTAGTTTGCTTATAATAATAGTTATCAGGCGAGTATTGGCATGACACTTTTTCAGGCATTATTTGGGTGACCTTGCAGATCTCCATCATATTGGACAGAGGTAGTTGATGAACCAATGCTTGAACCTGATATGATTCGGGAGACTTCTGAGCAAATTAATTTAATTCGATGTAGATTGCTTACTGCTCAAAGCTGAAAAAAGAGTTATGCAGATCAGCGGTGGAGGCCCCTTGAATTTGAACTTGGAAATTTTGTATTCCTAAAGGTTTCCCTTATGCATGGAGTACACCGTTTTGGGAACTGTGGGAAATTAGACCCAAGGTTTATTGGGCCTTTCAGGGTTGTGGAAAGAATTGGAGTCGTGGCATATCGTTTAGAGCGTACCCCTGAAATGTCAGGCATCCACGATGTGTTTCATGTTTCTATGTTGAGGAAGTGTGTTAGAGATCCATCTAAAATTGTAGAGCCACCACAGATTGAAGTCTAGCTTGATGTGACATATCATCTAAGGCCAGTGGCTATTGTAGACCGATCAGTGCGGCGGACAAAATGTCAAGCCATTCAGTTGCTGAAGATACAATGGAGTTTGATTCTAATGGCTGTACATTGGAATCTTAGGAAATGGTGAGGAGCCAGTATCCTAAATTGTTTGAGGAGTTTTCCTCACCCTCATAGCTCGAGGACGAGCTTCTCTTGAGGTGTGTATAATGTAACTACTATCTTTTAAAAATCCTTAAATATTTGATTTTCATTATTTCCTTTACTTTATCTACAATTTTGAGCATATTTTCCTATATTAATTGGTTTTATATTATTTTCTAATGAATAATTTGAATATTCGGGGTTAAACAGGAAAATCTGAGATATAGGAGTTTTGGTGTGAGTTTTCTCGAAAGAGACGATTCTGATTTAACCCGATATTTTTCCTGGACATACGTATGTAATAGAGGGTTAGATAATTGATAATTTGAAGGAGTTGCTTTGTCATAGAAAAAGTTGGAATTTTCGGAGTTCGGGGTTGAAAATAACCTTTGAATTGTAACTTTTATTTTATTTTGGACGTAAGCCCATAACCCTACCCTCTACTATATAAAACCCCTCTTATTTACAAAAATGCCAATCTTCATTTCTTTTCTCTTTCTGTTCTTTCTTTCTTGGCCGAAATTCACCCCAAACCCCAAACCTGGGGTTTGGCCCATCCACCTTCCATTCCACTTCATGTTTTGATTTCTTTGAGTATTCTAGGAGAGTTTTTGGTGCTCTATTGCGTGTTGGTGTTGATTTGTGGAGAAACTCCATTAAGGTAAACTTAATTGTATAATCATATATTGGATTGTATGCTTTCCATTTCTTTTCTTAAAAACTGTAATAGGATGATGCTTAGAGTATGTGTAACATGCTTAGGGTGAATAACTGCAATTTTAATGGTGATAATATAGAAATTTTATAAAAATTAGGTCTTGAGTTTAGGGAATGAAAAGAGAATTGTATTTCTATTATGCTAGTAATTGTTTTGAACTGTGTGGCATATTATGGGACTGTTCGGTAGCATTTTTGACAAATTTTAAGAATTAAATGACATTGTACGGATTTTTCCCAGTATCGGGAAGTTATAATAATGGAGTTTTCTGGTTTAATAATACAATATATTGCGGAAAATATCTATATAATAAAACACAAAGAAAGCTATCAAGTGGCTCTCCTTCAATCCCCCTAAAAATCAAAGGCATAGATCTAACCTCACCAAACATATTTTCCCCCCAAAAGTTTCTCCCCAAAATTCAAATTCAAATCTCCCACTCAAAACAACTCCTATATTTATTTAATTATTCTTTGTTCTCTCTCTCTCTCTTTCCCTCCTCTATTCAAAAAATTAAGAAAATAAAAAAAAAATTAAAATTTTTAAAAATTAAAAATTAAAAAACTAAAAAATTTAAAAATTTAACAACTTTAAAAATAATTCAAAAAAACCATATAATATGTTTTTTGCTCTATGTTTGCTACTTGAATTAATTTGCTAGACTTCCAAAACTATTTTATATGATCAAACGAGATGCACCGTGCCAAAGACGTGCCGTAGGCACGTGTCAACGGGCAAACCTAGTTCACAAATAAAAGACATCATTTCTAAGGTGTATATTTAAGTTAATTTAGGATGTAGAAATTTATTTAGGGTATTTTTACCCTTAAAATATAAAATATCGATTAGAACTCCTCCGATCGAGGGGTGAAATTTTGATTTAGTTGTAGAATTTGAGATTTTTTGTGTAGGCATACTTACGTGGGTTGTTTATGACGTGTGAGTAGTATCCGATGTGAATTCGGGGGTAGATAAAGTGTGTTTTGAGTTAATGGCTAATGGGTTCTATAATTTTATTAATAGGTGAAAGAAAATGAATTTTGATTGACGACTGGGTGAGCGTAGGGTGTATTCTTGTCGGTTCGTCAGGTGAGTATGATTATACTTGATAAATTTTATGTTGTGGTAAAATTTAGGGTTATCAGATGTGTATTGTGATGGATATGGCCGAGTGATGAATTAATGGAAAATACAGAATTTCAATAGTTGAAATTGTGGTTATGTGGTGTTTTTGCATGGTTGTGAAGGTTTGTGCTTTTAGTGTTAAATTTGGATTTATACATGATAAGATGATGTGATTAATGACAATGGGTATGTATGACATTCGGGTAAAGGTGATAGGTGATACTGATAGTGGTGGGTGCATATTGTGCGTGATAAATTGAGTATATAATTAATGTGCTATACAACCGTGTTTTATCAATGAATAGATCTTAATTAATGTTATTAATGGGATGCATGTTTTATTTGCTCTCTCATGGGTGTGTTTGATTGAAAGGAGTTAGTTATGTGGCTAAAGTATGGTAAAAAGAGATTTTTGTTTATCAGTGCCTACAGAATCATGGGGGTTTGGGCTAGACCTCCTAATACCTAAGATACCAGCTTGGGGTGCTATGTTATATTACCCAAACTATGTTTGGGGTGTGGTGTTATATTATCCTAGTTATCGGCTTGGGGTCCGGTATATATATTACCTAGTTTATCTGGGGTGCGGTGTATATTTCCCAAACTATGTGTGGGATGCGGTGTTATATTACCCAAGTTATCGGCTTGGGGTGCGGTGTTATATAACACAAACAATGTTTGGGGTGCAGTGTATAATACCCAAGTTTCACTTGGGGTGCGGTGTATTCCTTCGATGGTATAGGGCCAGGAGGAAGACATAGCCTTGGACATGTAAGGCTTGGATTGAGCATCGATCCGCGAGGTTTACTCGGCTATCGACTTCAGTTTGATGATTATGTGGGCACTGATCGAAAAACTAATAAAATGAGTATTATGAGGTAAAAATGAAAGTAAAGTAAGTTGTATTATAAGGTGAAAATGAAAAGTAAAGTAAGATGTATTATAAGGTAAAAAAGAAAAGTAAAGTATGTTGTATTACAAAGTGAAAATGAAAAGTAAAGTAAGATGTATTATGAGGTGAAAATGAAAAGTAAGGTAATTTGTATTAAGAGATGGAATGAAGAGTAAAGTAAATTGTACTATGAGATGAGAATGAATATTAAAGTAAAAACCAGATATAACTTGAGATTAGTTCGCCTTGGTGTCATGTCAAGGAACATCCGCTCGCTATTTCTATCGAAATGGTGGGAACTACCTACTTAGGCACGACTCCACGGTAGATCGGATGTGGTGTTATATATTTATTACCTAAGGTATCAGCTTGGGGTGTGGTGTTTTATGTTACCTTGAAGTAATGGTTAGTATATGGAAAGTGTAACACCCTAAATTTTGATTTATGTAGAGTTTGTGATTTTCGTGTTTTGCACGAATAATTTCATATGTATATTTTCTTTTATAAAAATATTTCTTTATAGCATGAACAAGAAATTGTTCTCTTTATTTTCAAAAAAGACTATTTTAAAAGCTTAATTAATTCTAGGCCTAATTATCTCTTTTTAGCCCATCTTAATTAATTAACTAATTTAATTAGTAGAGCCCACTGGTAATTGGCCCATTAGTGAGCCCATTTTACTTAATTTCTCTTTTTATTAATCCAACTTGTAGTGTAGACAAGTTTAGTGAACAACTAATTTATTCACATGAACCAACTTGTAAAAAAGGGGGTACAAGTTGGCACGTGCATGCACTAGAGTGTGCATTGTGCACTTTTGTACCTAGGCCAGATAATGCATGGGAGAGTGGGAGAGATTGGAGAGGTGGAGAGTTTGTTGTTTCATCATGGGTAGTTTTTATAACTCCCTAGTTCATCAAGACCCATGATCCCTAACCATTTGGACTCATCCTAGCCCTCCATTCAACTTCAAAATTTGTATAAATACCCCCCTACACTCTTCATTCTCACACTTAAAAATTATGAAACGAAAAGAATAGAAAGAAAGGCAATTTAGTGAGACAAAAGATTGAGTAGATTGTGAGTTCAAAAGATTGAGTGCTAGCGTGTGTTCTTCAAACCTAGAAGTGGCCGGATTTTTCAAGTAACAAGGGGGAGGCTCGGGAGCATTGCAAGCAAGGAGGAGAAGTCATTTGGCAGCTCGATCTAGGAAGAGAAGGCTTCACTTGTTCATTCTAGGAGATCCCTAGGAGTTTTATTTGATTTTCTCTCCATTAGAGGTGGGTGATTCTCATGCTTCTAATTTCGACATATTGCTAGGTTTTGAATTGATAGAATTTCTAAAGAGAAACTAAGTAATTTAGCCTTATGTTTGCCTATTTAGAGATAAAAAATTGAAGATATGAGAATGCTTCACAAATTGATTGTTAGTTGCTAAAATTGTGATTTAATGTGCTAGAATCTATCATGTTTTTGAAATATGCTGTATTGAGAAATTTGGGCTTGTGAGACGAATGATTAATTAAATGCACCATGAAAATTTGATTGTCTAATTTTAAGCAACACCAATGTAGAAAGATGAAAACTTGTATTCTAAAAATAATCTTCTGTGGAAACTTTGATTATAAATAATGTGAAAATTGTGATTCTCGTTTTCAATGTCGAAAATACATCCATGATTTACTCTAAAAAGCAACCTGGTGCAATCGAAAGCCGACCGAATTAGATTCGACAGTCGACTGTCAGGTAATAAATTTCGAATTTTAGTTACAAAACAGTCGAACTACTGTATTTTTACAGTCGACTGCCCTGATTATTTGTTTTCGAGTTTAAATCTTCACAGAATAGTCGACCGACCATATTTTAACAATTGACTGCCCTGATTATTTGTTTTCAAGCTTTAAATTTTCACAGAACAGTCGACCTACTATATTTTAACAGTCGACTGCCCTGATTATGTGTTTTCGAGCTTTAGAACCTCGCAGAACAGCCGACTGGCCATGTTTAACAGTCGACTTCCCTGAAGTTCAAATAAATTTCATGAGATAATTTTCTATAACCTTTGGCCCAGTATAAATGAGAATTTGAGACTACTTTTGAAGCAAAGAACTTATTATAAGTTGTCAGTTTAAATTGTCTTTGGATAAAGAAAAAGATAAATGCATTGCTTAAAAGAATTTTGAAATGAGACTTGGTATGAAAAAAATTGAAAGTGTGAATTTGGGTTTTAGTATTGATAAAGTAAGAATAAAATAATTTTGATTGTGACAAGTTAGAAAATGAATTCATTTGTCTTATGCATGAAATTGTACATGAAAGTGAAAGAAAATGTTGTGATGAATTATGAAAGATCTTATGAATATGAATACTCAAATGCTATGAACATGAAATGGAATTAAAAGCTGGAGGGTAGCTAAGCCTTATACCGGCATTGAATTAATACTTTTGAGAAGAGATATTAAAAAGAAAAGACCAAGTTTGGGTCGTATTGTTGAATTGATGATTAAGACCGGTATAGAGGAAATGCTGACTCTAGAGTATTGATTTAATTCATGATTCAATAACTGAGGATTAGATACATAGTGAAGATGTGATGAAAGTAAGAGAAAAATACGAGTATGAGGGCCTCGGAGCTACGGTGTGAGAGTATTCACAGGCAGTCTACACGATGCGTCGTGTCATGACGTAGATATGTCTCCAGGAGTCCGTACCGTAGGCGACGCTTGTGGGGTATTTGGGTACTGCGGGTGGTGTCATGTCCCATGACGGAGGCTAAATTGTCCACATGATGTCTACACGATCCGTCATGTCATGATGTGGGATTCCCCTCCAGGCTGTCTGGACATGAGCTCGTAACTCATAGAACATCTAGGATACTTACTGTAGTTATCGTAGTAGTTTAAGTCAAGGCGAGGGATTGAACCCTACAAGATATAGAACGATTAAGGGCTTGCCCTTAAACCTATATAGTATGGGATGCATAGAATCCGAACAAGTGTGCATTAGTGTCATGTAATATAAATAACTGCATTAAGGACTAAGTGCACAGCTCAACACGACATCAATAAGATTTTTCCTTTGTAGTTTTGTTTGTGATCAAGTTTGTAGTTTGTTTAAGTTTTGAGAATCGTTATACTGTTCGGCATAGAGAGGATAGCCATATATAATATTTCATCGGTTGTAACCAACTGACGTGCCCACAGTTTCTATGCAGGATAAAGTGATTAACAAGGCTAAAGTTTGCATGCTTCTTAAAGAATGATTCATGTGTTGTACATTTCTATTCATGTAATTTGTTGTAAATTGCTTCCGCTGTAAATATGTAATGTAAATGTAACTCTGATGTAATAAAGTTTTTAATTCATTATAAAATTGTACGAAGAGAAGTGTAAATATCCTGTGGAACCTCGAATTCAGTCTGTTTTTTGAATTCGGGGTGTTACAGAGGGGTATCAGAGCCATGCTTCCAAGTAGTACAAATTTATAAGGAACGACACCCTAAGAGTGGATATGAGAGCGTGTGTTGAGTCTAGAGATTTAAATATAAGTCACTTACATTTGTGTTGCTTAAGATTTATGCTTCTTCTTCTCCCTTTTCTAAGATGGCGGACCACTTCGACCCAGCTGGCGATGATGACTGGCACATAGTTGAGGAGGATTACTACCCTGAGCAAGCTGATTCCTGTTGATTCTTGATTTTGATGATTACAACACACTGCAACATGTATCTATGCTATACTTTATAATTGTAGGTTGTATACACAAAGGCCTCATTACTATACAGCTGAACAAATGTACAAGCACACGCTCTGGATAAAGACAATGGCTTCACTCAAGACTCAAGCCAAGACTTATGCTTAAAGTGTCATATATTGTTATGTCTTGTAAACAAATGTAATATTTTGCTTTATTTGAGTCTTAGAATGACGTACAGCCTTGTCACACACACATACACTCACATATAACTCTTTTAAATGTGTGATTTTTTCAAAACCAAAAGTCAAAACAGCTTGAACTAGATCAGCTGTTGTGTACCAGTCGACTGCTACTTGCTCCAGTCGACTGAGCTGGTACAAAACTGCCTAATCTTATTCAAACTCTGACCAGTCGACTCATCATGGCAACCCAGTCGACTGTTCAAGTGCGTTTGACAGTTTTCTGTTTTTAAAATTGTTTTTTTTTTAATTCAAATCTTTTCAGATCCGTTGGTTGACAGTTGGAATAACTGATTCCCAACATCCAGTGAATCTATCTCTATAAATAGAGGTTAGACTCCACTGTTAAAAACTCTCATACTCCAAGCATTCTTTTTGAGATCTTAAGTTTTACACTTTCCAAGAGAAAAAAAGCTGTCAAATCACTAAGTCTTGGTTCTCTGTTTTCAGTCCAGTATACATCTAATTTCGTTCTGGACTGAATATAGAAGTCAACCATTTAGCCACGTACTATATCACAATCATAAACAAGGCTATAGGTTGATTGTAAACAATTTTTATTGTTTTCTTTTCTTCTCGGTTGGAGAGTAGGACTCTAGGGTGTAGAGTCAGGTTTGTCACTCTTGGTGGAAGAGTGGGTTGCTTTTTCTGGTTGAGAGAAAGGACTACGGGTTAGACAAGGTTGTTGTCTGAACGGCGTAGAGTATTCTTGTAAACTTTTTCAAGAATAGTGGAAATCTCAAGTGGGTTGCTTGGGGACTGGATGTAGGTCGGGAGGACTGAATCAGGATACATCGTGTGCACTCTGTGGTTGTATCTCTCTAACTTGCATTTATATTTTCTCATGTTTGTGTTGTTTCTGTGAAACTTGTCTGGACAGTCGACTGAGTACTTTATAAGTCGACTGGTCAGACTCGTATACTCTGATAGTTTTCTGGTTGTTAAGTCGACTGTCTTAACTCTGAGTCGACTTCACAGATTTGTTTGAATTAACTTTTATTTGGTTAATTCAGTCGACTGGTTCACTCTTTAAGTCAACTGCACAGAAGAAAATTCTTTACTCCGCAATTTAATTTTTATAAATACTATTCACCCCCCCTCTAGTGTTTGTTGTCTCGCCTACAGGATCCAACAATTCCGATAAGGAAGATCCAGAAGAATTCGAAGAGGAATGGCCTGAGTCTCGAGAGATCACTCCACCTCCGGATTCATCTGATGATTCATCGAATGAGGGAAAACCAGTTCCGAGTAGTCTCATTGTGTCTCTTCAGAGCCAGGTAAAGACTGAGAGGGAGAGAGCGGAGCTGCTGTAGGCACAGTGTGCGAAGTGCAAGGAGAGCATTGCAACTCTCAGTCATCGTATTTGGGAACTCGAGAAGAGGAAAAACATGTACGGTGTACTGAAGGAAGAAGTGGCGAAACTACGGGAAGAGCTTTGAGAAGCCAAGAGGAACCGTAGGAACTAGACTGTTGTATCTTCTTACTACTTTCATTTAATGTCAAAAATGTTTTAAATTCGAATGTATGAAGTTTGTAATTCAATGAAATGAAATGTTGATTTAAATTCATGTTTTCTACTTCGAATTTAATGGATCTTTTGCATCAGAATATGACCGGAAGAAGAGCTAGAAGCGGAGAAGGTCTAGACTTGGAAATGGAATTGGCGAGGGTCTATTAAACACTCAATGCCATTGCCATGAATCAAAACCAAAGGAGGGTGCCTGTGAATCCAGTACCCGAAGCAATCAAACTCGTGGAACATTCAAGATGATGAAACCACCCGTACTTGAGAGGGAGTCAGACCCTGACACGCCTGACAACTGGATCCGACAGGTTGAGACTATCTTTGAAGTCTTGGAGACTCCGGAGGGCAGCAAGGTGAAGTTGGCTGCACAGCAGTTCGAGAAGGATGCAGCTGTGTGGTAGTAGTCGATGAAGCGGGCGATAGGAGATATTGTTCTTGGCTGGGAGAAATTCTTGGAGGAGTTTCGCAGTCATTATTTTCCATCAGATGTCCAGGAGAAGAAGGCCATGGAATTTTTGGCGCTGCAGCAGGGCAGTATGTCGGTTAGGGAGTATGAGACAAGGTTCACTCAACTCTCGAGGTATGTACCCGAACTGGTGATGGATGAGGCAAAGAAGGCTCAAAAGTTTGAGTATGGTTTGAGGCTAAGTCTGAGATCCAGGATGATATCCCTCGGTATTAGGAGGTTGGACAAGTTGGTCAAACGAGCTGCAACCACTAAGGTGGATATGGAACAGTTCCACGCTGTTCAGAATCGAAGAAACAGCTAGAATGTTGGGAAGAGCTCCTAGAATCTAGCAATTTTAGGGGACAGCCATCAGCTTAAAGGTTCAAGCATACGAGAGCGAATGCTGTCAACATAGCTGGAAAACACGGAAATGATTGGGTAAGACCTCCGGTGGTGACTTGCTTCAACTGTGGTGAGACGGGACATTACAAATCTCAATGCCCCAAGCCGCAAAATGTCACCCGTAGTGGACCAACGCAGCAAGTTAGGAAGAAGCCGTACCAGTAGGGACGAGTATTTGCCTTGACTGAAGCTGACGCTGATAAGGTGGATCACGTCATCACTAGTATGAGGGAGGATGTTTAGGAGTGTTTTTTGTTGTTTCTCTTTTCATGGCTTTATATAGTGAACTGCTATGTAACGAGTGTGTGTTATGTAAGAGGAGAACTTATTTTGAATGGAAAGAAAGCTGTTGTTTTGTTTGAAACTGGGTCCTCTCACACTTTTGTATAACCTAAGTTTGCTAAAGTTTTGGGAGTTGAACCGAAAGTCCTTCCAGGCAAGGTCTTAGCAGTAGCTACCCGTTAGGGAAGACTTCAACCACTGATCGGTACTATGCGGACTGCGAGATCGATCTAAATGTCTTGGGAGTCGATGTTATCATTGATATTGATTGGATATCGCTGTACAGTGCAAGCATCGAGTGCAAGACCAAGAAAGTAACAGTGAAGGCTCCAGGTGATCCTGAAGTTACTTTCCAAGGGAAGAAGAGATGTTTTGGGCTGGTGGAAGCTATCAGCCAGAAGGTGATTCCTGTAGAGGTGCAGCAAATTCCTGTGGTTCGGGATTATCCGAGTGTGTTCTTAGAAAATTTGCATGGGTTACCCCCGCATCGTGATGTAGAGTTCAGCATCACTATTCAACCAGGGATTGCACCCATTTCCAAGGTATCGTATAGGATGGAGCAAGTGGAGCAGGATGAGATCAAATGGCAGATTAAGGAACTGTTGGAGAAAGGCTTTTATTCAACCGAGTGTGTCGCCTTAGGGAGCACCAGTGCTGTTAGTAAAGAAGAACGATGGTTCGATGAGGATGTGCATCGATTACCGAAAGCTGAATAAGGTCACTGTTCAGAATAAGTATCCTATTCACCGAATTGACGACCTGTTCAATCGTCTACAAAGAGCAACTATTTTCTCCAAAATACATCTTCGATCAGGATACCATCAGGTTCGAGTGAAGACTGAACATGTGCATAAGACTGCATTCAGAACTCGACAAGGGCATTACGAATTCTTAGTTATGCCATTTGGAGTGACGAATGCACCTGCAATCTTCATGGATATGATGAACAGAGTTCTGAGGCTATTTATTGATTCTTTCGTCGTGGTGTTTATCGACGATATCCCTGTGTACTCCAAGTTGGAGGAGAAACACACAAAGCATCTGGCAGCAGTTTTGAAGAAGCTCCAAGAGCATGGGCTGTATGCCAAGTTGTCCAAGTGCGATATCTGGAAATCTGAGGTGGCATTCCTAGGTCATATTCTTTCAAAGGAGGGAGTGGCAACTGACCCACAGAAGATAGATGCGGTGAAGGATTGGGCAAGGCCTACTACAGTAAAGGAAATTAGGAGTTTCCTTGGTTAACTAGATACTACAAGAAGTTCATTTAGGGCTATGCTCAGATAGCCATGCCGCTCACTGGTCTGACCAAGAAGAATGTGAACTTCAAGTGGAATGAGTAATGCGAAGCAAGCTTTCAGGAGTTGAAAGAGAGGCTGAATACTGCTACCATTTTAGCTTTGCCTAGAGCAGGTGTTGAGTATGATGTCTACAGCGATGGTTCACATCGTGGGCTTGGTTGTGTCTTAATGCAAGAAGGAAAAGTGTTCGCTTATGGGTCTAGGAAACTAAGACCGCATGAGAAGAATTATCCGACTCATGATCTGGAGGTGGCTACGATCATCTTCACCTTAAAGCAGTGGAGACATTACGTGTATGGTGGGAAGCTGAACATGTACACGGACCACAAAAGCTTGAAGTACATCTATCAGCAGAAGGACCTGAATCTGAGGCAAAGGAGATGGATGGAAGTACTTGAGGACATTCGTCCTAAGATTAAGTATCATCCTGGGAAGGCTAATATTGTTGTTGATGCACTTAGCCGTAAGAGCAGCCTGGCTAGTTTGATTACAACTCAGAGACATCTTGCAGAGGAGTTGGATCAGGCTAATATTGAAGTTGTTCTGTAAGGCTTGGGATCATCTTTAGCTCAGTTGAGGCTTCAACCAACGCTGAATGAAAAGATTATAGCAAGTCAGAAGGAAGATGCAGAAATTCAGAAGATGAAGGAGCAGGTTGGTGCTGGCAAGTTGTTTGAGTTTTAGATCAGGGATGAAGTGCTGTGGTTTGGAGAGAGGCTGCATGTTCCGGATCAAGAAAAGTTGCGGGAGAGCATTCCTTAGGAGGCACATGCTACTCTTTTGTCTGTACATCCTGGGAGTACCAAGATGTATAGGAACATTAAGCAACATTTCTGGTGGTCAGGTCTGAAGGGGGATGTGGCCAAGTTTGTGTCTAGGTGTGAGATCTGTCAGCAGGTCAAAGCCGAGAATCAGAAACCCGGAGGTCTATTGCAACTGTTATCTATTCCAGAATGTAAGTGGGATAACATCAGTATGGATTTCATCATGGGCTTTTCCAAGAGTTCAAAGGGCAATGATGTGATTTGGTTCATAGTCGATTGACTAACCAAGTCCGCTCACTTCTTGGCAATGAAACTCACTTCGTCGATGGACAAGTTGGTCGAGCTGTATGTTGGAGAGATCGTCAAGCTTCATGGTGTTCCGTTAAACATTGTGTCTGATCGAGATGCACGGTTTACTTCGCATTTCTAGAGGAGTCTTTAGACAGCTCTAGGTACTAAGACGGATTTCAACATTGCTTTTCATCCGCAGACCGATGGACAGACCGAGAGAGTCAACCGTATTCTTGAGAATATGCTTCGTTGTTTTGTTCTAGACTTTGGAGGCAGTTGGGAAAATCATTTAGCTCTGGTGGAGTTTGCCTACAACAACAGTTTTCAGACTAGTATTGGGATGGCGCCGTATGGCAGGAAGTGCAGAACACCTGTCTGTTGGTTCGAAGTTGGGGAGCAGCAGATATTTGGGCCTGAGATTGTGCAGAAGACCTCTGAAAAGATCGATCTGATCAGAAAGAGGTTGGTGGATGCCTAGAGTAGGCAGAAGAGCTATGCAGACAATCGGGGGAGGGACCTTGAGTTTGAGGTTGGTGACTTTGTCTTTCTGAAGGTTTCACCTAGTAAGGGTGTGATTCGCTTCGGCATAGGTGGGAAGTTAGCCCTGAGGTTCATAGGTCCGCACAAGATATTGAAGCTGATAGGGAAAACTGCTTACCGGTTGGAGTTGCCGAAAGAGTTATCTCAGGTTCACAATGTCTTCCATATGTCTATGCTGAGAGGGTACATTCCAGATCCTAGTCACAATCTGCCCGAAGTACCGGAGGGTTTGCAATTTGATCTGAGTTATATTGAGCTTCCGGCTGAGATTTTCAATCGTCGGGAGAGAGTCTTGAGGAACAAGACGATACCGATGGTCAAAGTAGTCTGGAGAAACTAGTTGGTTGAAGAGGCTACTTGGGAATCTGAGGAGAGGATGATGAAAAATCATCCTGAGCTCTTTTTGTGATTTGTATCTTCTTTTCTTTCCTTTTCTTATATCTCTATTGTATTCCTGTTTCCTCACTCTTTAAGTGTAGTTCCGTGGACGGAACTATACTAAGGAGGGAGTGTTGTAACACCCTAAATTTCTATTTATGTAGAGTTTGTGATTTTGAGTGTTTTGAACGTATAATTTCATATGTATATTTTCTTTTATAAAAATATTTCTTTATAGCATGAACAAGAAATTGTTCTTTATTTTCCAAAAAGACTATTTTAAAGCTTAATTAAATTCTAGGCCTAATTGTCGCTTTTTAGACCATCTTAAATAATTAATTAATTTAATTATTAGAGCCCATGGTTAATTGGCCCATTAGTGAGCCCATTTAACTTAATTTCTCTTTTTATTAATCCAACTTGTAGTGTAGATAAGTTTAGTGAACAATTAATTTATTCACATGAACCAACTTGTAAAAAGGGGGTACTAGTTGGCATGTGCATGCACTAGAGTGTGCATTGTGCACTTTTGTACCTAGGCCGGATAATGCATGGGAGAGTGGGAGAGATGGGAGAGGTAGAGAGTTGGTTGTTTCATCGTGGGTGGTTTTTATAACTCCCTAGTTCATCTAGACCCTTGATCCCTAACCATTTGGACTCATCCTAGCCCTCCATTCACCCTCAAAATTTGTATAAATACCCCCCTACACTCTTCATTCTCACACTTAAAAATTTTGAAAAGAAAAGAATAGAAAGAAAGAAAGAAAGGCAATTTAGTGAGACAAAAAATTGAGTAGATTGTGAGTTCAAAAGATTGATTGCTAGCGTGTGTTCTTCAACCCTAGAAGTGGCCGGATTTTTCAAGGAACAAGGGGGGGGGGGGGGGGGGGGGGGGGGGGGGCTCGGGTTGCATTGCAAGCAAGGAGGAGAAGTCATTTGGCAGCTCGATCTAGGAGGAGAAGGCTTCACTTGTTCATTCTAGGAGATCCCTAGGAGTTTTATTTGATTTTCTCTCCATTAGCGGTGGGTAATTCTCTTGCTTCTAATTTAGACATCATGCTAGGGTTTGTATTGATAGAATTTCTAAAGAGAAACTAAGTAATTTAGCCTCATGTTTGCCTATTTAGAGATGAAAAATTGTAGATATGAGAATGCTTCACCAATTGATTGTTAGTTGCTAAAATTGTGATTTAATGTACTAGATTCTATCATGTTTTTGAAATATGCTTTATTGAGAAATTTGGGCTTGTGAGACGAATGATTGATTAAATGCACCATAAAAATTTGATTGTCTAATTTTAAGCAACACCAATGTAGATAGATGAAAACTTGTATTCTAAAAATAATCTTTTGTGGAAACTTTGATTATAAATAATATGAAAATTGTGATTCTTGTTTTCAATGTCGAAAATACATCCATGATTTACTCTAAATAGCAACCTGGTGCAATCGACAGTCGAACGAATTAGTGTCTACAGTCGACTGTCAGGTAATAAATTTTTAACTTTAGTTACAGAACAGTCGACCTACTGTATTTTTACAGTCGACTGCCCTGATTATTTGTTTTCGAGTCTGAATCTTCTCTGAACAGTCGACCGACCATATTTTAATAGTTGACTGCCCTGATTATTTATTTTTGAGTTGAAAATCTTCACAGAACAGTCGACATAATGTATTTTAACAGTCGACTGCCCTGATTTTGTGTTTTCGAGCTTTAGAACCTCGCAGAACAGCCGACTGGCCAAGTTTAACAGTCGACTTCCCTGAAGTTCAAATAAATTTCATGAGATAATTTTCTATAACCTTTGGCCCAGTATAAATGAGAATTTGAGACTACTTTTGCAAGAAAAAACTTATTATAAGTTGTCAGTTTAAATTGTCTTTGGATAAAGAAAAAGATAAATGCATTGCTTAAAAGCATTTTGAAATGAGACTTGGTATGAAAAAAATTGAAATGTGAATTTGGGTTTTAGTATTGATAAAGTGAGAATAAAAGAATTTTGAATGTGACAAGTTAGAAAATGAATTCATTTGGCTTATGCATGAAATTGTACATGAAAGTGAAATAAAATGTCGTGATGAATTATGAAAGATCTTATGAATATGAATACTAAAATGCTATGAACATGAAATTGAATTAAAAGCTAGAGGGTAGCTAAGCCTTATACCGACATTGAATTAATACTTTTGAGAAGGGTTATTGAAAAGAAAAGACCAAGTTTGGGTCGTATTGTTGAATTGATGATATAGAGGAAATGCTGACTCTAGAGTATTGATTTTATTCTTGATTCAATAACTAAGGATTAGATACATAGTGAAGATGTGATGAAAGTAAGAAAAAAACACGAGTATGAGGCCCTCGGAGCTAAGGTGTGAGAGTATTCACAGGTTGTCTACACGATGCGTCGTGTCATGACGTGGATACGTCTCCAGGAGTCCATACCGCAGGCGACGCTTGTGGGGTGTTTGGTGATTGCGGGTGGTGTCATGTCCCATGACGGAGGTTGAATTTTCCATAGGCTCCTACATGATGCGTCGTGTCATGACGCGGGATTCCCTTCCAGGCTGTTTGGACATGAGCTTGCAACTTATAGAACATCTAGGATAGTTACTGTAGTTACCGTAGTAGTTAAGTCATGGCGAGGGATTGAACTCTACAAGATGAAGAACGATTAAGGGCTTGCCCTCGGACCTAGTAGTATGAGATGCATAGAATCTGAACAACTGCGCATTAGTGTCATGTAATATAAATAACTGCATTAAGGACTAAGTGCACAGCACAACACGACATCAATAGGATAGTCCCTTTTATATTTTGTTTGTGATCAAATTTGTGGTTTGTTTAAGTATTTGAGAATCGTTATACTGTTCGGCATAGAGAGGATAGCCGTGTATAATATTTCGTCGGTTGTAAGCAACTGACGTGCCCACAGTTTCTATGTAGGATAAAGTGATTAACAAGACTAAAGTTTGCATGCTGCTTAAAGAATGATTCAAGTGTTGTACATTTCCATTCATGTAATTTGTTGTAAATTTCTTCTGCTGTAAATATGTAATGTAAATGTAACTCTGATGTAATAAAGTTTTTAATTCCTTGTAAAATAGTATGAAGAGAAGTGTAAAGATCTTGTGGAACTTCGAATTCAGTCTGTTTTTGGAATTCGGGGTGTTACAGAAAGTATATGGTGAGAGTAAGTATAGTGATGTAATGCAAGTTTCTTTACCTTGGTGTCATGTCAAGGAACTTGCGCCCACTATTTCTATGGAAATGGTGGGAACTACCTGCCTAGGCACGACTCCACTGTAGATCGGGTATGGTGTTGAATGGTAAATTTGTTACAGACTAGTGATTACATCTTATGTATTAACAGGTTCTCTTTTATTACATTTTCATGCTTAATTTCAGGATATATTCATTTGTAATCATGTTAGTATGTTCTTTCAAATGCTTTTATTTGATTTTCTTTTGTAACTAACCTAGTAGATTATGCTCACACCAGTATTGGCTGACCACTATTACTTTTGGGGTTCAGTGGAGTCCCTCTCTGAGGGTGGACGTCCTTAGACTACCCTTTTTGCAGGAATTGAGTATCAGCGAGGTGAGATACCTTGGATTCCTTAGTTTTTGTAGTTTTACTTTGTTCAGTAGTAGGGTTGGTGGATTATATATCAGTTATATACTTTTATTATTTTAAGTTATGTATATTACACAAATTTTGTATTTTGGAAGTCGATGTATGTATCAGTATGGGATGTGAAAACCCTCACCCACCTTGTTGTCGATCATTGGGTTGTGTGTGTGGTTTTTCTAAATGTTTATTCTGATTTTTAAGACAAATTTCGATTTTTGTTTCATATCTTATTTTACATGATGATATTTACCCCCAGAGCCCAATATATATGATGTCTGTGTTATGTTGCTTGTTTTGGCCTGGGGAGGAGATAAATATATATATTGCCTGTGTTGTGATATTCTCAATTATTTGCAGAATTCCGTGAGGAATTTCTAAAATAGGGCTAATATTTGAGGGGAGACTCTGCCCAAATTTTAAATTAAATCCACTTAGACTGTTTTAGTTAGAAAGTATGAAAAAAATGGGGTTGTTACAGAGTGACAAATATATCAGAGTCATGGAAGCTCTTTGACCTCAATGCAAGAATGATTCATCTTCCGGGAACAAAGGAAAGAAGCAAGGATGGACGGAGGAAATTTCAGAAAGACAGTGCAGGTCAACACTGTCCACCTCTAGCACCACGCTTCGATAAATTCACACCCCTCATTGCAAGTGTGTCAGCCATCCTTATGGAAGTTGAGAACGACAAAATAATTTGCCATCCCCTCAAGATTTCAACGTCTTGCAAGAGAAGAGACAGGAATAAGTGGTGTGCATTTCATAGTGACCATGGACACACTACCGACAACTCCCGAGTCCTCAAAGAAGAACCTGAAGGCCTGATTTGCCGGGGCTATTTCTCTCAATTTGTCCAAAAAAAAACAATAACGCCGAAACACCTCCAGCAGGGGAGGCTAATAAGCCTCAAGAGAGGCCCTCTAAATCACATGATGCAGAACACATGACCATTCTCTACTACATTTATGGAGGCTCGATGGTGGGAGATTCCAACTCCTCCAACAAAGCTTTTGTCAGGGAAGTAAAATCAGTACAAAACATCCCACCTGCCAAGAGCACCGAGGTCTCGATATCTTTCGACGATAAAGACTTAGAAGGTGTTCGAACACCTTACTGCGATGCATGCATGGTGAATCATGAGGTACGCTAGATCCTGGTAGACAATAGAAGCTCAGTAAACATCATTTTCATGAACACTTTCAATGGTCTAAAACTCTCCCCTAGACCGACTCAAGCCAGCTGGTTATACACTCCACGGATTCTCCGGTGTACCTGTTCAAGTATATGGAATCATCACACTCGATGTGACAGCAGGAAAAGCCCCCGATACAGGAACGGAAGTACTGGACTTTAGGGTAGTCGATGTGAAACCCGTATACAACACAATATTCGGCTGTCCCGACCTAGTGGCCATTCATGCAGTTGCTTTTGCCTACCACATGAAAATGAAGTTCCCAAAAATAGCAGGCATATGCCAAGCGGTATGGAGCCAATAGGCATGAGCATGCTACCCCGCCAGGTTATCCCCCTCGACGCCATAGAGCTACCACCAGAAAGCAGTCACGGTAAATCCAAGCATAAACAAGCTTGAAGCTACTGGACTACAGAATCCTCCCAAGAACTTCCAAACTGTCTAATCATCTCCAACCAAGTCCAAATTCGTCCTCGTCAGAACACTACGACATACTTGAATCCCCCACCCAAAGACACTCCGCTCATTCAACAGAAGAAATAGCCAAATCTGAAGATCTTCCATTCTCTATGTAAGACAATGGGAGGATCATTCCAAAACATGCAAGTCCAGGCAAGGTCTATCAAGTTGTTTGCCTAATGGCTCATCAACTTGAAGATCCGTAGGGCAAGGAGATATCAGTAAGGACTTGGAAAGTAGAACACCGTATGAAGTTAAACAAGGACGTTTAAATTGTCCTCTCTTAGTAGTTGTATCAAATTTTCTCAATTTTTAATAAAGGCCAGCCATTAGAGCAGTTATTTAGTTTTACTTTTCAATAAAAACCGCTTTCACTACCGGCCAACTGCCAAAGACGATAAATCACAGGACAAGCCACAGGAGGGAATGCTCCAAGTCTTCCCTACCACCTTCACCAGAGCAAGCTCCAATTTCATCCACATAACATGCTGCGTAAACAGACAAGTCCAAACTCTGTCAAGCACAGTGTATTGCAAAGGAAAGCAGACTCGACACTCCAAAAACATCATTCGGTGCACACGACTACTTGTTCAGCACAAAGAAGAACGAAATTACTTCAAAATCATACAAACACAAATGAATTCACTTCAAATATCAAGAAGGCTTGGAGCAAGTTCCAACAACAACACATTTACTCCAAACAACGAGTTCAATGTTCTGCTCTTCACGCAAACTCTGCCAACTATAACACCCCATAAATTAAAAAGGTATTATTTTGAATTATTTAAAAATATTAAATTGATTTATTTGAATAATTTGACTGTTTTTCCCAAATTAAAGTTTTTGCACGTGCCGTGCAATGTTAGGGAAATTTAAATTCTTGGAATTTTTTTGTCAATAATTATTTCCTCTCATTAATTTCTATTATTTTCATTTTCAAATTTAATTGGATGAAGATGATTTTTTTTTGAATACATATTGAAAATATTGACTTGTGATGAAAGAAATTATTTTTTTGCCATAATAAAGCCCAAATATTTGGATTAAAATATTTTATTCTGAATAAAGGGGATGACCAACAGTAGGAAATCAGAGGATAAGTTTAAATATTTTATTTGATTGATTTATATAAGGAAAATAATCTATTTTGATTGTGTGAATAAATAAATGTGCAAATATTGGATCCTTGAGGACCTTGTTGCAAAATTGCTCATGAAACCCCTAATTTCATTCCCGGCCTGTATATATAGAGGCGGTAAGGGGTGTGGGATGTTTTTTCTTGTATTTTTGGTGATTTGGTGTCTTGGAGATTGAAGGAAAAATCGCTCAAGAAGGAGAAGGGCTACATGCTTTGTTAGTCTTCTTCAAAGAGGTGGGTGTTTCTTCAACTCTCTTGATTTGTTATATTTTTCATGGATTATTTAGTGTAGCGCCCTGAATTTCATAATAAGAAATATGAGAAAAAATCCATAATCTTTATGTCAACGTAAACTAAACACAACATAAAATACGAGGAAATTTAAACTTTCTTTACAACAGTTTTTTTTACAATGCACAGCGGAAATTTAATACACATTTAATACAACTCATTTAAAAATTTAAAACTCCAGTCTTCTAAAAATCCAATCTTGCAAAACTGTTAAGAACTATGGGTACGTCAGTTGAATGCAACTGACACAATACTGATAAAAGCAGCGACCCTCCAAAGTCTCACAATCACATACTTGTTGCACAAAATAAAATAACAATAAAAGAATCACAAATCAACAGTAAATATTGAAATTTGCAAGAATAAATTATGCGACAAGAAAACATCGAAATACACCAGACAAGGTTCAAGGAAAACACAAGTGCCTATGATGCTTACTAATGCATTATTGTTCGGATTCTATGCCGCCCATACAACATATGTCCGAAGGCAAGCCCTTAGCGTTCACCACATTTCAGGGTTCAATCCCACACGCTGTGCAACCTACAACCATGATCACTACGAGATTTTAGAGATTTTGCAAGTATTGGCTCTCACCCTAGAATACTGGAGGTCACTCTACCCACAGATCATCCTGGAGCCTCTTTTTCTCACGTCCGGGAATTATTAGAGAATACCTCACTCCGCAGATCAACCTGGAGACCTCATTGCACAAACATCCCATGAGCTTCTCACTCATCTCGGAATACTAGAGATCAATCCCACTCTACAGAACATCTTGGGGCCTCACTCATCCCGCGTCTTGGAATACTGGGGAATATCTCACTACGCAGAACATCCTGGAGCCCTCATATTCACATTTTTTATTGTTTCATCATATCTCCAACTAGTGCACGTCTTTATGTTAAAATAAGGGTAACCTGAGCCACCTAGAGCTAGCTTACCCTACCGGACTCAACTCCAAAAAATAGGAACACTAACCCCCTTGGTTAAAACCTACGATCAAATAATTCACTGCCAGTAATCTAGGTCCTGCTCAGCCTCTAGTGCTCACAACACAAAATACCTCAACCACATCTTTCTAGGGTTCTCATAATAACCCTAATTTCCAAATAAGAACCACCACATGGTTCAATTATCAAAAGATCTTTCTTTTATGCTTTTCTGGAAATAACACTTTTCCATTATATCACAATCATAATCAAACCTCAATTCAGATCATCTCATACCAAATATTAAACATTTATTTATCCACAACATCTCTACCATATCTCATTCCTCATTTAATAGGCAATTTGCTTCCATAAAGATCCATTCATTTATAGAAACAAAACAAATTTATTATACATCTTTATTTCCAATTTAAAATACTCCTTTCTATATTTGAAAATACAATCAATTGTCTGGAGTTTTAGTCAATCAAAACTAAACAATGATTCTCTATAAACTCTGGGAATTATCTCTAAAATCTGAAACTTTCGTCTCTTAAAAACTGAAAAATAACTTTAAAATTTGAAACTTCGATGTTCAAAACTGAACAATCAACAAAACTGAGAATTATATTCATCTAAAATATAAGTTTGCAACACTTGAACTTGCATCTGAAATACATAAAATCTGAAAACTTGTTTTCTCAAAATATGAAATTTATATGTTCTCAATCTTGAGAACAACTCACCCAAAACTGAAACATAAAATTTATAAATTTAAGCTTATATCCCATCTATAACCATAGATCATAAACCATAATTTTATAATCCAATTATATAAAGATTTAAACACTATTTCATCAAAATCTGAAACTATAATTTAAAGAAAATCTGAAATTTTGCATCTTCAAGACTTGTTCTTAAAAAAAAATAAACTTCACACAAATATTAGAATTCATATATATATATATATATATATATCTGAAACTATAATTTAAAGAAAATCTGAAATTTTGCATCTTCAAGACTTGATCTTTAAAAAAAATAAACTTCACACAAATATTAGAATTCATATATATATATATATATATATATATATATATATATATATATATATATATATATATATATATATACCTGCTTCCCAAGAGCGTCCCCCCAAGACCCTACACAAAGCCAAACCTGAGCCCCATCTAGCACAACTGAACCCTTCAAAAATAGTAACCCTCTGTCTGCATAGTGCTTGGTTTGCACTGTGCAAACTCGGGGGTTGCTCAACCCCAACCCTTGATTGTTAAAACTCGATTCTTTGGGCATTTATGCATGCTATATTCAACCACAATCAACTTGGATTTAATATATATAAATTTTAACACATTTAAATAACAAATAATCTCGAAAATTTCATCTTTATAGCAACTACACAAGCCTCTTTAGATCAATATTAAGATCTAAACAATAATTACGTTATGCTCACATAAAAATATTAATCTTTTCATACCCGAACATGGTATAGTAATCACTAATCAATTATCATGTCCAACTCACATAAAAATCGATTTATTTCTTCATAGTTTCAATCAAACATTTCATATAAATCATCTCTACAATTTATTTCAAAGTAAACACCACATTCATGCTATATACAATTATAGATCTAACAATAGATTTTCAAGCATGATACTACAACGTTCAAGATCAATAATAACATAATAGAGAGGTAAGTAACACCCACCTCTTGAAGAATTCGAAAGCAAACACTAGAAGCACTTCTCCTCCTTATGCAAAAGCTCTCTCCAAGACTCCAAAAAATCACCTGAAAGCAAAAGTAAAAAGTGGACGACACCTACTATTCCTCTCTCTAACATATGGTCGGGGTTTTGGATTAGGGTTTCGTAAGAAAAATTTACAAATAAATCCTCAAAGATCCCAAGTTTTATAAATTAGATTATTTAGCAAATCAATTACATATTTTCCATATATAATCAAATCAAATTTGTCCATGATATTAGCCTATAATCACTCACACGTAGCTTGCCCGAAATCAAGAAATTTTGAAAATTTAAAATTTAATTTTTGGGCTCTTTTTATGGCCCGAAACGATTTCTTTTAAAAAATTTCATTTTGTCAAAACAATTCCAAAAGTAGTTCTCCTCATTCAAAATATATTCAAAAATAACAAATATTGTAATTTAATGAGAAGAAATAGTTTTGATAGGAAAATTTTAGAACTTGGATTTCAAAATATTTGTACACGTTTTGCACATGCAAAAACAGTAGTTTCATAAATATGTCAAAATAGTCAAATATATAAATTAAACATTATTAAATGATTTAAAATTATACATTTCATTTTTTGGGGGTGCTACAATTAGTTATCTTGCTAAAGATTTTATTGGGGATCTATGGATGTGTATAGTATGTATTTATTATTTTGCCATGAGATGAATTGTTGAGACGATTAATATATGAAGTTTAGTTTTTGTTATGAAGAAAAAATTGAATCTTTATATGTTTTGAACATGAATGATTGAATCTTGAATATTATGACTTTAGGGTATGAAAGATTGAATTTTTGACCCATAGAGTTGATTGAATGATCATGCATATTGCTGTAATTGATTAGAACTTGATAGTTTGAACTAAAAATTTATGTTTGATTGATATATACTGATGAAACCTTTTAAGTGTATTCACTGTTTAATGCATAATTTTTTAATAAATCGAATTCTAGTTGATTGGTACATGATATCAGGTGTCTATGGGTCAAAGAATCGAAGTGTAAACACCCAAAGAGCTCGAGGGTTAGGGTTGCACAGAACCCGGGTTTGTTTAGTGCACCCGAGCACTGTGCAGACCCAAGTCCGCACTTTTTTTGGGTTTCGGCCTGCATTTGGCTCGGGTTTGGGGTGTTTTTGTGTGGGGTTTGTGTGTGTTAGGGTTTGAGATGATCCCTAATACATATATATATATATATATATATATATATATATATGAAAACCTTGTGAATGGTGAGAAGTTTTGTGGATTTTAAAATTAATATTCGAAGAGAAAAGTTCAGATTTTGTGTATGTCTGAGTTCCAACTTCGTGTGATGCAATCCTATATTTTAAATGAGTATAACTCTCAGTTTTGAAGAGTTTAATGTCCAGTTTTGAATAATATATTATCAGATTTTAAAGTAGTTGTTTTCATATTTTAAGAGGTGGAAGTTTTAGATTTTTGAACTATGAAGTTTCAGATTTTGAGGGATAAATCCCTGAATCTATAGTGGGTTGTTTTCATTTTAAAATTGATTAAAGTCCCAGAATTTATATTATGTTTCATATATTAAAGAAATAGTGAGAATTGAATTAAAGATGTATGACTGTATTGATTTTGTTTCTATAAATGAAAGTATCAATTATGGAAGTTGATGTCCATGTATTTGAGAAGCAAGATGTCGTGGAAATCTTTTCTTTACTGAAAATCTTATATTTGATAAGATGATTTAATTTGGGGATTGATTTATAAATTCGAGTTTTGTCGAAAGGTGATATATTTTGAAAATGGGTAAAAGAATGAATATTTGATTAATGAACCAAGTGGTGGTTTTATTTGAGAATCAGGGTTATTATAAAGAACCCTAGAGGAGGTTAGTGTTGGATTGTGAGCTCTAGAGGCTGAGCAAGACCCTAAAACACCGGCATTTGAGATTATGTGTTTTGGAAATTAGCTAGTGTCTGAGTGTTTCTGGTCGGTTGAGTTTTTGGTAGGGTGATCTAGCTCTAGGAGGCTGTGGTTATCTATGTTTGAACTTAAGGACATCAACTAGTTGGAGATTGTGATGAAGTAAGAACAAACATGGGTAAGGGGGTCTCATATGATCTACGGTGTGAGATAGTCTAGGAATTATCGAGGTGTGAAGTCTCCAGGTCACCTGTAGTGTGGAATTTATCTTCGGAATTATCGGGTTGAGGCAATGCTCATAGGATGTTTGTGTGATGAGGTGTCACAATGACTTGCGTGTGAGACGATCCCAGGAATTATCGAGATGAGAGTGGAAGTGTCTCCAGCTCATCTGCGGTATGGGATTGATCTCCGGAATTACCGTGGTCTGGGCCAGATACTTACAGAATGTCTAAATCTTACGTTAGTCACAGGTATAAGTTTTGCATAACGAGGGATTAAACCCTATAATCAGGAGAACGCTAAGAGCTTTCTCTCGGACCTATGTAGTATGGGATGCATAAAATCCGAATAAGTGTGCATTAGTGAGCATTATGTGCATTTGTGTTTTCTTGGACATTGTTTTGTGTATATATTTTTTCTTTTGTTTTTATGGCACTCTTATTCACTTAGTTCAGTTTCAATTGTTGATTTATGAATCTTTTCCATTATTGATTTATTATGTGCATCAAATTTGTGATTGTAAGACTTTGGAGGATCACTACTTCAATCATCTTTGCATCAGTTATATGTGACAGACGTGCCCACGGTTTTAACAGTTTTGCAGGATTGAAAGTAAGAGGCTTGGATAAGAGTTAAAGCTTGGATTTATGAGAAGATTGGAGTTTAAAAGTTGAAATGAGTTGTATTAAATGTGTATTAATTTTCACTGTGCTTTGTAATGAGAACTTATGTGAGTTTTTACTTCCCTATATTTTTATACTATGTTTGGGTTACATTGAAGTAAAGATTCTGGATTTGTGTCTCGTATTTTATATATCGAAATTTGGGGTGCTACACCAACATCGCGTTATCTCCAAACAACGAGTCCATCAGCTTGCTCTCTATCAACAACTCGTTAACCCCAAACAACGAGTCCAACAACTTGCTCTCCGCTCGAGCTCCATAAAAAACCTATTGATTCGAAATAACGAGTTTGATGCCCTGCTCTCCGCTCGAGCCCACTCAACAACTCGTTCCCTCCAAACAACAAGTTCGATGCCTTGATATCCGTTCAGGCTTTATCAACAACTCGTTGACTCCAAACAACGAGTTCATTGCTCTGATCACCGCTCGAGCTCCATCAAGAACTTGTTGATTCCAAACAACAAGTTCAATGCTCCGCTCAGTGCCCGAGCTCCATCAACAACTCGTTGGCTCCAAACAACCAGTTTGACGCCTTGCACACCGCCGAAGCTCTATAAAAACTTGTGGCCTCCAAACAATGAGTTCAATGCCCTGCTCTCTGCACGAGCTCCATCAACAACTCATTGACTCCAAACAACGAGTTTAACGCCTTGCTCTTCACTCAGGCTCCATCAACAATTCGGTGGCTCCAAACAACAAGTTCGATGCTCTCCGCTCATCGTGTGAGCTCCATCAACAACTCGTTAACCCCAGATAACGAGTTTAACGCCTTACTTTCCGCTCGAGCTCCATTAACAACTCGTGGACTCCAAACACCAAGTACAGCGCCCTGCTATTTGCTCGAGTCATTCCAACTACCCCTCATCTTCATGCAATAGGATCGACATCCAACACCGACCTAGAATTATCTCTACAAACTCGCTGGGTGTAAACAGCGAGTCCAAATGTCAGCTCCATCACAGGGTGTCTCTAAAAAACTTGCTGGGCACAAATAGCAAGTTCAATGTCCAACTCCATCTTCGAGTTGTCTTTACAAACTTGCTGGGCAAGAACAACAAGTTGTACATCTAACTCTGTCTCACAGTTGTCTCTACAAAACTTGCTCTGCGCAAACAGCAAATTCAACATCCAACTCTATCTTCGAGTTGTCTCTACAAACTTGCTGGGTGAGAACAAAAAGTTCTACATCCAACTCTGTCTTGCAGTTGTCTCTATCAACTTATTGGGCGCAAAAGGCAAGTTTAAATATCAGACTCCATCGCAGAGTTCTCTATAAGCTTGCTAGGTACAAATAGCTAGTTCTACATCAACTTGATTAAGGAGTTGCCCCTCCAAACTTATTGGGATCAAACGGCAAGTCCTACATCCAACTCCATCTCAGAGTTGCCTCACTAAACTTACTGGGATCAAATGGCAAGTTCAACGTTCAACTTTATCACAGGGTTCTCTCTAAACTTGTCGGGAACAAACAACAAGTTCAATGTTCCATTCCGTCTCAGGATTAGCTTCTTCAAACTTGTTGGGCGCAGACATCAAGTTCAACGTTCAACTCCGTCACTTAGTTCTCTTAAAACTTGGTGGCGCAAACGGGAAGTTCAACGTTCAACTCCGTCATAGAGTTCTCTCTAAATTTGTGGGGATCAAATGGCAAGTTCAACATCCAACACTGGCTCAGAGTTGGCTCTCCAAACTTGCTGAGATCAAATGACAAGCTCTATGTTTAACTCCATCTAGAGTTGTCTCTACAAACTTGCCGGGATCAAATGATAAGCACTACATCAACTTGATCAAAGAGTAGTCTCTCCAAACTTACTGGGCCCGAATAGCAAGTTTGACCATTTAATTCCATCACAAGAATTGCCTCAACAACAGCTCATCTAGGTTAGCTACATCCTCAAGATCAAATTACCACGTGGTAATATCTCAGCCATCTAAAGGTTCCAATGGTTGGATTACACTACCCCCGAATCAGTAAGAACAATATCCCAGTAGTGGAACAGTCGATCGGCAAAATGGGAGAACGTCACAATGCTCGGCCAATGAAAGACAGGTTCAATAGTGTAGAAAAATCAAGAAACACTTGCTGGGCACAATAGTGTAGACAAAACAACAAACACTTGGTAGGCACAAATGGGGTAGGCAATTCAACAAACACTTGGTGGGCACAAAATCACCAAGAACGATGAGGAACCCAATGCAAGCCAAGCCCCTTGTTAATTAACTCTATAAACTCATACAACAAGCCCCGAGGTTATCAAGGTTACAATCTCAATAATATCCTTAACTTCGAACTTCGCTTCTCAACAACAAGCACCCAAAGCTTCATGGAAGAGATGAAAAAGTTCTTGCTACCTAGCACACTCAAGATGATTTATCTCATACCTTGGCTACCCCAAGCTCCAAAAAGATAATCAATCAACAACCCAAGCTCCTTGCAAAATCCAAGCTCCAAAATTTCTGAAAATACAAAACGGTATGGGGTTTGATTTTCTTGGCTCAAAAGAAGAAAAGAAGGCACGAGTTGCACCATAATGTTAGATTGAATCAGGTATTTAAACCAAACCCACAAAAAAAATCCAAAACTCAAAGTGTGAAAGCTAAACGGGTGTTCGGTACAAAATCCAAACCCGTTTCCACTTTAAAACCAAACCTGAAACTTCAAAAAACTTCTTCTTCAGAACCTAAAAACTCCATGCTCTTCCTGCCTCTGCATTGTAGCCATGCTCACCAAATGTCACGCCCCGCTTCCCAAAAGAAATATGGAATACGAGTACGTGACAAAGCCCAGCGAATGATTTTCATCATTCATAAGCTGTAGGATCGACTCAACATCATAACATGAAATATAAAAAAATATACTCAACCACGCATGCATGAATAAATTATTAATTAACATAAATTATTTCAACAAATATAAATTTCCAAATAAATACAAGATCTGGTTATAAAAAAAAAGTAAAACTTCAGGACTACAAGCCCGTTACAAGTCTTAAGTAGCAACATGAATTAAATTAACTCAAAAAACAAAATAACTAAAGCAAATTTTCCCAAGCGAAGCCTAGAACATTAGCTTACCAACTCCTTCTAGCAGCTCATCTCTAAATTCTGTATATATCATGCAGAAGAAAAATAGAGAAACAAAGACAAACACCATTAGTGCAAGTTCGGGCCGTCATTAGTACAAGCAAGGATACAAGAACGGAAATATAAATAAAAACAAGGACCAAGGTATAACAAGCAACAAAGACAAGAATCAAGGAACATGGAATAAAACAAAGTCAAGTGTGATGTAACTAATTATAAACATATGAACGGAAAGACAACAACTTGCAACTGGAAATCATGTAACGGAAATGGGTTCACGCAAACTTATGAATCAAAATCAGGTGTCTTCTAAATCAAAATCATGTAACTAAATCATGTAACTCGTAAAGAAATCAGGAAACTGACAAATAGGATCATGCATGTGCTTAGTGTCAACTTAAGTCTATTCATTTACTATTATCTAATGTAGCACTTCATGTGCCCCAGATTTTTACCACATGGTTGCTACATACAATCAAGTTACATTTATATTTCGTAATGGATTCTATAGGGCCGTGTACTCAGGCATCATGTAATCCAAATCATATTAACCAAATCATATTGAGTATTCCAAATTATCCAAATATAATCCAAATCATCCAAATTTAATCCAAATCATATCATGTAACCAAATGAGGGAAACACGGGCCCCCTTCCGAGTATATTTTTCTATATTGTCCACTACTAGATCTTTCCCTTAACTCCGGCTTGTTACTTTTTATAAAAAAATAGACATGATCAAGAGATAAAGAAAACAAAATCGGAACAAGACAAGGATGTATCAAGAAACAACATGCAAATATTTAAACGTGGCAAAATATCAATTCTGGACAGCAAGACGTTGATGCACCAAAACTGAGATTTCTGCTACCACAGAATTGCGAATCTAGATCCGTCAAAAAATCTAGTTACTATACTCTTTTCCGAATCCAGCACATGTAAATAAGGTACATGAAAGTTGTAGCAATAGGTATCAAACCATCAAACAACACAGGATTTGTGTTCAGCTAGAATTTATAAAATTGTGTTTATAATTATGAAACAGGTCTGAAACTTCACTAATTAATTCCAGAAAAATTAGGGAAGGTTCTCTAGTGTGTCTAGTCTCAGCATGCAAAATTTTAAGTCATTTTTTTACATGTAGCATAGTTAAATTAATTGTAAAATAAAGTGACGCAACAAATTTATGAATATGGAATTCTACGACACAACAGCAGTAAAACAGTGATAACTCACAAACCATAACTCGGAATCTAGTTCCGTCAATAGGGTAGTAAACGAGACATCTGGGGCTACATTTCATGTTTAGAACTCAAGTCCAGACTCTGATGTTATCGGTGTCAAAACAGAAAGCAAAGACAGGAACAGTAAAAAACAAGGATATTCTTGCATGAATGTATATAATCATATGAGTTGTAAAACGAACGTATCAACGAAAGGTTGTGACTCTTATGATCATGGAATTGATAATTAGTAGAATGAGATCATCAAATGATAAGCCAAAGGGGAGTCACAACTACAATCTACTTGCAGTATTTTCAAATAAAAGCTTGTACTAGAAAAAACGAATTGTACAAGAAGACAATTGCCTTGCAATTGACGAAGAAAATGATGAGAAGACGAGAATAATGGGAATGGATCCCGGCATACAGCGACGATCGGCACGGATCTTAACAGCGATCAAGATCAAGAAAATTGACGACTGAGACCTCTCTGATCTGATGATCTAGATGATCAGAGAATCGGACAGCTAGATGTGATCTTGATGCTAATGATGAAAATTCAATGATGGCTGATGAGATCGGATGTCCCAGATCGAGAGATCAAGATGATGATCGAATCAGGTCAACGGATGGCTCTGATCTGGCTGTTGCTGATCGATCTGATCTGATCTCAATCACGATAAGATCAAGCAGCTCAGACGGCCAGGATTCAAAGATCTACTCCTTAGATCAAATAGTGGCGAGTGCGAAAGAGCTTTGACTGTGGCAACGGTGGCGGTGGTAGCTTTGAATGGTGGCTGGCGGCGGTGAGACGGCAGTGACGTTGAGAGGGCTCAACTGGATGGCGATGTTCGACGGGGGAGGCAATGGGTTTGGCTCGGTAGGTGTTCTGTTTGGGCAAGAAAATAGGGGAGGTGAGGGGCTGGCGAAGTCGAGGTGAGCTGGGGTTCTTCGGTGGTTGCGGGGAACATCGGAGAGGGTCGAGGAGTTGGGTTGTGATCGAGAAGACGAGGTGCAGTCGGGAGGCTTTGGGTTACGGGGGCTCAGGGACGTCGAGGGGGATGAGGGCAACGAGGTGAAGACGGTGGCTCGATGGGAAGAGGAAGATGGCGAGCAGGGTAGGGAGGCTTGAGGACGATGGGGCTCGAGTTGCAGCAATGGTGATGGGGTGGTAGTGAGGGAGAGGAGCGGGATGATCGAGGCGATGGGGCGGTGGTGAGGCAAGGATGACGATGAGGGTGATGGAGATGGGTAGAGGAGACAATAGGGTCGAGGCGTCGGAGGATGAGGAGGAGACTACAGATAGGTGTTGCGGAGGTAGGGGATGACCGAGGTGAGGGTTGGCGACGGGTTAGCACAGGAAAACTAGGGTAGGGTATAGATTAGTGTTAGGTATAGGGTTATATATAGTAGGGTTATTGAGTTTGGGTATGAAAAAGATCCAGAAGAGATAGGCTTGGGGTTTTGGGGTTAAAGTCCAATAAGAAAATAGAATAACCAATAAAAATATGATTTACAATAAAATGTAATTTACATTACAGTATAGAATTTATTCGAAATAACTACAAATACAATTTGTACATAAAAGTGGATTCTTAATAAACAGTCAAAATTAATAATTATAATACCAATAATATTAATTATTATAAACATAATAATAAAAATAACAGTAATAATAATAGTACTAATAACAATAATAATAATAAGAAAAATGATAAAAATAATAATAGTAACAAAAGTAATAACAGTAATAATAATAGTACTAATAACAATAATAATAAGAAGAAAAATGAGAAAAATAATAATAGTAACAAAAGTAATAATAATAATATATGTATATCAAAATGCAAATTCGAGTTTAACAGATTTATTAAAATAATCCAAACAATATATAATATAATAGTAGATCAAATAGAAATAGAAATTGAACTTAAAATAAACCATTATTCGAAATAAATAAAATTTTCAATTAGAATATATTTTAATAGAGAATCCAAAACGAATTTAACACAAGGTAAATTATAATTAATCGAAATACATAAAATGTACAGAAAATATTTATTTTCGAAAAAGGGGGTTACAAATCCTACCCACCTTACAACAGAATTTCATCCTCGAAATTCAATTTAGGCGGGATGTAGGATAAAGCAAAACACCTTGGGGTAACAAAACAGAGAATTAGAGGGAGGGAAATGAAATAGTGGCAACACCAAAATGAGAAAGAAGTTGATAGCGATGATATCAAATAACGGATTGATGCGTAGTATAAGAATATAATGCAGGGAAAGACATAAATCAATGAAATAATAGAATAATAATAAAAAGGAAAACACAATATACCTGCAACAATATCCTCCGCAGGCTCTGCCTCCTCCAAAACTAGGTTATAAGCCTGGCCTCTCCCAGGAGTTGCGGCTCGCTGACCATAAACTTGCGGCTGCGGTGGAAGCGGTGGCCTGATCTGACCACGGGCTGGTGTTCTGGCCGACAGGTCGTATCTCCTCTGGGGGCAGTCCCGAAGTGTGTGATCACCAACTCTACATGCGAAGCATTGACAGTTGGCTGTCCTGCAATCCTTGGCACACATGACCAGATCTGTGGTATAAGTCGCAGGTCACATCCTTCCTCGGAGCTACAGATGAGTGGGGCTTCGCTCTTGCAACAGGGGCCAGGGGATGGCCTCAGAATCGGCCCACCAGTAGGCCTGACAGTAGCAGTAGCATGGCACTGAGCAACCTGTTGAGAAGGGCCCTCCCTATTATGAGCCAGCTCCTGAGCTCGGCCTGCCTCAAGAGCATCAGCATAAGTACGCATGCAAAGGGAAACGAGATGCATCTGAATATCTCGCTTAAGCCCCAGCATGAATCTACGAACCCTATCCTATTCGTTCGCCACAAGAACGGCTGCGAAGCGGCTAAGCTTGGTAAATTTCACTGCATACTCATCCAATGACCTGGCACCCTGTTCCAAGATAGTCTCATGTTACAACATTACATGGATAATATGTAATAAAGCTCCAATAATAGAACAACGACCAACCTGCTTCAGGACTAGGAACTGCTGCTCCATTTCAATTCAAGTGTTGTTGGGGAAGAACTTTTCCAAGAAGCTCCCGGTGAACGTGGTCCAAGCAATAAGCCGCGTGAGCCTTTTGGACTCAGCCCTCAACCATATCTGGGAAAGATCCACCAACTTGATGGTAACCACATCCACAAGTTCTGCATCAGCGATCCTAGCTTCCCGTAGCAGACTCTCTGTCGGGATCAGCCACTGCTCAGCCTCTAGTGGCGTCACAGTACCGGAGAATTTGTCAGGGCGCAGCCTCACGAAGTTTGCAACTGTACCCGGACGAGGAGGAAGAGCTGCCTGTGCAGGCACAGCGGGAGTTGGGGCCCGGGCAGCTTCAAGTGCGGCCATTACAAGATCACTGTGTTCTACTGCATCTGGACTAGCTGTTGTATCACTCGAGTAATAGCTGCCAACTCAGGATGCTCATCCTGAGAGTGAGAAGATGAAGCATTTATGCGAGCCATAATCTGAACAAAACCAAAAACAATTAGTATCCAGATCAAGTTGATTATCAATTTGTTCATGTAATTGCATGGCCTGTTCGTTGCTGAGTTAATCCTGATTGAGCCAAACTTGACTAACATATTAGTCAAAATAATACATTAGCCAAACCTGCCTCTGATACCACTAAAAA